>JAJGOT010000033.1:702500-1372500 GCA_022457155.1 Cladopsammia gracilis | reverse complement strand
AAAAAAGCCTTTTTACAGGAAACTGGGAACGAATTTAGAATGGCCCGACGGTCGATTCTGTGCCATGAGAAGACAATGAATGGTTCATGGAAACCACAACTTAAGAATTGAAACTGGCAGGCATAACAAGACACCTGAAAATCTGAGAATCTGCTACCTCTGTCATTTAAATGAAATTGAAAATGAAACACACTTTTTATTCAATTGCCATCATTACAGCGATACGCGCAAGAAATTTTTCAATGAGATAAATGACAAATACCCAAATTTTGTCTAAGTCATTAAATGACTTAGACAATATCTCAAAAATTTTGTTTCTTTTTAATAACGCTGATCCGTTTGTCTGTAGAACTGTTGTTGCTTATATTTATGATTCAATGTTAAAGCGACAATTAATGATGCTAATCTAATTATCAGACATGATTATTTTATATAACATAATTTTTATTCGGTAATACCATGTATATATATGGGAATACTGAATAAATTGTTGTTGTTGTCGCTATGTCTAAAATATGGACAGGCCGAATCGGGAAACGGGGGCCGGGGAACGAGGAATCTCTAAAATGAGGAATCTCTAAAATGGGTAATCTCTAAAATAGGGAATCTCTAAAATGGGGAATCTCTAAATCTCTAGTTTCCTTTTCTTCATTTGAACAAGTGGTCGGTGATAATCTATTCATTATTTTAGGGTATATATTGATTAATATATCAGTTGCTTTTCAAATGATCGATATTCATTGTTTGGACATGACAGGCTTTATAGCCAAGTTCAGTTCAACGTAGGAAATAGCAAGGGTTGACATGACATCGACAGGCATCGACAGGCTGCACAATCTCTACCAGTGTGAAACATTTGAAACTTAACCTTTTATATTTTCTTCTAACGAGTATATGTCGTGTAAAATGGTTGCTTTTAAATGTCGTTTGCCACCAATATATGCATATATGTTTTTAACGAGTATACATTAAAAGCCGCGTGCAACGGACCCTCAGCAACGTCCTTTGCCTTGTCAGAGTTTTCTGAGCGAAATTTTTATCGCGAGCGGACAGCTTTACTTATGGCCGCCTTGACAAAACTTTTGTGATCTCATTTCTCATAACAGCTGCTTTTAAGATTCCCTATTTTAGAGATTCCCTATATTAGAGATTCCCCGTTTTAGAGATTCCCCATTTTAGAGATTCCCTATTTTAGAGATTCCCCGTTTTAGAGATTCCCCATTTTAAAGATTCCCCGTTTTAGAGATTCTCTATTTTCGAGATTCCCTATTTTAGAGAGTTTTCCCCATTTTAGAGATTCCCCGATCCCCGTTCCCCGATTCCTCGTTCCCAATTTTAGAAAACAAAAATAAACAAAATACAAAATCATGCCACTGTTGCGTTACTTTTCAGCCCTTGCTTCTTTAATATAGTATCCTATTTTAGACATAGCCCTCAGATTATTCAAGATGGCGGCTCCACGATCGAACGTGATGTTTGTCATGTTTCAGCGCAAAAAGTAAACGGACTGTCTAATTGCATGAAAGGGAGGAAATTGCAAGGAAACTAACTCGGAAAGGCGATTACATGACAGTGGGTGAGTTAACGATGAAAATATATCGTGTATTGCACGAAATGACAATTTTGCAGTCAGACTGCATTTTATACCCAGTCTGCAGTCTGCATTTTGTACTGACCGGTTTCAAATGAACCTTCGAGCTGTGAGGACCTCGAGGAACTACAAATTTTCAGACTTTTAGCCGCTATGGAAGCACAAATCGGCCCAAATTGAAGGTTATGCGATTACTGTTGTATAGATACCATTTATTTTTACAACTGAACACAGGCGGCCCAAGCTCACTATATGAGCGGCCGATTGTGTTACAAAGATTCGATTTATATAGGTTTGTATGGGAACGCAACGGTTTTGCTTCAAAACTTAAAAATTCGAATCTTATGTGAATAAAATTGACTTACCCTGTTGCTGTGTTGTATTCTTTGTTGTTTGCTTGCTCCTCGGGGCGGAACACCGAAATAACGATAACTCGCCGAAATCGCGCTAAATCGCCCCGAGGAGCAAGCAAACAACAAAGAATACAACACAGCAACAAGGTAAGTCAATTTTATTCACATAAGATTCGAATTTTTAAGTTTTGAAGCAAAACCGTTGCGTTCCCATACAAACCTATATAAATCGAATCTTTGTAACACAATCGGCCGCTCATATAGTGAGCTTGGGCCGCCTGTGAACTGAATAACTTGAGGTATCATTCTACGCCGATCGAAAGACTTACTCGTGCACCGACTACAAATTTGAGCCACAACAAGCACAAATCGGCCTTCATTGAAGTTGATAAGATTCCTCCTTTTACTTAGCAGGGTTTTAAGCCGGTTGATCGATCGAAAGACTTGTTAAAGCCAGGCTGCATGAGGAATTCCAACCGAGGAATATTTTGTAACGAAAGCTATAAGCTTAAATCACGGAATTACCATGGTTGGTATAACCACAACAATCGATCGTTGCATTTTAAAGTCCTCTTGAGTTTTAGAATGTTATAATTTTGAAATACACGAAGGCAATTTTGTTGTACTGAATACTGGTAGTGTTGGATTTGTGTTGTTACGAAGTATAAATACATAAATAAATAATAACACTGTAAAATCATGAGAAACAACAAATAATCAATGAAATCAATAATAAGTTTACAAAAACAGATTTCGGTCCCATTGACCATTAGAAATCTGACAACTGTTGACTTTTTTTTCCTTCCTTGTTAAAACTTCAGGAGGAAAACATGATTTAAAAACCTAATGGAAATAAAGCAGTGACATACATTTTTGCATCTGAACAAGAACCAACCTCCGCTAGAAAGAAATCCAATTCTGGCCATAAAGACCTGGTAGAAAATTGTGATTAGGAGCACCTCAAGCAAAAAGGAATTCATACTTCTGGGTTTGAAAATGAAAATGCAGAGTGTTTTGGCACTCTACTCTAAGTTTGTGGCAAAACAATTCAAGGTACTAAGGAATCATTTTTTCTTTGGGCCCTCTTACTTGGAATGTAATTAGATTGGAAGGATGGTTGGTTATGAGAGTCAAAGTACAACAATAGAGAATGGTTGCTGAAAGGGAGCAAACTGTAGTTGTTCCAATAACTTTAACTAACAACTTTCCCAACAGACAGATAATTCTTAATGAGGTATTTATGTAAACTATTAAACAATTAAACAATTCTTTCAAAATTTAAGTGTTGAAATGTTTCTACTTTGAAGCAGAACTATTTTCACTACAAGCTCCCCCATCCTACTTCATGGTTTTATTGGGTAATTAAAAAAGAAAATGAAGCCTTTTGAGAAGTCGGTACAGAAATGGGAAACAGAAATTTCACCTGCTGGCTTACAGCCCCAACCCCCCCCCTCTCCACCCTTGCCCCTTGCCATGCTTGATAATCAAGGAATACAGGGGCATAGCTAGGGGGGTCCTGGGATGCCCGAGACCCCCCCTCCCCTTGTGAGATAATTTTAGTAAACACAGCGTGGATGTCGACATGACAATCTGGTAAGTACCCTGGGTGTGACACAGTGTGACACCCCTTTGAAAAATCCTAGCTACGCCCCTGCATACCATAGTTAAATGGAGTTGATATTATAATAGAAAACAATTAATAGCAATCAAAATAATTATAGCAATTCATAAGTGATACAAAAGCTCCAACAAATATCCAGTGAGCCAAAATTTCCCCCAGCTATGAAGGTTATTTGAGATTTTTTTGTGGGTGTGCCAGGATTTCCGAAGGCGACCCGACCAAATTCGAAGACAACCCGATCTATTCCGAAGAATTCAGAAGTTTGGTAGTTTCTTGGTATTGCGGATGGTGTAATCACCAAATGGCGTAAAACAAAAGATTCAAAAGACACTGAACAATACCCACACCACAACACAAAAGCTAACCAACAATGGCTTCCGCAACACCAAGAAACACCCAGAAGTTTCAACTGAAGACAAAAGTAAGCAACCCGGGGCTGCTGTACATTTCTAGCAAGCTACTGCTAGAGCAAAACAGGAGGGAAATTTGCATGCGCATGCGTTTATCCGCTGAATGATGATAATGCGGTCGCGGGCGTAAAGATGGCGCACGTAATTCGAATGTTTCTTGTGGTCTGCGTTTGCTTTTTTATTCAAGCAAATTTTGCTGCAGATAAATGCGTCGTTTGTGGAAAAAATGTTAAAGGGAAAACAGATGCACGTTGCAATGCTTTATATCGCTCTGAATTTCAAGCATGTTTTGGAATTGGCGATTCACCCGGTGGAAAAATATGTGGGAGGTGCAGGAAAGCCGTAACTGAGTTCCGAAAAATCGGGAAAACCTATATAAATGTAAGTATGATTTATTTTATTAACAGTTTTAAAAGTAATCGATGAGGCGCACACAAAAAAACACGCAAATATATTTCATTACAGCTCGCTGGAAAGTCTGTTCAGTCAAAAGGTAGACCACCAAAGAAAGGCTTCCCTCTTACAAAGAGCGTCCCTAGGTCTTTTGAAATGGACTGTATGCAGAAATCTACGGAGACGCAAACTTACGCACCAGTTGTTAATGACGGCAGCAGAATTCTGATCTCGACTGATAACTCGCGTGGTCTGTTAAACTTAACAGAGTGGACCGGTTAAGGCTGGTTTTCACTAGCGCATAAGCACAAGCATAAGCATAAGCATAAGAGATCCAGAAGCACGCCAAATACATCAGAAACCTCATGCAGAATATGTGGCCGTTCCTTTCAAACCAACAGAAACCTTAGGATACACTCTTCACATAAACACAAGCAACATACATCCGCTGAACATACTAATCCAGGATTTTGGCCTTGTAAAATAGACAATAGATGTGCATGTTGCAAGACATATGGTAGGACGTCAGCATGTCACGTGTGTTCTTTCCGTTGAGCTTTTTTAAATTTTGAATGTTGTAACAGTCAATAGAGCGTTTTCACATGACGTCATAAAAATTCAAAAATTTAAAGTATACATCCTACAAAGCTGTTTCTAACATGATGTATGGATACCAGTGTTATAATCTTTCACAAAAAGTTTCTGGTTTTAACGATGTTTTGCTTCCGATTTATAAAGGTTTTAAATGTGTCACGCAATCCGTCACGCTATTTCAAATAAGCCGTGAAAATCAACAAAATTGAACCAGTTGCAAGTTATTTTTGAATTATAGATGCTTATGAGCAGATTTAATGGCACTTATAGTGAATACAATATTTTGTGATGAGATTTTTGGTGTAATTAAGGCTTTGAATTTTTGGCCGCCATGTTGGTGTACCAAAGTGGAACACCAAGATGGCCGCTCCATACATTTCTTCATACTAAAAATATCTAACACTCGTTTGCCTATAACTCTTGAACTAAATGCTCTTGTGCTTCAAAATTTGGCCCAGATGTATAGTTTTACACTCTCTACAATTCCATAAACATTTTGAAATCGAAAACGGCTTCTGAATTTTGATATGACGTCAGTGAAAACGCTCTCTATATAAAAAAATACAAAACTGAATGCAAGGTTGGCACTACGGCAAAGGGCAGATTTATTAATGGCCAATGTGTCGACTAATTGTACTAGTCTTCCTCAGGACCAGGGCTATACTGAAAGAAAATATTGTAACGGCTCCTCAAATTTGAAAATTACATGGTTATAAATGATTGGCTAATACATGACATGTAGACAGCGCACTTGTAAACATAAGATAAAAATAATATATGACATATATAGTGTATGATACAAAACTGAATTCAGCGTTCGTTCCTTCGGTTTATGCCTTCTGGTGACAAAGTGTTCCCTCTATGAATTAAAATGGCCTCGCGTACTTTTCGTCGGCAAGCATTGACCAGCATTGATGGTAGGCTGCAGTTCAAGTGGAACGAGTCTCATGTCCGCGGAAGAGTGGCCTGGTAAGTTGAAATGTGTAGGGACCGCTGCTGTGGAGTTGGCGTGATCGATGTGGGTTGTTTGTCCCTAGTCAATATATACCTCAGATACTCCTGATGAAGACCGTTATGGTCGAAACGTCGAGCGAATAAACCAGCAAATAGGATTTTTATGTCTTCCCTCTCATGCTTTGTGTCATTATAGACGAGTAGTACTGGGTCTTGGGGAGGAGAATTATGAGAACCCCCCTCCCAGGTTGAGCGTGGGTCACGTGACCAAGCAGGCCATGTGCTTGCCATTCGCCTCGGTTGATTGCAGTGAAGAGGTTTGTTTTGACTTGCTACGAGGTAAGTTTAACTATTTCGTGCCTTTAACCCCCTTTTTCAGCCACAAATTTTGTCTACTTTAAGGTTTATTTTGCAACCTTTTAGCACTTCCATCGGTTCGTTGCTATTCTCAGGCCGTTTTTTTCCCGCAATCAGTGTTGTCTTTGTTATCGACTCAATTACACGAGGTTGTTTTATATAATTGTGGCATATTTTGTTCTATTTTGGTGTATTGTTCTTTTGGATGGCTTCCTCTCCTCCCACAGCCCTTGTTTTAGGTCATTCTTTTATTCGATGGCGGACCTTTTATCCATAGCCATATTAGTCCAATTTTGGTGTTGTTTGTTATTGCCCAGTAAACAGAGCTCAGGCAGTGCAGCACTAAGGGATTCGGTTCTGGGATACTACGCGCGTTCTGATCGGCCAAAGACCTATTAACTATTGTGCCGGTAAACTCATAGAAAACCGCGCAAGCGAAACTGTAAAGTAAACAAAGTTCAATTTTCCACTGCATTAACACAAGCGTGAGGAGAAAGAATTTCACAACTCGAGCCGGTTTAGTGTCTTATTGCATATTGTGGTCTGTTAGAAGATGAGAAGAGAAGATATGTTTCTTGTAAACGATAAGTTGCTGCTCAAACCTACAAAATAAAAAAAAATTCCCACGCACGCAAACAAAAAACGGCTTAACGACAAAAGAACACTAAGCTTTAGTATTTTAAAACTGATATCAACAACAGGAATATATTTTCATTTAACATTGGCTTGGAAAGGCTTACATGCAGCGATCAATGACAATCAAAACAACCTCGATATGTACTTTGTGAAGTTCATTGAACTGAAGGTTTAGCTATTAGTGGAAAGCTCAAAAATTATGGATCCCAAAGAGAAAACAATGGCTTTCAAACTGAGGAATTTTCGATTGAAATTCACTGAACTGAAGTTTATAAATGTTCCTACAAATCCTAAGATAACTTCTAAATAAGACGGATTTTCACAGTGGAATTAAAAAGCAAGGCTTAAGCTTATAGCTTTGTTGTTTAGGATAATTATTTTACGCCGATTCCATTTATCTTACGCTTTATCGTGTTTTGTTTTTGAGATTTTTTCATTGAATACTTTTGTACCCGATGCAGTTTAAATTCTGATTATGTGTCCAAGCAAGGATGATCAATTAGCAAGAAGAAAATGAAGCTAACAAAAATTATAGGTTTATGGTTAAACAAATTATTTGCATGGAATGATCAAACAATTCAACTGTAGGCTTAAAAAACAATGAGCTTAGTTTTCATTCAGAACTTAAAATGTAGAGAAGTACGGGCTTCATTGTACACTTCAAAGTAAGTGGATAAAGTCGAAAACATTTTCAGAAGCTGAGTTTCTGGAACTAACCTTTATTCCAATTGAAAAATTCTTGACAAGAAGGCAATCTTTGAATCCAACATACGCCATAAAAATTTTAGGCTTTCAAACTTTCCTCGTACATTCATGTTTGCGGCGGCAGATTCCGGACACAATTTTCTGGATTTCCCATTCAAAGAACTTTTGAATCATTGAATATATTTTCTTCTTTCAGCTGATAAATTCCAACTGACGAATTTCAAAGCGCTAAAACTTTTCATCACTTTCGTTGAACCCGTGAATTTGTCAGTGCAGCTTTGTCAGTGGCATCATGTAAAGTTCATTCTTTCAGCCGCTCTGATTGGTTTTCCCGGTCATATGATGAATGTTATGAGAACAAGCTACTTGATCGGCACAAAACTACAACAAATTTCTCTCTTTCCAAACGCTTTTCATAGTTATTTCATAAAAGCAATAGAACGCATTTTCTATGACTTTACCGGCGTAATAGAACCACTTGGGATGTTGGGAGAACACTCGAAAAGCTTGTAACCACTCGCCTACGGCTCGTGGTTTACAAGCTTTTCTCGTGTCCTCCCAACATCCCACGTGGTTCTATTACGCCGGTAAAGTCATAGAAAATGTGTTCTATTGCTTAAATATATATATATATATATTTTTTTTTTTTTTGGGGGGGGGGGGTGGGGGGGGGTTTCAAAGTTTTTGTGTTTTGTGTGTGTGAGGGGTCTCGCAAACAATGCAGATCCTTAACCAACGTAAAATGCTTGCTGGAGGATCACTAAAACGATCGTGGACACTTGAAATAACGTAAATAAAAACGAAAATGTGAGGGTCAAGAGTCCAACTCCAGTGTAGCTTTGCTGGATTATTCGCTCGACATTTCGACCATAACGGTCTTCATCAGGAATATTCCTCAAATATAGGAAATAACAAACCTGAAAATTTTACAACAAAATTTACTCGACTGATTGTATTAGACAATGATCATGAGTATGTTGTTGGACTGAACCGGATTATCATCATGAGCTTTAATTTACTTGGTTCAATATTAATGCAGGATACAACAATCAATTAATAAAATATAGCAAAGATAATGGTACTTCATTCAAGGTATTATATTTCCAGCAGGGGTTTGGAATTATCTTGATATCAATCAACATATCAAAGAGGCTACAGTAAGAAAACAAGCAGATAAAGATAACGAATATCCAATGAATCTTGAATTTAATGAAACTACATTTAGAGTATCGATCACAATGAAGGAAAATTATCAACTGGATTTGACACATAGTATTTTTTTTATTTAATAGGGTTTGATAAAAAAAAGTCATAAAAGACAAAATGAATGTTGGTCCTAGAGTCCCAAATTTATCACAAGATACTGATATTTTGAACATTCATTGTGACCTCATAAACGAATCACTCGTTGATGGCCAAGATACTGATATCATTTATAGTTTTAGTACCTCTGTTTTGAGACCATCGTACAGTTTTACTCTCGAACCAAGGCGAGTAACATATAATCCAGTGAATAAAAATACCATATCATCCATCAGAATTTACATCACTTTTTGTTTTTTGGTAAACGACAGCAAATAAATTTAAACGGTGCAGATACTACATTTTCACTAACTCTGAAAAAAATCAACTAATTATATAACCTTATAATATAATGAAACCATATGAATTCACAAGGTTTAACCATCCCAAATTAGGTAAATTCGTTTATAAACATAACGGTCGGGTATTATTGTTGTTAGTATTTTTAAACCAATGAAGAATATTGTATCTTCTGTTTTCAAAAAATTTGCTAAACCTGTAGCTAAAAAAGCATTAGAATCAGGAATTTTGCATACTGGAGAACAATTAGGTAAAAACAAAATCTTTGAAAAAAGCGGCGATTTGATAATGAAGAAACTTGCAAATATGAGACAAAGTAATACAAAGCAAAAAGCAATCATTTCAAATACTCCTGTCAAACAACAAGAGGATAGTACAGATAATATAATATATGGTATGATATGATATGATATGATATGATATATGATATATGATATGATATGATAAGATAAGATAAGATAAGATAAGATAAGATAAGATAAGATAAGATAAGATAAGATAAGATAAGATAAGATAAGATAAGATAAGATAAGATAAGATAAGATAAGATAAGATAAGATAAGATAAGATAAGATAAGATAAGATAAGATAAGATAAGATAAGATAAGATTAGATAAGATAACATAACATAACATAAGATAAGATAAGATAACATAACATAGGATAAGATAAGATAAGATAAGATAAGATAAGATAAGATAAGATAAGATAAGATAAGATAAGATAAGATAAGATAAATAGCTTTTGCAAAGAAATGAACTAGTAAGATTCCAATTGGATGATGTAATCAGATTTACGATCAATGATAGATCAGCTTTTTACGATTGGTATAATGGATATTTTGAGGTTCAGTTTCAACTTCAAAAATTAGGCGATGGTCACGGATATGCTGATGCTGATAGAATATCAGTTATGAATGGTTCACATCCTCTTATAGATCATACTATGATAATTGAAACACGTCGATCGAAGATGCAAAAAAACCCATGTTACCTACGTGCACAAGTCCAACGAATGTTTCCTTCCCAAGTTTTGTTTCCTCGGTGATTTTACTACATATTTCAATGCATCCTAGTCTGCTTCGGCTGAAAATGTTCCGTATCAAATATAATTTATCTTAACAACGATTTTCCGGATTCCGGATTCCGGTTGCGGTTCCGGTTCCGATTCCGGATTCCGGATTCTGTGTTTTCCAGACGCCCGTCTGCAAAAGGTGACAAATGTTAACATGAAACTTGTTTACGCATCGAAATCTTAAACAGTATTTGGGTAAGGTATTTCGAGACTGAATAAAATAAAATGAAACTTAGCCAAGAATATTTATTAATTAAATCATTACAAAAATACAAATCGTTATTAACAAGAATTTGACCGAACCATCTCAACTGTTTTTGTCTCCCGTGAGTTCAGAATTATTTGCCATACTCGACTTACAAATGAAGCGAAACCGAAATCTCCGATTTGAAATGTACCTTTTAACGCATATATCTGCTTCTCAAAACGGGAATAGTGAATGAAATTGTCATTATTTCTTTCAAGTTAATGACAAGAAAGAAATACGAAGAGTGAGATAGCATGCAAGACTTTCACGTGTGAGATTGTTTTAGTTTTGTCGGATTGTAATAAATTTTCATACTGACAAAAACAACATCAAGCAAAATTCGAAACCTTTAAGGGCCGATTTACACGGTACAACTTTGTCGCATGCGACACCTTTAAACCATGCTTACGGCATGCTTACAACACGAATTACTCTGTGTAAATCAGTTCAAGTCGTGTCGTAAGCATGCCGTAAGCGTGTCGCATGCAACAAAGTTGTACCGTGTAAATCGGCCGTAACACAACGCATTCACTTTATTTGCATAGCCTATGAAAAGCTGAAATATTTCGTTACACAGGCTTTAAAATCATTATTTATCTGCTGTAGAAATACATAAAGTCAGGACTGACGGGTTTTGTTAAAAACGCAAGATGATAAAACCAAAGTCGAATGCGTGGCGCATTACTTTTAGCGAGTGTTTTCGTCTTGCCATAACAACGCCGTCTGCATCTTTCCGTTTCCATTGTCCCGCAGAAACAATGCACAATTTCAAGACATCACGAAAGAAACCGTAGGAAGCTGTATCATTTGTCAGCGCGCAAACATCATGGGAACCCCACATTGGACGCGATTCTGTAAGAATTGTTTATGATACGGATAACCTTCATAAAGTCACAACTGTTAAAAATATAGTGATGATTATAGTCGATCAGTTGCAAAAAACAGTTTTTGGTATTTGGACACAGATCATCCAATTGCTAATGCTGATCAAAATGCTGGGTTTGAAGCAAGAAGGGTTTTAACAAAAGCAAGAACAGACGCAGCGGCTGCAGAAGGAGGTAAAAATATTACCGTAATTATTCCACTTAATCGTTGCAGTTTCTTTGAAGAACTAGGGGACAAAATGCTTGTGCCAATGCAACTTCAGTTTAATATTGAAATTGGAAAACTATATATATATCAATATATATGTTGTGGTTCAATTTTATCCTTGGTTCAAATTTTATTTTCCTTTGTTTTTGGCTATGTTAATGTCTGATAATGAAGGAAAATAAAATTTGAACCAAGGATAAAATTGAACCACAACATATATATCCAAAGAAAAATTCGAAGATCATATGAACCTGTTATTGATAACAGAAGAGAATAAAAACCACCATGTTCTTATCAAAGATTTCAACAAATTCATGTATAACCAAACAAAACATGAACATAAAAAGCATTTTTGTATGTACTGTTTACAATGTCTTAGTTCGGAGAAAAAACCTCAATAAACATAAAACTAACTGTATCACAATCAATAGAAAGCAAGCTAACCTTAGCCTAACAGCGGTGTCCTCTGAAGACCCTCAACAAGCTTAACTAAGATGAAACTTAACTTAGGTGAAAGGTCGGAAGCACAAGAATTAAGATTGACGACCGGGTTATTTTTTCAATTTTAGCAATTCTGAAAAGCAGTATTACCCGACCGTCTGCACAGTACATTTAGACCGTACAAAAGTTCACAAAAACAACTTTTTCTCCGTCTAGAATAACTATTACGACTATTTTCCGAATAAAATAGAGTTGTTGCTTGTCAAAAAATGCCCGAGAAACTGATTTGCCAAAATACACAAACATATTTGCATAAGGCGACGCGAGTATAAAATCTCAGTCTTGTTTTGTTTACATAAAATCGCTTTTCAATCTATGTAATGAATGAACAAACACATAAAAATGGACAACACAATCTTCGAAAAAATTTATTGAAATCTCAATTAGTTTATGTCCAGAAGCAAAACGCGTACAATTTAATACAGCGCATCGAGGCCGAGCCGTGTCTTCGATGAAATTCAAGAAATTAAAATACAACTGACTTTAAGCTACACGTTTATAAACAATTCTCCAAAATTAACGAGAACACAAACAAAACGTCAATCACAGATTGATATCAAGATAAATTCCCATCGAAAAATGTAATTTGTTTTACCTTTTTAGTCCCTCCGGCGACTACTGTACTTGGAAATTCTTTAAACCTCCGCTTTGGTGCTGAAATCCGTAAAACGAACCCATCTCTTCGCATTGCTAAAAACGTATATAGTTCCTCGAAGCAAGATTTTATCCCTGAAGCTCTTCTTTTTCCACTAAAGCGGCTTCTGAGTATCCCTTAATTAGTATCCCTGTCTTGAGTAGCAAACCGCGAAAAACTGCCGGGAAATAACGACTTTAATTCTCCGCTAAACACAACAAAACAACTGAAGTGTTTACCGAGCTCACGGCTATGTGGCCGCGCGAAAAACAAAGCCTTGCTTTCAAGATCCCGGATGTTGTTCCAACACGGCGGGCGGGCAGGTGGGCGGGCATACACGCGCCCGCGAAACATTCCGCTAGCCATGACCATGAAAAATCACGGGCATAGGTTCTATGAGTATGGTGCTCCGGTGGGCCTTCGGCCCGCGGGCTCCGCTATTAAAATGCCTGAAAAAGGTAAAAAAAATGTATTTTCAAAACTATCATAAGCAGTTGAATGTACCATTCATCACATATGCCGATTTCGAGGCAATTACAGAAAAAATCCAAGGATGTCAACCAAACAATGATATATATGTATATGTAATCGCATGGGCCCGAGTAAAATTAAGGATTAATATCACGCGTGTTTTCAGAAACTGTAGAAATTGCCCGAGTCGCGAAGCGACGAGGGCAATTTCTACAGCTTCTGAAAACACAAGTGATATTAATCCTTAATTTTACGAGGGAACATGCGATTACTTGTTTATAATGTAGAGGGCAAAATTATAGGAAACCTTTCAGACATTTTAAGAGTCACTCAGACTTTAAACTACTCGAAGTGAAAATACTCTCTCGCAAACTGACAAGAAAACTTTTCAACTCACTGTACGTGGTTAAATAAATTTCAATTCGGTCAAAGATACATTTGGCTGTTATGTACATCTCGAGAATATAGCCTGACTTTTATCGATAAAAGACACTTTACGACAAAAACAAAGCAAGTTTTATTTAAGCGTACCTGTGTTTTGAAGTTTTTGCCGCTTTGATAACAACAAATGACGAGAGTTCAAACTTGCTTGCACGTTTGGCGATTTAATTGCTTTCTTTCACTTCTTTTAGCCTTATTCTTTCTCCTGTTAAACGTATATTTTCCCTTTCAGCAAAATCTGTCAAAGTTCTTTTCTTTAGGTCCGCAGAAATCCTCATTTTTTCAATGAAGTGATGGAACTTTAAAACCTTTTGTCGCCATGAACGAATTTCTTCGAGGTCTTCAACGTCGCAAACTGGCCTGCAGGCGCCTAGTTAATCCAAGATTTGACACAAATAATCGCTTCCTGTTTGGCGTAAAATGTTGTAATTCACCTGTACAATTCCTTTCATAGGTATCTTCCGACTTCATTCCCTTTTTATAACAATCTCCGGCGAAACATGCGAGCGCTCCGTTTGCAAATTTTCTTCAAAATCCCGCCAAGCCAACTGAATGCAACGAGAACGACGCGCTCAACCAATCACGAGTGAGAAATTTTGATGCTCGACCAATCAGGAGCGAGTAATTTTGCCCTCAATTAAGAAAAAATGCCCTCTTCGTCAGCCAATCAGCATTCAGTAATTTTGCCCTCTATATTATAAACTGAAATATAATGAATTATATACTGAAGCATACCAGAAACACACTGACTATGGATATGGTTATAAGGTTGTTTGTTGTTATAATGATAAATATAGTAAACCAGTTCAGATACATAGAGGAGAAAATGTTGTTTATAAATTTATGGAGAATATGTTAGAAGAAGTAAAATGGTGTCAAAAAATAAATAAAAAATACTTCTATAAACCAATGATAATGACTGATGAAGATGAAGAAATATAATAAAAAATATTCAAAAAAAGATATTCGTGTAAGAGACCATTGCCATATCACAGGTAAGTATAGAGGACCAGCTCACCAAGATTGTAATATATATTAACTTTAAATTAACTGATAAGATTCCTGTCATCTTTCACAATTTAAGGGGTTATGATAGTCATTTCATTATGAGAGAGATTGATAAAATAGCTAAGAAATATGCATATAAAAATAAAAAAAGGTGAAGAGAAACAAATGGACATTAACATCATCCCTAATAACATGGTAAAAATACATGTCTTCCATGCTTGGCAAACATTCAGTATTCATTGATAGTTTCCAGTTTATGAGTTGTAGTCTAGATAATTTGGTTAGCAATCTACCTGAGCCATGCCTTTAAATATACCGCTGAAGAATTTAAAATGAACAGTTAAAACTCATGAAACAAAAAAGTTGTTTATCCGTATAATTATACGAACTGTTTTGATAAATTTAATGAAACACAGCTGCCAACACAAGATTAATTTTACAGCATATTAAACAATGAGCATATATCTGATGAGCATACGCAAATAAGGTATGGAATGCATTTAATCTAAAAACACTGGGAGAATATCACGACTTGTATTTAAAGTCAGACATCCTTCTCCTAGCTGATGTCTTTGAAAATTTCAGAAAGACTTAATTTGTATGCAATATTATAAACTAGACCCATGCCACTACTTTACAAGTCCAAGTTTGAGCTGGGATGCTATGTTGAAAGTGACTAACATGAAATTAAGAGTTAATGACAAACATAGATATGTTTCAATTCATTGAAAAAGGAGTGGTGGGAATTTCATACATTGCCAATCGATATAGACAAGCAAATAATAAATACATGAAAAATCACAACGAAAAGGCGCTGTCAAAGTATATGTATTTGGATGCTAATAATCTCTATGGTTGGGCCATGTTATGTTTACATACTGGTGGATTTAAATGGATGACTGAAAAAGAAATTGAAAAATTAAATCCATCAAAATACACTAAGGATAGTAAAAAAGGATTGATATTAGAAGTTGATCTTGAATATCCTCAAAAATTGCATGACATTAATAATAACTACCCATTGGGACCTGAAAAAGTGAAAGTAACAAAAGACATGATATCACCCTATTGTGAAACTATAAGACAAAAATATAATATCACAGTTGGACAGGTTAAAAACTGATTCCAACATTAAACAGTAAAGAAAAATATGTATTACATTACAGAAATCTTCAATTATATACTGATTTAGGGTTGAAAGTATAACAAAAGTCCATAGAGTACTGCAATTCAATCAAAGTTCTTGGCTTAAACAATATATTGACCTTAATACACAGAAAAGAACCCAAGCAAAAAATACATTTGAAAAAAGACTTCTTCAAGCTTATGAACAACAGTGTATTTGGAAAAGCAATGGAAAATATTCGTAAACGAGTTGATGTTAGACTTGTAACTGATGAAAAAAAAATATCAAAATTAGCTTTAAAACCGACTTATGTAAGCAGTAAAATATTCAATGAGAATCTGGTAGCAGTGCATAAAATCAAAGAAACACTAACCTTAAACAGGCCGGCTTATGTGGGTATGTGTATTCTTGTATTCTTGTATTTTCATTATAACTACATCAAACAAAAATATGGTAATAAAGATAAATTGTTATTCACAGATACAGACTTTCTAACATATGAAATAGACGCAAAGATGTTTATCAAGATTTTTGGAATGATAGAGACAAATTCGATAATAGTGACTATCCTGAAGATAACCCATATTTTGATAAAACAAATATGAAAGTAATAGGCAAATTCAAGGATGAAGCTGGTAGTATCCCAATCAATGAATTTGTAGGATTGAGAAGTAAAATGTATTCTTACATGAAAGATAATGATAAAGAAGTTAAAACAGCTAAAGGTAAAGGTAAAGAAGTACTTAATTTAATAACAAACAAATGCATCATACAATGAAAACTATCCGAAGCAACAATCATCAACTTGGAAGCTATGAGCTTAATAAAGTGTCATTATCTTGCTTTGACGATAAACGATGTATTTTATTAAATGATGGTATACATTCCTACGCCTATGGAAATTACAAAAGAAATGGCTAAGTAATAAAAAAGTTTAAAGTTGACTTTCAGTTCCAGCCTGTATTGCTTGCTGGTTTGGATGGGTCTCCACAGCTCGTTGAGACGTTCTTCTTCAGAGTTTCTTTGAGAGTGTTTCATGGATTCGATTTCCATCATATTCTCCTCCAGACTTCTTCTGGACTTTTTCAATACCAAAAGGCTTTTGTATTCTTGAAAGACATTAATGTATCTATCAGCATCCTTCATATTCACATTGGTGTCAACTGACTGCATATATGCTGGATATTTCACGTATCAAGTCAAATGTGAATTGTTTCTCAGCGCCCATATGAGACTCAATTATAAGAATAGAATCTTGTATCTTTTCACAAGTTGATCTATGTCTTTGAATAAATTCATCTAGGGTAATAGCCATCTCTGTTAAATTCACAAAATTCTGCAGTAAATGATTGTTGCGGTAAGATCTACCCAGATTATTTACCAGATGGGTAATTAATGGGTACAATTTTGATTGGTTGAAAAAAATCATACGACTGTCATATGACTTAAAAACAATAGCGGCTTACCTAATATTTTTCCGAGAATGTCACGCTATGGTGATTCTTTCCTGTTTTGATTGTGTGAATATTTAAGTGTCACTGTCTGAGAAAGTGTTCCAGAAGTTGGAAATAGGGCCGGGTTAACCGATTTTGATGAAACTTGCTGCAGAAGTTGACCTTGGTAAGATATTCCAAAAGCCAAAGTGGTTTTGTTTTCTGACTTTTAGTTCAGAAGTTTCGGGGGGGGAGGGGGGGGGGGGGGGGGTACCATTTCAGGCCAGCTGAACATGGAAAATCACGTTTTACAAGTGGTAAGTTTGGACTAGCTTAAAAACAAACAAACAAATCCTATTGACTAATTAATTGTGTGGTGTCTTTCTATTACAAAGGGTCTTTCAAATCATATATGCAGATTTGGCAGAAAAGGTTCTGGCAGTGTGGGGGCTGGCACGAGTTTTGGCCTAATTTTAAGTTCATATCTCTTAACTGCCTAGTTAGGTCAGATTGATACTTATATCAGGAGATACCTCAATGTTAGTAAAATGAAAATCAATAGAGAAAAAATTGGCCCATTTAACTTTCAGGTGCTTTCAAGACCCATTTCGAAGCACACCATCACAAAATTTGCATATTGTAAAAAAGAAATAATTTAGGAACCGTTCATTATTTATGGGAGGTGGGGATGGGTGAGAAAATGGGGGGACCTGAAATTTTAGCCACTGCAAAAGGGGGGGGGGGGGGGTCCTGGGGAAATATTTTTGTTATGGAGGGGGGTCTTGAAATTTTAAACAGATGATGTCTTAAATAAAAAAGCGAAAACATAACTACAGTGTACCAATAAGAGCGGGGCACCCCAAATTTCATGGCTGGGAGCCTTTGGGCTCTCTATGATTCTTCTAAGAGCACAGCCTTGCACAGTATTTTGGTGCAGTCATGGAGCATGATTTATAATTTTAATTTCTTTATTTGGTACTGCCATATTGTACACGACATTACTTAAAGTTTTAACCCACCATTAAACATATTACTGGATTGTAACAGTATTAAACTGAGGGTTTTAGTGATTGACGTTAAAAGTATTAATTGGTATTTGTAACTCTAGCCAAAGGAATTGTCCTTATCTGTTACGTGGACATATAGTAAATTTGAAGAACTGTTAGTAGTATCTTGTAGTTATCAGTTCGTCCTTTGTCATCCTTGTAAGTGAGTCAACCCACCCACATGCACCACTCCCGGTTTCTGGGTTGCTCAGTAGCAGTGGTTTTGTATATTGCAATAAATCTTTATATAGCCCAGCTGAGTCTTGATTGTGATAGTAATAAACTATTCGTCTTAACTCTAGTTCTTCAAATGCACAGTGGACCAAGTGGTTAAATTGCTTTGATAAAGAAAACCACACAAGAGTCAAAATGCCATAAGTTGTAATAACTATTTATTAATAAATTTACTGAAAATTATTGTAAACTTTTTTTCATTTCCTGTTACAACATGTTATGGTTTTATTGCTTTTATGTCTGGTTTATACTACATTATGTTTGGTTTATACAGGTTTATGTCTCCATTCCCATATCTCCATTCCCATTATATCCTCATTCCCATCGTACCCCAAGCCCATCATATCCCAAATTTACACCTACAACCTGTTAAAACTAAATATGATATTAGAAGCACAGTTTTTAATACCAAGAAAGCAATACAGTCACCCCCAAATTTTCACGGTATGGATTCACACAAAAAAAATACAACTTTTATTTTATAGAAATCAGGTTAATAGTAGGGGGGAGGGATTGAAATTCTTCCCCAACAGAACAGGGGGGGGGGGGGGGGCGGAAAAAAATCCAGATTCACTTTAAAGGGGGGGGGGGGGGACTTTAAAAAACATGGAAAATTTGTTCATTTCTCACCTATACCCCCCCCCCCCCCCCCTCCCATAAATAATGAACGGTCCCTTAACACCCATTCTAGCTCTATTTAGTTTTAAACACTTCAGTTTGCTTTAGTAAATCTAAATCTCTTTACGAGATAGAGGTTTTCGGCATTTCCGGCGAACCGCGAACGTCAAGAAGTCACGTGACCAGTGCCTTGCCGTCAGGTTTGCGGTTTGAGATTCAGGTTTGTACGGCTAGACCACGCTCTAGAGGTAAGTGATTTACCGCAAGGTTTTTTGCACCCTAAAACATCATTTTTTAGAACTCTTTCGCTTATGACTTATCGAATTCTTTTTCATAGAAACGTAATTTTGAAGACGATTCTCAGCTAAAATAGAAGTGAACGAATGAATGAAAACAAACATGGCAGCCGGCTATTTGTTGTTGGAACTGTTTTGCCATTCGGATTACTTTGTGGTTAAACTACGATGAATAAAGTAAAACAAAAGCCAGTTTCTGATGATATGTGAATGCATGAATGTTTTTGCATGAAAGTATACTTTGTTTCCTCGATGGCTCCGGTAATAGGCATAGGTAAAAAGTAACCCTCAATCTTAAGACAGACAGACAGACACCTTTATTTAAAAATAAAATTCTATGTTCTCCCAGGGTAGTCCCTTCACTGAGAGGGTTAAAAAACCCCACTGCTATCAATGGGAGCCCTGGGAGAAACATAATTAACTAAATTTAAATGCACAAGACCAGATTACGTTCATACGGTGAACACTCCGAACTGTAAACGTGGCAGTAAACACTATCTTAGAATCTTAAGTTGCCTCGCAACAAGAAAATCAGTACTCACAAAACCAAGTTTTGCACTTTATTTAAGATATTGTCTCTTAAAACCGACTGATGATTTTGGTTCGAAAAATACATTTCTGTCACTCTGCTATGGGGTTATTTAAAAGCCTTCACCTTGGCAGTCATGAAATTACAATTCGTTTGAGTCCAAAATAATATTTTAATTTTTTTACGATTCATTGAAGTTTGACGTGGTAGGTACCAGTTTTATGCCGCTGAGACAAGAATAATCGCAAACATTTCCGTCGCTGTTAAAAAATAAAAATTCACTCGAGAGGCCCAATTATTTTTTCAATCTACAAATACATCATTGTAGTTTGCTCAGCTATATCTCAGATCTAGACTAATTTCAACGGGTTATTATACATAAATAATCGGCTTCCGAGCGAAACACGAAAATAGCTCAACTTTAAGGCGAAATCAGTTTAAAAATGTGGCACCTGATGGAAAGTCATTCTTGATAAAAAGAAACTATAAACGACCCTAAATCCCAGGCAAGAATAATATTTCTGTGCACTCCACGTTTCCAAGATTTACAACCGTTTGAAATTCACTAAAATTCGAAAACATGCAAATAACAAACACTTACCTTTATATTAGCAGAATGCTCGGGCGAGTTCACTTCCTAGAATCTCTTTCTTTGCTTCAAGTTGAGAGGTTTTGCGGTCTTTTGCAGCTAAAGTCATCCCTAAATCCCGAAGAGTATAAAAAGCAGTACGATTTCCATCCAGCGCTAAGACACAATCGAAGTTTTACCTTGTTGTATAAATAAACGGCCATAGCGAGCGTCACGGATTCGTGACATACCTTGTGTGCCCCCCATATCCAACCATAGCTTGTCACGCGCACGTCACGCTCGCTACGAATGAGTCCCAATATACAACAACGTAAAACTTCGATTGAAACTTAGCGCTGGATGAAAATCATACCGCTTTAATATTCTTCAGAATTTAAGGATGACTTAAGCTGCCAAAACTCTGCTAATATAAAGGCAAGTGTTTGTTATTGGCATGTTTTCGAATTTTCGTGAAATTCAAACGGTTGTAAATCTTGGAAACGTGCACGTGGAGTGCACAGCAATATTATTCTTACTTAGGATTTAGGGTCATTTATAGTTTCTTTTTATATATAGAATGACTTTCAATAAGGCGCCGCATCTTTAAAATATCGCCTTAAAGTTGAGCTCAGTTTTCGTGTTTCGCTCGGAAGCCGATTATTTGTGTATAATAACCCGTTGAAATTAGTCTAGATCTGAGATATAGCTGAGCAAACTACAATGATGCATCTGTAGATTGAAAAAATAATTCAGGGCCTCTCGAGTGAATTTTTATTTTTTAACAGCGACGGAAATGTTTGAGATTTAAAAGGGGCCGATTACATGGCGAATTTCAACCCGGGCTGAGATTTCAGCCCGGTTAACCGTGCTGAGATCTCAGCTCGGCTTCCGAAATAAATCCTCTTAAAATGAAGTCAGCGATTACATGAACAAAGTTTCAGCCCGGGCCGAGTTACAGCCCGGGCTGAAACCAGGCTGGAATTTTCAGCCCGGCCAAACGGGCTGAAATTCGCCATGTAATCGCATCAGAATTTCACCCCGGGCTGAAAAGTGAATTTCGGCATGCGCACTGACGCCATTTTGATTCTCGTTATCAATCTTGCCACGCAATTTCAAACTCGGCACCCGAGCTGTGATCTCAGCCCGGGCTGAAATTTGTCATGTAATCACAACGAAATTTCAGCCCGGGCTGAAATTCGCCATGTAATCGGTCCCTTATTCGGATCTCAGCGGCATAAAACTAGTACCTACCACGTCAAACTTCAATAAATCGTAAAAAAATTAAAATATTATTTTGGACTCAAACGAATTGTATTTTCATGACTGCCAAGGTGAAGGCTTTTAAATAACCCCATAGCAGAGTGACAGAAATGTATTTTTTGAACCAAAATCATCAGTCGGTTTTAAGAGACAATATCTTAAATAAAGTGCAAAAATCATCAGTCGGTTTTACTGTGCGAATCCAAAAACCGTGAAAACTTTGATTTGATTTTGACATTTCCCATTGTGCTGCAATCAATCAGAAGCGACTCGAAACCACAAGAAACCCAAACAAACGGTTAGTCACGAAACCAGTGGGGCGCGATCCATTCGACCAAAATTTCCTGAAATTCCGGTACAAAATCGAGTGGAACAGAAATTTCCAAAAAATTCGTTTCGGAAATTTTGGTCAACCTCTCGAGGTTGTCCCGTTTTCCGGAAAGGTGGAATTTCCGGAAATTTTCTGTTCCATTTGGTATTTCTACTCGGTTTGACAATTCAGCCATGGTTGTTGCCTCGTGAAAAGCTACAAGATGTTCGACGCCAGGAGATTTTTATTATTGTTGCATCTGTTTATTCACGTTTGACGGTTTAGAATTCTTTCGTCGACGTGTTTGTGGATGATTCAGGAAATATCGCTCCTGCCGTTGGTAAGTTGAAAACAAAGCTGAATGACTTGAGCAATGCGCTTGTAAAATTCGTGAACTTTTTTGCATATGAATTCCCGCCAATTGCGAATATTCCTTGTTTGTGGAATTGAGTTCTTGTTCTTACTATAAAAATAAACTTACTGTTTCTATAGGTACTATGGAAGAATTGCAACCAGTCTCAACAACATCGCCTGCTAAAGAAACTAGATCGGTTCGTTCCATTCAACATATGAAAATTTCGGAAATTCAAACCGGATTTTTTGGTCGAATGGATCGCGCCCGTTCTCTGTTTTCTTGCAAAAGAATCCTCGCCGCCTCGCTGTAGTTTTTTTAATTATTATTTCTAGTTTACCTTTCGTCTTTCTTTGTAAATGAAGTAGAAATCTGAGCGATTTTACTGTAACGGCTAAAAAACAGACAGACGGGTCGGTACAAAACGTGGACTCCCCTTTTGGACCCCATCTGGACCTTCTTTTTTTCTTCCAGGAAATGGTCAAATGACAGTTTTGAATTAATACACATACATGTGCAAATCGAAGTAGGAAAAAATGTAAAATAATATATTAAAATTAAAATGAACAGAAGATAAATTAAATCAACTGGCGACTGAAATAGGAACTGAAGAGCGCTATAAAAATTTACAACATATTTCCCGCCTTTATGATTGCACCATCAGCTCTTTACAAAAATGTAATTACTGCTGACCAATTCTTACCTGGCTGTTAAAATAGAGGTGAGTGTTTTTCAGGTTTCTTTTAAATTATGATTTGATGTAGAATCTGATATTTTCGGAGACTATAATTTATTATTTGTATTTATAGTTACCAAGTGGGCAAATGCTCCTGTTATCACACAGTCATTGTCGACAGCAAGAGGTTCTAACCGCCCATTCTTTGTTAAATCCTGTAATGACATTAATGTTATCAGTGTTTCAACAGAATGAAACACTGAGTGGAAATAGTGTTGCATGACATGAATTATAAACGGAAAGTGAAACGTGACAAGAGCACATTGTGTTGCAAATCTGTTGAACCAAGCTAAAATGCGTTCGACAGAGAAGAAAATATGGCTTTTGCAAGCAGCTGTAGACGTTCTTTTCACGGCATGTCGTTATTATTTAACGATGGTCTCCGAAAAGACCAGATTCTACATAAAATAATAAAGATACCTGAAAAACACTCACTTCCATTTTAACAGCCAGGTAAGAATTGATCAGCAGTGGTTATGTAAAGAGCTGATAGTGCAATCGTTAAGGCGGGAAATATGTTGTAATTTTTATAGCGCTCTTCAGTTCCTTTTCCAGTTGCCCAGTTGTTTTATCTTCTATTTATTTCAATTTTAATATTATTTTGTTTTTACATTTTTACCTACTTCGCAAACATGTTTTAATTCGAAACTTCATGTCATTTGACCAATTCCTGGAGGAAAAAGAGGGGGTCCAGAATGGGGTCCAGATGGGGTCCAGCTGGGGGTCCAGAAGGGGTCCAAATGGGGGTCCAGATGGGGTCCAGAAGGGGGTCCAGATGGGATCCAGAAGGGGGTCCAGATGGGGGTCCAGATGGGGTCCAAAAAGGGGGGTCCAGAATGGGGGGTCCACGTTTTGTACCGACCCCAGAGAGACGTTTTGCTATACGTTTGCCTCATGCTCAGTTGTCGCGTTCATCGGTTTGTCAGTGTTGTACACAACACTTGTCCATCGTTAGCGAAAAAACCGGATAATAACACATGAGAGTTCCTGAGTTCCTGAGGAAGTGAATTTTCGAAAAAGCTACTGAGCGAGGACAAAATCGGCTGTTCCGGCGAATGAAAGTGTCAACTTCATACGACATGCAAATATGTAACTACAGTACAGGGGCGGATCCAGGATTTTGAAATGGGGGTGAAATTTTAAATGTAATAGAACCAAAGCCTGATATCAGAGAAATAAAATATTATTTATTTGTCAAATACCTTAGAAAAAAGAAAGAAAGGGTCTCAGAAAAGGGGGGGGGGGGGGGGTGAAAATTCACCTATTTCACCTCCCCCCCCCCCTGGATCCGCCCCTGTAGTACCATGACAGTACCGCTAACTTGCCGTAAACTTGTCAACTTTTTACATTCCCAGCACAGTACGTTTAACAGCTACTACACAACGTTTCTTTTACTTTGACCTCGCGCTGATCAGCAGCTAGCCACTTTGCCGTGTGTGGCTAATTGCAATACGTCCTTCCAAATGATTTGAAGGCGAGAATATTCGATGATATCTGATATCTGGGGTCTGGGTCGGCCATGAGCGAGTGAAGACGCGCTTATCGCTGCTCCCGTAAATTCAACAATATTTTGGATATTTTTTGGATATATGGCCGACGAAATCAAGCCAAATCTTAAGCGTAAAGCAAAACTGAGAAGTAGCACCGGCTCAGACAGTGACACGCGTTCTCCGGAGGGCAAGAAGGTTTTTATTTCGACTCTTAATACGACATTGTCGTCCGAGGCCGACATTAGTGATTTTGGCGCGGAATCAGTGTTAGACGACAGCAGCGACAGTAGCGACCAAGTCCTAAAAGCCCTAAAGATGACCGAGGGCATCGGAGAAAAATTTGAACAAATTCTGATCAGACTACAACGCATGGAGGAAAAACTTAGCAAAGTAGAAGACTCCCTCAACCAGATCGCGAACTTGGAGAAAGCAGTCGCCAACATTCAAACGAGCTTGTGTTTATTCAACGACAAAGTTAAAAAGTTAGAAGTTACTATTCAGGAAATCGAGACAGGTCTGACGGCGTCCAACCTTGATATTGATGCTTTAGAGAGGAAAGAAGAAAAGACGGAGAAGAGAATTAGAGAGCTAGAGGATCAAATTTTATATCAAGATGTTTACAGCCGGAGAGAAAACCTAAGATTCTTCGGCATCCCGGAACCGGCCCAGGGTATCGAGGATACGAAAGAAGTGATCCATAAGTTTTTCGAGCAAGAATTAGAGGTGGAAAAGGCTCGGGAGATTGAATTTCAGCGCATTCATAGGTTGGGCAAAAAGAAGCCGGGTCAGACGAGGCCCATTATCGCAAGATTTCTACGATTTCCAGAGAGGGAACTAATATTCAAAAGCGTCAGAGAGCTGGGCGAGGAAGCAGATGTCAAAGTGTACGCTGATCTTCCAAAAACAATTCGGGATCGAAGGAAGAAATTGTGGCCCAAAATGAAAAAAGCAAGGGAGGAAGGAAAGTTTGCCTACTTTGATAAACAAGAGCCAGATAAACTATATATCGAAGGCGAATTATGTATTTAGACGCCTTAATCCTTTATTCAGTATTGCTATTATTATATATTTATACCTTTTTTTTTTCCCGAATCCATTGTCCTTATAATTCTTTTGTTTACGGGAGCAGAGTAAAATTAAATCTGCATGGAAAGAAATAGTCCTAAATCTCTGGGGCAGCACATAGATAATGAATATCTGCTGCCTTTGTTAACTTTTTTGTGTATTTCAGTGTTCATTGTTTTACGTGCATTAAGTAGTAGTAGTTTTGTTTCTGTGTTAAGCGCGATGTATTTTTTAGTTGTCATGCATGTTTCAGTCAGTTGGGAAAAGAAATGTGTCACGTTTTATATTCACAAAAGGTAATGTTAACTTTAAATTACCTTCTTTGAATGTTCGAGGGATTCGTTCATCCATAAAGAGAAAGGCGTTATTCTTGTGGCTAAACAAGCAAAAAGCAGATATTATCTTTCTTCAGGAAACCGACAGTACAAAAGAAGTAGAAGTTATCTGGAAAACACAGTTTAAAGGTAAGATATTTTATTCACATGGCAACAATCACAGTCGTGGAGTGATGATCTTAGTAAGAGATGATTTGGATTTAAATCTTATATCGTCCGAAATAGACTTCGAAGGTCGCTACATTTTGCTAAACGCCACGGTGCAGGGATCGGATTTTCTTTTAGCTAACATTTATGCACCGAATAAAGTTCATGAACAATGCGAATTTTTTAAACACTTGTATAAGTTAATAGAGAATCTTCATTTAAGTACAGAGCAAAAAATTGTTATAGGAGGTGATTATAATGTTAGTCTTAACCCCGACCTGGATTGCAGTGGAGGTAACCCCACAAAGAAAGACTCTGTAAACTGCATTCAAGACATGTGTTTAAATTTTGACCTAATAGATATTTGGCGAGTTAGAAATCCTCAGTGCAAACGCTTCACCTGGAGGCAAAAAAGTCCTGTTATTCAACGAAGATTAGATTACTGGTTGCTAAGCGACTCCTACCAAGAAGAGGTTAATAATGTTGACATAATCCCCTCTATTAATTCGGACCACTCGGCTATTGTACTTCATTTAAATAGCATTGAAGAACAAAGGCATGGCCCATCTTATTGGAAATTTAACGCAAGTTTATTAGACGATCCCGAGTATGTTAGCCTTATAAATGATAATATACCAGTGTGGCGCAGGGAATTTGTGGAAGTCAATGATAAGAGAGTACTCTGGGATTTAATTAAATACCGGATTAGACAAGTAACGATAAAATTTAGTAAGGAAAAAGCTAAGGCGAGAAGAGATAAGTTGAGAATCATCGAAAACTCCTTGAAAGAATGTGAGGTCGACTGTGGCAAAAATCCTTCACCAGATAATATCGAAAAACTGGAACTTTTAAAACATGAGTATGACTCCTGTTATGAGTACCTGTCGAAAGGAGCGATAATCCGTTCAAGAGCTACTTGGTACGAGTACGGAGAAAAGAGTAATAAATATTTCTTGAACCTTGAAACTCACAGAAAGTCCAAGAGCTGTATCCGTAAGGCATATACGAAAGATGGCTTTGTAACTTCCGAGCCTAAAAAGATTATGAAAGAATTAGAGAGTTTCTATTCGGACCTTTATAAGAGGGATGAGCTTAAAACCTCGGACACGGTCCTTAATTCGTTCTTACGGTCTAAAGGGATCCCGAAATTATCCGATCAGGATACTCTCGTGTGTGAAGGCAGACTAACTCTAACGGAATGTTTTAAAAGTCTGCAGTCTTTTCAGAAAAATAAATCGCCAGGTAATGACGGTTTAACAGTGGAGTTTTATACTGCTTTTTGGGAAGATCTTGGTGAACTCCTTGTGGATAGTCTTAATTATTCATATGATTACGGTGAATTATCCAACTCGCAAAAACAAGCGATTATAACGTTATTAGAAAAGAAAGATAAAGACAAGCGGAAAATTTCGAACTGGAGACCGATCTCCTTGATTAATGTCGATGCTAAGATTGGATCAAAAGCCATTGCCTTGAGATTACAGACTGTGCTACCGAAAATAATTCACTACAATCAACACGCATATGTTAAAGGACGAACAATCAATGATGCAATTAGGACAATAGACGACATCCTTGAATACACGGAACGCTACGGACTCAAGGGCAAGATGATAGCCGTTGATTTTCAGAAAGCCTTTGATTCAGTTAACAGGCATTTTCTGTATCAGGCTCTTACTGCCTTTAACTTCGGTCCTTCATTTATACAATGGGTACATACGTTCTACCACAATATTTCAAGCTGTGTACTTAACAATGGGTTTTCAACTGGTCCCTTTGAAATACAAAGAGGAGTAAGACAAGGAGATCCGCTCTCTCCTTATTTGTTCATTATAGTTCTGGAACTTTTAGCTATAAGTTTACGTGATAATGACTATATTAAAGGAATCAGTGTGAACGGGACTGAAATTAAAATCGAGCTCTTTGCGGATGATTTAACTGCGTTTCTGGGAAATGACGAATCTTTTACTACATTTTTTGACGTGGTTTCTAAGTTTGGGGATTGTACAGGACTCACCATCAACTTAGAAAAAACAGAAATTTTTCTTCTAGGCAATTCGGGTGAAGTCTGCATTCAAGATCATGTGGTGAACCTTGAAGTAAAGGATGCGGTTAAAATTCTAGGAGTGCATTTCACTTACAATCGCTATCTGAGAAAGAAACTTAATTTCATAGAAATAATAAGTTCCATTAAAAAGAAACTTCAGTTGTGGAAGTGGAGAAATTTAACAGTTTTCGGACGCATCCAGATTGTAAAAACGTTTGCAATTCCGATGTTGATGTACCGAGCTGGTTCAATTTGTATTGACAAGGAAGTAATAACTGAAGCCAATAAGATTATCTATAATTTTATATGGAAAGGCAAAGACAAAGTAAAACGAACGTCGCTAATAAGTGATACTATTGACGGTGGCCTGAAAGCCCCGCATTTGGAGTCTATTATTAAAACTCAAAGAATAATGGTTTGCAAACGATTTGTTGATAAAGAACCTCGTGCATGGAAAACCATCCTATCACACTATTTGGAACCTGTTGGTGGAAAAATTATTTTCTGTTGTAATTTTGATATTAAGAAACTCTCGATAAGTATTCCAACTTTTTATCGGGAATGCCTTGAGTGCTTCACACTATGTTCCGCGGCTGCAAATAAATGTGAACTTGAGCTTTCCCATCAGGAAATATGTAACACTGTGATTTGGAACAACAAAAATATCTGCATTGATGGCAAATCAGTTTTTAATCCAAGACTAGCTGGTAAGGGAATCTTCAGAGTAGGGGACTTGATCACTGAAAGTAACCAACTGATCACTAAATGCAATCTAGTACGCCAGTGGGAATTTTCTCCGAAAGATGTCTTTGATCTGATATCCTTAATTGATGCCATCCCTGCACCATGGCGACGGTCTTTAAAAAGTTACGGGTACTCAAACAAGCAAATGTTTATCCTTGATGATCAAATCCATTTGGTTCTAAATAATCATAAAGTCTCCATTGACAAGGTGATATCCAAAGGTGTCTACGAGGAATTGATCTCTCAATTTGTCACGCCACCAACGGCACAACTTAGGTATAATGAAAACTTTAACACCGTTCATTTGGACTGGAAGGAAATTTATAGCTTACCGTTCAAAGTTGCTTTGGACACTAAATCGCGAGAATTTCAATACAAAATTTTAAATCGGTATTTAGCAACGAATACATATTTAAAGAGAATAGGTAAAATAGATTCTTCAGCCTGCTCTTTTTGTGGAACAACGGACGAATCCCTTGAGCATCTTTTGGTGACTTGCCAATTCACTGCAACAATGTGGGAGGATCTTATATCCTGGTGCAACAACCAAAATATTAAAGTTGAAACGCTCTCCAATGTAGATATAATATTTGATGACTGGCAAAGGAAGGACGATTTCGAGTTGGTAAATCACCTTATACTTATCGGAAAGCAATATATAGATTACTGTAGGATCAACCACTCTAAACCGTCCTTCCGAATTCTTTTGGTAAGAATCAAATCAGTCTATTCGTTGGAGGGCCATATTTTTAAATTAAAAGGGAAAAGGCGAGTCCATGCTTCGAAATGGGACAAGTGTGGCTTCGAGTGATAACGGTTTGAAACATGCATCTTCTATAGTTTAAATTTTGCTATTATCATAATTAATTTAGATTCTTCTTGGTTATTTATTTCAGCGCTTAGTGTGTCTTGTGTTCAATGTGTGTCTGTTAAGGTTTATGTTGAGGTGGGGATTAGTTTAAAAAGGTGGGCTTGAACGGGGTTTGGGATCTATGTGTATAAATACTAAGGGCAGCAGGGGATGCATATGATAGGGGAGTTACAATGGTGAGTAGTGTGAGGGGAGGGAGCATAGTACTTGGTAAGGTCGGGAGGGGCAGGTTAAACGTGGGTGGGAATTCAACTTGTATGGGATGTCACTGGGGTGGGTAGTACACTTATAGGTTATAATGATATATCTGTATTATGAATAAAAAAACTAATAAAATACAAAAAAAAAAATAAACAAAAATTTTAAATTTTACAACGGCCGGTATAACTGCAAAAGAGAACATAAGTTTGCTAGCTGCTTCAAATATTGAGACGGTCTATCAGCTACTATGCTCAAAAGTGAGTACTGAACTGATTACAGTTTGTTTGGTTCAGTACAAAACATAAATGAGTATTACTTTTACTCTGAGATTTGTGGTTTCGTGACTAACCGTTTGTTTGGGTTTCTTGCGGTTTCGAGTCGCTTCTGATTGGTTGCTGCACGATGGGAAATGTCAAAATCAAATCAAAGTGTTCACGGTTTTTGGATTCCCACAGTAAGAGACAATATCTTAAATAAAGTGCAAAACTTGGTTTTGTGAGTACTAATTTTCTTATTCTGAGGCAACTTAAAATTCTAAGGTAGTGTTTACTGCCACATTTATTGATTATCACAGGTTTCGTAAAGAGATTTAGATTCACTAAAGCAAACTGAAGTGTTTAAAACTAAATAGTGCTAGAATGGGTGTTAAATTATTTCTTTTTACAATATGCAAATTTTGTGACGGTGTGCTTCGAAATGGGAAAGCACCTGAAAGTTAAATGGGCCAATTTTTTTTCTATTGATTTTCATTTTACTAACATTGAGGTATCTCCTGATATAAGTATCAATCTGAGCTAAGAGTTAAGAAATATGAACTTTGAAAATTAGGCAATTTTGGATGGTGTTTTTTCTTCAAACTTTGGCCAAAACTCGTACCAGCCCCCACACTGCCAGAACCTTCTCTGCCAAATCTGCATATATGATTTGAAAGAACCTTTGTAATAGAAAGACACCATGCAATTAATTAGTCAATAGGATTTGTTTGTTTGTTTTTATGCTAGTCCAAACTTACCCCTTGTAAAACGTGATTTTCCATGATCAGCTGGCCTCAAATGGTACCCCCCTCCCCCCCTTAAACTTCTGAACTAAAAGTCAGAAAACAAAACCACTTTGGCTTTTGGAATATCTTACCAAGGTCAACTTTTGCAGCAAGTTTCATCAAAATTGGTTAACCCCCATTTCCAACTTCTGGAACACTTTCTCAGACAATGACACTAAAACGCACTTCAATTTTGAAAAACATATACTTTGCATAAAAATTATAGAGTCATAAAATATTTCCATTAGCAGGTAAGTAGTATAGTACTTGGCGCTGTATCAGATTAGCCGGTTGCAAAACTGATCTGGTACCGCCAAGTATTATACTACTAGCTATCGTAACCCCTGAAAGTGTTCACGGCCGCTTACGGGAATGTCCGCTAACGGGAATCACGATCTCATCTTGGAATATGTTACAAAAGCTATAAATAAATGTAGAACAAAGTCCATTCTACACAACTACCCGTATGCCGAAAGATAGTCACATATGAACGTTGGTGCCCCGTTGTCTGGAAGCATACTAGACTTTATTTTATACTGTTTTTATTCTCCCGAACACTATGACCCGCAACGGAGATTTCTTAGAAAATCAATGAACCCGAGAAACCGCAACCAACAGTTTAATTGTATACTGACGGCGGTTCAAGAGTATCCAATTTATTTTTGGCACGAGTGAAACGTACCGGATAAATAACAAAACAGGTGTTCAATAATTATGATGGACCAATAAAAACAGAGAATCAGAAAAGCTAGGTAGTGACATCCCTGAATCGATTACCACGTTCGTGTTCGAGTGGTATATAGTTTGGGTGCGGTTTACTAACAGCTCAGACTGAAGTCGAAAAGACAGCTACAATAAACACTTAATGACTGGTCCCGAGGGAAACAGTGAATTTTGTTGAGATTCTCGGGAAACAAAATTCACTGTTTCCCGAGGGATCAGTCATTAAGTGATTTGTTATATAGCAACACACAAAAAAAAACACAACACAAGACAATTTGAAAAACGCGCCGAGCACTCGATCCATCATAATCATGCCACCTTTTGTCACGGTCTGATCACGTGCGCTAGCGGGCAACAGTGCAATGTTACCCTCTGACGTCAAAATTGTTGCCCGCTTTCGCAAATGTTGCCCGCTCAGCACAATTGGCGGGAAACAGTTTGCTTGTTAGATGTCATGTGACGATGAATCAACCAATCAACGCGCGCGTTGTATTGACAAAAACTCCGGCTATATAATAACACCAGTTATTCAAAGGTAAGTTGTGCTACTCGAAAGGTATGCGAAATTGAGGAGCTACAGAGAAGAGTATTTAGATATTACCCGAAGGGGATCAAAAGAACCTGCTAATCGATTCATAGCATGTTTGCGCTATACCGTCTACCCGTGACGTGTCTGTAGCAGCCTTAAACGTTTTAGGTAGTTGTATAATTAACAAATGTCTTTCCACAATCTGAAAGGAAGACCACTCGTTCTCCATCAATTGTACCATTTCAAGCAATATATCGACCAAACGCAAATTCGAAGGAAAGCATGCAACAACAGGAGTTCAACATGGATAATCTGCATAACCCTGAAGGCGCACGAGTTAATAAATTTGTCGTGCCTCGGGAAATAAGACTTTAAAAACAGCAAGACCACATCTAACAAACAAACTGTTTCCAGACCATACATACATACCAGGGCGCTGAAAAGAATTATTTTCAGCGCCCTGATATATGTATACATAGATGGTGTCGTGCAGTTGCCTGGCAACAGCGCAACAAAGCTTCAATGACGTCAGACAAACGAAAGAGGATGATGGGAACACCCGTAGTACTACTTCATGTAAGCCTATGTAGGAACAATGGTAAACAAAGATGGCGGACGGTAAACGGTACGCGAAACATGGTTTTAAAGAAGACTAAGTGAAATGGCGAAAAGCCTCATACGCAAATCGAGACGCCCTCAAAGTTTCGAACCGCGGTGCACCCTCGCTTGATCTTCGCGAGGTTCTGCGAGTCACGTATTTCTAGTATTATAAATTCTTTTACAGTCTATTTTTGGCGATTTAATTCTATCATTTTCGCTTTAAATTATGCCTTTAAAATCTATAACAAAGCCTGTTAGAGTGATTTTACTTAACCCGTGAAATAGTTAATAGAATAGTACGCACAAAACACAAAAGGTATTGAAATGCATATGAGAAACTGACCACACGTTAAACAAAACAATGTGCAGGTTCACGGTTCGTTCAACATAAAACAAAGCAGCTTTGTATACTCTTTCTGAACTTTGTTGAGCTTCATAACCAGTTTGTTCTATTAACTATGATTCAACTAATCAGTACTGTCCAAAAAACTGTTGTAGTTTGGATAAAGTGAAATGGCAATCGGAACAGATCGAAGGAATTAGATTCATTAAACATTCATTTCAGATAGCAAAATGCGTGTTAGTGAGTTCATCGGCTCGTACAGTGCCATCATTAAATAGTTTGCGCGTAAAAGCGCGGAAAACAGGAATAAAGAGAAACTGTGTAGAATGCAATTTTTAATTAATCGAAAAACTTCGGTACTGATTGATGTCGCATAGCTATTTAAATCAGAAACATGTCTCCATTAAGGCTTGTTTACACACAACGCAAGCTTACTGAAGCGTAAGCATGAGCAAGCAAAGGCACAAAAAACTGGCTACGAACTGGCGCGACGGAAGCGTACGTGCAAGTGTAAACGCTGTGGTTTTTTCAACAACTTACTTTTCAGTACAGTCAGTGCTTGGATGAAAGTACGGTATAGCAATATCATTGTTCCGAATGAAGGATTTATTTAAGTATTCAGTTCAGTTAACAAACGTATTTCGATGTTATGTATTTGCATGGATGGATTCAGTTAGTGTGACGCTGTGATTAAAATTTTAATATTCGGTCTTGTGCTATGTACACGATTTTTGAAAATTTTCCTAGTCTGCAAACTTAGTTATAATTATAGTTAGACTACTGCCACGGATGCCGGTTCTAATCTCGTGATCACGCCATAAGCTCAAGCACGGCGACTGGAAGCTAAGTGAGCTAAATATATAAAGCTTAATATCCAGATATGTATTGCACAGCTACAGTGAATAATTTGATAAGATATTTTCGAATTAAAAGCAACTGTGTAAAGCGTAAGTCTATCCAGGAATCAAAATAGAGCAAAATACTAATCTTCGAAAATGGCGTCATGAGCGTGAACATTTTGGCGGGAATTCTCGGATATTTGGCGGGCTTTCATTTCACTCTAAGTGTCTGTCGTGTTTTTCATAATTTAAAATTGATTCTTCATATAAAATTGAATGCTAAGAACTTGCAGGATTTCGCTTCACTTATTCGCGGGACTTGAAGCATCATTGCAATGATGTTTGTTTGAATTTTTTAAAAAGCTTACACGTATTCTAACGTAATGTTTATCTGTCGTCCACCCGCATGGCAGAATTAATTGTGCCTGATGTAAAATTCCCTGCGGCAGAGTTTTCGCCCTAAATCTGCTTAAATTGCCGAATATCACTAAATAATAAAGCATCATCTACATACCTTCCTCGAAGCCTCGGTTTTATTTCTTAGTCGGTCACTTGTTTGATATAACTTCTCAAACTAATCATTAAATGCGGAGAAAACGAAGGAAATCCATGCAAATAAGACTGGGCATCAAAACCTCCTTCACGATAGTGATTTCCTTTGTGTTTTCGTCATGAATTATTAATACATTTGAGAAAATTATTGCATGAAATCGAGTCGTGTATGAGGTCCTACAATCCGGCAAGGTGGGCTTCGCGGAGTTGGTTATTACCTCCTGCATGCACGACGAGAAATAATTTATGTATGACAGTGGATATCAGTGTTATTAAACGATAATAAAATCGATGCCATTCAGTGAGTTTATTTTCATGGGAGTCGTATCTAATAATAAATTTTACCCACTTAATAAATTACTACATTATTATGGTATTACAAATACAGTGGCACCCGGTTAATACGGACACCAAGGGAACATGCCATAGTGTCCGTATTATCCGGGTGCCCGTATTAAGCCGGCTATCAGAGAAAACGTCAGGGACACATGTTTTATCGATATAAAGACCAAAGCAAACAGTTTTACGAGAAAACGTTGTTCAATTTCTTACTGTAAACAGTAACAAGTTCATCCTAAAGAAACCTCACGATTATTTATCATAGTCTCAGAGTAAAATGTTTTAAGTGTTGTATTGTTATTGAAACAGGCACGACAAGGAATTCATTTCAAAAAGTTTGTACTGACGCTTTTAGTTTTTGTGACAATGAAAATAGACAGTGTGCATATAACCAGTCATCATCATCATCATCATCATCATCATCATCATCATCATCATCATCATCATCATCATCATCATCATCATCATCATCATCATCATCATCATCATCATCTTTTATTTAAAAAACACGGTAAATACATCGGGCATTAGCAATTTAATATAAACTACAACTTAATACGAAACTATGTATGTAATTTAATCTTCTTTAATTTAAAAATATAACTAACTATTAAAAAAAGTAATGATCCGTAATCCAGTGTCCGTAAAGTGGGGTTGACAATATATGAGAGTTTGTGACTCGGGACACAGAAAAGTGTCCGTTGTCCGTATTAACCGGTGTACGTATAAAGCGGGTTAATTACGGTATTACAAATAACAAAATCAAGGGAACAGAAAACTAGGGGGATCCCATATAGAAATGACGGGGTTCATCGTCGTTAACCGGTTAGAGGGCCAAATTTGTAGATTAGTATCGCTTAGGGTACCTTTTAGCGTAATTGAGCCGAAAAATATGACATAATATGACAAATGTAGTTTTAGTGTTGGCACCTCTTAGCAGTGTAAATGAATTTAAGCCACACCAACAAATCAAGATTCTGGTACCTTTCAGGGGTTTATTTTCTTCAAAAATCTTCGGCCTTTGCCTCCCGTCATCTTAACCCTATTCGGCCTGGGGGGGGGGGGGGGGGGGGTGGGGACAAAGTGCCCGCGCTAACTTTCTACATTCATAACTTCCTTAATATGTTTTCAAACGCCATCAAACTTTGGTACTTTTCCTAAAGTTTATCTGGCAACAATTTGATATGTCAATTTTTTGATCATGTCACTTGATGTTTACATGGCAACAAGATTTTGACAGCCATGTTTTTTTGAAATTTGCATATTTATACCTTTGAATTAAGAAAAACAATGTTTATTGGTATAACTTTTGTATTTTTACGTCATTTAACGTTTATTTATTGGTTCATTAATTTTGGGTGAATTTGGACGGTTTTTAAGAGGTTTTAAAACAATTCAGAAATTCAAGATGGCGGACCCAAGATGGCGGCCGCATAACTAATTACCTAATAACTACGTCATATGATGTCATCATTCCATTGTGCGGACCGCAAAGGAGACAGTTGTTGGCGTACTATGTACCCTCTAGGTTTCATTGTCATAGCCTTAATGTTTTTGAAGTTACGAAGGCCCCCCAGGCTCAGAAACCCCAAAAAAGCCCAGGCTGAATAGGGTTAACATACATGTAGGAGTCTCCCTTGGGAACTGGAGAGCCTTGAGAAGAACTGTAAGAACAGAACTAACAACAAACTCAACCAACTCATGACGCTGGGAATCCAACGCAGCTAACATTGGTGTAAAAAATTTAATGCCTTTATTTACATATTTTTCTCTTTCTTGGTTTGTCTCTATGCAGATTAGACGAACAAAAGAAATTTATTTGTCATGTCCCGTCACCGAATCCTGTGTGTTGGTCTCATTGCCCTTGACATTGTCAGTACATGTGAGCGTTTTCCGGACGAGGATGAAGACATCCGTGCTATATCACAAAAATGGCGCACCGGGGGAAATGCCTGCACCAACTGCACTCTGCTGACCCAGTTAGGAATGGACTGTGAGTTTCTTGGTTCCTTGTCACGTGGTGTAGATGCTGAATTTGTCTGCAAACATCTTCGTGAACGGGGAGTGCGCTATGGCAGCTGTGTTCGTCATTCTGATTGCGGCACCCCAACTTCATGTGTTACGCTAAGCCTAGATACTGGAAGCCGAACTGTTGTCCATGCACGAAATAACCTGCCAGAGCTTACAGTGTCCGCCTTTGAAAATATCAACCTATCAAGCTACGATTGGGTCCATTTTGAAGGTAGAAGAAATGAGGCCGAAATTGTTAAGATGATTGGCATCGTTGAAAAGTTTAATTCCACGTGTACGTTCCAAAACAAGATTGTCGTTTCCGTTGAGTTAGAAAAACCAAGAAAAACTCTCCTACCATTGCTTGACAAAGCCGATGTCGTGTTCACTAGCAAAGATTTTGCTCGGTTCTGTGGTCATTCTTCCGCCTCCGAGGCTGTCAAGTCCTTCCGTAATAAAATCAAACCTGGTGCTACCATAATTTGTGCTTGGGGTGATAAGGGTGCAGACGGTGTTGGTCCCGATGGTGAAGTGAAACACAGCGATGCCTACCCTCCTGAGAAAGTCGTTGATTCCCTTGGAGCTGGGGATGCGTTCGTTGCTGGTGCTATTTACAGCCTCATGAAAGAGTCATCGGTTGAAGACGCGTTAATCTTCGCCTGCAGATTGGCAGGGTTCAAGTGTGGTATGGCAGGGAATGATGGTCTTGTGAAAGCGCTTTGTAATAACCAGAACAATAACTGCTACCAAGTCTGAAGTATCGCAAAAAAATGACTGGTTAGGAAAATTCATGTTTTGCACTGAACCAAACAAAGTACTCACTTTTGAGCATAGTAAGCTGAATATTTGAAGCAGCAAACTTCCGTTCTCTTTTGCATGCAGTTATATCGTTGTAAAATTTAAAATGTTTTTTTTTTTTTTTCTGCTTTCGCAGTTGATTGGTTTGCGCGCGATTTTCTTCTCAACGGCCAAGGTTCGATTCGGAAGTTAAAGGCCCATTTGCACTTACCGTGATGCACCGCGCATTGTTTATTTTGATTTGGGCCCAGATAAATGCGATCTCTGGCGAGGTGAAATTTTTGCCTCTCATCTCCAGGAAGAAATGAACACTGAGTTTGAAATTTCGTTCTACATTAATTTTAAAATTTATTAGTCCCAATAAACGGTCCTGTTAGGTATGAAAAGCTCGTATAACATAGCTCGCATTTTGTCTGGGGCCGCTCAACCCGCCTTAGTGTAGCTCCAAGCAACTCCAGTCAATGAGGCAGTTTCTTCTGCTTCGAAAGATCGCATCGAAAACATTTTCACGTTGTGGGACGCGGTAAACCTCCTGCTATTTTTACCGAAATAAAGTTTTAGGTCGATGCCGCGTAAAACGAAACCTCCAGCGAGCCGAGAAGTGTTTCTATTTTGTGGGCTGTTCTGTTGGTGTATCTGATTTGCATCTGGCATAATTAATGAGCTCCGCCGGCGGAGGACGTTTTATCGGCTTCAAGAAGTTTGCATGGAAAAAAATTCGACGGCTAGGGACGGGGAAAACCTCCTTCATCTTCCATGGAATATTTCACATAGTTTCTGGCAAAAACGACTCCGCCGGCGACCCGAGAAGTTCAGGCTATGTCAACACTATACCGGATAGCTTATCATATCGACATGAAAAATACTTCGGCCTGGTGTGAACAGAAACGACCCAGAACTGGATATTTACTTCTTTTTCAGTGGGTTTCAATCCTCGTCCCTAGTTGTTGACTTCCGCTACGGTTCGGTTCGATTGCCTGTTCACACTACCCCAGAGATTGGCACGAGCTAGAATCTATCCGATATTTGACGATTCACTTTCACGAGCGCCGCGTCGCAGCGGCGCTCCGGAACAAAAATCGTTCCGAAACTAGCGTTTCATGTGTGAACGAAAGGCCTATCCGGTATGGTTTTCGTGCCGGCGTAAGAGCTATCCGGTATAGTGTAGACATAGCCTTACTTCTTTTTCAGTGGGTTTCAATCCTCGCTCCTAGTTGTTGACTTCCGCTACGGTTCGGTTCGATTGCTTGTTCACACTACCCCAGAGAGTGGCACGAGAATCTATCCGATATATGACGATTCACTTTCACGACCGCCGCGTCGCAGCGTCGCTCCGGAACAAAAATCGTTCCGAAACTAGCGTTTCATGTGTGAACGAAAGGCTTATCCAGTATGGTTTTCGTGCCGGCGCAAGAGCTATCCGGTATAGTGTAACTTTTTCTGGTTTTTACATCTCCAGGGGGGGGGGATTTTCCGGTCGAACGGTCACGGTTATCGATGGTAAGATTCAAATGTCAATTCACAGATGTACTAAAAAATTACAATGAAAAGATTCCAACTGATAAATCTTAACTAGTACGCAATCTACTATACCTATTTCCTTTCCACGGCCGACCGAATTTCTGAGCCAAACCTTCTGAAGGTTCTCGTTTCTTGACAGCCGGCCTCTAGCCTTCGGCGGCGATGCTTAGAAAACGTATCCGCAACGATATAAAATAAAAGAAAACATACAAAAACAATACAGATTCCCCGATGTAAATGGATTATTTTAGGAATCAAACTTTCTCGCCACAAAATGGATTTCATTATTTCTTTCAAGTTAATGACAAGAAAGAAATACGAAGAGTAAAATAGCATGCAAGACTTTCACGTGTGAGATTGTTTTAGTTTTTTGGAATGTAATAAATTCTTCATACTGACAAAAACAACGTCAAGCGAAATTCGAAACCTTTAAGGGCCGATTTACACGGTACAACTTTGTCGCATGCGACACGCTTAAAACATGCTTATGACACGAATTACTCCGTGTAAATCAACTCAAGTCGTGTCGTAAGTATGCCGTAAGCGTGTCGCATGCAACAAAGTTGTACCGTGCAAATCGGCCGTAACACAACGCATTCACTTTATTTGCATAGCCTATGAAAAGCTGAAATATTTCGTTACACAGGCTTTAAAATCATTATTTATCTGCTGAGTAGAAATACATAAAGTCAGGACTTACGGGTTTTTTTAAAAGCACAAGATGATAAAACCAAAGTCGAATGCGTGGCGCATTACTTTTAGCGAGTGTTTTCGTCTTGCATAACAATGCTGTTTGCATCTTTCCGTTTCTATAGAGGTTTCGCACGGCAGCCATGTTGCATGGCAGGAACAATGAAAATGTTTTGCATTAGAAAGAACATTCTTTCCCCATGGGAAAAAGAATCTATTGTTCCTGCCATGCAACATGGCTGCCGTGCAAAACCTCTATTGTCTCGCAGAAACAATGCACAAAACACCCAGGATAATTTCAAGACATCACAAAGAAACCGCAAGAAGCTGTATCCTTTGTCGGCACGCAAAGCATCATGGGTACCCCACATTGGACGCGATTCTGTAATGAATTGTTTATGATACGGATAACCTTCTTAAAGCCACAACTGTTAGAACTAGAAATACGTGTCTCGCAGAACCTCGCGAAGCTCGTGGGAGGATGCACTGCAAAATTTTAGCGATGTGGGAGGGAGAGATGGAATTTCTGATTTAAATGGAGAGGTTGGGTTGCTTGCTGGTAATGACCCCAAAATTTAAAGTTGAGACATTTTCGTTCCCAGTCTCTTCCATTTAAATTGTACTTCCTAAAATAAAATAAATGGGACCTGGTGCTGGTCAGTTTTGGGTTTTGAGCTGTGGGTCGCTGTAACTGTTATGGGACTGGGTACCAAACAATTCCCCCCCCCCCCCCCCCCCCCCCCCCGCAACACCTACCTTTTTTAAATTTTGTCAAAAAGAAAATTGGTCTGAACGTGGATGTATTAAGTACTGTTGTGTACATGGCTCCAGGACAATATGCAGTGGTGTTCTGTTTATTTTGATTGTCTCAATTAAATTCCATTTTTGAAGCTTGTGAGTGTTATCTCCTGTAAATTAATCTGTTCCCTTTAGATGCTGCTATAGCTTTTGTTCTATATACTGGGTATCAAATAATTGGTAACCCAATTCTCTATTCACTTGAATGGTTGAGATCACAGGAGGTTACTGCTTCTGAAAAGTGATGTTATCCAAAAAATAACAACTCAACGGTGGCATGAGATTCTCCCAGCAGTAACAATACTTTTATTTTGGATACTGTTACAGGTCATGGGAATTACGAAATTGATTACAAAACATGAATATTCAATATGAAGCAACAGATTTTCTACAAATACCATAAGCAATGTATAGAGACCTGGCGTGCGTTTCTCGAAAGTCCCGAAAACTTTTCGGACACGAAAAGCTGTGTTAAGTGCAGAATTTTTACCAATAAATATTCGGTTTTTGTTGAATTTGAAAGCTAAGCAATAAAATCTTACGCTTACTACACAACTTTAGCTGATTTGTGGGCTAAAAACTTCAACGCCTTTCATTAGAAACTACATTTAAAAAATAACTTTCGGGTCCGAAAAGTCTTCGGGGGTTTCGAGAAACGCACGCCTGGATGGAGAATTGGTAGGTTAAGACCAGGACTTAGGCCTTCATGACCAGTTAGCCCCTTTAAAAATCTGGAAATCAAAATTAATTTGTTGATGTACATTCTCCTTACCGGTGTCAATACAGTTCACATAGCCATATGACTACAGTGAATTTGTATTCAATTTCCACAGACAACTCATGTTGAAGGTGATCAGGTTCTCAATTTGCGTAATCTATGTACTTGCTCGTACACTGATATTTTGAGGAGATTTAAGATACTGATCACCGTTCCAATAATAAATGTGAAGCAGTAAATAAATGTTGATGTGTCATGTGTTTACCTACATGTATACAGCTGCTACAGATTAGATGGTCATGATTGCTAACAGAAAATTGTTTTTTGCTAACAAAATGTTTTTATCCAAATTGTAAAGAGAAATTCTCCTTACTAAACCATTCGAATGCTATTTCTTATTGAACTATTTTATGAAGAATGCTGTAAACTCAAGGTACCGTATACGTATACAAAGCACGTTTCACTCACTGTTCATTCACAGACAATCGTGTAAATGTTGTATATTTGGGAAATAATTTCCACCTTTGTGATCTGTAGTTTTGATCATTTATCTGTAGTTTTGATCATTTAAAAGGTTCCTTAGTGACCTAGGTGAAAATATCAATAAACATCAAATTACAGTGTGTACTATAAAGATAATTGTTTTTCAGTGTTTGATTCAAAATCCTCTCAGTAGTTTAGCCACTTAAAATCTTTGTTTTTTTTTTGTTTTTTGTTTTTTTGCAAAAGCCGGTGCTTTGAGCTACATTTCTTAATCGCTCTTCTTCTCTGAGCCTTTCCTGTAATCATTGTTTGCTTTTCCCTACCGTCTCAGGTATGAAAGATATTCGTCACGAGTATTTAGCTGATCGTGTAATTCTTGCCGCCTCTCGTTGCGTCTACAAACAGAATCATTTTGTCCAACACTTACAGTCGGTGTCGCCTCTCCTGATCGGTTTCATTCAGAATTCTAATGGCGGCAATCGGTCAAGGCGTTTGAACCTAGTCAAACGGTGTGCCTGGGCTGTTCGAAGTCTGCATCTATGCTCTCGTTGTCTCTTCGTTGCGTGATCGCGCTGAATTTCAAGTCATCACCGTTCAGCGGAGTTTCGGTGGTTAATTTTCTCGGACAAGGATTTCCAGCCACCTGTTGAATCCAGAGTTGTTGTGTTTGCTGTCCTTTCTCATTTGCATCAGAAATTGGTTGTGTTTCACCGAGAATAAACATTTTTTTCACAGAGTAAGGGTGAACGGCCGCCGGCACGGCCGCCATGAATAAACATGAGAGTGTGCCATTGTCAGAGGTCGCGATTTTTGTTGCCAGACAACTGCCGGACACCATATATATATATATATATATATATATATATATATATATATATATATATATATATATATATATATATATATATATATATTATATATATATATATATATATATATAATATAATATATAATATATAATATAATGTAATAAAATAATGAATTGAAGACTTCATCAGCTATAAAAGTGCTCAATAGATAAACTAGAGCGATATGTAGATTTGTAGAGATGGATTACTTAGTCGAAGACATTTATTCACTGCTACTCAGAGTTTCATGCTTCTTACGAAGCAATCATCAGGCAACTGCCTACAATAACGGATACATAGAATACATACAAAATTTGAAATTACAGAACAATACCTAATGGCGTGACGTGCGGAGATATGATTGGTTAACTAAACGAATACAGTTTTCAACAGGAATTTCTTAGAATGTCTACAAGTAGATAGGAGTTCGCTTCTATTGTTCAGTGTTGACATTTCGGGTCTGCATATGATGAAATATTTTTCCCATAAACATAAATTACAACGCTTGTTTACATTTGAATACGATCTTGCTTGTTTAATCTCACGCCATTTGATGTTGTAAATGACGTCTCTTTCTTTTAAGCTCCAGATGTATTTGCTTAATTCTGTTGCATGCTTATATTTTTCATTTCTAAATGAGCATACATGATATCTGTATCTTAATTTAAACGCTGTGTCACAAAGTCCGACGTATATTTCATCATATGCAGACCCGAAATGTCAACACTGAACAATAGACGCGAACTCCTATCTACTTATATTGGAATATAGTGATGATTATAGTCGATCAGTTGCAAAAACAGTTTTTGGTATTTGGACACAGATCATCGAATTGCTAATGCTGATCAAAATACTGGGTTTGAAGCAAGAAGGGTTTTAACAAAAGCAAGAACAGACACAGCGGCTGCAAAAGGAGGTAAAAGTATTAACGTAGTCATTCCACTTAATCGTTACAGTTTCTTTGAAGAACTAGAGGACAAAATGCTTGTGCCAATGCAAAACATATCAATATATATCCAAAGAAAAATTCGAAGATCATATGAACCTGTTATTGATAACAAAAGAGAATAGATTTCAACAAATTCATGTATAACCAAACAAAACATGAACATAGAAATCATTTTTGTATGTACTGTTTACAATGTTTTAGTTCGGGAAAAAACATCAATAAACATAAAACTAATTTAACTGTATCACAACCAATGGAAAGCAAGTTATTAAAATGTCTGAAAAAGGTGAAAAAGTGTATTTTCAAAACTATCATAAGCAGTTGAATGTACCATTCATCGCATATGCCGATTTCGAAGCAATTACAGAAAACATCCAAGGATGTCAACCAAACAATGATAAATTATATACTGAAGCATACCAGAAACACACTGACTGTGGATATTGTTTGTTGTTATAATGATAAATATATTAAACCAGTTCAGATACATAGAGGAGAAAATGTTGTTTATAAATTTATGGAGAATATGTTAGAAGAAGTAAAATGGTGTCAAAAAATAAATAAAAAATACTTCTATAAACCAATGATGATGACTGATGAAGATGAAGAAATATAATAAAAAATATTCAAAAAAAGATATTTGTGTAAGAGACCATTGCCATATCACAGGTAAGTATAGAGGACCAGCTCACCAAGATTGTAATATATATTAACTTTAAATTAACTGATAAGATTCCTGTCATCTTTCACAATTTAAGGGGTTATGATAGTCATTTCATTATGAGGGAGATTGGTAAAATAGCTTAGAAATATGCATATAAAAATAAAAAGGCGAAGAGAAACAAATGGACATTAACATCATCACTAATAACATGGAAAAAATACATGTCTTTCATGCTTGGCAAACATGTAGTGTTCATTGATAGTTTCCAGTTTATGAGTTCTAGTCTAGATAATTTGGTTAGCAATCTACTTGAGAATGCCTTTAAATAAACCGCTGAAGAATTTAAAAATGAACAGTTAAAACTCATGAAACAAAAAGGTGTTTATCCGTATGATTATATGAACTGTTTTGATAAATTTAATGAAACACAGCTGCCAACACAAGATGAATTTTACAGCATATTAAACAATGAGCATATTAAACAATGAGCATATATCTGATGAGCACACGCATATAAAGTATGGAATACATTTAATCTAAAAACACTGCGAGAATACCACGACTTGTATTTAAAGTCAGACATCCTTCTACTAGCTGATGTTTTTGAAAATTTCAGAAAGACTTAATTTGTATGCAGTATTATAAACTAGACCCATGCCACTACTTTACAAGTCCAAGTTTGAGTTGGGATGCTATGTTGAAAGTGACTAACATAAAATTAAGAGTTAATGGCAAAGATAGATATGTTTCAATTCATTGAAAAAGGAATGGTGGGAATTTCATTCATTGCCAATCGATATGGACAAGTAAATAATAAACACATGAAAAAATCACAACGAGAAGGCGCTGTCAAAGTATATTGTGTATTTGGATGCTAATAATCTCTATGGTTGGGCCATGTCTCTCAATATTTACATACTGGTGGATTTAAATGGATGACTGAAAAAGAAATTGAAAAATTCAATCCATCAAAATACACTAAGGATAGTAAAAAAGGATTGATATTAGAAGTTGATCTTGAATATCCTCAAAAATTGCATGACATTAATAATAACTACCCATTAGGACCTGAAAAAGTGAAAGTAACAAAAGACATGCTATCACCCTATTGTGAAACTATAAGACAAAAATATAATATCAGAGTTGGACAGGTTAAAAAACTGATTCCAACATTAAACAATAATTAAAGAAAAATATGTATTACATTACAGAAATCTTCAATTATATACTGATTTAGGGTTGAAAGTATAACAAAAGTCCATAGAGTACTGCAATTCAATCAAAGTCCTTGGCTTAAACAATATATTGTCAAAATGATCAAAATTAGCTTTAAAACCGACTTATGTAAGCAGTAAAATATTCAATGAGAATCTGGTAGCAGTGCATAAAATCAAAGAAACACTAACCTTAAACAGGCCGGCTTATGTGGGTATGTGTATTCTTGTATTCTTGTATTTTCATTATAACTACATCAAACAAAAATATGGTAATAAAGATAAATTGTTATTCACAGATACAGACTTTCTAACATATGAAATAGACGCAAAGATGTTTATCAAGATTTTTGGAATGATAGAGACAAATTCGATAATAGTGACTATCCTGAAGATAACCCATATTTTGATAAAACAAATATGAAAGTAATAGGCAAATTCAAGGATGAAGCTGGTAGTATCCCAATCAATGAATTTGTAGGATTGAGAAGTAAAATGTATTCTTACATGAAAGATAATGATAAAGAAGTTAAAACAGCTAAAGGTAAAGGTAAAGAAGTACTTAATTTAATAACAAACAAATGCATCATACAATGAAAACTATCCGAAGCAACAATCATCAACTTGGAAGCTATGAGCTTAATAAAGTGTCATTATCTTGCTTTGACGATAAACGATGTATTTTATTAAATGATGGTATACATTCCTACGCCTATGGAAATTACAAAAGAAATGGCTAAGTAATAAAAAAGTTTAAAGTTGACTTTCAGTTCCAGCCTGTATTGCTTGCTGGTTTGGATGGGTCTCCACAGCTCGTTGAGACGTTCTTCTTCAGAGTTTCTTTGAGAGTGTTTCATGGATTCGATTTCCATCATATTCTCCTCCAGACTTCTTCTGGACTTTTTCAATACCAAAAGGCTTTTGTATTCTTGAAAGACATTAATGTATCTATCAGCATCCTTCATATTCACATTGGTGTCAACTGACTGCATATATGCTGGATATTTCACGTATCAAGTCAAATGTGAATTGTTTCTCAGCGCCCTCAATGAGACTCAATTATAAGAATAGAATCTTGTATCTTTTCACAAGTTGATCTATGTCTTTGAATAAATTCATCTAGGGTAATAGCCATCTCTGTTAAATTCACAAAATTCTGCAGTAAATGATTGTTGCGGTAAGATCTACCCAGATTATTTACCAGATGGGTAATTAATGGGTACAATTTTGATTGGTTGAAAAAAATCATACGACTGTCATATGACTTAAAAACAATAGCGGCTTACCTAATATTTTTCCGAGAATGTCACGCTATGGTGATTCTTTCCTGTTTTGATTGTGTGAATATTTAAGTGTCACTGTCTGAGAAAGTGTTCCAGAAGTTGGAAATGGGGCCGGGTTAACCGATTTTGATGAAACTTGCTGCAGAAGTTGACCTTGGTAAGATATTCCAAAAGCCAAAGTGGTTTTGTTTTCTGACTTTTAGTTCAGAAGTTTCGGGGGGGGGGGGGGGTACCATTTCAGGCCAGCTGAACATGGAAAATCACGTTTTACAAGTGGTAAGTTTGGACTAGCTTAAAAACAAACAAACAAATCCTATTGACTAATTAATTGTGTGGTGTCTTTCTATTACAAAGGGTCTTTCAAATCATATATGCAGATTTGGCAGAAAAGGTTCTGGCAGTGTGGGGGCTGGCACAAGTTTTGGCCTAATTTTAAGTTCATATCTCTTAACTGCCTAGTTAGGTCAGATTGATACTTATATCAGGAGATACCTCAATGTTAGTAAAATGAAAATCAATAGAGAAAAAATTGGCCCATTTAACTTTCAGGTGCTTTCAAGACCCATTTCGAAGCACACCATCACAAAATTTGCATATTGTAAAAAAGAAATAATTTAGGAACCGTTCATTATTTATGGGAGGTGGGGATGGGTGAGAAAATGGGGGGACCTGAAATTTTAGCCACTGCAAAAGGGGGGGGGGGGGTCCTGGGGAAATATTTTTGTTATGGAGGGGGGTCTTGAAATTTTAAACAGATGATGTCTTAAATAAAAAAGCGAAAACATAACTACAGTGTACCAATAAGAGCGGGGCACCCCAAATTTCAAGGCTGGGAGCCTTTGGGCTCTCTATGATTCTTCTAAGAGCACAGCCTTGCACAGTATTTTGGTGCAGTCATGGAGCATGATTTATAATTTTAATTTCTTTATTTGGTACTGCCATATTGTACACGACATTACTTAAAGTTTTAACCCACCATTAAACATATTACTGGATTGTAACAGTATTAAACTGAGGGTTTTAGTGATTGACGTTAAAAGTATTAATTGGTATTTGTAACTCCAGCCAAAGGAATTTTCCTTATCTGTTACGTGGACATATAGTAAATTTGAAGAACTGTTAGTAGTATCTTGTAGTTATCAGTTCGTCCTTTGTCATCCTTGTAAGTGAGTCAACCCACCCACATGCACCACTCCCGGTTTCTGGGTTGCTCAGTAGCAGTGGTTTTGTATATTGCAATAAATCTTTATATAGCCCAGCTGAGTCTTGATTGTGATAGTAATAAACTATTCGTCTTAACTCTAGTTCTTCAAATGCACAGTGGACCAAGTGGTTAAATTGCTTTGATAAAGAAAACCACACAAGAGTCAAAATGCCATAACTTGTAATAACTATTTATTAATAAATTTACTGAAAATTATTCTAAACTTTTTTTCATTTCCTGTTACAACATGTTATGGTTTTATTGCTTTTATGTCTGGTTTATACTAGATTATGTTTGGTTTATACAGGTTTATGTCTCCATTCCCATATCTCCATTCCCATTATATCCTCATTCCCATCGTACCCCAAGCCCATCATATCCCAAATTTACACCTACAACCTGTTAAAACTAAATATGATATTAGAAGCACAGTTTTTAATACCAAGAAAGCAATACAGTCACCCCCAAATTTTCACGGTATGGATTCACACAAAAAAAATACAACTTTTATTTTATAGAAATCAGGTTAATAGTAGGGGGGAGGGATTGAAATTCTTCCCCAACAGAACAGGGGGGGGGCTGAAAAAAATCCAGATTCACTTTAAAGGGGGGGGGGGGACTTTAAAAAAAATGGAAAATTTGTTCATTTCTCACCTATACCCCCCCCCCCCCCCTCCCATAAATAATGAACGGTCCCTTAACACCCATTCTAGCTCTATTTAGTTTTAAACACTTCAGTTTGCTTTAGTAAATCTAAATCTCTTTACGAGATAGAGGTTTTCGGCATTTCCGGCGAACCGCGAACGTCAAGAAGTCACGTGACCAGTGCCTTGCCGTCAGGTTTGCGGTTTGAGATTCAGGTTTGTACGGCTAGACCACGCTCTAGAGGTAAGTGATTTACCGCAAGGCTTTTTGCACCCTAAAACATCACTTTTTAGAACTCTTTCGCTTATGACTTATCGAATTCTTTTTAATAGAAACGTAATTTTGAAGACGATTCTCAGCTAAAATAGAAGTGAACGAATGAATGAAAACAAACATGGCAGCCGGCTATTTGTTGTTGGAACTGTTTTGCCATTCGGATTACTTTGTGGTTAAACTACGATGAATAAAGTAAAACAAAAGCCAGTTTCTGATGATATGTGAATGCATGAATGTTTTTGCATGAAAGTATACTTTGTTTCCTCGATGGCTCCGGTAATAGGCATAGGTAAAAAGTAACCCTCAATCTTAAAACAGACAGACAGACACCTTTATTTAAAAATAAAATTCTATGTTCTCCCAGGGTAGTCCCTTCACTGAGAGGGTTAAAAAACCCCACTGCTATCAATGGGAGCCCTGGGAGAAACATAATTAACTAAATTTAAATGCACAAGACCAGATTACGTTCATACGTTGAACACTCCGAACTGTACACGTGGCAGTAAACACTACCTTAGAATCTTAAGTTGCCTCAGAACAAGAAAATCAGTTCTCACAAAACCAAGTTTTGCACTTTATTTAAGATATTGTCTCTTAAAACCGACTGATGATTTTGGTTCGAAAAATACATTTCTGTCACTCTGCTATGGGGTTATTTAAAAGCCTTCACCTTGGCAGTCATGAAATTACAATTCGTTTGAGTCCAAAATAATATTTTAATTTTTTTACGATTCATTGAAGTTTGACGTGGTAGGTACTAGTTTTATGCCGCTGAGACAAGAATAATCGCAAACATTTCCGTCGCTGTTAAAAAATAAAAATTCACTCGAGAGGCCCAATTATTTTTTCAATCTACAGATACATCATTGTAGTTTGCTCAGCTATATCTCAGATCTAGACTAATTTCAACGGGTTATTATACATAAATAATCGGCTTCCGAGCGAAACACGAAAATAGCTCAACTTTAAGGCGAAATCAGTTTAAAAATGTGGCACCTGATGGAAAGTCATTCTTGATAAAAAGAAACTATAAACGACCCTAAATCCCAGGCAAGAATAATATTTCTGTGCACTCCACGTTTCCAAGATTTACAACCGTTTGAAATTCACTAAAATTCGAAAACATGCAAATAACAAACACTTACCTTTATATTAGCAGAATGCTCGGGCGAGTTCACTTCCTAGAATCTCTTTCTTTGCTTCAAGTTGAGAGGTTTTGCGGTCTTTTGCAGCTAAAGTCATCCCTAAATCCCGAAGAGTATAAAAAGCAGTACAATTTCCATCCAGCGCTAAGACACAATCGAAGTTTTACCTTGTTGTATAAATAAACGGCCATACATGTTTCTTCGTAGCGAGCGTCACGGATTCGTGACATACCTTGTGTGCCCCCCATATCCAACCATAGCTTGTCACGCGCACGTCACGCTCGCTACGAATGAGTCCCAATATACAACAACGTAAAACTTCGATTGAAACTTAGCGCTGGATGAAAATCATACCGCTTTAATATTCTTCAGAATTTAAGGATGACTTAAGCTGCCAAAACTCTGCTAATATAAAGGCAAGTGTTTGTTATTGGCATGTTTTCGAATTTTCGTGAAATTCAAACGGTTGTAAATCTTGGAAACGTGCACGTGGAGTGCACAGCAATATTATTCTTACTTAGGATTTAGGGTCATTTATAGTTTCTTTTTATATATAATGACTTTCAATAAGGCGCCGCATCTTTAAAATATCGCCTTAAAGTTGAGCTCAGTTTTCGTGTTTCGCTCGGAAGCCGATTATTTGTGTATAATAACCCGTTGAAATTAGTCTAGATCTGAGATATAGCTGAGCAAACTACAATGATGCATCTGTAGATTGAAAAAATAATTCAGGGCCTCTCGAGTGAATTTTTATTTTTTAACAGCGACGGAAATGTTTGAGATTTAAAAGGGGCCGATTACATGGCGAATTTCAACCCGGGCTGAGATTTCAGCCCGGTTAACCGTGCTGAGATCTCAGCCTGGCTTCCGAAATAAATCCTCTTAAAATGAAGTCAGCGATTACATGAACAAAGTTTCAGCCCGGGCCGAGTTTCAGCCCGGGCTGAAACCAGGCTGGAATTTTCAGCCCGGCCAAACGGGCTGAAATTCGCCATGTAATCGCATCAGAATTTCACCCCGGGCTGAAAAGTGAATTTCGGCATGCACACTGACGCCATTTTGATTCTCGTTATCAATCTTGCCACGCAATTTCAAACTCGGCACCCGAGCTGTAATCTCAGCCCGGGCTGAAATTTGTCATGTAATCACAACGAAATTTCAGCCCGGGCTGAAATTCGCCATGTAATCGGTCCCTTATTCGGATCTCAGCGGCATAAAACTAGTACCTACCACGTCAAACTTCAATAAATCGTAAAAAAATTAAAATATTATTTTGGACTCAAACGAATTGTATTTTCATGACTGCCAAGGTGAAGGCTTTTAAATAACCCCATAGCAGAGTGACAGAAATGTATTTTTCGAACCAAAATCATCAGTCGGTTTTAAGAGACAATATCTTAAATAAAGTGCAAAAATCATCAGTCGGTTTTACTGTGCGAATCCAAAAACCGTGAAAACTTTGATTTGATTTTGACATTTCCCATTGTGCTGCAATCAATCAGAAGCGACTCGAAACCACAAGAAACCCAAACAAACGGTTAGTCACGAAACCAGTGGGGCGCGATCCATTCGACCAAAATTTCCTGAAATTCCGGTACAAAATCGAGTGGAACAGAAATTTCCGAAAAATTCGTTTCGGAAATTTTGGTCAACCTCTCGAGGTTGTCCCGTTTTCCGGAAAGGTGGAATTTCCGGAAATTTTCTGTTCCATTTGGTATTTCTACTCGGTTTGACAATTCAGCCATGGTTGTTGCCTCGTGAAAAGCTACAAGATGTTCGACGCCAGGAGATTTTTATTATTGTTGCATCTGTTTATTCACGTTTGACAGTTTAGAATTCTTTCGTCGACGTGTTTGTGGATGATTCAGGAAATATCGCTCCTGCCGTTGGTAAGTTGAAAACAAAGCTGAATGACTTGAGCAATGCGCTTGTAAAATTCGTGAACTTTTTTGCATATGAATTCCCGCCAATTGTGAATATTCCTTGTTTGTGGAATTGAGTTCTTGTTCTTACTATAAAAATAAACTTACTGTTTCTATAGGTACTATGGAAGAATTGCAACCAGTCTCAACAACATCGCCTGCTAAAGAAACTAGATCGGTTCATTCAAGTGGAAAATACCGTTCCATTCAACATATGAAAATTTCGGAAATTCAAACCGGATTTTTTGGTCGAATGGATCGCGCCCGTTCTCTGTTTTCTTGCAAAAGAATCCTCACCGCCTCGCTGTAGTTTTTTTAATTATTATTTCTAGTTTACCTTTCGTCTTTCTTTGTAAATGAAGTAGAAATCTGAGCGATTTTACTGTAACGGCTAAAAAACAGACAGACGGGTCGGTACAAAACGTGGACTCCCCTTTTGGACCCCATCTGGACCTTCTTTTTTTCTTCCAGGAAATGGTCAAATGACAGTTTTGAATTAATACACATACATGTGCGAATCGAAGTAGGAAAAAATGTAAAATAATATATTAAAATTAAAATGAACAGAAGATAAATTAAATCAACTGGCGACTGAAATAGGAACTGAAGAGCGCTATAAAAATTTACAACATATTTCCCGCCTTTATGATTGCACCATCAGCTCTTTACAAAAATGTAATTACCGCTGACCAATTCTTACCTGGCTGTTAAAATAGAGGTGAGTGTTTTTCAGGTTTCTTTTAAATTATGATTTGATGTAGAATCTGATATTTTCGGAGACCATAATTTATTATTTGTATTTATAGTTACCAAGTGGGCAAATGCTCCTGTTATCACACAGTCATTGTCGACAGCAAGAGGTTCTAACTGCCCATTCTTTGTTAAATCCTGTAATGACATTAATGTTATCAGTGTTTCAACAGAATGAAACACTGAGTGGAAATAGTGTTGCATGACATGAATTATAAACGGAAAGTGAAACGTGACAAGAGCACATTGTGTTGCAAATCTGTTGAACCAAGCTAAAATGCGTTCGACAGAGAAGAAAATATGGCTTTTGCAAGCAGCTGTAGACGTTCTTTTCACGGCATGTCGTTATTATTTAACGATGGTCTCCGAAAAGACCAGATTCTACATAAAATAATAAAGATACCTGAAAAACACTCACTTCCATTTTAACAGCCAGGTAAGAATTGATCAGCAGTGGTTATGTAAAGAGCTGATAGTGCAATCGTTAAGGCGGGAAATATGTTGTAATTTTTATAGCGCTCTTCAGTTCCTTTTCCAGTTGCCCAGTTGTTTTATCTTCTATTTATTTCAATTTTAATATTATTTTGTTTTTACATTTTTACCTACTTCGCAAACATGTTTTAATTCGAAACTTCATGTCATTTGACCAATTCCTGGAGGAAAAAGAGGGGGTCCAGAATGGGGTCCAGATGGGGTCCAGCTGGGGGTCCAGAAGGGGTCCAAATGGGGGTCCAGATGGGGTCCAGAAGGGGGTCCAGATGGGGTCCAGAAGGGGGTCCAGATGGGGGTCCAGATGGGGTCCAAAAAGGGGGGTCCAGAATGGGGGGTCCACGTTTTGTACCGACCCCAGAGAGACGTTTTGCTATACGTTTGCCTCATGCTCAGTTGTCGCGTTCATCGGTTTGTCAGTGTTGTACACAACACTTGTCCATCGTTAGCGAAAAAACCGGATAATAACACATGAGAGTTCCTGAGTTCCTGAGGAAGTGAATTTTCGAAAAAGCTACTGAGCGAGGACAAAATCGGCTGTTCCGGCGAATGAAAGTGTCAACTTCATACGACATGCAAATATGTAACTACAGTACAGGGGCGGATCCAGGATTTTGAAATGGGGGTGAAATTTTAAATGTAATAGAACCAAAGCCTGATATCAGAGAAATAAAATATTATTTATTTGACAAATACCTTAGAAAAAAGAAAGAAAGGGTCTCAGAAAAGGGGGGGGGGGTGAAAATTCACCTATTTCACCTCCCCCCCTGGATCCGCCCCTGCAGTACCATGACAGTACCGCTAACTTGCCGTAAACTTGTCAACTTTTTACATTCCCAGCACAGTACGTTTAACAGCTACTACACAACGTTTCTTTTACTTTGACCTCGCGCTGATCAGCAGCTAGCCACTTTGCCGTGTGTGGCTAATTGCAATACGTCCTTCCAAATGATTTGAAGGCGAGAATATTCGATGATATCTGATATCATAAACAAAAATTTTAAATTTTACAACGGCCGGTATAACTGCAAAAGAGAACATAAGTTTGCTAGCTGCTTCAAATATTGAGACGGTCTATCAGCTACTATGCTCAAAAGTGAGTACTGAACTGATTACAGTTTGTTTGGTTCAGTACAAAACATAAATGAGTATTACTTTTACTCTGAGATTTGTGGTTTCGTGACTAACCGTTTGTTTGGGTTTCTTGCGGTTTCGAGTCGCTTCTGATTGGTTGCTGCACGATGGGAAATGTCAAAATCAAATCAAAGCGTTCACGGTTTTTGGATTCCCACAGTAAGAGACAATATCTTAAATAAAGTGCAAAACTTGGTTTTGTGAGTACTAATTTTCTTATTCTGAGGCAACTTAAAATTCTAAGGTAGTGTTTACTGCCACATTTATTGATTATCACAGGTTTCGTAAAGAGATTTAGATTCACTAAAGCAAACTGAAGTGTTTAAAACTAAATAGTGCTAGAATGGGTGTTAAATTATTTCTTTTTACAATATGCAAATTTTGTGACGGTGTGCTTCGAAATGGGAAAGCACCTGAAAGTTAAATGGGCCAATTTTTTCTCTATTGATTTTCATTTTACTAACATTGAGGTATCTCCTGATATAAGTATCAATCTGAGCTAAGAGTTAAGAAATATGAACTTTGAAAATTAGGCAATTTTGGATGGTGTTTTTTCTTCAAACTTTGGCCAAAACTCGTACCAGCTCCCACACTGCCAGAACCTTCTCTGCCAAATCTGCATATATGATTTGAAAGAACCTTTGTAATAGAAAGACACCATGCAATTAATTAGTCAATAGGATTTGTTTGTTTGTTTTTATGCTAGTCCAAACTTACCCCTTGTAAAACGTGATTTTCCATGATCAGCTGGCCTCAAATGGTACCCCCCCCCCCCCCCCCCCTGAAACTTCTGAACTAAAAGTCAGAAAACAAAACCACTTAATTGGCTTTTGGAATATCTTACCAAGGTCAACTTTTGCAGCAAGTTTCATCAAATTGGTTAACCCCCATTTCCAACTTCTGGAACACTTTCTCAGACAATGACACTTAAAGGCACTTCAATTTTGAAAAACATACTTTCCATAAAAATTATAGAGTCATAAAATATTTCCATTAGCAGGTAAGTAGTATAGTACTTGGCGCTGTATCAGATTAGTGTTGCAAAACTGATCTGGTACCGCCAAGTACTATACTACTATCGTAACCCCTGAAAGTGTCCACGGCCGCTTACGGGAATGTCCGCTAACGGGAATCACGATCTCATCTTGGTATATGTTACAAAAGCTATAAATAAATGTAGAACAAAGTCCATTCTACACAACTACCCGTATGCTGAAAGATAATCACATATTAACTTTGGTGCCCCGTTGTCTGGAAGCATACTAGACTTTCTTTTATACTGTTTTTATTCTCCCAAACACTATGACCCGCAACGGAGATTTCTTAGAAAATCAATGAACCCGAGAAACCAACCAACAGTTTAATTGTATACTGACGGCGGTTCAAGGGTATCCAATTTATTTTTGGCACGAGTGAAAAAAACCTGCTAATCGGTTCATAGCATGTTTGCGCTATACCGTCAACCCGTGACGTGTCTGTAGCAGCCTTAAAAGTTTTAGGTAGTTGTATAATTAACAAATGCCTTTCCACAATCTGAAAGAAAGACCACTCGTTCTCCATCAACTTGTACCATTTCAAGCAATATATCGACCAAACGCAAATTCGAAGGAAAGCAACAACAGGAGTTCAACATGGATAATCTGCATAACCCTGAACGCGCGCGAGTTAATAAATTTGTCGTGCCTCGGGACGATAAGACTTTAAAAACAGCAAGACCACAGAACTAAGCCACGCGAATTCGAACAATATTATATATATATACATACATCCTGTGCCCAAGTTCAGGAGTTGCCATGAAGCCATTATGGTGACAACCGGGAGGGCACATTGTATACATAATTGTATTATATATATATATATATATATAAATATATATATATATATATATATATGATTGTATTATATATATATATATATATATATATATATATATATATATATACATATGTGGATTATGATGTTTCTTTCGTCGGCGGTGATGTTATCGTAGTTAGAGGCGAAGTCGAGTGCTGGTAAAGAATATTCTTATTGAATCCCCTGATGAGTGGGCAACCACAAAACAGGCATGTCGGGATGCGTATGATATATGATGCTGATATGTATATATCAGCGCCTTGATATATACATAGATGGTGTCGTGCAGTTGCCTAGCAACAGCGCAACAAAGCTTCAAAGACGTCAGACAAACGAAAGAGGATGATGGGTACACCTGTAGTACTACTTCATGTAAGCCTATGTAGGAACAATGGTAAACAAAGATGGCGGACGGTAAACGGTACGCGAAACATGGTTTTAAAGAAGACGAAGTGAAATGGCGAAAAGCCTCACACGCAAATCGAGACGCCCTCAAAGTTTCGAACCGCGGTGCACCCTCCCCCGATCTTCGCGAGGTTCTGCGAGACACGTATTTCTAGTATTATAAATTCTTTTACAGTCTATTTTAATTTTGGCGATTTAATTCTATCATTTTCGCTTTAAATTATGCCTTTAAAATCTATAACAAAGCCTGTTGTACACTCTTTCTGAAATTTGTTGAGCTTCATAACCAGTTTGTTCTATTAACTATGATTCAACTAATCAGTACTGTCCAAAAAAACTGTAGTTGTAGTTTGGATAAAGTGAAATGGCAATCGCAACAGATCGAAGGAATTAGATTCATTAAACATTCATTTCAGATAGCAATATGCGTGTTAGTGAGTTCATCGGCTCGTACAGTGCCATCATTAAATAGTTTGCCAATAAAGGCGCGGAAAACAGGAATAAAGAGAAACTGTGTAGAATGCAATTTTTAATTAATCGAAAAACTTCGGTACTGATTGATGTCGCATAGCTATTTAAATCAGAAACATGTCTCCATTAAGGATTGTTTACACACAACGCAAGCTTACTGAAGCGTAAGCATGAGCAAGCAAAGGCACAAAAAACTGGCTACGAACTGGCTCGACGGAAGCGTACGTGCAAGTGTAAACGCTGTGTTTTTTCAACAACTTACTTTTCAGTACAGTCAGTGCTTGGATGAAAGTACGGTATAGCAATATCATTGTTCCGAATGAAGGATTTATTTAAGTATTCAGTTCAGTTAACAAACGTATTTCGATGTTATGTATTCAGTTAGTGTGACGCTGTGATTGAAATTTTAATATTCGGTCTTGTGCTGTGTACACGATTTTTGAAAATTTTCCTAGTCCGGCAAACTTAGCTATAATTATAGTTAGACTACTGCCACGACTGCCGGTTCTAATCTCGTGATCACGCCATAAGCTCAAGCACGGCGACTGGAAGCTAAGTGAGCTAAATATATAAAGCTTAATAGAGTGAATTCGTATAACCCGTGCTTTATATGCTAATGAGTCGTGTTATATTCTAATGAGCTATGTACAATAAAACAATAGGCGTGTGGTCGAAAACCCCAAACAATGCTTCTATAAGATTTTAATTAATTTTATAACAAATAAAAAGTCAGCCGTCTCAATTCCCTTTGTTTTATTGTACACAGCTCATTACAATATAACGCGGCTCATTAGCATATAAAACACGGGTTATACGAATTCACTCTACTATCCAGATATGTATTGCACAGCTACAGTGAATAATTTGATAAGATATTTTCGGATTAAAAGCAACTGTGTAAGGCGTAAGTCTATCCAGGAATCAAAATAGAGCAGAATACTAATCTTCGAAAATGGCGTCATGAGCGTGAACATTTTTGCGGGAATTCTCGGATATTTGGCGGGCTTTCATTTGACTCTAAGGTTCTGTAGTGTTTTTCATAATTTAAAATTGATTTTTCATATAAAATTGAATACTAAGAACTTGCAGGATTTCGCTTCACTTATTCGCGGACTTGAAGCATCATTGCAATGATGTTTGTTTGAATTTTTTAAAAAGCTTACACGTATTCTAACATAATGTTTATCTGTCGTCCACCCGCATGGCAGAATTAATTGTGCCTGATATAAAATTCCCTGCGGCAGAGTTTTCGCCCTAAATCTGCTTACATTGCCGAATATCACTAAATAATAAAGCATCATCTACATACCTTCCTCGAAGCCTCGGTTTTATTTCTTAGTCGGTCACTTGTTTGATATAACTTCTCAAACTAATCATTAAATGCGGAGAAAACGAAGGAAATCCATGCAAATAAGACTGGGCATCAAAACCTCCTTCACGATAGTGATTTCCTTTGTGTTTTCGTCATGAATTATTAATACATTTGAGAAAATTATTGCATGAAATCGAGTCGTGTATGAGGTCCTACAATCCGGCAAGGTGGGCTTCGCGGAGTTGGTTATTACCTCCTGCATGCACGACGAGAAATAATTTATGTATGACAGTGGATATCAGTGTTATAAAACCATAATAAAATCGATGCCATTCAGTTAGTTTATTTTCATGGGAGTCCTATCTAATAATAAATTTTACCCACTTAATAAATTACTACATTATTATGGTATTACAAATACAGTGGAACCCGGTTAATACGGACACCAAGGGGACATGCCATAGTGTCCGTATTATCCGGGTGTCCGTATTAAGCGGGCTCTCAGAGAAAACGTCAGGGACACATGTTTTATCGATATAAAGACCAAAGCAAACAGTTTTACGAGAAAACGTTGTTCAATTTCTTACTGTAAACAGTAACAAGTTCATCCTAAAGAAACCTCAAGATTATTTATCATAGTCTCAGAGTAAAATGTTTTAAGTATTGTATTGTTATTGAAACAGGCACGACATGGAATTCATTTCAAAAAGTTTGTACTGACGCTTTTAGTTTTCGTGACATGAAAATAGACAGTGTGCATATAACCAGTCACCATCATCATCATCATCATCATCATCATCATCATCATCATCATCATCATCATCATCATCATCATCATCATCTTTTATTTAAAAAACACGGTAAATACATCAGACATTAGCAATTTAATATAAACTACAACTTAATACGAAACTATGTATGTAAATTAATCTTCTATAATTTAAAAATATAACTAACTGTTAAATTTAAGAAAAGTAATGATCCAGTGTCCGTAAAGCGGGGTTGACAATATATGAGAATTTGTGACTCGGGACACAGAAAAGTGTCCGTTGTCCGTATTAACCGGTGTCCGTATAAAGCAGGTTAATTATGGTATTACAAATAACAAAATCAAGGGAACAGAAAACTAGGGGGATCCCATATAGAAATGACGGGGTTCATCGTCGTTAACCGGTTAGAGGGCCAAACTTGTAGATTAGTAACGCTTAGGGTACCTTTTAGCGTAATTGAGCCGAAAAATATGACATAATATGACAAATGTAGTTTTAGGGTTGGCACCTCTTAGCAGTGTAAATGAATTTAAGCCACACCAACAAATCAAGATTCTGGTACCTTTCAGGGGTTTATTTCCTTCAAAAATCTTCGGCCTTTGCCTCCCGTCATCTTAACCCTATTCGGCCTTGGGGGGGGGGGGGGGGGACAAAGTGCCCGCGCTAACTTTCAACATTCATAACTTCCTTAATATGTTTTCAAACGCCATCAAACTTTGGTACTTTTCCTAAAGTTTATCTGGCAACAATTTGATATGACAATTTTTTGATCACTTCATTTGATGTTTACATGGCAACAAGATTTTGACAGCCATGTTTTTTTGAAATTTGCATATTTATACCTTTGAAGTAAGAAAAACAATGTTTATTGGTATAACTTTTGTATTTTTACGTCATTTAACGTTTATTTATTGGTTCATTAATTTTGGGTGAATTTGGACGGTTTTTAAGAGGTTTTAAAACAATTCAGAAATCCAAGATGGCGGCCGCAAAACTAATTACCTAATAACTACGTCATATGATGTCATCATTCCATTGTGCGGACCGCAAAGGAGACAGTTTTTGACGTAGTATGTACCCTCTAGGTTTCATTGTCATAGCCTTAATGTTTTTGAAGTTACGAAGGCCCCCCAGGCTCAGAAACCCCAAAAAAGCCCAGACTGAATAGGGTTAACATACACGTAGGAGTCTCCCTTGGGAACTGGAGAGCCTTAAGAAGAATAGTTAGAACAGAACTAACAACAAACTCAACCAACTCATGACGCTGGGAATCCAACGCAGCTAACATTGGTGTAAAACATTTAATGCTTTTATTTACATATTTTTGTCTTTCTTGGTTTGTCTCCATACAGATTAGACGAACAAAAGAAATTTATTTGTCATGTCCCGTCACCGAATCCTGTGTGTTGGTCTCATTGCCCTTGACATTGTCAGTACATGTGAGCGTTTTCCGGACGAGGACGAAGACATCCGAGCTTTATCACAAAAATGGCGCACCGGGGGAAATGCCTGCACCAACTGCACTCTGCTGACCCAGTTAGGAATGGACTGTGAGTTTCTTGGTTCCTTGTCACATGGTGTAGATGCTGAATTTGTCTGCAAACATCTTCGTGAACGGGGAGTGCGCTATGGCAGCTGTGTTCGTCATTCTGATTGCGGCACCCCAACTTCATGTGTTACGCTAAGCCTAGATACTGGAAGCCGAACTGTTGTCCATGCACGAAATAACCTGCCAGAGCTTACAGTGTCCGCCTTTGAAAATATCAACCTATCAAGCTACGATTGGGTCCATTTTGAAGGTAGAAGAAATGAGGCCGAAATTGTTAAGATGATTGGCATCGTTGAAAAGTTTAATTCCACGTGTACGTTCCAAAACAAGATTGTCGTTTCCGTTGAGTTAGAAAAACCAAGAAAAACTCTCCTACCATTGCTTGACAAAGCCGATGTCGTGTTCACTAGCAAAGATTTTGCTCGGTTCTGTGGTCATTCTTCCGCCTCCGAGGCTGTCAAGTCCTTCCGTAATAAAATCAAACCTGGTGCTACCATAATTTGTGCTTGGGGTGATAAGGGTGCAGATGGTGTTGGTCCCGATGGTGAAGTGAAACACAGCGATGCCTACCCTCCTGAGAAAGTCGTTGATTCCCTTGGAGCCGGGGATGCGTTCGTTGCTGGTGCTATTTACAGCCTCATGAAAGAGTCATCAGTTGAAGACGCGTTAATCTTCGCCTGCAGATTGGCAGGGTTCAAGTGTGGTATGGCAGGGAATGATGGTCTTGTGGAAGCGCTTTGTAATAACCAGAACAATAACTGCTACCAAGTCTGAAGTATCGCAAAAAAATGACTGGTTAGGAAAATTCATGTTTTGCACTGAACCAAACAAAGTACTTACTTTTGAGCATAGTAGCTGAATATTTGAAGCAGCAAACTTCCGTTCTCTTTTGCATGCAGTTATATCGTTGTAAAATTTAAAATGTTTTTTTTCTGCTTTCGCAGTTGATTGGTTTGCGCGCGATTCTCTTTTCAACGGCCAAGGTTCATTCTCGTCCCCAGAGCCTTCGTTTCGTTTGGTCAGCGGAAAAAACGAAGGGCTCTGGTAAGGTAACGGGTTTGGCTATATCAAAGGCGTAGAGTGAGGGTCGGACACCTTTTTGAGACTTATATAACGTAATGTCGACACTTAGAATTTTATTTTCAATAAATTTTTAAGTGTAAAAAAGAAAATCTAAAATCCTCACTGAGGATTGAACCTGTGACCTCAGCTAGGCTTAGGCTTATATAGCCTACCGTACCACTGTACCACCTAGCTTCTCGGGTTGCTTAGTCCTAAATTTAACTATATAAACTGCTACCCCTAACATCAACTGAACGCTAACCGGTTACTCCGTTATATAAGTCTCAAAAAAAGGTGTCCGACCCTCACTCTACGCCTTTGATATAGCCAAACCGCTCTGGTAACAGTGCCTTCCGGATGTCGTAAAATCCACGACATCCGTTAGCGCATGCCTAATGTATTAATGTACTATTGCGCTTGCTCAATGCCAGAAACCGGAAATGAAAAAAAACTTTCGTGTGTGCATTCTCGTCCCCAGAGCCCTCGTTTCGTTTGGTTGAGCTCTGGAGACGAGAATGTTGTGTGTGTGGAATGGCGTTCGAAAGGACTGTACAAGACTTAACAAATACAGGAAAACATCGCGCTAAAAAAGAAAGAAGAAAAGCTTTACGTGCTGCTGTTATTTAGAAGAAAGACTGTCTTTGTATTTTGCCTACTGGTTTTAGAAATTCCTCGATAAGTCCACCGATTTCTTTCGTTTGGGATCACTCGAGCTGTGTATTTATCGTTTCGCCACTGAACACTATCATATCCGACCAAATCAGTTGTCGGGACAGCTAAGTTTGTTGATGGACACGATGTGGTCATTGATTAGGCTTATTTCATCGAACAGTGGTAAGAAATATCGAGCAATTTTTGTTTTGCATTGGTTTCATGTTATTTTAATTGGGCTTCGAGTGACCTTCGTTTCCCTAGATTTGTATTTCAAGTACTACCTAATAAAGAAAATATAACTTGCTTACGAGAGTGCTGATAGCGTTGTTGTTGTTATTTAAAATGGGTAACCTAGTGGTAATATTTCTTTTCACCCTTGGGCTTTCTTCAGGATTTCTGCCACTCCTTTAATTAATACTCGTCCCTGTTGCGAACAACATACTTCTTTAATATTCGTGGCCGCTTATAGCTTCGTCTTCCAAGACACATACTGATTATTTTCGGAAATGAATCGGTCATATTTAGCGACATTCAGATCCCGTTATACTTTGAAATTTAGCAGCCGTATCTTTACCTGCTAAACCAAATAAAACTGGGTGACATTGGTCGTTGAATGCGTTGAAATTAAAACGTTGGTTATGTTGATGTATGTAGTCGTCATAGGACTTCAACATTTGAAATTCAACCGCAAGTAAAACCTTATGCGTAGAGGCGTAAAATTTTTTACCTTGTTGCGCATTCATTTTTAAACGGCCAATCAAAAAATTCAAATTTTTGTCCGTTACCAGAGCTACACGAGACGCAATTTAAAAAAAACCGTGGAGCTCTGGGGACGAGAATGGAAGTTCAAGGCCCATTTGCACTTACCGTGATGCACCGCGCATTGTTTATTTTGATTTGGACCCAGATAAATGCGATCTCTGGCGAGGTGAAATTTTTGCCTCTCATCTCCAGGAAGAAATGAACACTGAGTTTGAAATTTCGTTCTACATTAATTTTAAAATTTATTAGTCCCAATAAACGGTCCTGTTAGATATCAAACACTGGAAAAGTTGAAAATTTACAAGTCATGTAAATTTGGATTTACAAAATGTAAATTTGGATTTACATGATTTGTAAATTATAATGTACATGTTAATGCTTTGTAAATTAAAATTTACAAGAAATTTACATGTTTCAATGGATCATGTAAATGTACTGTAAATTGCCATTTACAGTGTCATTTTCTAAGGCTATAATTTGCCGAATATGTAAATAACATGTAAATTGTTTTCGGTAGATTTACAGGATATAAGACATGTAAATTTTCCGAAATATCCTGTAAATATCATGTAAATGGTTTACCAGACTGAAGGGGGATTCGAGAACCCTGTGAATTTAATTTACATGTTTCAATGGATCATTTAAATGTAACGTAAATAGTCACTAAATAATGATTTATGTAAGTGAGAAAAGGAGGGCTCAGTATTGAAACTGTGTACAGTGAGAGTATCAGTATCGAACTTCTCGATAACTAGAACTAAAGTCAGTTTCACCTGCTTCACTCTTTTACAATTATTCGTTAACTGTTTTAAGTTCCCTCTAACGGACTAATACCTAGCGATCAGAGGCAATCTGAAGGATCTTCCGTTCCGGCAGAAACAGGCCAAACGAGCGACGAACGCGGAGGCAACTCGCAAAATGTTGATCAAGTATTTTCCACGTTCAAGGGCTATCTCGAGCAGAAATTGGAAGATAAAGAGAAGCAGGTCGTTCAAAAGAGTAGGATGGATAAAGAAATAGTGCAGTTGAAGTACAAGGGCGTTCGAGCTGAACACTGAATTAGACTCCATCCTTGGAAAGTATTCAAATCGAGAGCGAACGCGGGGAGCCTAATTTGGCTTGTATAAAGACTCTTTCCCAAGAAGCCAGGCAGCGTATCTACAAACGGCAGAAGCTGATAAAGGTCGCAGTTAAAAGTAAGGACGGTTGGCAAGTGGTAGCGGAATACGAGTCAAACGGACTGGCATCCGGCTCAGAAGATGAATAGCGGCTTAAGAAGGCCAGAGAAGCGGCGAGTCGTAAAAGGCGACAGAGAGATCAACGTGCGAGCGACCGCGGAAAGAAAGCAAGTTTTTCTACGCGCGCTGACAATCAGCTTTCTCGTGGTAAGAAAAAGCGCCTTTCATTTTACTTTGTGAATTCATATGTGCTGGATTCGCTTGCGTATCCTACCATACTTTGTGTCTGGTGATTGGTATTACGGGAATTGAAGGGTAAAATGATTTACGTTCGTTTGAGCGCAGCGAATTAGAACGTAAATGTATTTTCCGCTGGTATTCCAAGTAATTTATGCTGCTTGTTTAGCTTTATCACCTGCCGCACCCTCTATTGTGTATTACACACGTCCTATTGGTCAGCTTTCTAGTACTTATAGACCTTGGCCTATTCATGAATTTCATTCACGCTTGCGGTTCCACACAGTTTACACATCCCTTTAAACCCAACCCCCCACCCCCACCCCCCCCCCCGGTTTATGTTTCGCTTTATTTTGTAGGCCGTAGAGACGCTACTGGCGGCAACTTCCGTTGCTACAAATGCGGAAGACTTGGGCTTTGGGCTAAGGACTGCAAACTCGTGTCTTGGCAAGGAGGTTACCGGTCCCTTAGCTGCAATACATACCCTGGACGCTAATATAACAAGCCGGTTGAAAGCGAATCACTTCAGTTTCAATCAAAGCGGCGAAGAGGACTTGGCACAGGTAGAGGATGTGATGAAGAAATATGAATTCGGAAGCGGACAGGTTTGAGGTGTTAAGGGTAGTCTAAAGAAAAATCTAGGGTTTTGGAGATCTATTGGTGCTCCGATTTTTATTTTGACAACCATTGGCAATGGCTATAAATTACCGTTTACTAGATTCCCATTGTCTGAAAAACTAAAAAACATAGTTCCGCGCTACTGCATGTTGAATTTGTGAATCAAGCCGTCATTGAGCTAGCTAATTCTGGTCAAATTCGCAGGTAGATCAGCAACCTTTAGTTGTTTATCCCTTGTCAGTATCTATATAGCCATGGGGCGAAAGAGGCAAATTCTGGATTTATGCCACGTTAATAGGACGTTAAGTAAACACAGGGTCAAATATGAAGATTGGGAAGTCGCTATCGCTTATTTTACCAAGGTTCGTGCATGTTCTCTTTCGATTTAAAAAACGGCTATCGCCATATCGATATCTCACAAGAACACCAACCCTATCTGAGATTTTCCTGGCGAGATCCTGAGTCCTATAATGATATATATTATATTTTACTGTTCTTTCGTTTGGGCGTTCAACAGCTCCTCATATATTTACAAAGGTTTTAAACCTTTAGAGAAACACTGGAGTATACAGGGGATCTACATAGCCATTTTCTTGGACGACGGTCGGCGACAGTCCAGTATACTGAAGGTTGCCGCGTTAAGGCCCTGGCTGTAAAGCAGGATTTATGTAATGCGGGTTTTGTAATTTATGACGAGAAACCGGTATGGGACCCCATTCAAATATTGGACTGGTTAGGCATAACCTTGAATTCCGTATTGGGTACTTTAAAATTGTAGGTAGAAGAATTACAAAGATTATTGATACCATAGTCAATAACGACCGTGTAATTCTCACTGATTAATTAATAATTAGTAATTCTCAATAATAGAACGTGTAATTCTCACTGATTTAAAGTTTTCCGCTAGAGACTTAGCTTCCTTCATCGATCAAATTATTTCTACGGCATCAGCAGTGGGCAACTTTGGTAGGATAATGACCAGTCATTGCATCATGTCTATTTTGTGTCGAGATAAGTGGGATTCCATATTTCTGCCTTGATGCTTACTGCAAAGAGGAATTATATTTTTGAAGGAGAAGCTGGTTAATATCAATAGCAGATATTGTTTTGTAAGTAAAGATAATATTTATTTTGTATATTCAGATGCCAGTGCTACTGAGGGTGGTGCATTTGTTGACCCAAACAATGAATTTGTGTGTCACAAAACGTGGACGCAGGACGAGCGTTTTTAAGTGCCACGTGGAGGGAGTTGTCCGTTATTGAATTTTCATTGCAATCTTTTGCCTTGAGTGCTCCAAGGATCGCATGTTAGTGGTTTACTGATAGCCAAGCGGCTGCTAAAATCGTTGAAGGGGGTAGCACGAAATTGGAGTTTCGCAAGATGGCCCGGAGTATTTTTAACATATGCACTCGATTGTATATCTATTTGGAGGTCCTATGGTTCCCTCCTACTGTTAATCAGTAAGTTGGGTTATATTAGTCGGCTAATTGATATAGATGATTGGCAAATTACATGAGTTTTTTCTACCTCTTGAGCATCGGTGGGGGCCCTAAAGTGTCAATTGTCTTACCAACTATTACAATCACAAACTCCCTAAGTTCTATTCACGGTGATGAAACCCATACACTGCGGATGTCGATCTTTTCGTTCAGCATCTCCGCGGTGAGAATTGTCGGGTGTTTCCCCCTGTTCGTATTATTCCGCGGGTATTACATTATATGGAATGTCAGTATGCTGTTGGTACACTTGTTGTACTCGTTGGTCTTCGGCTCATTACTGCTCATTAATTATGCATATAAATATAATAGTTATCTCGTGGCCCACAGTATTCATATCGGGAAGGAGGTTTTAACGCGCGGGAGAAACTCTTATTCGCTTTTTTAGGGTCAGATCAATTCACGGGAGATATTGTCGTCCTAAGAATGGAATTTACTGCGTAATTTATTAGTAGAATTTATATGTTGTACGTGCACGGGCCTAGATAATGATTGCTCAATATATGCGGCACGGGCCCAGACTACGATCTATTGATTTGTGCGGCACTGGCCGAATATGGATTGGAGTTTACCGCGTAATTTATTATGAGCGAAATTTATATATGGCACGGGGCACGGGCCTAGATAATGATTTCTCAATATATGCGGCACGGGGCCCTGACTACGACCTATTGATTTGTGTGACACTGGCCGAATATGGATTGGAGTTTACTGCGTAATTTATTAGTGAAATTTATATATTGCACGGGCACGGGCCTAGATAATGATTTCTCAATATATGCGGCAGGGACCTAGACTATGATCCATTGATTTGTGTGGCACTGGCCTAATGGGAATCCATTGATTTGTGTGGCACTGGCCGAATAGGGATCCATTGATTTGTGTGGCACTGGCCTAATAGGGATTCATTGCTTTATGTGGCACTGGCCTGAAACAATGCCTTATCGATTTATGTAGCAGTGACTTGTTCGGAGGAGGCGGCACTTAACTTGTTGGTTAACTGTGCTGGATTCGCTTGCGTATCCTACCATACTTTGTGTCTGGTGATTGGTATTACGGGAATTGAAGGGTAAAATGATTTACGTTCGTTTGAGCGCAGCGAATTAGAACGTAATTCTAAAAACTCACGCTAAAATACGGGTGCCGTTGAAACACTGAAATCCACCGGCACCATGTTATTGAAGGAAAATGGAAATAGGAGGCTGTGAAATACATGAACACTGATAAATTACATAGGACTTCCACCATACCATCGGATTTCATCGAAACTTACAACTTTCACCGATGATGACCCTTCTTTACTATTTAAAGCTTAAACAACATACTTATCAAACACCATGTCATTGAAAAAGGGAGACTCCAGACACCAGTGTAACAATCATGTAACCCTTTAAAAGTCGTGTAAATGAAAGTATCGAGACTGATAAATCCTCCAAGGTGCGGGATTGCAGAAAATTGGAATATACTAATTTGCATCTCATTGAATAAGAATAGAGCTCATTGTCCCAATGCCTCGTTCTAAAAAGAACTGAAAAGAATAGAACCAATTTTCCACAATCCCGCACCTCACTCGATAAATCCCTGTAAAAGAAGCGCTTTTCAAGAGCGTGCACTCGGGCATATTGTTGATTGCCGCCAGCATTCGGGAAATGCAACAACAGACAGAGCCAAAGTCAAGATTACTTAGCGTTCGGTATTGGTAGAATAGCTTGCCGAAATATTATAAAAGTACGAAGAATTTCCTTGAAAATGATGTCGCGCATGTGATGCGTTACGCGTGACACGCGTCAGAACTCTCATGTAAAACAAGTCCGGTCCCCTTATTGAAATTGTTCCAGCATTGATAAAGTCAAAAATGATATAATCAAATAGTCCAAATTTAAATTTCAAAGAAATATTCGTAAAAGTTGCGTAGTCTATTCCAGATGTTCTGTTTCAGTGGATTGAGTAAGGGACCGGTCATTATTTAGAGGGGGGGGGTGGGCTGGTGCAAAATGAGGTATGCCATGTTTCCTTTTTCCTGACCCCCCCCCATTACATGAAGCACATTTTCTTCTGACCCCCCCCCCGCTAGATACAATCGCACGTACACACACACTTTTAGTACACCAACACCACTAAGCCATTACATATAACTTTCTATTGGTACTTTTTAAATGCATTATTCAGTACCTTTTTTTCACATTCTGAACTGAGACTGCCAGACCTTGTGTAGACTACCGATGTTTCCGCAACTGTGGGCATCCTGACATTTTCACGCTCGTCATTCTCCTCTTCCTCTTCACAACTGGATTGTCCTAGTTCTGCAAGAACGTAGTCTTCCTCAGAGTCCTCTTCTGAATCACTGTCGGAGTCAGCTTCTCTGTCTCTTGACGCATAGTCTTCTTCATCTTCCTCTATTTGCCTTGATAGTTCTGGATGATGTGCTTGTTGATTGCTTCCAGTTTTGCTTTCTTAGTTCGGTGTTTCCTAAACTGTGGTGGGTTAAGTACTTGTCTAGCTCAGATGCTTTTAATTTTGAGAGGTTCCCATCACGAAACATTCTTGTCCAGTCATAGTCTCTGTAGGTCTTCCTAGATTCTTCATCACGCTGTTGAGAATTCTCTTTCAACCTCTTGTCATGCTTTAAAGCGAAAAGCTTCATGTGATTAACATAGTTCTTGGTGGCTTCTTCTGTCACCACAAATTTCTTGGAAAATTCTTGGATGATGTTTGGCTCATCAAAATAAGACTTATCTTGTGTAAAGATTTTCTTTAACTGCACCCTTGGATGGTAATCATCAACACTTCTGTCGGCAGTTGGGGTATCTTTTGCAGCAAAATAATGAAAACCAGATCTTTGCACATCAGGATAAGGCTTTGGGATATGGGTTATATTGGAGCAGCAAAACTCATGAGAAGTACAATAATGACATCTCTCACCACTTTTCCCTTCGCAAGATCCTTTTGAGTACTCAAGGTACATTTCACCAATTTCACAATGAGTGTTTATGAATGCATTGATTTTGGTGAAGTAGGCATTGCCAGGAATAGTTTTCCGTTTCACGTCTGACTTGGCAGAAGTGTATTGCAGCAAGTATGTTGCACTGAAAAAGAACTGCTTGTCTTTCCTTCTGGTGACATAGCATTTCATGAAATCCCCTGCTGGCCCAGGCTCATCATCAATAGTTTGCTTTACTTCTTCAGACACCCTCCAGGCATTCTTTTCCATGCATTGATCCTCTCTTTCCTTGAGTTCTGCAACTGAAAGGTTATTGATTTCATCTTCTGAAAGGCCATCAAAAGGTCCATAATAATGCCATTTCAGTGCACTTCCATCCACCAATGCATCCCCAATGGCAGCATTCGATCTTTCAGCTTCATTTTGGCCTGAGTCACCTGGGGCCCGGTGGATACGATTTACACGGTCTGAGGAGTGAATTCTTACTATCTCAGCATCTCGAAAGCGGACTTCTATGTTTGATACTCCAACTCCTGGACCTGCATCTGTGGTTTTAAGTACATCACAGCACATGGCGGCAATCTGTAACCTTTCCACTTTGTCAACCAACTCTGAACAGTGCTTAGCAATGTCTTCTTCTTTCTCCCAAAGGTCTTTGCTGCTGATCAACTGCAAGCAATTTTCAAGACAGAAATGGCTTTCTCTTGAATCTTGACAGCACTGTTTTCCAGATCATTTCCAATATCTCTCTCAGAGTTTGCAATTCCAATTCTCTCCTCGCTCCATGACGTAACTGCCTCTTTGATTTGTTGCACTAGCCATTGCAGTTTTTCCCCTTCATAAAGCTTATGTGGACATTCAAGCTCTGACGTTGCACTTAGCACATCTTCCTTCATTGTTACATCCACAAAATAGAATAGGATATCATGCAGATATGAACAAAATTTCTTCAATGCATTACTGTATGCATGTAATCCAGATTCTTGAAACACGAAGGGATTCTCATGGCACAGTCTGAGATAATCAGAGGCCCAAATACTGCCTGAGCTTCCAAGATTTTTAGGTCAATCCGAAGTACTGTGAAGTGAAGTATTCAAGAACCATTGAATACTTGCATAAATTTATATGCCCCCCCCCCCCTTTTGACCCTGCATAAAAATCGGTGACCCACCCCCTATTTGCACCAGCCCCCCCCCCCCCCCCCCCCCCCCTCTAAATAATGACCAGTCCCTAAATGGGTATCCCGTGAGCACCTGAAAATGTTTTACCTTTTATGAGGATCCTGGGGAAATATAACAATAAATTTTTCAGTTATTCTAAGAGCGAAATAACATAAGCAGAAGCTGGATTCTCCTCAGTGACTCCTTGGAAACGGGGAGGTTATAAATTCTCCAAAACATGCAACTCGGACGTATGAAAGGGTACAATCTATGTCCCTATAAATGACGCATCTACCGCTGAATAATGAAGGCCGCTGACCCAAAGGCGGCGAAGGCGGGATATTTTCAACGGTCGAGTTTGACTTCACGCGAGGCTTCGGGCCTTAAAACGGCTTTATTCAGTGAAAATATCAATACAAAACGCCTTAAAAGAATGAAGAAGAACCCACGCATCTTTGCAGGTATGTTTTTACCGCTGGGGAGCGTTTCGATTTGATTTGTACTGTCAACCATGCGTGCATTTCTGGCATGAATCTACATGTAAGCAGATGTAAGTTAAGCCACAGGCAGACCAATCGTGATGTGTGAGTCACATCAAGTACAGTAATGAAATATACTCGGTAATAATACGATTTGGAATTGAAAAGCGATAGAAAAATCGAAAATATTACACAATAAAGTCTTCTCACCTTTACTTTATTGTCTCTTGATGTATCCTGACCGGTTTAAATGCATTTTTACCACTTTTGTCACTCGCCCCACTATCCACTATAAAAGAAGGGAAGGCTGGAGACCTCTGAGCGAACCCTCGCCACGCGAAAGCCAATAAATTCTAAACAATTCAACTCAAGCTCCCCGAATTGCCACCAGTGAGGCCGCAGGTTAAATGTCTACCCGTGCGATTCATGCTAGCTTCCAAATTCCCTTTCACGGGCTCTAAAAGGGCTCCGTTTTGGAGCGATTCTGGCCATCTTCGCATCGCCATTGTCCGCGATCCAAACGGCTGTACTACGAAATTCGAACACTAAAGCTTAGCGACCGCGTCACAGAGACAAAATGACATTCACTCGAGGGGAGGGTCGTTACTTTTGCCCTGCGTGAAATTCAAACGGAAACCACACGCGTGACCTGTAACTTATTTGTCTTTATTTGATAAGGTGCAATTTTTCATCAAGATCAAAAGAAAAGTCTCTTTTTAAAATAAAAATGCTCGAAGCAAAATTATTAAGCTTGTTAAGACCAATTTCACGCAGGGCAAAAGTAACGACCCTCCCCTCGGGTGAATGTCATTTTGTCTCTGTGACGCGGTCGCTAAGCTTTAGTGTTCGAATTTCGTAGTACAGCCGTTTGGATCGCGGACAATGGCGATGCGAAGATGGCCAGAATCGCTCCAAAACGGAGCCCTTTTAGAGCCCGTGAAAGGGAATTTGGAAGCTAGCATGAATCGCACGGGTAGACATTTAACCTGCGGCCTCACTGGTGGCAATTCGGGGAGCTTGAGTTGAATTGTTTAGAATTTATTGGCTTTCGCGTGGCGAGGGTTCGCTCAGAGGTCTCCAGCCTTCCCTTCTTTTATAGTGGATAGTGGGGCGAGTGACAAAAGTGGTAAAAATGCATTTAAACCGGTCAGGATACATCAAGAGACAATAAAGTAAAGGTGAGAAGACTTTATTGTGTAATATTTTCGATTTTTCTATCGCTTTTCAATTCCAAATCGTATTATTACCGAGTATATTTCATTACTGTACTTGATGTGACTCACACATCACGATTGGTCTGCCTGTGGTTAAGCTTAACTCAAATGTGACAATGTTTGTTCAAATTCAATTGATTTTGTAAATACTCAAATCAGTTTAGTTTCACAAAAATGGTGGGATATATTTCACTTTAAACTGCCACAACTTGATAGAAAATGAATCGAAAAAGATCAGTTTTGAGAAATGTACATTTAGGGTATATTTTATAGAGAGTTACAAGACCACAGGTCAATCAATACATGAACACACGTTAATATTTACATGTACGTTTATACCTGCAAAGCTTTTCAATACGTGAAGGGGCCTTGTTCTCATGGCAGTTGCCTTTACCTGGAAATGCCTTGAACGTTTCAAACTGTCCAATGATACTGTACATTTAAAATTAATACAGTTTTGTATTAAGCGCACATGTATAACTCTGAGAAATATAAAGTAAGTCTTATTTAAAACAACAGCATTAAAGGGATGGTTTCACGGTTCGGCGAATGTACACAGATTAAAATGCTTTATTTGCTTTCTGACCAATTTTATTGGTTAAAAATCCACTCACATTTACTTCAATAATGACATACTATAATTAGTCCAAACAAAGTGAAGGATGACCAAAATTCACAGAAAATTTCAATGGATTAACCGACAAAGTCAACACTGAATAAAACCTTTGACCGGAAGGATTTATTCTAGGTTCTGGTGGCTTTCATGGTTCAAATGGGTACAGTATGTATGTGTAATCATCCATTCAATCAGCTGACTGACTGTGGCATTTTCATGGGAAAATTTCCCACCAGAGTTATCTATTCACTTCTGATTGGTGTAAACAATGAAGTTAAATGGGTTACATCATAGCTTGCACATGCGCCGAACCATGAAACCCTCCCTTTAAGTATAAATTAAGCTTAAATATGCAGATTGTATTGTGACTGGTCAGTATCAATAGAGGTTATAATTCAGCGAAAAGTTGTGTAATGCAGCTTTGTATTTTTACAAATCAGGTGAGAAAAAATAAAAACTGATGAGTAAAAATGCCCAGCCCCATTACACAATTTTTCACTGATTAAGTTGTTTGTTGTACATGTACATGTTGTTTTTTTATATAGTTCACCTATCATTACTACAACAATCATCTTTCCCACATCTAATTTTTTGAAATTTTTTTTAACATTTTCCCTTTTCCTTTATGGGCAGCCTGTACTCTCTCTATATTTAACAGTAGTTTTTATATAATGTAAATCAATGTGGAGTACAAATAAAGTTGTTGTTAGCCTATGGTCAGACAAGTGTAATAACACAGCATATTTGACTTGTTATGTTGCTTATTTGTGCCGTCATGCTTTGTTGTGTAATATATTAAAGTCATTATAGCTACTTTAGATTTTGGACTCGAGTCAGTATAAAATGCTGACTACATTAATATACAGTTGTAAGACCAAAACTATTTCTTAGTGCCTTCAGTGGTGTGCAGCTGTGTGCTGACTATCTCTGTCTCTGACTGTCTCTCCATACAATTCATTTTCATAACATTACAGATTAAAGATGTGAAGAGGTTCACAGTTATCCTGTGTGATTGTGGAAAATAGAATACTGTCAGAAAGAAGAAAATATGAGACATCTGAGAAGACTCGAAGGCTTAGAAGGACAGTTTTGCAGCAGATTGCTTGATAGATTAATTCATAAATTAGGATGAAGTGACAGTTTTGGTCTTAGTCTGCATTTTATACCCAGTCAGCAGACTACACTTGATACTAATATGCACTTATGCCAGTCTGCAATCTTCAGTCTGAATTTTATAACATCCAAGATTGTAACTTGGTTGATCACTTACTGCGCTTTTCAATAACATGCGGAATTTGAAATTCAAATCTCCACCAACAGTTGCGTTATTCCCTGCCGTCAATCATAATTATACGAAAGCCAACAGACCATGTAAAAAAGAAACAAACAAAATGGATCGAAATCTACCAATCATAATTGCACGGACGTGACCTTTTGACCTCATTGAAGTGAAGATCTGTTTCCTGAGAGGTAAGCTAAGATGATTAACGGCAGTGTAAAACGCAACTGTTAGTGGAAATTTGAATTTCAAATTCCGCATGTTATTGAAAGGCGCAGTAAAGACAGTAACCTTACATAAAAAACCCTGTTGGTCTTGATGAGTGGGATTGACACTTTGTACATTGTACTATGGAGTATTAAAGTTAAAAAGTATTGGTCACCTCTTTCTGCACATTCTAAAATAATGTTCATACACTGTAATTGTGAATGGATTGCATCATTCTTTTTAAACTGCCAATGTGAAATCAAATATTCTAATCAGTTAAAAGCAACACATGCTGAGTAATAAATAACCAGATGTACATGTAACTGTGGAGAGAGATGAGGGTGTTTTTCTAACACATGTACAGTGGTGTAGGTTTACATAACAGTGTGACTTGAAAATTTAAGTCTCAGTATAAAGTGCAAGCTAGGCAATTTTGGGTTCACAGAAATTCTCTTTACACTATTATTATTTGTATTGTTGTTCGTAGTATTTTAGAGTGTGAATATGCACCAAAACAAAAGCAAAATAATATTTATATAAGAGCTGTACATTGTTCTGTCTTGAAACTAAAAGGTACATGTACACTATAAGGAGGATATTATACCGTCATTCCAGCATGCTTTGGGTAAAATTCCTGTGAATGACTTCTGATTAGAGTTTTATGTTGGTCACAGCAAAATCTACAGTAAGATGAAATAAAACTGAATGATTAATGCTCATACCATAGAAAATTCAGAATTGTGAGAAAGCGAAGGTCGATTTTGAACTAAAAACAACATAACCGTAAACAAACGCAGCAGGTCAGTTGCATGCCGAGTAGATGAGCTGAGTAGCTGTTGTTTTATATTTTTATTAGCGGGAATTATTTCACCAGCTCTGTTCACCGGTGTTAGATTCGATACAAATGTAAGTCAAACTGAAGGCAAGCAAATATAATATACAGATATTTCTTCTAATTTAAGCCAGCATTGTTTTGAAATGGCAAGAAGGTTTATTGATTCCGTGAATCTGTGAAGAGATTTCAAGTGTCTAACATGCGGTGCCGATCAAGGATTTTGGCCCCTCTGGGAATTTGAGCAACCTTAAATCAAACTGTAAACATAACCCCAAATGGAAAAATATTAATATTCTGTAAAGGTGAATAGAATAAATAGGTTAACATTAATTTTGAAATTTTTCTGCTATGACCAACTGACCTCCAACCTCAACAGCGTCTGTGTAAAATGAGCTGCTTGCATGTTGCCGTCATTTGATAATAAAGTTTGCTTGCAATGCATGCTGGGAAGATGGAAAATCCTCCTTTTTTAAACTGCATTTTCAAGTCAGTTTTTACTCTTAAGACAATGTTCATGTATATTATTCACATTGACCATGCCCATCTATTCACTGGTACATGTAATATAAAAAAGTGGCTCTGAGGATAATATATTTAATGTAGCAGTGATGTGGGAGTATATGCTTTATATTTTCTCAATTTGAAATACATAACGTATTTAATTTTGTGATTTCTTTTCTCTAGTTAGAAATGGTATCATTCAAAGAGATTTAAGGAGAGCTTTTTATGGTAAGAGAATAATTGATGTTATATGTCCATACACATTAAGGCTGTTTTCTAACAGGAGCCTGGTAGTAATTTGTAACTACAAAGTAACTGACATGGGCACCTACATGTACACCTACATGTACATGTACAATGTGTTAATATTTTGCTGCAGTACCAAACATTATTCAAATGGAATCCTTAGGTCTGATCTAAAATCAGTGTTTTAGTTGACTACTGTGTGGAATAACATAATTTGGTGTTGTTTTCTTTTGATGTAGACATAATTAATTTACCCTGCCAAGCATTCATGGTGAAATCTGATAAACTGCACCTACATTTATGGTGCATTGTGTATTTTCTTTAGTTAAATGTCCCTGATTTTTGTTTTAAACTTGGTCTTGTTAACCCAGAAAAATTTGAACCAGGTGTTTATTGAGAGACCATCATTTTATTCATTGTCCCCTGGTGATTGATTTTTTTTATCAGTTCCTCATTCTCAGAAACTCGTGACTGTGTTTTATTGATATTCTCCAGAGAAATTGGATTGTGATCACTGCATTTATAGGCAACCTTTGATTTACTTGTCACCGGATTTTCCATACTCATGTTTATTGTAAACTTAAAATCCTGGTTACATGTACATGTATAAGCCCACCTGGTTATAGGCCCACAAAATTCTCCCAGTTATAACCCCTTCTGGATGTAAGCTTCCACATCTCCACAACAATTCTTTACATGCATGTAAAGAACATAAACTGACTGAAATAATTGAACAGTACTGTATCACAATATTTTGTGCTTACCATCCTACAGTTGTGTATAAACTCTTAAAAATTTGTATAAGCCCAGGGCCAACATGCATAACTGGGATTTTATGGTATTCATATTGCCTTTAAATTGTTATTAAAAACAAGCTTTACATGTAGTTTCCACTAGGTTTTTCATAATGTAAAATCTTATGCACAGGCAGGTGATAGCATGTTATATCTTTGAGTGACCACATTTATACTGATTGCAGATTGCATCTTCAGTTCAGCAAATGACAGCATTTTGTCAGATCTTTAATGCCATTTTGGCATAATTCTATTCATAGGCTGCAGGTACCTGGCCTATTAATTAAAGGAGAAATGTTAAATTAACCTGTCCGATAAATTTTAAATTCTGCACTAACAAAGGATAATATGAACAACAATATTCACGGAGATAATTGGATTATGGCCTGAGTGTGACGCCATAAACGAAGGAAAAAAAAAAACAAAGCTAGTATCGAAAAAGGAGTTGAATTCTTTTCTTGAAGCAAGGGCCCAACCGACGAACAGGGTTAATCTCCTTGCGGGTAGTGGAGTTGGTGGCAGAATGTTTTGAAGAAACTGGAAAAACACTGGAATGACCACTTGTCTGGGTTTTTCTGCCGGGACAGGGACGCCGGCATTTATCCTTTGTAATCTTCCTCTCTGCCCTCCTTTCGGCTTGGTACATTCTTTTTTCATTGTCGGAGTTTGAAGCAAGCTCATCTGACAAATCACGAGACAAATCATCTGACAAATCACGAGAATTTAGTTTTATCAACTGAGTTGACTGAGTTGATAAGGTAAACTGACCACCGTAACAAGGGCTAGCACTCGAAACGTTAGCTATTTGAATCTTTTTACGGTGGTCAATTTACCTTATCGACTCAGTCGATAAAACTAAATTCTCGTGTTTCATCCCCCCACCGACGCAGCACCACAGTTTCTCTAGAAACTAACTCCATTCATCTGACAAATATTCGTTAAGGCATGGTCCATTTATTACTGATTTCCTTTCATCTTACATGTATAGTTCTTGCGGCGAGCCTATTAAAAGCCTGTTGGATGGTCGAACTATTTTTTTCAGAGAACGCTTTGAAAATTTGCTAAGCCGAGATTCAATAACTTGGGTAAGTTTATTAGTTAAAGAACTAATCGAAACGGAAACAGAAGACTGAATAGCTGCGCTTATAGAAGGATCTGCTTATAAAAGGGCCAGCACATGCTCATGTTTCCTCAGTGTTGTTCATGTAAAGAAGTGGTGCGACAACAGACAAAAACCTTGAACCTGCTCTTGTCTCGACAGAATGGATAGAACAAGAGACTTTCAAACCCTACTGTAAATGGAAATAATTCTAATTCTTGTAGGTGTTTCTTGTATGTAATGTTGAAGTGTAAATGGTTTGTATAAAATACGTCCGTCACCTAATCTTCACCGCACCACTTTTTTTAACATGAATGACACTGAGGAAACATGAGCATGTGCTAGCCCAAGTGTCAAAGCTGTGAATCCATCTATAAGCGTTGCTATTCAGTCTTCTGTTTCCGTTTCGATTAATAATTTAACTGATAAACTTACCCAAGTTATTGAATCTTGGCTTAGCGAATTTTCAAAGCGTTTCTCTGAGGAAAATAGTTCGACTGTCCAACAGGCTTTTAAAAAGGCTCGCCAGGAGAACCATACATGTAAGAGGACAGGAAATCAGCAACAAATGTACCATGCCTTACATGAATTGATACGAAAAAGTTAAAGTGGCCCTTCAATCAGGTACCGAGTTAGTTTCAAAACACGTCAAAGCGAGTACGGCTGGTTGACCACTAACGAATATTTGTCAGATGAGCTTGCTTCAAACTCGGACGATGAGAAAAGAATGTACCAAGCCGAAGGGAAGGCAGAGAGAAACCCTGGTGAAAATCCCCACAGGATCTTCAGGGATGTTTGAAGATCTTCAAAGACCTGTCAAAGATCCTTAAAGATAAAGATCTTTAAAAGATCCTCACAGGATCTTTGAAAGATCCTCAAAGATTCTTCATCTGCAATTTATTGTATAATTTTTTTACAAAGATCCTTAAGGAATTGATGAAGATGTTAAAAGGATCCTACCAAAATATCCTTGTGAGGATCTTTGCAAGGATCCTTTAAGATCCTCAAGGATTTATAAGGATCTTTCAAGGATCTTAATAAGATCCTTTAAAGGATCTTGCAAAGAACTTTGAAGATTTTTAAAGATCCTTGAAGATCTTTGCCAAGAATTTAAAGGATCCTTGAAGATCTTGGCAAGAAGGATCTTACAGGAATTTAAAAGATCCTCAAAGATCTTTATTAAGATCCTCAGTAAGATCCCCACAGATCCTCATGCAGATTTTTAAGGATCCTTAAAGATCCTTCAGATTCTCACCAGGGAAGGTTACAAAGGATAAACGCCAGTGTCCCTGTCCCGGCAGAAAAACCCTGACAAGTGGTCATTCCAGTGGTTTTCCAGTTTCTTTGAGATATTCTGCCACCGACTCCGATACCCGCAAGGAGATTAATCTTGTTCGTCGGTTGGACCTGCAGGTACCTGCAGCCTATGAATATAATTATGCCAAATGGCATTAAAGATCTGACAAAATGCTGGCACTTGCTGAACTGAAGCTACAATCTGCAATCAGTATAAATGTGGTCACTCAAAGATCTGATAACATGCTGTCACAAGATTATCTGAGACTTTCAAACACCTACTGAAATGACAATAATTCTAATTCTTGTGTATGTTACTTGTATGTAATGTTGAAATGTAAATGGTGTGTATAAAATAAGTTCCTCACATAATCTTGTTCAAAATCCCTGATGAAGTCTGTTCGAACATGGCTTGTATCAGATGAAACTGGTCTAGGAATTAAAAGCAAGATCAGTTGCTGTGTGCTGCCCACTTTTCTTTTGATAAAAACATGTATGCAAAGGACAGTTGCCTTTAGTATTAGGCAGACTACTACAAGACAGACTTTGCTCATTGCAGCTGTTTTTTGTTTTGTTTCACAGGCTTCAAGAGCAAGAGCATTCCATGGCCAAGCTATATTTGCAGAAAACATACCAAAGCTGCAGTCAATGTACACTGTACAGTGTACATGTAGCTCTTTGAAAGGAATAATGAAAAGCAAAAACAAAGAATCTTGAACAGCTGAAAAAGGGTGTAACATTAGGATCAAGGGAGTTATAATAAAACAATTGAAAAACAGCTTTTTAATGAGTCGTGTATGTTTACTTTGCCTATGAATGTTCGCATAAATTTACATGATAGTAAACAAGCGAGCTGGCTCGATTTGGTTCCCTCGTTCGATTAACATGATATTTACAGGCTCCCTTATTCGATTTACATGATATTCGCAGGCTCCTTTATTAGATTTACATGATATTCACAGGCTCCTTTATTCGATTTACATGATATTTACAGGCTCCCTTATTCGATTAACATGATATTTACAGGCTCCCTTATTCGATTTACATGTTATTTACAGGCTCCCTTATTCGATTTACATGATATTTACAGGCTCCCTTATTCGATTTACATGATATTTACAGGCTCCCTTATTCGATTTACATGTTATTTACAGGCTCCTTTATTCCATTTACATGTTATTTACAGGCTCCTTTATTCGATTTACATGTTATTTACAGGCTCCTTTATTCGATTTACATGTTATTTACAGGCTCCTTTATTCGATTAACATGTTATTTACAGGCTCCCTTATTCGATTTAAATGTTATTTATAGGCTCCTTTATTCGATTTACATGTTATTTACAGGCTCCCTTATTCGATTTACATGTTATTTGCAGGCTCCTTTATTCGATTTACATGTTATTTACGGGCTTCCTTATTCGATTTACATGTTATTTACAGGCTATTTTATTCGATTTACGTGATATTTACAGGTTCCCTTATCGAATTTACATGTTATTTACAGGTTCCTTTTATTCAATTTACATTTTATTTACATGGTCTTATATCCCTGGTTTGAGAAATTTACAGGATCTTTTCCATAATTTACATGTTTCACCTCAATTATTTACATGTTTTTTACAGGATTTCTCAAAACATGTAAATGGGTAAAAATCATGTAAATTTTCATTTACAGTATCTTTTTGAGGATTTACATGTTATTTACATGTTTTTTACATACTATGGAAATTTTCAACTTTTCCAGTGAAAAGCTCGTATAACATGGCTCGCATTTTGTCTGGGGCCGCTCAACCCGCCTTAGTGTAGCTCCAAGCATCTCCAGTCAATGAGGCAGTTTCTTCTGCTTCGAAAGTTCGCATCGAAAACATTTTCACGTTGTGGGACGCGGTTAACCTCCTGCTATTTTTACCGAAATAAAGTTTAAGGTCGATGCCGCTTAAAACGAAACCTCCAGCGAGCCGAGAAGTGTTTCTATTTTGTGGGCTGTTCTGTTGGTGTATCTGATTTGCATCTGGCATAATTAATGAGCTCCGCCGGCGGAGGACGTTTTATCGGCTTCAAGAAGTTTGCATGGAAAAAAATTCGACGGCTAGGGACGGGAAAAACCTCCTTCATCTTCCATGGAATATTTCACATAGTTGCTGCCAAAAACGACTCCGCCGGCGACCGGATAGCTTATCATATCGACATGAAAAATACTTCGGCCTGGTGTGAACAGAAACGACCCAGAACTGGATATTTAGGCTATGTCTACACTATACCGGATAGCTTATCATGTCGACATGAAAAATACTCCGGCCTGGTGTGAACAGAAACGACCCGGAACTGGATATTTACTTCTTTTTCAGTGGGTTTCAATCCTCGTCCCTAGTTGTTGACTTCCGCTACGGTTCGGTTCGATTGCCTGTTCACACTACCCCAGAGATTGGCACGAGAATCTATCCGATATTTGACGATTCACTTTCACGAGCGCCGCGTCGCAGCGGCGCTCCGAGCTCCGAAACAAAAATCGTTCCCAAACTAGCGTTTCATGTGTGAACGAAAGGCCTATCCGGTATGGTTTTCGTGCCGGCGTAAGAGCTATCGGGAAGTGTAGACATAGCCTTACTTCTTTTTCAGTGGGTTTCAACTTCCGCTACGGTTCGGTTCGATTGCTTGTTCACACTGCCCCAGAGAGTGGAACGAGAATCTATCCGATATATGACGATTCACTTTCTCGACCGCCGCGTCGCAGCGTCGCTCCGGAACAAAAATCGTTCCGAAACTAGCGTTTCATGTGTGAACGAAAGGCCTATCCAGTATGGTTTTCGTGCCGGCGCAAGAGCTATCCGGTATAGTGTTACGTTTTCTGGTTTTTACATCTCCAGGGGGGATTTTCCGGTCGAACGGTCACGGTTAGCGATGGTAAGATTCAAATGTCAATTCACAGATGTACTAAAAAATTACAATGAAAAGATTCGAACTGATAAATCTTAACTAGTACGCAATCTACTATACCTATTTCCTTTCCACGGCCGACCGAATTTCTGAGCCAAACCTTCTGAAGGTTCTCGTTTCTTGACAGCCGGCCTCTAGCCTTCGGCGGTGATGCTTAGAAAACGTATCAGTAACGATAGAAAATAAAAGAAAACATACAAAAACAATACAGATTCCCCGATGTAAACGGATTATTTTAGGAATCAAACTTTCTCGCCACAAAATGGATTTCATTATTTCTTTCAAGTTAATGACAAGAAAGAAATACGAAGAGTAAAATAGCATGCAAGACTTTCACGTGTGAGATTGTTTTAGTTTTTTGGATTGTAATAAATTCTTCATACTGACAAAAACAACGTCAAGCGAAATTCGAAACCTTTAAGGGCCGATTTACACGGTACAACTTTGTCGCATGCGACACGCTTAAAACATGCTTATGACACGAATTACTCCGTGTAAATCAACTCAAGTCGTGTCGTAAGTATGCCGTAAGCGTGTCGCATGCAACAAAGTTGTACCGTGTAAATCGGCCGTAACACAACGCATTCACTTTATTTGCATAGCCTATGAAAAGCTGAAATATTTCGTTACACAGGCTTTAAAATCATTATTTATCTGCTGAGTAGAAATACATAAAGTCAGGACTTACGGCTTTTTTTAAAAGCACAAGATGATAAAACCAAAGTCGAATGCGTGGCGCATTACTTTTAGCGAGTGTTTTCGTCTTGCATAACAATCCCGTTTGCACGGCAGCCATGTTGCATGGCAGGAACAATGAAAATGTTTTGCATTAGAAAGAACATTCTTTTCCATGGGAAAAAGAATCTATTGTTCCTGCCACGCAACATGGCTGCCGTGCAAAACCTCTATTGTCTCGCAGAAACAATGCACAAAACACCCAGGATAATTTCAAGACATCACAAAAGAAACCGCAAGAAGCTGTATCCTTTGTCGGCACGCAAAGCATCATGGGTACTCCACATTGGACGCGATTGAATTGTTTATGATACGGATAACCTTCTTAAAGTCACAACTGTTAAAACTAGAAATACGTGTCTCGCAGAACCTCGCGAAGCTCGTGGGAGGATGCACTGCAAAATTTTAGCGATGTGGGAGGGAGAGATGGAATTTCTGATTTAAATGGAGAGGTTGGGTTGCTTGCTGGTAATGGCCCCAAAATTTAAAGTTGAGACATTTTCGTTCCCAGTCTCTTCCATTTAAATTGTACTACCTAAAATAAAATAAATGGGACCTGGTGCTGGTCAGTTTTGGGTTTTGAGCTGTGGGTCGCTGTAACTGTTATGGGACTGGGTACCAAACAATCCTCAGGCCCTTCCTCCCCCCCCCCCCCCCCCCCCCGTGAAGTCCTGTCTATTTATTATGTCAACGACGCTACAGGATTATCAAAGAACAACATCAAACGAGCATCATGGCTTCCCTCGAGCCCTCGAACAACAACTACAATGAAGCATCACGGGATGTCTCACAAACGACTTCCGGTTACATTCATTTCCGGCGTACACTACATCCCTCCATGTTTTTTTTTAAAGGAAATTTAACACGATGAAAAGTCTTAAACGTAACAGGAACATACGTCAAAACATGACCGTAGATAAACAAAGTTCAGTTGTGCTAACAGTTAGCAAGTCCATAAGTACATGCCAGTAACAATGTTCAGTTATCCTTTGGATAGTTCAAAGTCCTCAAATCGTTTAGGTAGTCTTATAGTTCTAGTTGGCCTTGGAGTAGCCATCTGCTTAACGGGACTCGTGTTAGCAATCGGCGGAGCCAGTGGTGACGAACAACTTGGCTTTAAGGTTCCATGTTCCACACTTGATTGATCGCTTTCTCTCTCCTCCTGACGATCAGCCTCCACAGCAATCTCGCCATCGTTTGAGGTTCTCTCCTGGTACTTTTTCACAAGTGACACGTTTCTTTTTATGTCAACGCCGGCGCTGTTTCTTACTGTCACTTCTCCTCCTCTTCTGTCTAAGACTTCACAAGGGTTTGGGTTGTAGTTTGGAGACAGCTTGTTCGTCTTTGTGTTTCGCAGCAGGACTTTGTCTCCAATTTCTACTTGACTCTCAGCTGCACGCCTCTTAGCATCAACATAATCTTTCTGTGACAGCTTCCTCGACCAGTCTCGGTCACGAACTTCTTCACTGGTAACAGGTGCTTCCCGTCGCAGGTCTGGTAACTTGGACCGCATTTCTCTTCCGAACATCAAATAGAATGGCGTCGCGCCAGTTGTCATCTGCGGGGTAGACCTGTGTGCAATTAGAAACGTCTGTAATTCTTCGCGCCAATCTTTCCCTTCAATTTGGGCAATTTGGATCGATTTCATCAGCGTACGGTTTTGGCGTTCAACTTCCCCATTTTCTTGGGGCCACAATGGAGGTGTTGTTCGGTGTTCTATCCCGTTCTCTGCGAGGAATGCTTCGAATCTTTCCGAAACCAGCTGAGGCCCATTGTCAGTTTTCAGCGTATATGGTACTCCAAACCGAGCAAATATTGGTTTGAGACTTGCGATGATCTTTGTACTTGTAGTTGACTTCAGGATAACTACTTCAAAGTACCTACTATAGTAGTCCACCACAACGAGTAGATTCTCTCCGGAGGGTAAAGGGCCTAATATGTCGGCGGCACAATCCTGCTATGGGCCACTGGGTGGGAGGGCTCTCGCCATAGGTTCTGGTGTAGAATATTCACTGACGGCTTGACACCCATGGCACCTCTTGCATAGTTTCTCTGCATCCGCATCTACCTTGGGCCACCATACCTTGCTGCGTAATCTGCACTTTGTTTTGACAATACCCTGATGCCCTTCATGAGCTAACTCCAAAACATTCTGCTGCAAAACTTGAGGAATGACAAGCCTGGAGCCACGTAGAAGCAATTGACCATAAGTGCACAATTCATTCTTCACATGTAAGTAAGGAGGGACATTACACTTGCTCCAGTCTCCTGTTCTGACACATTCTTTAATAAGGTTCAGTTCCGGGTCTTCAGCCGAGGCCCTCTCTATCTCAGCTGGTGTTCAAGCACTAGGGACACTGTTCTCAACTACAGCACGAATGAAGTCATAGTGTTCTCCAACATCGCAGTGGACCCCACAATTCAGCCTGGACAAAGCATCTGCAATATTAGTTCTGCCTGGTCTGTAGATGACCTTAAAGTCATAGGCCTGTAGGCGTAAAACCCACCGCTCCACTCGGGCAGAAGGCTTTGATTTCTGTGAGTATATGTACTCCAAAGGCTTATGATCCGTTTCTAGCTCAAACTCTCTCCCGAAGACATACATGTTGAAACGTTCACAGGCCCATACGAGGGCAAGGGCCTCCTTTTCTGTTTGACTATATCGCCTCTCTACATCTGTCAGGCGTCGTGAAGCATATGCAACTACTCTCCATTCACTGCCCTGCAACTGGGTTAACACCGCTCCAAGCCCCACTGGTGATGCGTCTGCTACAATCCTCGTTCTGCTGTCTTTGCTGAAGTAGGCCAGGGCATTTGCGTTTGTAATAAATTTCTTTAACTTCTCAAATGAAATCTGCTGCTCTCGGCCCCATTTGAATTCAGCATTCTTGTGAGTTAATCTCTGGATCGGTTCTGCAATGGATGACTGGGATGGTCTGGAACAAACTTGGACACAAATTGGACAAGTCCCAGAAATGATCTAGCCTCGCTTGCATTCTGTGGAGGATCTGCATGTTGGATTGCAGCAACCTTCTCATCACTGGGCTCCACCCCTTTCTGTGTTACCTCATGTCCAAAGAATGTCAGTCTTGGTAATCTGAATTCACACTTGTCTTCATTCAATGTTAAACCAGCCCCCTTCAACCGATCGAGTACAGCAAACAACCTTTCATCGTGTTGCTCAACCCCCTCTCCATGAATGATCAGGTCATCTACAATGTTAACCACGCCCTCGCAGCCACGCAATACGTCCCGGATGATTTGTTGATACTTCTCAGGTGCTGAAGTGACCCCAAACATGAGTCGGGTATATCTGTAAAGGCCACGATGAGTAACAAAAGTTGTTACATGTCTACTTTCTTCTGCAAGAAGTATCTGATGAAACCCCCATTTCAAGTCGACTTTGCTGAATATCGTGCTACCATTCAGGTCTTGAAGAACTTCTTCAATTGTTGGAATGGGCTGACGTTCTCTGATAATTGCCTGGTTAGCACGTCTCATATCAACACAAATTCTGACATCTCCATCAGACTTTGGTACCACAACAAGTGGTGAGATCCACCCAGTTGGTCCTTCGGGAACTTCTTCTATGATCCCACTTTTCAGCAATTCATCCAACTTCCTCTCCACCTTCTCTCTTACACCGAACGGGATTCTGCGGACAGGCTGTGCTACTGGTTTCACAGAATCATCAATGTTCAACTTCAACTCATAATCTTTTAGGAGGCCGACACCATTGAACAGCTCTTTGTACCTGTCCTTAATGTCTTGACCTGTAGTTTCCGCCCCAACACTATTCACCACATGACTAGGTCCAATGCGCAGTAGATTCAATTTCTCCGCAGTGTCTCGACAAAGTAGAGTTCTACCATCTCCATCCATGACCACAAAATCAGCCGTGCAGGTAACATTTGTGTTCGTAGACATGACGTCAGCTGTAAATGTTCCTAGTGTTGGCAATGGCTTTGTGTTTCCGTAAGCAAATAGAATCCTAGCTTCTTTACGGGTGTTGCACTGGACTTTCCGAGACTTGAGCCACTCCCAGGTTTCCTTCCCCAAAAGGTTGCATGTCGCCCCTGAGTCGATGAGAATATTTGGCAAATAGACACCTCCAACCTCCAAAGATACTACTCCACTACTCTGACTTGACTCATCTCCCACTGAAAATACATAATCGGGTGTAGGGTGGGGCCTTTCCTCAGTTTCTGCCCTCTCTTCGCTGTTGGTATCACCATGAACATAGTTCATGTTTGTCTTTCTGCCTTTCTCATTCATTCTTGAGGCATCTCTCCAACTGCGATGGCTGGTGCCTTGTTTCTGTCCCTGTTGGGAATCCCTTGATGGCCTTCTACGACATTTAACTTTGAAATGTCCGATTTCTCCACACTGATCACACTTTCGACCTCTAGCAGGGCATCGCCGGTCTCTTGCAAAGTGGCCCTCTTGACCACAGTTAAAGCAATCCCTTCCAACACTATTTATTCCCGACTTAGCATCCACAATATTGTACACCTGCTCTGAACTAGTGTTTCCTCCCATTGCTTCCATTTGCAAATTTACTGCTTCTTGTGCTCTTGCTGTGATGAGCAAATCGTTCAGAGTAGCACCTCCCTCCTTTTCAAGGAATTTGCGACGCAACTTTGCTGAATAACATTTATCAATTAACTGATCTCTGATGTACTCGTCCTCCCGCCCTCCGAAGTCACACGTTGCCGCTCGTTGTCTTAGTCGGCAAACAAACTGGTCAACAGTCTCCTCACTACCTTGGGTAAGTTGCCGAAATAAGTGTCTTTCAAAAGGTATATTAGCTTAAGGGATAAAATAATCATCCAGTACCTTCAAAGTTACGTTGTAATCCTTGTTCTCGCCATCTGTCACAAGGGTAAAATAAACTTCTTGCACTTCGAGTCCGGCCGTGTGAAGTAACAGACCTTGTTTCTGCGGGTCACTCGTGATTCCTTTACCCAGCACGTACAACTGAAAAGCCCTTTTCCACTTCCTCCAACGCTGTGAAATCGAATGCAGGTCTCCCTTGACTTGAAAAGGCTGTAAACCACCAACTTCTACAGCTGCAGGTGTCAAACCTCCGCCGCTTTGACTGCCACCGGCGGCATTCGCCGATCCACTCCCGTTGCTCGATTCTTCGGTTCCTCCACCAGGCATCGCGCCACAATATATGCTTCTATCACACGAAGATCCGCCTAAAACCAGCAAAAAAGCATCCTCCGAGATCCCGTCCTCGTCGCCAGATGTGAAGTCCTGTCTATTTATTATGTCAATGCAACGATGCTACAGGATTATCAAAGAACAACATCAAACGAGCATCATGGATTCCCTCGAGTCCTCGAACAACAACTACAATGAAGCATCACGGGATGTCTCATAAACGACTTCCGGTAACATTCATTTCCGGCGTACACTACACCCCCCCCCCCCCCCCCGCACCACCTAACTTCATTAAATTTTGTCAAAAGGAAAATTGGTCTGAAAGTGGATGTATTAGGTACTGTTGTGGACATGGCTGCAGAACAATATGCAGTGGTGTTCTGTTTATTTTGAATTGGTAACCCAATTCTCTATTCACTTCAATGGTTGAGATCACTGCTTCTGAAAAGTGATGTTATCCAAAAAATAACAACTCAACGGTGGCATGAGATTCTCCCAGCAGTAACAATACTTTATTTTGGATACTATTACAGGTCATGGGAATTACGAAATTGATTACAAAACATGAATATTCAAGATGAAGCAATAGATTTTCTACAAATACCATAAGCAATGTATAGAGACCTGGCGTGCGTTTCTGGAAAGTCCCGAAAACTTTTCTGACACGAAAAGCTGTGTTAAGTGCAGAATTTTTACCAATAAATATTCGGTTTTTGTTGAATTTGAAAGCTAAGCAATAAAATCTTACGCCTACTACACAACTTTAGCTGATTTGTGGGCTAAAAACTTCAACGCCTTTCATTAGAAACTACATTTAAAAAATAGCTTTCGGGTCCGAAAAGTCTTCGGGAGTTTCGAGAAACGCACGCCTGGATGGAGAATTGGTAGGTTAAGACCAGGACTTAGGCCTTCATGACCAGTTAGCCCCTTTAAAAATCTGGAAATCAAAATTAATTTGTTGATGTACATTCTCCTTACTGGTGTCAATACAGTTCACATAGCCATATAACTACAGTGAATTTGTATTCAATTTTCACAGACAACTCATGTTCAAGGTGATCAGGTTCTCAATTTGCGTAATCTATGTACTTGCTCGTACATTGATATTGTGAGGAGATTTAAGATACTGATCGCCGTTCCAATAATAAATGTGAAGCAGTAATGTTGATGTGTCATGTGTTTACCTACATGTATACAGCTGCTACAGATTAGATGGTCATGATTGCTAACAGAGAATTGTTTTTTGCTAACAAAATGTTTTTATCCAAATTGTAAAGAGACATTCTCCTTACTAAACCATTCGAATGCTATTTCTTATTGAACTATTTTATGAAGAATGCTGTAAACTCAAGGTACCGTATACGTATACAAAGCACATTTCACTCACTGTTCATTCACAGACACTCGTGTAAATGTTGTATATTTGGGAAATAATTTCCACCTTTGTGATCTGTAGTTTTGATCATTTATCTGTAGTTTTGATCATTTAAAAAGTTCCTTAGTGACCTAAGTGAAAATATCAATAAACATCAAATTACAGTGTGTACTATAAAGATAATTGTTTTTCAGTGTTTGATTCAAAATCCTCTCAGTAGTTTAGCCACTTAAAATCTTTGTTTTTGTTTTTTTTTGCAAAAGCCGGTGATTTGAGCTACATTTCTTAATCGCTCTTCTTCTCTGAGCCTTTCCTGTAATCATTGTTTGCTTTTCCCTACCGTCTAGGGTATGAAAGATATTCGTCACGAGTATTCAGCTGATCGTGTAATTCTTGCCGCCTCTCGTTGCGTCTACAAACAGAATCATTTTGTCCAACGCTTCCAGTCGGTGTCGCCTCTCCTGATCGGTTTCATTCAGAATTCTAATGGCGGCAATCGGTCAAGGCGTTTGAACCTAGTCAAACGGTGTGCCTGGGCTGTTCGAAGACTACATCTATGCTCTCGTTGTCTCTTCGTTGCTCGATCGCGCTGAATTTCAAGTCATCACCGTTCAGCGGAGTTTCGGTGGTTAATTTTCTCGGACAAGGATTTCCAGCCACCTGTTGAATCCAGCGTTGTTGTGTTTCCTGTTCTTTCTCATTTGCATCAGAAATTGGTTGTGTTTCACCGAGAATAAACATTTTTTTCACAGAGTAAGGGTGAACGGCCGCCGGCACGGCCGCCATGAATAAACATGAGAGTGTGCCATTGTCAGCGGTCGCGATTTTTGTTGCCAGGCAACTGCCGGACACCATCAGGTATATATATATATATATATATATATATATTTTCGCTCGAATTCACGCGGCTCAGCTCCCGAGGGACGACAAATTTATTAACCTCGCTTCGCGAGGAAATATATTGGAATATAGTGATGATTATAGTCGATCAGTTGCAAAAAACAGTTTTTGGTATTTGGACACAGATCATCGAATTGCTAATGCTGATCAAAATGCTGGGTTTGAAGCAAGCAGGGTTTTAACAAAAGCAAGAACAGACACAGCGGCTGCAGAAGGAGGTAAAAATATTAACGTAGTCATTCCACTTAATCGTTACAGTTTCTTTGAAGAACTAGAGGACAAAATGCTTGTGCCAATGCAACTTCAGTTTAATATTGAAATTGGAAAACTATATATATCAATATATATCCAAAGAAAAATTCGAAGATCATATGAACCTGTTATTGATAACAAAAGAGAATAGATTTCAACAAATTCATGTATAACCAAACAAAACATGAACATAGAAAGCATTTTTGTATGTACTGTTTACAATATTTTAGTTCGGGAAAAAACCTCAATAAACATAAAACTAATTTAACTGTATCACAATCAATGGAAAGCAAGTTATTAAAATGTCTGAAAAAAGTGAAAAAGTGTATTTTCAAAACTATCATAAGCAGTTGAATGTACCATTCATCGCATATGCCGATTTCGAGGCAATTACAGAAAAAATCCAAGGATGTCAACCAAACAATGATAAATTATATACTGAAGCATACCAGAAACACACTGACTCTGGATATTGTTTGTTGTTATAATGATAAATATATTAAACCAGTTCAGATACATAGAGGAGAAAATGTTGTTTATAAATTTATGGAGAATATGTTAGAAGAAGTAAAATGGTGTCAAAAAATAATTTAAAAAAAACTTCTATAAACCATTGATAATCACTGATGAAGATGAAGAAAATATAATAAAAAATATTCAAAAAAAGATATTTGTGTAAGAGACCATTGCCATATCACAGGTAAGTATAGAGGACCAGCTCACCAAGATTGTAATATATATTAACTTTAAATTAACTGATAAGATTCCTGTCATCTTTCACAATTTAAGGGGTTATGATAGTCATTTCATTATGAGAGAGATTGGTAAAATAGCTAAGAAATATGCATATAAAAATAAAAAAGGTGAAGAGAAACAAATGGACATTAACATCATCCCTAATAACATGGAAAAAATACATGTCTTTCATGCTTGGCAAACATTTGGTGTTCATTGATAGTTTCCAGTTTATGAGTTCTAGTCTAGATAATTTGGTTAGCAATCTACTTGAGAATGCCTTTAAATATACCGCTGAAGAATTTAAAAATGAACAGTTAAAATTCATGAAACAAAAAGGTGTTTATCCGTATGATTATATGAACTGTTTTAATAAATTTAATGAAACACAGCTGCCAACACAAGATGAATTTTACAGCATATTAAACAATGAGCATATATCTGATGAGCACACGCATATAAAGTATGGAATGCATTTAATCTAAAAACACTGGGAGAATACCACGACTTGTATTTAAAGTCAGACATCCTTCTACTAGCTGATGTTTTTGAAAATCTCAGAAAGACTTAATTTGTATGCAGTATTATAAACTAGACCCATGCCACTACTTTACAAGTCCAAGTTTGAGTTGGGATGCTATGTTGAAAGTGACTAACATAAAATTAAGAGTTAATGACAAAGATAGATAATTATGTTTCAATTCATTGAAAAAGGAATGGTGGGAATTTCATACATTGCCAATCGATATGGACAAGCAAATAATAAATACATGAAAAATCACAACGAGAAGGCGCTGTCAAAGTATATTATGTATTTGGATGCTAATAATCTGTATGGTTGGGCCATGTCTCAATATTTACATGCTGGTGGATTTAAATGGATGACTGAAAAAGAAATTGAAAAGTTAAAACCATCAAAATAAACTAAGGATAGTACAAAAGGATTAATATTAGAAGTTGATCTTGAATATCCTCAAAAATTGCATGACAATAATAACTACCCATTAGGACCTGAAAAAGTGAAAGTAACAAAAGACATGCTATCACCCTATTGTGAAACTATAAGACAAAAATATAATATCAGAGGTGGACAGGTTAAAAAACTGATTCCAACATTAAACAATAAAGAAAAATATGTATTACATTACAGAAATCTTCAATTATATACTGATTTAGGGTTGAAAGTATAACAAAAGTCCATAGAGTACTGCAATCAATCAAAGTCCTTGGCTTAAACAATATATTGTCAAAATTATCAAAATTAGCTTTAAAACCGACTTATGTAAGCAGTAAAATATTCAATGAGAATCTGGTAGCAGTGTATAAAATCAAAGAAACACTAACCTTAAACAGGCCGGCTTATGTGGGTATGTGTATTCTTGATCTTTGTAATACATTAATATACGATTTTCATTATAACTACATCAAACAAAAATATAGTAATAAAGATAAATTGTTATTCACAGATACAGACTCTCTAACATATGAAATAGATGCAAAGATGTTTATCAAGATTTTTGGAATGATAGAGACAAATTCGACAATAGTGACTATCCTGAAGATAACCCATATTTTGATAAAACAAATAAGAAAGTAATAGGCAAATTCAAGGATGAAGCTGGTGGTATCCCAATCAATGAATTTGTAGGATTGAGAAGTAAAATGTATTCTTACATGAAAGATAATGATAAAGAAGTTAAAACAGCTAAAGGTATCAAAAAGTGTCATTAAAAATAACTTAAAGATGAAAATTATAAAGACGTACTATTTAATAACAAACAAATGCATCATACAATGAAAACTATCCCAAGCAACAATCATCAACTTGGAAGCTATGAGCTTTATAGTGTCATTATCTTGCTTTGACGATAAACGATACATTTTATTAAATGATGGCATACATTCATACGCCTATGGAAATTACAAAATAAATGACTAAGTAATAAAAAGTTTAAAGTTGACTTTCAGTTTCAGCCTGTATTGCTTGCTAATTTAGATGGGTCTCCACAGCTCGTTGATAAGGATTAAACCTTTTAGATTGTCTTTTCTTCTTCAGAGTTTCTTTGAGATGTTTCATGGATTCTATTTCCATCATATTTTCCTCCAGACTTCTTCTGGACTTTTCCAATGACCAAAAGGCTTTTGTATTCTTGAAGGACATTAATGTATATATCAACAGCCTTCATATTCACATTGGTGTCAACTGACTGGATATATGCTGTATATTTCACGTATCAAGTCAAATGTGAATTGTTTCTCAGCGCCCACGTGAGACTCAATTATAAGAATAGAATCTTGTATCTTTTCACAAGTTGATCTATGTCTTTGAATCAATTTATCTAGGGTAGTAGCCATCTAGATCTCTGTTAAATTCACAAAATTCTGCAGTAAATGATTCTTGCGGTAAGATTTACCCAGATTATTTACCAGGGCCCAGTTGTTCAAAACGTGGATAGCGCTATCCATCGGATAATTCACTATCCGGTGGATAGCGCAATGGGTTTTGTTAGTCTTGTTAACGTTTATCCACTGGATAGTAATTTATCCGGTGGATAGCGCTATCCACTCTTTGAACAACTGGGGCCAGATTGGTAATTTATGGGTACAATTTTGATTGGTTGAAAAAATCATACGACTGTCATATGACTTGAAAACAATAGCGGATTGCCTAATATTTTTCCGAAAATGTCACGCTATGGTGATTCTTTCCTGTTCTGATTGTATGAATATTTAAGAGCCACTCTCCCTAACCACCGTGTGGTTAAAATTATAGAGTCATAAAATATTTCCATTAGCAGGTAAGTAGTTTAGTATGTGGCACTGTATCAAATTAGCCGGTTGCAAAACTGATCTGGTACCGCCAAGTATTATACTACTAGCTATCGTAACCCCTGAAAGTGTCCACGGCCGCTTACGGGAATGTCCGCTAACGGGAATCACGATCTCATCTTGGAATATGTTAGAAAAGCTATTAGTAAATGTAGAACAAAGTCCATTCTACACAACTACCCGTATGCCGAAAGATAATCACCTGTTAACGTTGGTGTCCCGTTGTCTGGAAGCATACTAGACTTTCTTTTATACTGTTTTTATTCTCCCGAACACGATGACCCGCAACGGAGATTTCTTAGAAAATCAATGAACCCGAGAAACCGCAACCAACAGTTTAATTGTATACTGACGGCGGTTCAAGAGTATCCAATTTATTTTTGGCACGAGTGAAACCTACCGGATAAATAACAAAACAGGTATTCAATAATTATGATGGACCAATAAAAACAGAGAATCAGAAAAGCTAGGTAGCGGCTGAATCGATTACCACATTCGTGTTCGAGTAGTATATAGTTTGAGTGCGGTTTACTAACAGCTCAGATTGAAGTCGTAAAGACAGCTACAACACCAGTTATTCAAAGGTAAGTTGTGCTACTCGAAAAGTATGCGAAATTGAGGAGCTACAGAGAAGAGTATTTAGATATTACCCGAAGGGGATTAAAAGAACCTGCTAATCGATTCTAGCATGTTTGCGCTATACCGTCTACCTGTGATGTGCCTGTAGCAGCCTTAAAAGTTTTAGGTAGTTGTATAATTTACAAATGCCTTTCCACAATCTGAAAGAAAGACCACTCGTTCTCTATCAACTTGTACCATTTCAAGCAATGTATCAACCAAACGCAAATACGAAGGAAATTAACAACAGGATTTCTTGCAAATTATAGAGTTCTACATGGATAATCTGCATAACCCTGAAGGCGCGCGAGTTTTTTCTCGCGAAGCGAGGTTAATAAATTTGTCGTTCCTCGGGAAATAAGACTTTAAAAACGGCAATACCACAGAACTAAGCCGCGCGAATTCGAACAAAAACTCGAGTTACTGTTTTGTAACATCACATAACATCACATCGTGTGAAAATATATTCCTGCTCTACTATTTGTATCGAGCACTCTCTGTCCAAGTGACGACAACCACAAATAATTATTATTATAATTATTATTATATATATATATATATATACATATACATATATATATATATATATATATATATATATATATATATATATATACCAGGGCGCTGAAAAGAATTATTTTCAGCGCCCTGATATATACATATAGATGAAGAAGTCGTGCAGTTGCCTGGCAAACGAAAGAGGATGATTGGAACGCTTGTGGTACTACTTCATGTAAGCCTATATAGGAACATGGTAAACAAAGATGGCGGACGGTAAACGGTACGCGAACCAGCGAAAGAACCTTTTATCAACGTTTTTGGTTTCAAAGAAGACGAAGTGCAATGGTAAAAAGCCCCATACGCAAATCGAGACGCCCTCAAAGTTTCGAACCGCGGTGCACTCTCCCCCGATCTTCGCGAGGTTCTGCGAGACACGTATTTCTAGTATAGACTTTATCACGGTTTTTCCAAAATTTTATATTGACCTGATAGCAAAAATCCATCGACATTGCTGGGAAAAGCATATCGAAATTAGTAAAATGGCCGAGTTTAAAAGCGATATCTTTTAAAATAGTGGAGATATAGTTCCGCAAAGTCGGCAAATTTCACAGACGTCTGTATCGCGCGGCCAAATTTCTTGCCTACCGGTAGGCAATGATTCCATTCAACCGTAGTCAAAAGAACAAACTGGTTATGAAACTCAGTCAGTCCTTTTTCATATGTTTTTGTTCTCCATATTGGAATGATATAAGCAACTGACCAGTAGAAACATTTGGGCTCACACGTTAAACAAAACAATGTGTAGGTTCACGGTTCGTTCAACATAAAACAAAGCAGCTTTGTACACTCTTTCTGAAATTTGTTGAGCTTCATAACCAGTTTGCTCTATTAACTATGATTCAACTAATCAGTACTGTCCAAAAAAGTGTTATAGTTTGGATAAAGTGAAATGGCAATCGGAACAGATCGAATGAATTAGATTCATTGAAGCATTCATTTCAGATAGCAAAAAGCATGTTAGTGAGTTCATCGGCTCGTACAGTGCCATCATTAAATAGTTTGCGCGTAAAAGCGCGAAAAACAGGAATAAAGAGAAACTGTAGAATACAATGTTTTAATTAATCGAAAAACTTCGGTACTGATTGATGTCGCATAGCTATTTAAATCAGAAACATGTCTCCATTAAGGCTTGTTTACACGCAACGCAAGCTTACTGAAGCGAAAGCATGAGCAAGCAAAGGCACAAGAAACTGGCTACGAACTGGCGCGACGCAAGCGTACGTGCAAGTGAAAACGCTGTGGTTTTTTCAACAACTTACTTTTCAGTACAGTCAGTGCTTGGATGAAAGTACGGTATAGCAATATCATTGTTCCGAATAAAGGATTTATTTAAGTATTCAGTTCAGTTAACAAACATATTTCGATGTTATGTATTTGCATAGAGGGATTCAATTGGTGTGACGCTGTGATGAAATTTTAATATTCGGTCTTGTGCTGTGTACACGATTTTTTAAAATTTTCCTAGTCTGCAAACTTAGTTATAATTATAGTTAGACTACTGCCACGAATGCCGGTTCTAATCTCGTGATCACGCCATAAGCTCAAGCACGGCGACTGGAAGCTAAGTGAGCTAAATATATAAAGCTAAGCTTAATATCCAGATATGTATTGCACAGCTACAGTGAATAATTTGATAAGGTATTTTCGAATTAAAAGAAACTGTGTAAGGCATAAGTCTATCCAGGAATCAAAGTAGAGCAGAATACTAATCTGCGGGAATTCTCGGTTATTTGGCGGGCTTTCATTTGACTCTAAGGGTCTGTCGTGTTTTTCATAATTTAAAATGATTCTTTATATAAAATTGAATACTAAGAACTTGCAAGATTTCGCTTCACTTATTCGCGGACTTGAAGCATCATTGCAATGATGTTTGTGCGAATTTTTTAAAAAGCTTACGCGTATTCTAACGTAATGTTTATCTGTCGTCCGCCCGCATGGCAGAATTAATTGTGCCTGATATAAAATTCCCTGCGCAGAGTTTTCGCCTTAAATCTGCTTAAATTGCTGACTATCACTAAATAATAAAGCATCATCTACATACCTTTCCTTGAAGCCTCGGTTTTATTTCTTAGTCGGTCACTTACCACTGCGATCCGTCGTTTTCTTCGTGTGCATCGCTAACCATTACACATTGCATTTCTTTCCGAAACATAGCAAAGACACTTTCACCGGATGGATCGACGCACAAGTGATCAAACGGGAGTAAGTCAAATCAATTGGAACCCAAGATTGGCGATAAAACGCGATAAACATCGCCAAACCCATTGCCAAACAGGGTTAAAGATACGCAGCAAAATATTATTACCCATGGTTTTGAAATTTTTGTCTAGTCTACCGCAAAGAGATCAAATTATTCTTTGCTGAATATTAACTACAATACCTATATATAGTATTTTAGGTCTGTTTTTGTCCACAGGAAACGTTAACTTCAGACAGATGGGGATTATTGGATGCGAAAAGGAATGTATGAAAAGTAATAAAGATTTACTCAAATGCGTGAATTTCCAGGGCGAAAATGGACCCCTAATGCATGCAATAAAATAATCGACCCTCTGGCTTGTAATGTTCCATTCAGTACATCGGCTCCACAAGTAACGAATTCAAAGTTAGATTATTTCGCAACCACAAATCTTCTATGACTACAAACAAAAATACTTGCGAGGTTGCAGTTCATTTCAATAGAGAAAGTCGTGTTTTGTCAGATTTTGAATTTGTGATAATTGAGCAAATATGTAATTCTAGTACCAATAACAACAATAGTCTTGATGTGCGTTTGTTAACCAGCGCAGCTTACTGGAGTACCCAACCGTGCACCCCCCAACCGCATGGTTTAAACAAAAGGTCAGAATTTAATTCAAGGAATAGAATTTGTTGTGATTAACACCATCGCAGCCGCTGGTGACTATCACACTTTGGTCGCCAATTAGAATTTTTTTACCCCATATGTTTCAATAATAATAATAATAATAATAATAATAATAATAATAATTTCATTAACAAATTTCTAAAAAATCGATTAAGCCTTAACATCAATCTTATGTACACTTGCAGGAAAAAGCTATAAAGTTCATTCATATAAATTTTCATTTCATAACGCTTGACAAGTTCAAGCAATAGATATTCAAAAATATATAATTTAAAAAAACTAATGGAGTAAAACAAATACAAAATATTAACTATACGTTATTTAATAATAATAATAATAATAGTAATAATAAAAATACAAGATGTTTATTAACAATTAAAATAACTATTTACAATACATTAAAATTCTAATTACGATAAAATATGTACATTTGAAAAAGCTATAACGTTCATTCATATAAATTTTCATTTCATAACGCTTGACAAGTTCAAGCAAATAGATATTCAAAATTATATAATTTAAATTTAATGGAGTAAAACAAATACAAAATATTAACTATAATAATAATAATAATATCCTAAGAAAGGCACTAAGAAGCACTAAGCACTAAGAAAGTACTAAGAATGGCACTCTCCATCAAGGAGACTTCTATCTCATTTTAGCCCTAGGCCCGCTACTATGTTGTAATGTGGCATAAAGTTAAAGGAGATATAATAATAATAATAATAATAATAATAATAATAATAATAATAATAATAATAATTTATATAGCGCTTTATATATCAGATATTCAAAATCGCTTTACAATGTAAAACAGAAGTGCAGTTAACAGTTTAATAATAAAAAAAAATTAATAATTAATGAGATAATAAATAAGAAATAAGAAATGGTTATTAGGTTTTAATCTTACGTAAAATCTTACGTAAAATCTTACGTAATTGTATTTAACTTTGGATTTTTTTACTTTCCTGTTGCAATTTTTTATCCAAGTACTTTTAATCGCTTGATGTACTGAGGAAGCCCGAACGGGCGAAACGTTTACATCACATTATTAAAAGATACGAGAGAAGTTCGCTGTTAATTCAAACTATATATATATATATATATATATATATATATATACCTGGATTTTTGGAAAGGTGGTCAACGAAAATTGCAGCAATTTCATTACAACTAGCCCAAACAAGGGTTTTTATGACCCCAATCAGCCCGATAATCACAGTCTTTTTTTTCTCTCGCCCACGCTCCCTTTCCCTTCTTCCCTCTCTTCTCTGGGATTTTGCGGCTGATTGGGGTCATAAAAACCCTTTTTTGGGCTAGTTGTAGTAAAAATTGCTGTAATTTGCGTTCACCACCTTTTCAAACATTCAGCTATATATATATAATTCTCTTGAGGAAGGCCGTGAGGCCGAAACGTTGAGAATAAACCTGTCAAAAGTCTTGACTGGAGTCGGAGTTTATTGTATTACAAGTATATAATAAATAATTATAATAAACTGGTTCAAGACTTCAGAGGTAGTTCATCGTTTTATTACTACAGCTCTATTAATTAATAATTGTGTTTTTGAAAAAAATATTCAAAGGGTGACTCATTTATGTAAACTAGAAATCTTTTCCTTTTCTTTTCCTTCTTCCAGAAATTGCGAAACAATTCGCCTAAAAAATTATTTTTGTAATTAAATGCTCTTCCATACTGCACTAGTAAGACCTCATTTTCAGCCCGCTTTGGTGAGGATCAAATTGACCGGCGGGGGATTCAATATTTACTGTATTGAACCACCGCCCCTCAGTATTGAACCGTTCCAACTCTCCAGTTGTTTTTCATTAATCCGTCATTCACATTTGCGTTGTCAGTGCAGCTAAGAAAACACACTTACTGAAAGGCTTTAATTGATTCATCCCATCTAAGTGAACGAATCTGCAAATACGCTTGGCTATCACCATCGCGATAAAAAAAAGCTGTTTTGACATTAGAACTATGTAAAGGAAACACGAACGCATCACAAATAATAAAAGATAAATAGATTAGGGCGGAGTTGCCTAGAGATAACAGGGGTGGATCTAGGGGGAGGGTGCAGGGGTGCGCACCCCCCCCCCTTGAGATGACCAAGTCTGCGTTGTTCGCTTTTAAAATTTGTTTACGTCACCCTTCAGTTACGTCATTCCTTAGAGGTGCACCCCCTCCTAAGAAAAATCCTGAATCTGCCTCTGCACAGGGCATTGTTTTTCGATGATGGGAAATGATGGCGAAAACGAAGCATTAGTGAAAGGTACACAAAAGAAACCTTCATGGAGTTTTCGTCGAATAGTAATTCTGGTTTCTCTGTGTGTCTCCTTCATGCTTGAATATGGAATAGCTCGATCGCTCCTTGACCCGTTTCTTCCTACTGAGGTACGGGATTGTTAACTGTAGAAACCACTTAATGCGACTTTTTAATAAGATTATTGTATTGATATTTCAATTGTATAGATAGCTAAAACTAGTTCAAATTTATTTCTTTATGTAGATGTATAACCAATGTATGTATTCCTATCGAATGTTCAAAACACAGTGATCATGAGAGCAGAATTTGCTTGATTGATTCTGAACAGTCACTATTTTGACCATGACGTAACTGAAGGGTGCAATGTACAATGACTAGCTATTTTACAAGTAGTTGGCGACATTATAAGTCGTTAGTAAAGCAGTTCTTAGGTATGATCGGTTTATTCATAACAATTCTATTTTTTTTTTTCGAAACGATTTTTATTAACAATGAAATAACCAAAGGAATTTTTTTTTTTAACCATGGTAACTTACACGAATTTACATGCAATGAATGACGATATTAACAGTTTTCACGTGTTACTTAAACTGAAATAAAAAGAAGCTGCCTGAGGACAACCCTTACAAGCATTTTCTTTCTACAGGTATCTTTTTATATATTTAAATTTAGCTCCTAGGTGTTACATGGATAAACTGAAAGTATTTATTTTATACTTTTATACCGTCGGAAGTTCGTGTTTAAAGCAGTTCGAATGTAGAGCAAGTTTCGTGCGACAATTGTAAGTAAACGTTATGCTTTGAAGTGTTCTTGTTCTAGTATGCATGTGCTAACCGCTAAACCCGCTGACTAATGCTACAATAACTGTCCTTATTGACTTATCCAGTCTGATAAAGTTAAGCACTATCTTTTCTTACACAGCAGGGGCGGATCTAGGGGGGGGGGGGGGTGCAGGGGGTGCGCACCTCCCCCCCCCTGAGATGACCAAGTCTGCGTTGTTCGCTTTTAAAATTTGTTTACGTCACCCTTCAGTTACGTCATTCCTTAGAGGTGCACCCCTCCTAAGAAAAATCCTGGATCCGCCCCTGGATAAGGGCCGGGATTGCCAATTGTTATCAAAATGTTACGGACGTTGTAAGTAATATATCAAATACGAGGAAGCGTGTCAACCTCGTTCCCAGGGTCTCTCTTCTTCCCGCCCCCTGGAGCGAGAGAGAGAGAGACCCTGGCTCAGGCTGGTCACGTGTCTCCCAGAATCTGGGAGATTCCAATTAAAGGACACGGGGGAGGGGCGGCAAAGTGTGAAATTTGTCTGCTCTAGCTGGGCATTGCGAAACAAATGCAAAAGTGTTCGGCGGCTCGCGACAAATGTGAAGCGGCGGTCATCCGCAGACTTCGAAAACATATCCACATGGTCCGGTTCTGAAAGTGTAAGTTGCTTTAGGATCAGAGGAATTGTCACGGCGCTTAAAGATTTACCGCAGTAAAGCTAATTTTGAACTTGCTGCGGAATGCAATCCAATTTTATTACTTGACGCCGCTAAGCTCGCGCTCTTGATTTATGGCATTGTTCCGGACTGGGATGAATTATCGCTACATACTTCTTAACAGGCGATCTTCAAGTTTCATTCGAAAGGCCCATTAAAGTGCTGCCGTCTGTGCTCGGGCGATGGCAAAGCAAGAACTGAGAAGCGGCCGCCACGGAACCAATGTTTGCCACGCTGATCAACAGTCACTTTTATAACAGGAAACAATCGAGAGAAGACAATGATAGCTTTTATTCTTCGTGTGTGAGGCATGTTGTTTAGTTCAATGTTCACCAGTTCCAGTCGTTTGAATGTCTATACATTGTTAATTTATATCATCTTGTCTCATTGCGCCAGTAGTCGCATAAGGCAACAATTTTATCCTTGCTCATTGTTTATTCGCTTTTGTTTGAATCGTTTGACTGAACCGTTTCGTTATTTCAATTTTAGGGCTTTGTTCATATTATTTCAGTTCGAAAATTATAAGCTGTCAAGATCTTTTGTCCCTATTTATTCAGTTATAAACGGCAGGCATAACATAAACAGCAAAAATGAAGCACTTTTTACGACCAAAGAGATTTCATAACATCCCTATTCGGTTGACGATAAGCCTGGGATGTTTTATCTGTTTTATTCCTCGCCTTGCTATAATCACAGAGAATTGTTTACGTCTTTTATATATATCTTGCAATACAGATTCCTATTTTCAACAAGAGGTTATGGAACATGGAACATATTTATTTCACAGCCACAGCTGAAACGAAACAATAACAGTCGCGCACAGCACGAGCCTAGCCACTGTACAGAAAACAAGACAACGTTACAAATTCTGTCTACCCCTCCTTAGGATTATAATTGTCCACCAGACACGTGACCAGCCTGAGCCAGGGTCTCTCTCTCTCTCGCTCCAGGGGGCGGGAAGAAGAGAGACCCTGGGAACGAGGTTGGAAGCGTGTTTCATCAGAGAAGTGGGTTGAAAACGAGGCGCAGCAGAGTTTTTTTCAACCCACTTCGAAGTGTTTGGATGCCTGATGAAACTCTCTTTCGAGAGTTTGATATAGCTTCTCAAACTAATCATTAAATGCGGAGAAAACGAAGGAAATTCATGCAAATAAGACTAGGCATCAAAACCTCCTTCACGATAGTGATTTCCTTTGTGTTTTCGTCATGAATTATTAATTGAGAAAATTATTGCATGAAATCGAGTCGTGTATGAGGTCCTACAATCCGGCAAGGTGGGCTTCCCGGAGTTGGTTATTACCTCCTGCATGCACGACGAGAAATAATTTATGTATGACAGTGGATATCAGTGTTATAAAACGATAATAAAATCGATGCCATTCAGTGAGTTGATTTTCATGGGAGTCGTATCTAATAATAAATTTTACCCACTTAATAAATTACTACATAATTATGGTATTACAAATAACAAAAACAAGGGAACAGAAAACTGGGGGGATCCCAAATAGAAATAACGGGGTTCATCGTCGTACCGTTTAGAGGGCCAAATTTGTAGATTAGTATCGCTTAGGGTACCTTTTAGCGTTATTGAGCCGAAAAATATGAGATAATATGACAAATGTAGTTTTAGGGTTGGCACCTCTTAGCAGTGTAAATTAATTTGAGCCACACCCACAAATCAAGATTCTGGTACCTTTCAGGGGTTTATTTTCTTCAAAAATCTTGGGCCATTACCTCCCGTCATTTTAATATAGGGGTCTCCCTTGGGAACTGAAGAGCCCTGAGAAGAACAGTAAGAACAGAACCAACAACAAACTCAACCAACTCATGACGCTGGGAATCCAACGCAGCTAACATTGGTGTAAAAAATTGAATGCTTTTATTTACATATTTTTCTCTTTCTTGGTTTGTCTCTATGCAGATTAGACGAACAAAAGAAATTTATTTGTCATGTCCCGTCACCGAATCCTGTGTGTTGGTCTCATTGCCCTTGACATTGTTAGTACGTGTGAGCGTTTTCCGGACGAGGACGAAGACATCCGAGCTATATCACAAAAATGGCGCACCGGGGGAAATGCCTGCACCAACTGCACTCTGCTGACCCAGTTAGGAATGGACTGTGAGTTTCTTGGTTCCTTGTCACGTGGTGTAGATGCTGAATTTGTCTGCAAACATCTTCGTGAACGGGGAGTGCGCTATGGCAGCTGTGTTCGTCATTCTGATTGCGGCACCCCAACTTCATGTGTTACGCTAAGCCTAGATACTGGAAGCCGAACTGTTGTCCATGCACGAAATAACCTGCCAGAGCTTACAGTGTCCGCCTTTGAAAATATCAACCTATCAAGCTACGATTGGGTCCATTTTGAAGGTAGAAGAAATGAGGCCGAAATTGTTAAGATGATTGGCATCGTTGAAAAGTTTAATTCAACGTGTACGTACCAAAACAAGATTGTCGTTTCCGTTGAGTTAGAAAAACCGAGAAAAACTCTCCTACCATTGCTTGACAAAGCCGATGTTGTGTTCACTAGCAAAGATTTTGCTCGGTTCTGTGGTTATTCTTCCGCCTCCGAGGCTGTCAAGTCCTTCCGTAATAAAATCAAACCTGGTGCTACCATAATTTGTGCTTGGGGTGATAAGGGTGCAGACGGTGTTGGTCCCGATGGTGAAGTGAAACACAGCGATGCCTACCCTCCTGAGAAAGTCGTTGATACCCTTGGAGCTGGGGATGCGTTCGTTGCTGGTGCTATTTACAGCCTTATGAAAGAGTCATCAGTTGAAGACGCGTTAATCTTCGCCTGCAGATTGGCAGGGTTCAAGTGTGGTATGGCAGGGAATGATGGTCTCGTGGAAGCGCTTTATAATAACCAGAACAATAACTGCTGCCAAGTCTGAAGTATCGCAAAAAAAAAAAAAAAATGACTGGTTAGGAAAACTTGTTATTCACTGACAAGGAATTTAAAGCTGAGATTAAAAAAAAACAAGAGGCTCCAAGCAGCCTTTACTCATGCGCATGCGTACGAAAATTTTATGATATATTTTAAACATGATAAGAAGATGTCCGACATAGAGAAGAGTTACTCCTTTCATTCAGTCATCGGTCCTGAAAACCACTTTGTTTACTATTGAATGTTGTGGACATGAAAGCTGTACCACAATGAAGCCAGTGATTTTTCTAAGTCTTATATATACCAAACGTGAACATAGTAATGTATGTAGGGTTGTAGGAGATTCTGTCATGACACATAAGTAATGCTCTTTTACCGGAAGTGAGAGTAGCCGGAAGTCACTAAACAGGAACTGTAGTGGCAAAGCTATGAACCGGAAGTGTACAATTTAAAATATGCGTGCATAAATTTGCATGCAAAATCGTGGCACAAAAAATAAAAATAATAATAATAAAAATAATAACAAGAAAAACGGAGCCGAAACCTTACCTCATGCCGCTACGCGCATGAGTAAAAATGTTTCTCTTTTCTCCAGTTTTTTAAAGCATTCATTGAAAACTTCTTTTTGCTTAAACTACCATGAAGCCCGTTGATAGAAAGGCAAGGAAAGAGCTTTGTTCTCTGATCACTCCGCAGTGAAACGAGAACAAATAATTTTATTCTTAATAACTATACACACACAACGGAACATCCAGTTGTGGGCATCTAGTTCATTAATAGCTAAGCTATTCCACATCTAAATTGAAATCGTTTATATACTATAAAGTGACGAGGAGTATTACTACTCCCCCCTGGATGGGATGTTAGTCCATCGCAGGGTGACCTGGTTTATATACTATAAAGTGACTAGGAGTATTACTACTCCCCCCCTGGATGGGATGTTAGTCCATCGCAGGGTGACCTGGTTTATATTTTATAAAGTGACTGAGGGTATTACTACTCCCCCCTGGATGGGATGTTAGTCCATCGCAGGGTGACCTGGTTTATATACTATCAAGTGACTAGGAGTATTGCTACTCCCCATCCCCCCTGCTGGATGGTATGCTACTCTCCATCGCAGGGTGACCTGGTTTATATACTATATAAATAAATAAATAAATAAATAAAGTCTTTATTTAAAGAGGATTGCACTAAATAGCAAAGCAATAAACTTGTGGCCCTCTATAACACTATTCTAATTTATAAAACTATAAAAATTTTGAATTTAGATATAATTGAAAAAAATAGCACTAAAAAGTTCGAAGTTGAATAGACAATAAAACTTAAAGTAATTACTTTACATTATAAAAATAAGAAATCTAAAAAGTAACATTTAATTAAACAATTAAATGATTAAGAAGCTGTTGCTGATTAAAAAGTTCATTCCATATTACTTGCTTAAAAGAATATAATGTGTCCCTTTGTCTTAAAGAAAGAGATAAAGCATTCCATAATTGACAACAGATGGTGGTAAAGGTTTTTCCTCCTTCAGTCTGACGTTTAAAGCGAGGACATCTTAAGTTAAAATTTGAGTATCTGGTTCGTCTAGTGTGGAAATTACCTGGAGTGACCAGGAGAATTACTGCTCCCCCTTGGATGGGATGTTAGTCCATCACAGAGTGACCTGGTTTATATACTATGAAGTGACTAGAAGTATTACTATTCCCCCCTGGATGGTACGTTTGTCCATCACAGGGTGACCTGGTTTATATACTTATATATATAGATAGGCTTAGCCTAACAGCGTCGCACTCTGATCAAGCTTAACTTACGTGATACTTAACTTAGGTGAAAGATCGGAAGCACAAGAATTAAGATTGACTACCGGGCTATTTTTCAATTTTAGCAATTCTCAAAAACAGTAATAAATATAGATAGGCCCAGCTTATCAGCGTCGCACTTTGAACAAGCTTAACTAAGGTGAAACTTAACTAAGGTGAAAGGTTGGAAGCACAAGAATTAAAATTGAAGAACGGGCTATTTTCAATTTTAGCAATTCTCAAAAACAGTATTACCCGACCGTCTGCACAGTACATTTAGACTGTACAAAAGTTCACAAAAACAACTTTTCTCTTTCCAGAATAACTAGTACGACTACTTTCCGAATAAAATACAATTTTTGTTTGTCAAAAATTGCCCGAGAAACTGATTTGGAAATTTAAATTGCAAAAATACACAAACATAAGCTTATTTGCATAAGGCGACGCGAGTTAAGACAGAAAATCTAAGTCTTGTTTTGTTTAAATAAAATCGCTTTTTAATCTATGTAGTGAATGAACAAAGACATAAAAACGGACAACACAATCTTCTTTCCAAAAATTTATTCAATCTCCATTAATTTATGTTTAAAAGCAAAACACGTACTATTTCTAGCGCATCAAGGCAGAGCCGTCCTCGATGAAATTCAAGATAACAACACGACTTAATTTGAACACGTTTCATAAACATGTCTCCAAAACTTAAGAGAACTCAAAGGAAAAGTCAATCAAAAATTGATATCAACATAAATTCCCATCGAATAATGTGATTTATTTTACCTTTAAAGCACTGGACTGCTTAGAAATTCGTTAAAACTCCGCTTCTTCGGTTCTGAAATCCGTAATAAAACAAGGCATCTCCCCGCATTGCTCCTGCATTGATAATATGAAGTTCCTCGAAGCAAGATTTTATCCCCGAAAGCTCTTCTTTTTCCACTAAAGCGGATTGTGAGTATCCCTTAACTCGTATCCCTGTCTTGAGTAGCAAACCGCGAAAAACTGCAGGGAAATAACGACTTTAATTCTCCGCTAAACACAACAATCCAACTAAAGTGTTTACCGAGCTCACGGCTGTGTAGCCGCGCGAAAAACAAAGCCTCAAAGATCCCGGTTGTTGATGACGACGTACGTGCATGTTTTGCGAAGTCATACGAGCCCGCGAGCTAGCCCAAAGCGTACAGCGGGCGTTCGGCGGGCGTACGGCGGGCGTACGGCGGCGGGCACACAACGCGCCCGCGAAACATTCCGCTAGCCATGACCATGAAAAATGACGGGCATGGGTTCTATGAGTATGGGGCTGCGCAGCCGGGCCTTCGGCCCGGCCAGTGCTCCGTTATCAGCTCGACCGTCTGCTTGTACATTTAGACCGTACAAAAGTTCACAAAAACAACATTTTCTCCGTCTAGAATAACTATTACGACTACTTTCCGAATAAAATACAGTTGTTCCTTGTCAAAAAATGCCGAGAAACTGATTTGGAAATCAAAATTGCAAAAATACACAAACATATTTGCATAAGGCGACGCGAGTATAAAATCTAAGTCTTGTTTTGTTAACATAAAATCGCTTTTCAATCTATGTAATGAATGAGCAAACACATAAAAATGGACAACACAATCTTCTTTCGAAAAATTTTATTAAAATCTCCATTAGTTTTAGTCTCCCACGCAGCCGTTATTTGTCTCGTCACGCAATGCTCCTCCCCACTAACGGCTGCTCAAACCTGAACCACATTCCTTTCCCATTGTGTTTGCGTTAAATTCAGCGAACCAATCGTGTATCAGCAAAATGAAAATGACGTCGTTTTCGCGCAAAAACAGGCCGGTGGTTTCCGGTTTACTATGTGCCAGACATCGCAAATTACACTAACCGCAGACTTAATTGCGCTCACACTGAATCACGGAATGAGTAATGAACTGATCCTAAGTAGCAAATAATTCCTACTTTTAAAAGCAGCTACTACTAATCTTGCAACTTTTTCAAAGTGAACCAAATAAACTCCATTATTTTGCCAAGAGCTAGTAAATAAACGACTGCATGACAACATGTAAATAATCTAAACGGCTCTGGAAAGCGTAAATTCCTCCTGTCAGTATCACAGCTAGAGATTTTTTCCTAAGATCAAAGAAACGACAACATTTTCGAAACATTTAAAACAACAGGCCTGTTATATCTTTATTTTGATCTAAAAGGAAAAATCTCTCAGGCACGTACTTGGGGAAGACTTATTCTAAAGCTGGGCTGAAATGCTTGTAGCGACAAGCAGGATTTGTGCTATGCCTGTCACCTTTTATAACAACCATTCTTCTGTTGAGCTATGCACGACAGAATATTCGCCTTTCTCGATCTTCGAACCAAAGGTGAGACCGCGACAACGCTGTGACCCGTCTCTTCGCAAACATGGTCAAACATGAGCACGAGCGGGAGAGAACAAGGATGTTACATGAGCGGGAGAGAAAAGCCCGTCGGCAAGTTAACAAATAACGAATAATTGTCAAAAATTATTTTTACGAATGGCCTGCTTCTGACACTGCACGAAAACCTTCATTCAGCGCCGCCATCCAACTGAGTCAACGATAAAACGCAGGCTATGATTGGACGAGTCACGCGTAGAGAATTTGGCGCGAGCGAGTTCCGAAAATGGCACTGCAACTGTGATTGGCTTAAATCTGCAAAGGAATGTGGTTCAGGTTTGAGCAGCCGTTAGTGGGGAGGAGCGTTGCGTGACGAGACGAATGACGGCTGCGTGGGAGACTACATTAGTTTATGTTTAAAAGAAAAACGAGTACCATTAATAGCGCATCGAGGTCGAGCCGTGTCTTCGATGAAATTCGAGAAAATAATAGAACTGAATTTAAGCTACACGTTTATAAACAATTCTCCAAAACTAACGAGAACACAAACAAAAAGTCAATCACAGATTGATATCAAGATAAATTCCCATCTCTCCGCATTGCTAAAAACGTACATAGTTCCTCGAAGCAAGATTTTATCCCTGAAAGCTCTTCTTTTTCCATTAAAGCGGCTTCCGAGTATCCCTTTATTATTATCCTGTCTTTAGTAGCAAACCGCAAAAAATGTTGGGTAGTAACGAATATATAATATAATATAATATAATATAATATAATATAATATAATATAATATAATATAATATAATATAATATAATATAATATAATATAAATGGCTTTTGCAAAGAAATGAACTAGTAAGATTCCAATTGGATGATGTAATCAGATTTCCCGCTAATAATCGACATACAAATTTACGATCAATGATAGATCAGCTTTTTACGATTGGTATAATGGATATTTTGAGGTTCAGTTTCAACTTCAAAAATTAGCCGATGGTCACGGATATGTTGATGCTGATAGAATAACAGTTATGAATGGTTCACATCCTCTTCAGAAATTTCATTAATAATTCATGAGGGTGATGACCAATCCAACAACAGTATTCAAGTCACATGTATACCTTTGTAAATCCCAATACATATATAAACTATCTGAAAGCACGGGGAGGGTTTGAATAGGTAGCAGGGTAATGTTGGGGTTGATGAATGAATACAGAATATTAATTAGCTTCATTAGTATTCTGTATCTAGATACAGAATACTAATGAAGCTAATTAATATTCTGTAACTGATACAGAATACTAATTATGTATATGTAACTCAGCTACTAGCTTGTTTGGAAAGCAACCAACAAGCCCCTTCCATTTATTTACTTTTCACTAAATAACTAAATAACGATTTATGCCACAGGCCAGTAACCGCGACCGCCGCATTGATTTGTTACTTTGCCAATAAATTTACTAAGCCAGAAGTTTACTGTTTCCGCTGTCATAACCTCCAGCTTGCAGCTTAATTCTTGATCGTTTTCCACTTTGCAGTTTCTTGCCTCCAAGGCTACAGTTTCATTTTCGGGTTTTTGTTAGCCCTTGCCTGCTGCCACTGTTCAAATATTTTAACGGCCCACTTCGTGCTGTTTTTACTGTTTTGGGGAGTCACATCCTTGAGCAGAGAACTTTCTTCCGATAAACTTTTCGGAGGACGAAAGCGCATGGACGCCATCTCGCTCTTCTAAAACGAAATAAATGTTATGCTAATCCCTTTGCGTTCATCGGATTAACTCCATTCATATAACAGCCAATCAAATTGAATGTAAACAACATTCTTCACACTTTGTATGACATTCATTTCACAAGTCAGATACAATATTCGCGTCCGATCTGTATGGGATTTACAATGGCTCGCCTTCGGCTCGCCATTGTAAATACCCATACAGATCTCCCGCTCATATTGTATCTATCACTTATAGATCACACTATGATAACATTACGAAATTGCGCCCATTGAAACACGTCGATCGAAGATGCAAATTTTTCTGTCAATCAAATGTTCTCCTGTGTATGGCTATCATTTCTAGGCGAAAATAGGTGCAACAAGTCTATTATTCAGTAGACAACAGAAGAACAATGGGTCTCTCGCAAGGATAATTCGGTCAAGACTATTAAAGCATGTTGCGTGACTGCATCACAAAAGTGATTCGCACTACATTGCACTTCAAGCCCGTGCTTTTTCTTGAAATTTCTATTAAACAGAAATACATTTTATTGTTTTGCAATGGATTTCGAATGCCAAAAATGGATTAATTAGAACACATAGAAATCTCAGTGTCCTCAATGCGTCTGTCTACAAAAGGTGACAAATGTTAACATGAAACTTGTTTACGCATCGAAATCTAAAACAGTATTTGGGAAGGTATTTCGAGACTGAATAAAATAAAATGAAACTTGGCCAAGAATATTTATTATTGAAATCTTTACAAAAATACTAGTCGTTATTAACAAGAATTTAACCGACCCATCTCAACTGTTTTTGTCTCCCGTGGGTGCAGAATTATTTGCATACTCGCATCGACTTATAAATGGTCGAAGCGAAACCTAAACCTCGGATTTGAAATGTACCTTTTAACGCATATATCTACTTCTCAAAACGGGAATAGTGAATGAAATTGTCATTATTTCTTTCAAGTTAATGACAAGAAAGAAATACGAAGAGTGAAATAGCATGCAAGACTTTCACGTGTGAGATTGTTTTAGTTTTGCCGATTGTAATAAATTTTCATACTGACAAAAACAACGTCAAGCGAAATTCGAAACCTTTAAGGGCCGATTTACACGGTACAACTTTGTCGCATGCGACACGCTTAAAACATGCTTACGGCATGCTTACAACACAAATAACTCCGTGTTAATCAGCTCAAGTCGTGTCGTAAGCAAGCCGTAAGCGTGTCGCATGCAACAAAGTTGTACCGTGTAAATCGGCCGTAACACAACGCATTCACTTTATTTGCATAGCCTATGAAAAGCTGAAATATTTCGTTACACAGGCTTTAAAATCATTATTTATCTGCTGAGTAGAAATACATAAAGTCAGGACTTACGGGTTTTGTTAAAAGCACAAGATGATAAAACCAAAGTCAAATGCGTGGCGCATTACTTTTAGCGAGTGTTTTCGTCATGCCATGTTGTATGGAAGGAACAACGAAAATGTTTTATCATGACAACTTCAGCGCGGTTTAAGTGTGTACCCACATTTTGTGGGTCGATTTAGTATTCATATATGCATTCTATTGTTTTTCTAATTGAATATTCATCATTCACGGCACGAACAATTTCCGAAAATGCAGCCAGCTTACACGATCGTAAGCGCTTTGATGTTAGGTGCGATATATTTCTTTTGTTTCCAGTTTCATGCTCGAATGATGTTTTGACACACCATTGTTTCGTTGAAATTAACTTTATAATGAAAACAAAGTGGAAAGCTGGAACTTATATCACGCTAAAAGTGTAAGATATGATGCCATAACCATTTCGTCAAACAGCAATGCGTAGCAAAAAATATCGAAGGTTTTGGGTTCGCGATTGAGTCCTCCACTCGGCAGTCAAGTGCCATTCACAACGGAATCGCTGAACGCAAATAGCTGAAGTAAATTACTGTACCGCTTTTAATAGCGCTGAATTCAGGCTTATTGCAAAACACTACATGAACAAACTTTATACGACGTAAAAAAAATAAACGAACGGAATTTATTTTTGAGAAATATGCTGTAGTTTCCCTCCTTATAATTTTTTTACGAACGGCAAGGATGGTCACGCTGTTTTCTTTCAAAATGCTGACGATCGATCGCGACAAGCGTACGTGACCCGGGGCTTGACCTTTGACGATATGCAAATTCACGGCGGTCTAACATCCCAGCAATACTCGTTGAAAGCGGAGCGAAGTTTCGTCCAATAATCCATAATTATAAACAGTCTACGAAGAGTCGCTTTCACTTTCACGTTCATTATCGAACGGCAAAATAATTATTTCGAACGGGTCGCGGTGAATGGCTGAACGACAGACTGGCGGTAATTCGTAGACTATGCCAGCAGTCCGCCAGAAGACAAAAATAATAGTACTAGTCACGCTCGTTTTACCATTTATTTGAATCGAGCAAGGTTTTGACTTCAAGGCCAGGAATGATAAACGTGATTTCTTTTATGAGACTGCAAAACATTAATTCTTTTTTGCTGCTTGCTCGCGGAATGTAAACAAGCGGCCCGGAGTCCCAAGTGCAGTAGTCACGCAAAATTCTTGTGTAAAATTATTTATGCACTTCATGTTTACTTATTGTTAAAATAAATCTTGAATGGAACTAAAAATTATAATCGAAATTAAAGACGGTTCGGACAGTTTGGTAGCAGAAAATAAAAATTAAACCCTTTGAAGTTTGTTGTAGTTGTCGGTAAGAAAAAGTGCTTGGTCCCTTGGCATAATTTGATGCCGCCGACAAAGAATAGCACTTGTAGCGGCAAAGAGTTATAATTCTCATCAAAAATCCGTTTCTCCGCTTTATCTCAACCAAAATCTTCGTTTAAAGGCTCGTTTTAAAGCTTATGAAACACTTCTCAACACTAAACCGAAATTGAAATCGTTATTTTAGCGCGAGGCGTTCAGTTGCAGAAAACACAAGGTGATATTTTTGGTAAACCCGAGAATTAAATATAAACAAAAGGATACTAATTTGATGCCACGCAAATAGCCCGCATTGTTAAAGCCTTTTTGAAAAAGAAGAATAGCTTCTCCGCCCAAAAGTCGCAAGTTCTTCATACTCTCATCGGACAAAGGTCGAAACGAGTGCGAACGGCTCTCGGAAATCTCGGAAATGCAGATTGTGAGCCCTCGTGGTAAAAATACCAGCGGCTACCCCCATTTCAGAAAGACACACTCAAACCGTCGTGAAGTTGTAATGTATTAGAAAGAACATTCTTTCCCATGGGAAAAAGAATCTATTGTTCCTGCCATGCAACATGGCTGCCGTGCAAAACCTCTATTGTCTCGCAGAAACAATGCACAAAACACCAAGGATAATTTTCTAGACATCACAAAAGAAACCGCAAGAAGCTGTATCCTTGGTCGGCACGCAAAGCATCATCGGTACCCCACATTGGACGCGATTCTGTAATGAATTGTTTATGATACGGATAACCTTCATAAAGTCACAACTGTTAAAAATATATTGGAATATAGTGATGATTATAGTCGATCAGTTGCTAAAAACAGTTTTTGGTATTTGGACACAGATCATCGAATTGCTAATGCTGATCAAAATGCTGGGTTTGAAGCAAGAAGGGTTTTAACAAAAGCAAGAACAGACGCAGCGGCTGCAGAAGGAGGTAAAAATATTAACGTAATTATTCCACTTAATCGTTACAGTTTCTTTGAAGAACTAGAGGACAAAATGCTTGTGCCAATGAAACTTCAGTTTAATATTGAAATTGGAAAACTATATATATATAAATATATATCCAAAGAAAAATTCGAAGATCATATGAACCTGTTATTGACAACAAAGAGAATAGATTTCAACAAATTCATGTATAACCAAACAAAACATGAACATAGATAGCATTTTTGTATGTACTGTTTACAATGTTTTAGTTCGGAAAAAACCCTCAATAAACATAAAACTAACTGTATCACAATCAATGGAAAGCAAGTTATTAAAATGCCTGAAAAAGGTGAAAAAGTGTATTTTCAAAACTATCATAAGCAGTTGAATGTACCATTCATCATATATGCCGATTTCGAGGCAATTACAGAAAAAATCAAAGGATGTCAACCAAACAATGATAAATTATATACTGAAGCATACCAGAAACACACTGACTGTGGATATTGTTTGTTGTTATAATGATAAATATAGTAAACCAGTTCAGATACATAGAGGAGAAAATGTTGTTTATAAATTTATAGAGAATATGTTACAAGAAGTAAAATGGTGTCAAAAAATAAATAAAAAATACTTCTATAAACCAATGATGATGACTGATGAAGATGAAGAAACATAATAAAAAATATTCAAAAAAAGATATTTGTGTAAGAGACCATTGCCATATCACAGGTAAGTATAGAGGACCAGCTCACCAAGATTGTAATATATATTAACTTTAAATTAACTGATAAGATTCCTGTCATCTTTCACAATTTAAGGGGTTATGATAGTCATTTCATTATGAGAGAGATTGGTAAAATAGCTAAGAAATATGCATATAAAAATAAAAAAGGTGAAGAGAAACAAATGGACATTAACATCATCCCTAATAACATGGAAAAAATACATGTCTTTCATGCTTGGCAAACATTTGGTGTTCATTGATAGTTTCCAGTTTATGAGTTCTAGTCTAGATAATTTGGTTAGCAATCTACTTGAGAATGCCTTTAAATATACCGCTGAAGAATTTAAAAATGAACAGTTAAAATTCATGAAACAAAAAGGTGTTTATCCGTATGATTATATGAACTGTTTTAATAAATTTAATGAAACACAGCTGCCAACACAAGATGAATTTTACAGCATATTAAACAATGAGCATATATCTGATGAGCACACGCATATAAAGTATGGAATGCATTTAATCTAAAAACACTGCGAGAATACCACGACTTGTATTTAAAGTCAGACATCCTTCTACTAGCTGATGTTTTTGAAAATTTCAGAAAGACTTAATTTGTATGCAGTATTATAAACTAGACCCATGCCACTACTTTACAAGTCCAAGTTTGAGTTGGGATGCTATGTTGAAAGTGACTAACATAAAATTAAGAGTCAATGACAAAGATAGATATGTTTCAATTCATTGAAAAAGGAATGGTGGGAATTTCATACATTGCCAATCGACATGGACAAGCAAATAATAAATACATGAAAAATCACAACGAGAAGGCGCTGTCAAAGTATATTATGTAGTTGGATGCTAATAATCTGTATGGTTGGGCCATGTCTCAATATTTACATGCTGGTGGATTTAAATGGATGACTGAAAAAGAAATTGAAAAGTTAAAACCATCAAAATACACTAAGGATAGTAAAAAAGGATTGATATTAGAAGTTGATCTTGAATATCCTCAAAAATTACATGACAATAATAACTACCCATTAGGACCTGAAAAAGTGAAAGTAACAAAAGACATGCTATCACCCTATTGTGAAACTATAAGACAAAAATATAATATCAGAGGTGGACAGGATAAAAAACTGATTCCAACATTAAACAATAAAGAAAATTATGTATTACATTACAGAAATCTTCAATTATATACTGATTTAGGGTTGAAAGTATAACAAAAGTCCATAGAGTACTGCAATTCAATCAAAGTCCTTGGCTTAAACAATATATTGTCAAAATTATCAAAACTAGCTTTAAAACCGACTTATGTAAGCAGTAAAATATTCAATGAGAATCTGGTAGCAGTGTATAAAATCAAAGAAACACTAACCTTAAACAGGCCGGCTTATGTGGGGAGGTGTATTCTTGATCTTTGTAATACATTAATATACGATTTTCATTATAACTACATCAAACAAAAATATAGTAATAAAGATAAATTGTTATTCACAGATACAGACTCTCTAACATATGAAATAGATGCAAAGATGTTTATCAAGATTTTTGGAATGATAGAGACAAATTCGACAATAGTGACTATCCTGAAGATAACCCATATTTTGATAAAACAAATAAGAAAGTAATAGGCAAATTCAAGGATGAAGCTGGTGGTATCCCAATCAATGAATTTGTAGGATTGAAAAGTAAAATGTATTCTTACATGAAAGATAATGATAAAGAAGTTAAAACAGCTAAAGGTATCAAAAAGTGTCATTAAAAAATAACTTAAAGATGAAAATTATAAAGACGTACTATTTAATAACAAACAAATGCATCATACAATGAAAACTATCCCAAGCAACAATCATCAACTTGGAAGCTATGAGCTTAATAGTGTCATTATCTTGCTTTGACGATAAACGATACATTTTATTAAATGATGGCATACATTCATACGCCTATGGAAATTACAAAATAAATGACTAAGTAATAAAAAGTTTAAAGTTGACTTTCAGTTTCAGCCTGTATTGCTTGCTGATTTAGATGGGTCTCCACAGCTCGTTGATAAGGATTAAACCTTTTAGATTGTCTTTTCTTCTTCAGAGTTTCTTTGAGATGTTTCATGGATTCTATTTCCATCATATTTTCCTCCAGACTTCTTCTGGACTTTTCCAATACCAAAAGGCTTTTGTATTCTTGAAAGACATTAATGTATCTATCAACAGCCTTCATATTCACATTGGTGTCAACTGACTGGATATATGCTGTATATTTCACGTATCAAGTCAAATGTGAATTGTTTCTCAGCGCCCATGTGAGACTCAATTATAAGAATAGAATCTTGTATCTTTTCACAAGTTGATCTATGTCTTTGAATCAATTCATGATCATCTAGGGTAGTAGCCATCTAGATCTCTGTTAAATTCACAAAATTCTGCAGTAAATGATTCTTGCGGTAAGATTTACCCAGATTATTTACCAGGGCCCAGTTGTTCAAAACGTGGATAGCGCTATCCATCGGATAATTCTCTATCCGGTGGATAGCGCAATGGGTTTTGTTAGTCTTGTTAACGTTTATCCACTGGATAGTAATTTATCCGGTGGATAGCGCTATCCACTCTTTGAACAACTGGGGCCAGATGGGTAATTTATGGGTACAATTTTGATTGGTTGAAAAAATCATACGACTGTCATATGACTTGAAAACAATAGCGGATTGCCTAATATTTTTCCGAAAATGCCACGCTATGGTGATTCTTTCCTGTTCTGATTGTATGAATATTTAAGAGCCACTCTCCCTAACCACCGCGTGGTTAAAATTATGGAGTCATAAAATATTTCCATTAGCAGGTAAGTAGTATAGTACTTGGCGCTGTATCAAATTATAGCCGGTTGCAAAACTGATCTGGTACCGCCAAGTATTATACTACTATTGTAACCTCTGAAAGTGTCCACGGCCGCTTACAGGAATGTCCGCTAACGGGAATCACGATCTCATCTTGGAATATGTTACAAAAGCTATAAATAAATGTAGAACAAAGTCCATTCTACACAACTACCCGTATGCCGAAAGATAATCACCTGTTAACATTGGTGTCCCGTTGTCTGGAAGCATACTAGACTCTCTTTTATACTGTTTTTATTCTCCCGATCACGATGACCCGCAACGGAGATTTCTTAGAAAATCAATGAACCCGAGAAACCGCAACTAACAGTTCAATTGTATACTGACGGCGGTTCAAGAGTATCCAATTTATTTTTGGCACGAGTGAAACCTACCGGATAAATAACAAAACAGGTATTCAATAATTATGATGGACCAATAAAAACAGAGAATCAGAAAAGCTAGGTAGCGGCTGAATCGATTACCACATTCGTGTTCGAGTGGTATATAGTTTGGGTGCGGTTTACTAACAGCTCAGATTGAAGTCGTAAAGACAGCTACAACACCAGTTATTCAAAGGTAAGTTGTGCTACTCGAAAAGTATGCGAAATTGAGGAGCTACAGAGAAGAGTATTTAGATATTACCCGAAGGGGATTAAAAGAACCTGCTAATCGATTCTAGCATGTTTGCGCTATACCGTCTACCTGTGATGTTCTTGTAGCAGCCTTAAAAGTTTTAGGTAGTTGTATAATTTACAAATGCCTTTCCACAATCTGAAAGAAAGACCACTCGTTCTCCATCAACTTGTACAATTTCAAGCAATGTATCGACCAAACGCAAATACGAAGGAAATCAACAACAGGATTTCTTGCAAATTATAGAGTTCTACATGGATAATCTGCATAATCCTGAAGGCGCGCGAGTTTTTTCTCGCGAAGCGAGGTTAATAAATTTGTCGTGCCTCGGGAAATAAGACTTTAAAAACGGCAATACCACAGAACTAAGCCGCGCGAATTCGAACAAAAACTCGAGTTACTGTTTTGTAACATCACATAACATCACATCGTGTGAAAATATATTCCTGCTCTACTATTTGTATCGAGCACTCTCTGTCCAAGTGACGACAACCACAAATAATTATTATTATAATTATTATTATATATATATATATATTATATTATATATTATATTATATTATATATATATATATATATATATATATATATACCAGGGCGCTGAAAAGAATTATTTTCAGCGCCCTGATATATACATAGATGAAGAAGTCGTGCAGTTGCCTGACAAACGAAAGAGGATGATTGGAACGCTTGTGGTACTACTTCATGTAAGCCTATATAGGAACATGGTAAACAAAGATGGCGGACGGTAAACGGTACGCGAACCAGCGAAAGAACCTTTTATCAACGTTTTTGGTTTTAAAGAAGACGAAGTGCAATGGTAAAAAGCTCCATACGCAAATCGAGACGCCCTCAAAGTTTCGAACCGCGGTGCACTCTCCCCCTATCTTCGCGAGGTTCTGCGAGACACGTATTTCTAGTATAGACCTTATCACGGTTTTTCCAAAATTTTATATTGGCCTGATAGCAAAAATCCATCGACATTGCTGGGAAAAGCATATCGAAATTAGTAAAATGGCCGAGTTTAAAAGCGATATCTTTTAAAATAGTGGAGATATAGCTCCGCAAAGTCGGCAAATTTCACAGACGTCTGTATCGCGCGGCCAAATTTCTTGCCTACCGGTAGACAATGATTCCATTCAACCGTAGTCAAAAGAACAAACTGGTTATGAAACTCAGTCAGTCCTTTGTTATATGTTTTTGTTCTCCATATTGGAATGATATAAGTAACTGACCAGTAGAAACATTTGGGCTCACACTTTAAACAAAACAATGTGCAGGTTCACGGTTCGTTCAACATAAAACAAAGCAGCTTTGTACACTCTTTCTGAAATTTGTTGAGCTTCATAACCAGTTTGCTCTATTAACTATGATTCAACTAATCAGTTCTGTCCAAAAAAGTGTTATAGTTTGGATAAAGTGAAATGGCAATCGGAACAGATCGAAGGAATTAGATTCATTGAAGCATTCATTTCAGATAGCAAAAAGCATGTTAGTGAGTTCATCGGTTCGTACAGTGCCATCATTAAATAGTTTGCGCGTAAAAGCGCGAAAAACAGGAATAAAGAGAAACTGTAGAATACAATGTTTTAATTAATCGAAAAACTTCGGTACTGATTGATGTCGCATAGCTATTTAGATCAGAAACATGTCTCCATTAAGGCTTGTTTACACGCAACGCAAGCTTACTGAAGCGTAAGCATGAGCAAGCAAAGGCACAAGAAACTGGCTACGAACTGGCGCGACGCAAGCGTACGTGCAAGTGAAAACGCTGTGGTTTTTTCAACAACTTACTTTTCAGTACAGTCAGTGCTTGGATGAAAGTACGGTATAGCAATATCATTGTTCCGAATAAAGGATTTATTTAAGTATTCAGTTCAGTTAACAAACATATTTCGATGTTATGTATTTGCATAGAGGGATTCAATTGGTGTGACGCTGTGATGAAATTTTAATATTCGGTCTTGTGCTGTGTACACGATTTTTTAAAATTTTCCTAGTCTGCAAACTTAGTTATAATTATAGTTAGACTACTGCCACGAATGCCGGTTCTAATCTCGTGATCACGCCATAAGCTCAAGCATGGCGACTGGAAGCTAAGTGAGCTAAATATATAAAGCTTAATATCCAGATATGTATTGCACAGCTACAGTGAATAATTTGATAAGGTATTTTCGAATTAAAAGAAACTGTGTAAGGCGTAAGTCTATCCAGGAATCAAAGTAGAGCAGAATACTAATCTGCGAAAATGGCGTCATGAGCGTGAACATTTTGGCGGGAATTCTCGGATATTTGGCGGGCTTTCATTTGACTCTAAGGGTCTGTCGTGTTTTTCATAATTTAAAATGATTCTTTATATAAAATTGAATACTAAGAACTTGCAAGATTTCGCTTCACTTATTCGCGGACTTGAAGCATCATTGCAATGATGTTTGTGCGAATTTTTTAAAAAGCTTACGCGTATTCTAACGTAATGTTTATCTGTCGTCCGCCCGCATGGCAGAATTAATTGTGCCTGATATAAAATTCCCTGCGCAGAGTTTTCGCCTTAAATCTGCTTAAATTGCTGACTATCGCTAAATAATAAAGCATCATCTACATACCTTCCCTTGAAGCCTCGGTTTTATTTCTTAGTCGGTCACTTACCACTGCGATCCGTCGTTTTCTTCGTGTGCATCGCTAACCATTACACATTGCATTTCTTTCCGAAACATAGCAAAGACACTTTCACCGGATGGATCGACGCACAAGTGATCAAAAGGAGTAAATCAAATCAATTGGAACCCAAGAATGGCGATAAAACGCGATAAACATCGCCAAACCCATTGCCAAACAGGGTTAAAGATACGCAGCAAAATAGTATTACCCATGGTTTTGAAATTTGTGTCTAGTCTACCGCAAAGAGATCAAATTATTTTTTGTTGAATATTAACTACAATACCGATATATAGTATTTTAGGTCTGTTTTTGTCCACAGGAAACATTAACTTCAGACAGATGGGGATTATTGGATGCGAAAAGGAATGTGTGAAAAGTAATAAAGATTTACTCAAATGCGTGAATTTCCAGGGCGAATTTGGACCCTAATGCATGCAATAAAATCGACCCTCTGGCTTGTGATGTTCCATTCAGTACATCGGCTCCACAAGTAACGAATTCAAAGTTAGATTTCGCAACCACAAATCTTCTATGACTACAAACAAAAATACTTGCGAGGTTGCAGTTCATTTCAATAGAGAAAGTCGTGTTTTGTCAGATTTTGAATTTGTGATAATTGAGCAAATATGTAATTCTAGTACCAATAACAACAATAGTCTTGATGTGCGTTTGTTAAACAGCGCAGCTTACTGGAGTGCCCAACCATGCACCCCCCAAACGCATGGTTTAAACAAAAGGTCAGAATTTAATTCAAGGAATAGAATTTGTTGTAATTAACACCATCGCAGCCGCTGGTGACTATCACACTTTGGTCGCCAATTAGAATTTTTTACCCTATATGTTTCAATAATAATAATAATAATAATAATAATAATAATAATAATAATAATAATTTCATTAAAAAAATTCTAAAAAATCGATTAAGCCTTAACATCAATCTTATGTACACTTGCAGGAAAAAGCTATAAAGTTCATTCATATAAATTTTCATTTCATAACGCTTGACAAGTTCAAGCAAATAGATATTCAAAAATATATAATTTAAAAAACTAATGGAGTAAAACAAATACAAAATATTAACTATACGTAATTTAATAATAATAATAATAATAGTAATAATAAAAATACAAGATGTTTATTAACAATTAAAATAACTATTTACAATACATTAACATTCTAATTACGATAAAATATGTACATTTGAAAAAGCTATAACGTTCATTCATATAAATTTTCATTTCATAACGCTTGACAAGTTCAAGCAAATAGATATTCAAAAATATATAATTTAAAAAACTAATGGAGTAAAACAAATACAAAATATTAACTATAATAATAATAATAATAATAATAATATCCTAAGAAAGGCACTAAGAAGCAATAAGCACTAAGAAAGCACTAAGAATGGCACTCTCCATCAAGTAGACTTCTATCTCATTTTAGCCCTAGGCCCGCTACTATGTTGTAATGTGGCATAAAGTTAAAGGAGATATAATAATAATAATAATAATAATAATAATAATTATAATAATTTATATAGCGCTTTTTATATCAGATATTCAAAATCGCTTTACAATGTAAAACAGAAGTGCAGTTAACAGTTTAATAATAAAAATAAAATTAATAATTAATGAGATAATAAATAAGAAATAAGAAATGGTTATTAGGTTTTAATCTTACGTAAAATCTTACGTAAAATCTTACGTAATTGCATTTAACTTTGGATTTTTTTACTTTCCTGTTGCAATTTTTTATCCAAGTATTTTTAATCGCTTGATGTACTGAGGAAGCCCGAACGGGCGAAACGTTTACATCACATTATTAAAAGATACGAGAGAAGTTCTCTGTTAATTCAAACTATATATACCTGGATTTGTGGAAAGGTGGTCAACGAAAATTGCAGCAATTTCATTACAACTAGCCCAAACAAGGGTTTTTATGACCCCAATCAGCCCGATAATCACAGTCTTTTTTTCTCTCGCCCACGCTCCCTTTCCCTTCTTCCCTCTCTTCTCTGTGATTTTCCGGCTGATTGGGGTCATAAAAACCCTTTTTTGGGCTAGTTGTAGTAAAAATTGCTGTAATTTGCGTTGACCACCTTTTCAAAAATTCAGCTATATATATATATATATATATATATATATATATATACATATATATATATATATATATATATATATATATATATATATATATATATATATAAAGAGAATAAGTGGACACGGTTAAACTTTAACTTTAAAGTTTAACCGTGTCCACTTATTCTCTTTATATTCGCTCTACCGATGGTATCGAGCCCTCTCGACACACAATACAAATATTATCCTGGATATATATATATATATATATATATATATATATATATATATATATATATATATATATATATATAATTCTCCTGAGGAAGGCCGTGAGGCCGAAACGTTGAGAATAAACCTGTCAAAAGTCTTGACTGGAGTCGGAGTTTATTGTATTACAAGTGAATAATTAATAATTATAATAAACTGGTTCAAGACTTCAGAGGTAGTTCATCGTTTTATTATTACAGCTCTATTAATTAATAATTGTGTTTTTGAAAAAAATATTCAAAGGGTGACTCATTTATGTAAACTAGAAATCTTTTCCTTTTCTTTTCCTTCCTTCAGAAATTGCGAAACAATTCGCCTAAAAAATTATTTTTGTAATTAAATGCTCTTCCATACTGCACCAGTAAGACCTCATTTTCAGCCCGCTTTGGTGAGGAGCAAATTGATCGGCGGGGGATTCAATATTTACTGTATTGAACCACCGCCCCTCAGTATTGAACCGTTCCAACTCTCCAATTGTTTTTCATTAATCCGTCATTCACATTTGCGTTGTCAGTGCAGCTAAGAAAACACACTTACTGAAAGGCTTTAATTGATTCATCCCATCTAAGTGAACGAATCTGCAAATACGCTTGGCTATCACCACCGCGATAAAAATAAGCTGTTTTGACATTAGAACTCTGTAAAGGAAACACGAACGTATCACAAATAATAAAAGATAAATAGATTAGGGCGGAGTTGCCTAGAGATAAGGGCCGGGTTTGCCAATTGTTATCAAACTGTTACGGACGTTGTAAGTAATATATCAAATACGAGGAAGCGTGTTTCATCAGAGAAGTGGGTTGAAAACGAGGCGCAGCAGAGTTTTTTTTTAACCCACTTCGAAGTGTTTGGATGCCTGATGAAACTCTCTTTCTAGTTTTTGATATAGCTTCTCAAACTAATCATTAAATGCGGAGAAAACGAAGGAAATCCATGCAAATAAGACTGGGCATCAAAACCTCCTTCACGATAGTGATTTCCTTTGTGTTTTCGTCATGAATTATTAATACATTTGAGAAAATAATTGCATGAAATCGAGTCGTGTATGAGGTCCTACATCCGGCAAGGTGGGATTCGCGGAGTTGGCTATTACCTCCTGCATGCACGACGAGAAATATTTTATGTATGACAGTGGATATCAGAGTTATAAAACCATAATGAAATCGATGCCATTCAGTGAGTTGATTTTCATGGGAGTCCTATCTAATTATAATGTTATTCACTTAATAAATTACTACATAATTATGGTATTACAAATAACAAAATCAAGGGAACAGAAAACTGGGGGGAGCCCATATAGAAATAACGGGGTTCATCGTCGTACCGTTTAGAGGGCCAAATTTGTAGATTAGTATCGCTTAGGGTACCTTTTAGCGTAATTGAGCCGAAACATATGAGATAATATGACAAATGTAGTTTTAGGGTTGGCACCTCTCAGCAGTGTAAATGAATTTGAGCCACACCCACAAATCAAGATTCTGGTACCTTTCAGGGGTTTCTTTTCTTCAAAAATCTTCGGCCATTACCTCCCGTCATTTTAATATAGGAGTCTCCCTTGGGAACTGGAGAGCCCTGAGAACATCAGTAAGAACAGAACCAACAACAAACTCAACCAACTCATGACGCTGGGAATCCAACGCAGCTAACATTGGTGTAAAAAATTTAATGCTTTTCTTTACATATTTTTCTCTTTCTTGGTTTGTCTCTATGCAGATTAGACGAACAAAAGAAATTTATTTGTCATGTCCCGTCACCGAATCCTGTGTGTTGGTCTCATTGCCCTTGACATTGTCAATACATGTGAGCGTTTTCCGGACGAGGACGAAGACATCCGAGCTATATCACAAAAATGGCGCACCGGGGGAAATGCCTGCACCAACTGCACTCTGCTGACCCAGTTAGGAATTGACTGTGAGTTTCTTGGTTCCTTGTCACGTGGTGCAGATGCTGAATTTGTCTGCAAACATCTTCGTGAAGGGGGAGTGCGCTATGGCAGCTGTGTTCGTCATTCTGATTGCGGCACCCCAACTTCATGTGTTACGCTAAGCCTAGAGACTGGAAGCCGAACTGTTGTCCATGCACGGAATAACCTGCCAGAGCTTACAGTGTCCGCCTTTGAAAATATCAACCTATCAAGCTACGATTGGGTCCATTTTGAAGGTAGAAGAAATGAGGCCGAAATTGTTAAGATGATTGGCATCGTTGAAAAGTTTAATTCAACGTGTACGTTCCAAAACAAGATTGTCGTTTCCGTTGAGTTAGAAAAACCCAGAAGAACTCTCCTACCATTGCTTGACAAAGCCGATGTTGTGTTCACTAGCAAAGATTTTGCTCGGTTCTGTGGTTATTCTTCCGCCTCCGAGGCTGTCAAGTCCTTCCGTAATAAAATCAAACCTGGTGCTACCATAATTTGTGCTTGGGGTGATAAGGGTGCAGACGGTGTTGGTCCCGATGGTGAAGTGAAACACAGCGATGCCTACCCTCCTGAGAAAGTGGTTGATACCCTTGGAGCTGGAGATGCGTTCGTTGCTGGTGCTATTTACAGCCTCATGAAAGAGTCATCAGTTGAAGACGCGTTAATCTTCGCCTGCAGATTGGCAGGGTTCAAGTGTGGTATGGCAGGGAATGATGGTCTTGTGGAAGCGCTTTATAGCAACCAGAATAATAACTGCTGCCAAGTCTGAAGTATCGCAAAAAAATGACTGGTTAGGAAAACTTGTCATTCACTGACAACGAATTTAAAGCTAAGATTAAAAAAAAATGTTTCTCTTTTCTCCAGTTTTTTTAAAGCATTTATTGAAACTTCTTTTGGCTTAAACTACCATGAAGCCTTTTGATATAAAGGCAAGGAAAGAGCTTTGTTCTCTGATCACTCCGCAGTGAAACGATAACAAATAATTTTTATTCTTAATAACTATACACACAACGGAACATCCAGTTGTGGGCATCTAGTTCACTAATAGCTAAGCTATTCCACATCTAAATTGAAATCATAAATCGTTTTAATATATACACACCGGTCACCTTTTAAGCCAGAGCTTAAACCGTTTTCTGTATCATGAAGCGACTGAGAGTTTTACTGTTTTACTACCCCCCCCCCCCCCCCCCTCCGGATGGGATGTTAGTCCATCACAGGGTCACCTGGTTTATATACTATAAAGTGACTATAGGAGTATTACTACTCCCCCTTGGATGGTATGCTACTCTCCATCGCAGGGTGACCTGGTTTATATATTAATATAATTATATAGTTAGCCTTAGCCTAACAGCGGCGCCCTCTGAAGACCCTCTCAACAAGCTTAACTAAGATGAAACTTAACTTAGGTGAAAGGTCGGAAGCACAAGAATTAAGATTGACGACCGGGCTATTTTTCAATTTTAGCAATTCTGAAAAGCAGTATTACCCGACCGTCTGCACAGTACATTTAGACCGTACAAAAGTTCACAAAAACAACTTTTTCTCCGTCTAGAATAACTATTACGACTATTTTCCGAATAAAATAGAGTACTGTTGCTGCTTGTCAAAAAATGCCCGAGAAACTGATTTGCCAAAATGCACAAACATATTTGCATAAGGCGACGCGAGTATAAAATCTAAGTCTTGTTTTGTTTACATAAAATCGCTTTTTAATCTATGTAATGAATGAACAAACACATAAAAATGGACAACACAATCTTCATTCGAAAAATTTTATTGAAATCTCAATTAGTTTATGTTTAGAAGCAAAACGCGTACAATTTACAGAGCATCGAGGCCGAGCCGTGTCTTCGATGAAATTTAAGAAATTAAAATACAACTGAATTTAAGCTACACGTTTATAAACAATTCTCCAAAACTAACGAGAACACAAACAAAATGTCAATCACAGATTGATATCAAGATAAATTCCCATCGAAAAATGTAATTTGTCTTACCTTTAAGTCCCTCCGGCGACTACTGTACTTGGAAATTCTTTAAACCTTCGCTTTGGTGCTGAAATCCGTAAACGAACCCGCATTGCTAAAAACGTATATAGTTCCTCGAAGCAAGATTTTATCCCTGAAAGCTCTTCTTTTTCCACTAAAGTGGTTTCTGAGTATCCTTTAATTAGTATCCCTGTCTTGAGTAGCAAACCGCGAAAAACTGCAGGGAAATAACGACTTTAATTCTCCGCTAAACACAACAAAACAACTGATGTGTTTACCGATCTCACGGATGTGTATCTGCGCGAAAAACAAAGCCTTGCTTTCAAGATCCCGCATGTTGTTCCAACACGGCGGGCGGGCGAGCGGGCATACACGCGCCCGCGAAACATTCCGCTAGCCATGACCATGAAAAATCACGGGCATAGGTTCTATGAGTATGGTGAGTATGGTCAGTCACTTTTATCATGAGCATGAGCCTCTGGCTCGGGAGATTGGGCAACCACTCCCCGTGTACCTGACGGTAAATAAATTATACCTTATACCTTATACCTTATCCGGCGGACCTTCGGCCCGCGGGCTCCGCTATAAAGTGACTAGAAGTATTACTACTCCCCCCTGGATGGGATGTTAGTCCATCGCAGGGTGACCTGGTTTATATACTATAAAGTGACTAAGAGTATTACTACTCCCCCATGCTGGATGGTATGCTACTCTCCATCGCAGGGTGACCTGGTTTATATACTATACTAGTAATAATCAGAGATTAAGAGTGCGTTCGACATGTTCGTTAAAAGCTGAATTGAAAGTAGCAGTATAGATGTCGATTCACACCATGCTAAATGTTTTTGTTCACCGCCACTTGAGAGTGCAAGGAACTCGCAAACATTTTGCTGTGACAAGGAAGAAACAGCGTGACATTTGCGTTACTTTTAGTTAACATTTACATACATGCAAATATATCAAGCGAATAACATTGAATATTTGACAAACAACAGCACAGATGTAATTAAGATGATGTGATTCAAACATAAGCTTACAAGATGTACAATAAAACTAAATAAAATCATAAAGAAATCGAATGTTATTTAGTAAAATAGCAATGATAAGATAAGCAAACAAAGGAACACCGTGATGCAGCCGTCTATATTTTTAATACCTAAAAAACAGCAACAACAGCGAGCTAAAACATGCGGCCATAAGTTACCGGGAAGAATTGTTGGATTCAAACAGAAAAAAAATCGCAGCCAACCATTATTTCACTTGCCGTATGACAGAGACCGATGAATTGTGTATATAGAGATCGACAAGCGTTCGTAAACAGACCCTGAAATGTCCGTGGTTGATTTTGCCGTCAAACCTTTGCCAGGCTTCATTTCACTTGCTATATGTGATAAAAATTGGTCAATTCTCAACTTTTTTCTGGCTGTTGAAAAGCATAAAGTTGCTTTTATGTGCAGCGAAAGCGTCCTTCTCCGATCGGCAGCAAGCTCTAAGCCAGCGAGGCCAAAGTAGATACCAGTTCCCGCCCGTGAATTTGCCCCTGAAAAACACAAAAGAATCTTCGGGGGGGCTAATCGGACGTCCAAGCATGAGAAAAAATCTTGATTTTTTCCGCTAGGAAATTGCACAGGACACCCAACACATGATACAGGACATTCAACACGAAATTAGGGTCGCGTTCGCAGACGAACGCAATAAATAAATAAATAAATAAATGAAGTCTTTATTTTAAGAGGGTTGCACTAAATAGCAAAGCAATAAACTTGTGGCCCTCTATAACACTACTCTAATTTACAAAACTATAAAAATTATGAATTTAGATATAATTAATAAAAATAGCACTAAAAAGTTCGAAGTTGAATAGACAATAAAACTTAAACTAATTAATTTACATTATAAAAATAAGAAATCTAAAAACTAACATTTAATTAAACAATAAAATGATTAACAAGCTGTTGCTGATTAAAAAGTTCATTCCACATTGCTTGCTTAAAAGAATATAATGTGTCCCTTTGTCTTAAAGAAAGAGATAAAGCATTCCATAATTGACAACGGGTGGTGTTAGAAGTTTTCCCTCCTTCAGTATGACGTTTAAAGCGAGGACACCTTAAGTTAAAATTTGAGTATCTGGTTCGTCTAGTGTGGAAATTACCTGAAGTGACCAGGAGTATTACTGCTCCCCCCTGGATGGGATGTTAGTCCATCACAGAGTGACCTGGTTTATATGCTATGAAGTGACTAGAAGTATTACATTGTACTATTCCCTCCTGGATGGTATGTTAGTCCATCACAGGGTGACCTGTTTATATACGATGAAGTGACTAGATCACTACTCCCCCACTGTATGTTATGTTAGTCCTTCATATTGAACATTACCCCCAGCATTATGTTCACCGGTAGCCATTTTTACACCTTCATGTAGGTAGAGAGAGACAAACCCGCGGAGTATGTGTTTAATAGCACAAAACTATTTTGTTATCACGATTGTATCGGTAGCCTTTAGACCCGTTTGCACAGGCGATTTTTTGTGCAATTTTTGTCGCACTTCTCGATGCAATTTTTGTCGCGCGCAAGTTGTATCTTCAAATTGCATGCGTCATTGGGCGGCGAATTCAGTGCGATTTGGGCGCAATTTGTCGCGCGATGTCGCAGAGGTTTCGAACATATTCGAAACCTGATACAACTTGGCGATGACTTTGAGAAATCGCAGCAAATATCGCACCCGAATCGCACAGCAAATCGCCGCTAGTTTACACCAGCGACAAAAGATGCATTGGAGAGCGCGACAAAAATCGCATCAAAAATCGCATGTGTAAACGGGTGTTCGTTCAAACTGAACGTTTCGGTATGAAAGGGGCCTGGCCTCGCGGCCATTCACACCTTTAGTTATCAATCAAAGCATTAAAGGGACAGTGGCCCGGATGATATATCATGTTTTCATGATTATGGCCAGGAGTTTGCTTTAAGCTTACTTTATTATCTTGAAATTGGAAGAAAAAGGTCAATATTCAACAAGAATGGCATTTTTAATTTCTTCACCGCCTGTTACGAAATCAGAATTGATGAAATGCAATTCACTTGCAATCCTGCGCACTTTATCTAAAAAACTAATGCTTTTGTTTTACTCCCTAGAATCTTTTTATCCAGTTAAGTTGTATATTGGGTGGTATTTAGCGATATAGAAATAAGATAAGCGAAATTTTGTTATTTCGGCGGAACAGTGCGTCCCATTGACAGCGGACAAACAGCATGCGCCATTAGTACATGTAAGACCATTACTGACATCAGAAGTCAGAAGTCTTCTTGACTGTTTTATTTTCACTTTGCTTAGGCATCTTCTTGGTTTGATAAGATTATTTAAGCAAATTTTATTTATAGGACGCTCGAGTCAACCAAGTTCCATGAAAGACACCTAAAGTTGCATTTCACACCCAAAAGGTTTGAAATGTTTCATAAAAGTAATTCGGCGAAATGAGTTCGTGAGCGGTCCATCTTAGCGGTCCGTATTGAAAAAAATCAGACCTCTCAGGGAACCAATTAGAGTGCTCCTTTTCATCATTGATCAGTTTGCCATATAATAAGACATGATATAAAATGTTCAAAGAAATACGCGCGCTATGGTTGGTCAGATCGAGTTCAATAAAGCACGAGCTTTACGTCACGCGCGTGCTTTATCAAGTTATAATGCACGCACCCTACGTCACCAGTATGAGCGTAGAACATTTTATAAAATAAATAGTAAACTCGTTCCCCGTGCATTGTTGAATTATACAAGCACTGGAAAATTTTAACAGTGCACTTCTCGCGTGCTTATATAACTCAACAATGCATTCGGTCGCCTTTACTATTCCTTTATTTTATCGCACTCTTCCGACCGCGCGCTAGTATCGGCGCTAGTATAAACACTTAGAAGTTGACTGTCATATAGACTACGAGCAGTCCCTCTTTCCCAGCTAGTCCGTCTAGCGAAAAAACGAAAACACTGGCGAGTGGAAAACTGGGGGTGACTCACACCCAGTTTTCGCGCGGCCATGCTTGCCAATGTTTTTTTCGTTTCTCGCTCGACGGACTAAGTTGGGAAAGAGGGACTGCTCGTAGTCTAACTGTCGTATAATAAACAATTTATAACTGAGCTCGAAAAATTAAAACCTGACTCATAAAAATCTCCAGCGGCATGACACAACGTTTGGCTGAGAAACCTTTAAAGTACAGTGTGCGTCGGAGCAACAGAAAAGGTGCACAGCGTATGTTCATAGCTACATGTACAAGACACTGAGCAATGCATAACGTCAACAACAGAGTAAAGTGGTATTTCCTCAATCGCTTTACTTGTTGTCTCAAACATAGGGTATCATCATAGGTACATAATGGAAGTAAAATCCTAATTAATCTCCTGATTTGGTTAATCTCCGGCCAAAAACTCTGCGATCACGCGGAAACCAGCCTGTAATGAGGGTAGCAAAGGGTTTATGCGTGACGCGTGATAAGGACAAAAATTGATGCGTGACGCGTGAAGGCAGCCAAAGAAAAAACGTGATTCGTGACTATATGAATGCGTGTGACGCGTGATTTGTCTCCTTGGTTCTGCGGGACACGTGAATTATTTGTATTTTTTCGTGAAAATCCAAATTTTTTTCTGAGGTTTTCCAAACTGTTGGCACCGTCCGGGTCTATCCGAATATATGAGAAGCGAAGTGACATGACAGATATTGAAATGTCGCTCTCTGCTGTCTGCTACTTCCGTTCCGGTGTCTTCCGGTCACCAGACCAGACCTCCAAAGGTCAACTCTCGACCTTTGAGACTTGAGGATTTCTTGCGGTGCTCGTCGATCTTGACAGCATGGAAAATGCCGTCAAAAGCCTATCTTCCACGTCAGATCCAATAAAAGTTCTTGCGTATTTCTTTCTTTGCGAGTCCGGTGGATCGGCCAGTTCACAAGCTATCCACAAGGAAAAGTTCAATGTCCCCATTTATGATCAAAGTGCCCTCTGGGCTATCTCCTGTAAGTTTTTCCCATCATGCAATGCTGTCATATTATGTCCGAATATTGTTTTTGATGTTGCAATTGGACATTTAGGTTAGAGTGCATGGTTTAATTCTTGAGTTCAATTTCTCTTTTGACAATTTTGTTTGCATGTAATTGGTAATGGTTATGCAGTCCTCTTGTCTTGTGTCTGGAGCAAATTTCAGTACTTTCAACTCGTCTGGGTTTTCACCTGGTTTATTATCAAGCGCCTCATACAAACATTGTGTTACTGTTGCCTTCCCTAAACCCGCGCCACTACTTGAAAAGTGTCAATTGCTTCTCGTCGTTTTTAACAGAGAGTAACATATGGTAAAAAAACTCCATTTGTTCTCTGTTCAAAGAATGAACAAGTTCTTTATAACTGTTATCATCCATACGATTAATTACCAGCTTTTCATTATCACTTGCTGTAGAAAAAATTCCAGCATTACTTGAAAGATTGTTTCCTTGGTGATTGTTATCTAAACATGGGTTAAAACAACCAAACAGTTCACTGTATTGCCGTGTTTCTTCACTTATATCCTGCTCATCGTTATGTTGAGCAGACGAAGCTACAGTATCTAACTGATCACGTTCCTTATTTTCAGGATCTCCCATGGCTTTTTCTTAAGAGTTCTCCTTTCTTTCCATTCGAATATAACATGTTTTGCTTGCTGAAATCTTATTTTTACATGGGATAAGCATCAAGAGCTCTCTGCAATTAATCTTCAACATCCTTTTTATTAAACATAACTAAATGAATGATTTAGCTTTTATTCTGCGAAAAAGTTTCATTCCTCCTTTCAAGTAAAATTCTTTACTACTTTGTTCTCTGTTTTCATTATTGGGATCATCATCAATCTTATCGTCAAAATCTGTTTCAGGTGGAAATCTAGTTCTTGTAAACTTACTCAGTATTCATCCCCTCATCTTAACTTTTGTTTGAATCAGTGTCACTATTAACAAACAGTTATACCAAGAACAGAAATGAACTAAACATAGTTGCTAGAGCTGTCGTGGTCGTCTTTGACATTTTCATTCTTGGATCTTAGACACTTATACATCTCAGAGTGACGAAGAAACACTCTTCCACAAGCCTTGCACGTCGCAGACTTAAACACGTGCATCACGAACAAAGAAATTTACTGATCCTAACATTTTCATAGCGATAACATAAACTTATTTATCTTGCAACACGACTCTGAGCCAAAGAAACCCTAATATATGCCTAATGTAATCTAATGGGACAAATATCTTGCAGGTATACTCGGGAAAGCTATTCTAAAGGCTACTTAATACATTTTGCGACTTGTGGGAGTCGTGTTTGGCCTATCTCTTTTTATACTTCTTTGTGATTATTTTTTGCAGAGACTATACCGTAAAATGCTGCTTATAAGCCCTGGGCTTATGTAACTTCGTAAGGGTTTTTTGGCTGGCAAGCAAAAATATTGCCATAAAGAAGCGTTCTTTGAGTTAATTTCATTTTGGCGTAAAATTTTGTAAAGAATTTCTGTTAAGGAATTAAGAAAGGAATAAGGAATTAATGGGTATAACCGGAGTAATGTTTTGTTACCGATGGGCCTATAACCGGGTGGACTTTTTTTTATTTATTCCATTACTCCATTTACTCCATTACTATGGAATTACTCCATTATTATGGAACGCATGGAGCACAACATTACTTCACGAGAATTACACGCTTGTTGTACAAAAGATACGTAGTGTAGTCTCGTGTATGTCTCAATGAATTCAAGATACATTGGTACAACTCTACAAGTGAAGCTGTTCTTCGCGTACGGAGGATATACTATTGGATGCAGTGATCGCAATGCCATGATAAGGCAACGGAAGTTCTGTCTAGCTCCAGGTCACTACTCAACAAAAGAATAAACTAAAGAGCTAAAACTACCTGCAAGAAGTCGTGATTCCAATATTGGAACATGACAGGAGCTTATTACTCCTGAAAATGATTGCATTTTCATTCTTGGATCTTTAATAGACACTTATACATGATCAAGAAACACTTTCTCACAAGTCTTGCACGCCGCAGGCTGTGGACACTTATCACGGCCTATTTACTGATCCTAATATTTCCACAGCGGTAGCATAATCTTCAGCCGATTGCCATTTATTTTGCAACACGAGCCTGAGCCAAAGAAACCCTAATATATGCCAGGACAGTGTAGAGAATACATAAAGAAATAAAATAATTATAGTTATGGCTATGGCATGAAATCCTCCGGGATCGATCCTGTCGATCATTAGAGAAATTATCCAAAGATCAATGGGTCAATATTATCGAGCAAAGTGGATAGATAATTGCGACTTGTAACATCCTAACAGTGATCTATAGCAAGGGACAAATACCTCGTAAACCTACTTGGGAAAGCTATTTTAAAGGCTTTTAAATACTTCTTGGGACTAGTGGGAATCGTGTTTGGCCTGCCTTTTTTTAAGAGCTTATGACGCGTAAATAAGCCATTTCACAGCTATAGATTCGAATACCAGATATATTAAAACCATCGATAGGAAAAATCTAAGGACTATCCGTACCACAATTATCTCTTTAAGCAGAGACTAAATTGGGCACGAATCTTTCTGACCAAAATGAACCAAAATGAGGCCTAAAAAAGTAAAAACAAAAATGAACTAAAACCCCGAACCTCACTGAAACCTAACTGTTTGACATTGGTTTGTTCGGCCTGGAAAATCAACCTGATGACAGTATTGCAAAACTCTGCTTAATCATTTCCAATGATATGGCTAAAAAAAACAGGTTTGTTTAGTATTAAAGATTGATTCTTTCTGTACAAACTTCAATATTGAGAAGACTGCGATAAACTTAAGCATCCAATCTTTTTTCTTGTCAAAGGCAAAACAGAATATTTTTACACGTCTAAAAAATCACCAACTCAATCTACAGTAATGCAAATAAAAAAACTTAAATTTTATTCGATCTTTAAAAGTGAAACGAAATACTCCGATTTAATTAACCATATCCTGAACATAGATTCAGGATAGGAAATCACACCTTAAGAATTGAAAATAGTCGAATTACAATCACTAAAACTCCCACTGTACACTTAATTCAGTTAAAGATGAAAAGCAGTTTTTTTATTTCACTGTATGCACTGTATGTTATATGATGAGCTATGAAATACCTTTTTTGACAAAATTATTAAACAAAATAGATTTGGATTATCATGAGGGTTTTTTTTTATACTGATCAACATATTAGCAGGCTAACTGCTGCTTTTGTCACTCAAGCGATGAAAACAAGAACAAAAAATAGTCAATAGTACTTGTGATTGTTTTACAATTAATAAATGAATTTAATTTAATTAATTAATTAATTTTTATTCTAGATTTCTTTATTGTAATTTAAGTAATTTTAATTTCCTTACTTATTGTAATTGGTTCGGTAATACCATGTATTTAGAAATGGGAATACTGAAATAAAGTTGTTGCCAGTGTTGTTGTATCGTTTGACATTTTGAGCCTATTTGACAAGCGTAGGTTTGAGCCTTAAAAATTAACAAAAATTGAACAAAAATCAAAGGCCAACCGGCAAAATACATTTAATCCTGGCAAATGTAAAATGGGGGTGGCAGGCCTGCACGACTCTTACCTCATGTTTTTAATGCCATTTGCTCCTTCTATATGTTTTGGACGGGTATTCTACATTTAGCCGTTTGTTAAGGAGGATTTTAGTGACTGTAGAGTGTAGACTGAGTTTAAAACCTTTTAAAAGCCGCGTGCAACGGACTAGAGGTCAAGTAAAGGTGTCTGTTGTAGTTTTCCGTAGTATTGCGCTTGTAGATTTTGACCTCATTTTAGCGTCCTTTTTTGCCTGGCGGTTGTATCGTTGTTTTCGCCATTATTTATATTGGCATGTAGATTTTTCAGTATGTAGGAAAGGTTTGAATTTCTCTAACTTTTCTCTCTGAAATACCGGACATGACAAGATCTGAAATGATCTGTTGTCCGTGAATGTCTTTCCTGCTATTAATTCTATGTCACGCTGGGCCCAGCTATTTTAGATTTGTCTTTGCAGGATTTTAATGTTCAGGATCTAAGCTTTATAGCAGAGAGAGTTGTAGCTTTAAAAGCTATTCAACTTGTAGAGAGTTGAAGTTTGTCTCAGTCAAGACTGTAATTTTAGCTTCCATTCGCTACGCTTTATAGCTTTGTGGAGCTCACTGTGATTACTAAAATCTCCGTTGGCAATTTTGGCAGTCTAGCGACTGCTTCGTTTTCGCCACTATTCTATTCAGGCAAGACCATGGTTTCGGTTCTCCTCTCGAACCTCATCAGTTGCCGGGTTTGTATGTGCTAGTTGCTACCTTTTTAGCAACGCATTTTTTGTTGAGAACGGTTAAACCCTTCTGCTTGGCATAATTTTCAAACATGTATTTATACCCTTGCTGTGGATCGAATTTCCTCGTTTCCTATTGGCTCTTCAATAGAAATTTCGATCCTCTCCGCTTGAAGCTAAGCGTGTGTTTCTTTGGAAGGCATTATTTGAAAATTTTAGCACTTTCTTCTTTTGACTGAAATGAGGATATTTCTAAATGTGAGCGCTTACGTTTCCTGCACATTCCTTCTTGAGTTCGGAATGGATGCTATTAGATCAGTGCGCATTTCTTGATTTTATCCTCTGTCATATTTATGAGTGCGTATTTGTGTTGATCTTACACAAGGTAAAACGGGGCCTGCCTAAAACAATCAATCAAGTGTAAAATGGGGGTGGCAGGCCTGCACGACTCTTACCTCATGTTTTTAATGCCATTTGCTCCTTCTATATGTTTTGGACGGGTATTCTACATTTAGCCGTTTGTTAAGGAGGATTTTAGTGACTGTAGAGTGTAGACTGAGTTTAAAACCTTTTAAAAGCCGCGTTGATACAACAACGATACAACAACGATACAACAACGATACAACCGCCAGGCAAAAAAGGACGCTAAAATGAGGTCAAAATCTACAAGCGCAATACTACGGAAAACTACAACAGACACCTTTACTTGACCTCTAGTCCGTTGCACGCGGCTTTTAAAAGGTTTTAAACTCAGTCTACACTCTACAGTCACTAAAATCCTCCTTAACAAACGGCTAAATGTAGAATACCCGTCCAAAACATATAGAAGGAGCAAATGGCATTAAAAACATGAGGTAAGAGTCGTGCAGGCCTGCCACCCCCATTTTACACTTGATTGATTGTTTTAGGCAGGCCCCGTTTTACCTTGTGTAAGATCAACACAAATACGCACTCATAAATATGACAGAGGATAAAATCAAGAAATGCGCACTGATCTAATAGCATCCATTCCGAACTCAAGAAGGAATGTGCAGGAAACGTAAGCGCTCACATTTAGAAATATCCTCATTTCAGTCAAAAGAAGAAAGTGCTAAAATTTTCAAATAATGCCTTCCAAAGAAACACACGCTTAGCTTCAAGCGGAGAGGATCGAAATTTCTATTGAAGAGCCAATAGGAAACGAGGAAATTCGATCCACAGCAAGGGTATAAATACATGTTTGAAAATTATGCCAAGCAGAAGGGTTTAACCGTTCTCAACAAAAAATGCGTTGCTAAAAAGGTAGCAACTAGCACATACAAACCCGGCAACTGATGAGGTTCGAGAGGAGAACCGAAACCATGGTCTTGCCTGAATAGAATAGTGGCGAAAACGAAGCAGTCGCTAGACTGCCAAAATTGCCAACGGAGATTTTAGTAATCACAGTGAGCTCCACAAAGCTATAAAGCGTAGCGAATGGAAGCTAAAATTACAGTCTTGACTGAGACAAACTTCAACTCTCTACAAGTTGAATAGCTTTTAAAGCTACAACTCTCTCTGCTATAAAGCTTAGATCCTGAACATTAAAATCCTGCAAAGACAAATCTAAAATAGCTGGGCCCAGCGTGACATAGAATTAATAGCAGGAAAGACATTCACGGACAACAGATCATTTCAGATCTTGTCATGTCCGGTATTTCAGAGAGAAAAGTTAGAGAAATTCAAACCTTTCCTACATACTGAAAAATCTACATGCCAATATAAATAATGGCGAAAACAACGATACAACCGCCAGGCAAAAAAGGACGCTAAAATGAGGTCAAAATCTACAAGCGCAATACTACGGAAAACTACAACAGACACCTTTACTTGACCTCTAGTCCGTTGCACGCGGCTTTTAAAAGGTTTTAAACTCAGTCTACACTCTACAGTCACTAAAATCCTCCTTAACAAACGGCTAAATGTAGAATACCCGTCCAAAACATATAGAAGGAGCAAATGGCATTAAAAACATGAGGTAAGAGTCGTGCAGGCCTGCCACCCCCATTTTACACTTGATTGATTGTTTTAGGCAGGCCCCGTTTTACCTTGTGTAAGATCAACACAAATACGCACTCATAAATATGACAGAGGATAAAATCAAGAAATGCGCACTGATCTAATAGCATCCATTCCGAACTCAAGAAGGAATGTGCAGGAAACGTAAGCGCTCACATTTAGAAATATCCTCATTTCAGTCAAAAGAAGAAAGTGCTAAAATTTTCAAATAATGCCTTCCAAAGAAACACACGCTTAGCTTCAAGCGGAGAGGATCGAAATTTCTATTGAAGAGCCAATAGGAAACGAGGAAATTCGATCCACAGCAAGGGTATAAATACATGTTTGAAAATTATGCCGAGCAGAAGGGTTTAACCGTTCTCAACAAAAAATGCGTTGCTAAAAAGGTAGCAACTAGCACATACAAACCCGGCAACTGATGAGGTTCGAGAGGAGAACCGAAACCATGGTCTTGCCTGAATAGAATAGTGGCGAAAACGAAGCAGTCGCTAGACTGCCAAAATTGCCAACGGAGATTTTAGTAATCACAGTGAGCTCCACAAAGCTATAAAGCGTAGCGAATGGAAGCTAAAATTACAGTCTTGACTGAGACAAACTTCAACTCTCTACAAGTTGAATAGCTTTTAAAGCTACAACTCTCTCTGCTATAAAGCTTAGATCCTGAACATTAAAATCCTGCAAAGACAAATCTAAAATAGCTGGGCCCAGCGTGACATAGAATTAATAGCAGGAAAGACATTCACGGACAACAGATCATTTCAGATCTTGTCATGTCCGGTATTTCAGAGAGAAAAGTTAGAGAAATTCAAACCTTTCCTACATACTGAAAAATCTACATGCCAATATAAATAATGGCGAAAACAACGATACAACCGCCAGGCAAAAAAGGACGCTAAAATGAGGTCAAAATCTACAAGCGCAATACTACGGAAAACTACAACAGACACCTTTACTTGACCTCTAGTCCGTTGCACGCGGCTTTTAAAAGGTTTTAAACTCAGTCTACACTCTACAGTCACTAAAATCCTCCTTAACAAACGGCTAAATGTAGAATACCCGTCCAAAACATATAGAAGGAGCAAATGGCATTAAAAACATGAGGTAAGAGTCGTGCAGGCCTGCCACCCCCATTTTGCACTGTACGATGACTCACTAAAAATAAAATAATGTCGCTTAAAACAGTCCCCTTGATAAAATAAAATTCTTTTATTCACATCTTACAAAAGCGTTCGTGAAATTGTTTTTGATCGCTTTTACAAGTACACTTATTGAAAAGTTCTATATTTGTTTGTCAACCTACATGGAAATTTAAAGCACTAGTTCGTTAAAACCTATTGTTGTTTAATTTAGTCAGCTTCTATAACTTGCAAATGCGGGGTAAATTAACCGAGGACATTTTTAACTAAAGGGACACTGTCCCGACAGATGATATCGTGTTTTCATGATTATGGCCAGGAGCTTGCTTTAGCTTGCTTTATCATCCGAAAATAGGAAGGAAAAAATAGCCAAAAGTGATGAACGCAGAAAAATATGAATTAAAAAGACAAAATAACGACAAGATTCCACCAGAATCGAAACTTTGAATATTTCTTGACCGCATGTCATGTAATCAAAATTGCTTAACCGTAATCAACTTCCGTTCTTCTAATCCCGCACATTTCCTCCAAACTACTGCTTCTGTTTTTCTCCTTGAGAATCTTTTAATCCAATTTAGTTGTATATTTGGTGATATTTGGCGATATAACATGGAAATTAACAAACACATTATTTCAACAAAACTTCATTGTAAACGTACAGCATACAACCATTCTCAGTGAACAATGTCAGCTTACCTCAAACTCTCTTTTCCCTTTCTTAAAACGCAGTGCTATAACATGATAATACCAAATGTCTTGAAGCAAAAAGTTTGACAAACCAGACTGGGCAAACATTAAAATGCATCGTAAAGGATATTAGCCAAGCGCGCTTCTAGCGTGCCAAATATCTGACCACAGTCTACATTAGGTGAGAAGATTACATTATGTTACACTTTTTGACGTTCGATACAATGAAATTATGCTGCAACATGTTCCCAAAAAAACATAGAATTCATAATCGTACGCCTTAAAAATCATCGCTATGAAAAAGAGATATCAAACAGTAGGAATGTTACCTAACTGAAAAAATATATTCCGAGGCATTTTTCGAAATAGGCAAACAGCGTGGCAGATTTTATATGAAATTTTAACACGCATATTTCTTCACTGTGAAGGTCAAGTCAATAAACCACTGTATTAAAAAAATATGCAACTCGACTCTTGTTTTCTTATTGATCATATCTAACACAAATCTGCTAACAAATATGCACTAGGAATGTCCCCACAAATTCACTAAAAAGTCTATTAATAGTATCTAACGCATTTTTTGCTAACAAAAATGCATAAAGAATGCATGTTAGCCCACATAAACTCCTGTAAGTTAAACATTAACTTACAGGAGATAAAAACCATAAGCAGTTGTATGATTTTACAAAGCACATGGTGGGATATACGGACCTGAAGCGAATTGCCTCAACTAAAGGTTTAGGGCAAAAGCCAGAGATTACTATTGCTCGTGTAAAGAAGAATCAAACCGGCGGCGTAGATGTGTTCTCTATCCACACTCAAGTGGCTTGGGAAAAAGAATTTCCTGGCTTCATGACTGGTACCGGGATGCTTCAAGGTACGTGATTTGATTTTTTAAACATGAAATAGATAATAGTTAACCAACTTTGGTATCCGCTTCTCATAAACTGACTATCATTATCACGTAATGGAGAAAACTGAATTCGTAATCGAGCTTGCACTATAGTTTCCTTTAGGGGGATTAAAAGATCTTAACATTCTGTATGTTTTATGAATTATGGTGTACATGGTAAAATAATAAGTTAGCTATTAAAAGATAGCACCCACACAGTATTAAAAAAGACCAGTGTACAGCCAATAACGTGAACAATTAATTTACAGCTTTTTTCTGGCAAGCTGGCAAGACTACATTCCTCACATTTCCCAATAAATAATTTTACCCTTCATCACCATGATCTTGAGTCCTGGATTAGTATCAGTAGACCAATTTTATGAAGTTCAGTAGTGAATGGCCGTTTTGCCTGTGTTATTAATTTTGTCATATGTCAGCGAAGCATTAGAAACATCGCGATGTAGATCTCAGGGCTACATCATGAGACAAATGATAACACCTATTTTAATTATTACTGTTTCGGAACCGATGAACAAGCGTAAACTCTTTCTCGATCGTGGCTCATGATGATAGAATCTTGTTTTTGATGCAAGATGAGGTAACAACCTGAGATTTATGTCTATTTAAATTCGTGACGCGTGAAATTTCGTTTCGAGTCCACGTGACGCGTGAATTTTGTTAAAATTTGTGCGTGAAACGGGATCACCACCCCCCCCCCCCCCCCCTTTGCTACCCTCTGTAATATAGCTTACTTGCCACTATAAAACTACAGCAAACTGTCGCTCGTCTATAAATAGCTGAGCACTTTGTTCAGCGATCGGGTGACCATTAGCATACTTAGAATTATGAACAACAGCCTTTTTAAAAAAAACTTGGTGGCTTCTTTTTTGTCAGAAGAAGATGATCAATCTTTTTTTTTATGTGCTGGGGCTGTAAAGAGGCAATGCCCCGAGGATTTTGCTTTTCTTTCTTCAAAACTGCACAAAAAATTTGACTAAGTGCCTTTGCTCATCAGTACACGAAATGCTCTTATTTATACAACACCGGAAGTCTTGAAGAAAACATCTTGAAAAAAGTGGCCATGTTTTTTGAAATTGCAATCCATTTACACTCTGGTCTTGCCCAAGGAATTAGCGAACGACATCCAACTAGGGTCAGTGCGCTAGCAACTTACGAAAATGCACCATTAATATATTTTTACTCTTATAGGTTTCTATCGGAACAAGCAAGTTTCTTGGCTTTTTAAGGTGGCTAGCAATAGTTTCCAGAATTTTCCATCACCTATACTTTGATGGATCAATACTATAATTATTTATCAGTTGATGCTTCAATAATGGTATCAAACAAATGCCCAATCATTGGTAAACAAGTTGTGGTCTCGTTTATGATGCAACGGGTTACCATAGTATCAGTATAACCTGTTAAAGACACCCTTAATTTTAGCCATGGGAGAACGCAGACGGCTTCTACTGTAAGTACCGCTAAGGAATGCTAGGAAAATTTCCTAGCATTCCTTACATACCTCAGCTTAAGACGCACCATGTTTCTTCCCCTTTGAGACCGGCAAGGTGTCATAATCTGTTTCAATGTCACGGAGCATGTAATTAAATCGGAAATAAACCAGAAAACGCTAAGTGAATATAATCTGAACCAAAATGTACAAACGTGTAGTGAAATTAGATCAAATTTTAGAAACAGTGTAATCTGTGGAGTAATTTTGATAAACTAGATGGCGGCCGCTGTGTGACAAAAGGCATTGTTACAGTATTGTTGGAGTGCTAACTTCTCTCTGTGAATCTAAATTCTAAGAGGGCTCTAGATCTATCAACCAGATTAACTTAATTTTTTTTTAAGAATGAATGAATGCTTCGCCTTTACTAAAACTGATAAAACCTTTCCTGACGCCTGGAGCGTGGCATGCTGCCGGCAGGAATAGAAATGTGTGTTTTGAAATGCGTGCAAACGTCAAAGTAAAAAATCTCTCGCCTTTAAAGCTAGTATACAAGATCGCTTCACATGGGAGCAACTGACGAGGTTCACCAAAGAACCGAAACTTGAGTCTTGAGTATTTTTAAGCTCATTTGGACGCATATAAAAATGTAATAAATAATGGAAAATGTTAATTTAAAAAGTGCCGAAAATGTAAAAGTTTTACATAAAAATGTAAGCCGGCAGTCAGAAATCACTGGAATAATATTGCCTGGAATTATATTTCTGACATTGTATATTTATGTAACTGGCAACATTATTTATATGGTAACAAAGAAAGAAAGATTGTATATTTTAAACTTGGTCGTGAGAAATTAGAAAGATGTAATGTCCACAAGAGGCGACTTTCGCGCTCGCGTAATCACCCGCTCGACTATCCATGAAATATTTTTCTTGCGGTTTCACCGCTCAGTCTTAGCGCTACCGCCAGAACAATAATCCCGCAAGCTAAACAGGCTTATTTAAGTTTAATCTCACTCCTTTCGTTGTGGTCTTCAGTGGCTTACGAATCACTGACAAATTCCAAAATATTCAGGGCAAAATTTCTAGGGAAGGGAAGGTGGTGCCCGCGAGGTTCTCGTGCGCGCGTTTACAAAAATTATATTGCCTGTTGCGTCAACAATCGAGCCTTCTCTCCTTTGTTACAAAGACAGCTTTGCTCCCCATGAGACCAGGACATATATGATATACGCTTGGAGCGTGGCCGGTATTAAACTGTGTGTATAAACGTCTCAATCGATTTGAGATCGATACGCGCGAAATACAAAAATTCAGTCTTAGTTAATTTTTGTGCCTTTAGAGATAGCGGTGTCTTCCAGGCTGCTTCACATGGGAGAAACCACCAAAGAACCAAGTCTTGCTTAAATAATATATCAAAAATCACTTGCATCCGCCGTTCTCTACAAAACTGCAGTCACGATGGAGACTCAAATATTTCATGCTGAATGCAATACATGTACCGCCATACGTGTAACAACGGAAGTACTGCTTAATGTTCTTGCAGGACGGCCATAAAAATATATCGTTCCTTCAGGAACGATGAAATTCGGAAACGTTTGCGTTATTTTCAGGATTTTCAGGAGAGAGGGTAGAGGGAGGGAAGCGTGACAGTATTCTAAGCCAATCACTGAGCGAGTTTGAGCTGGACAGCTCACTACTCAACTACATGACGGGGTTTTCAAAAAAAAACAAAGCTGATTTCTTCGCCGCCGAAACCGAAGTTTAAAGATCCTCCCGTGTCGACCCAAACGATGTTTTGGCGTTTGTATAATGGAAGACAGCAACAATGGATCAATGTCAAGCGATAAAGAATCTGAAATTGATCAGTTCTAGCGAAGAATCGAAGTAATTGACTTTGAGAGTTGAGCGGTGTTGAACAATTGGTCGAGTGTACACGGCCGGTCATACTCTGTCATACTGTAAGGTAACTCAAAAGGCAATTATGATATTTAGACGGGGTATTTACCTTTGAAATCTGCTTATTGCTTCGAATAAATGTTTTGGCTTAGTTTTGGAAAGATGTCTGGCGGATAAAGTGTTTTTTGTTGCGACAGGAAACAAAAATCGAGACGCGACGCGAGATCATTTCACGTATCATGTTTGCATAATTATTAGGTCAAATTTCATGCCCAAAATTTTATTTGCACCTGAGTCGATTCCTCTGCATGGATTTACTCTGGGAAGACCCTGGTGCTTTATATAACAAGGAAACTTTTTGCTTTCAACTTTTTTCTTGAACTACATATCAGTTTGAACCAATATGAGCTAATATACTATATGAGCTAATATACTATGTGAGCTAATATAATATGAGCTAAATTTATAGGCAATTGTGGAATAATTTTGCTAATCTGAGCTAATTAAATGCAACATATATTTTGGAAAGGTTATTTATTACCCTTTTATACGAGGCATAGCTATTCACACACTTGTAAAATAATACCTTTCAAGAAAATTAATAAAGAATAATGTTGTCCATTTTGACACAGTTGGCTCTGAGAAATTTCTCTGGCACGTACTAGGGGTAAAGCCGGGCTTAAATACTTTTTTTTGCGCAAGCAGGATTTTTGCAAGGGCTGTCACCTTTTATAGCGATGGGCACATGATTAGTACTCGGTTTATGTTAAATCAAACTGTATGAGGGGTGCCGCTCCATTCAGATGGGCCAAAATATAAAGTGCAAACTAGCTGCATGATTAACTTCAACTTCAACTTTATTACTTCCATCACTACTTAATACTAATTAGTACTTTTATGTTATATCGAACTGTATGAGGTGTGCCACCAGCCAGTTCAGATGGACAATAATATTAAGTGTAAGCTGGCTGTATGATTAGTACTTTTATGTTACATCGAACTGTATGAGGTGTGCCACCAGCCAGTTCAGATGGACAATAATATTAAGTGTAAGCTGGCTGTATGATTAGTACTTTTATGTTACATCGAACTGTATGAGGTGTGCCACCGGCCAGTTCAGATGGACAATAATATTAAGTGTAAGCTGGCTGTATGATTAGTACTTTTATGTTATATCGAACTGTATGAGGTGTGCCACCGGCCAGTTCAGATGAGCCAAAATATTAAATGCAAACTAGGTACATGATTAGTACTTTTATCATATGACCCGTACGGCCTTGGAACCTTTTCTTTGCAAAACCATTGATGAAAGTCCCGTATGAGGGCCGTACGCATTTGCGCGAGCGGGGCCGGAAAAAGGCGTACGGCCCTACTACAAAAAGCGGACGGCCTCGCGCGTTCAAATTTCAAGTAATTTTGTCTCCAAATTGGTTATATGATAAAATGCTTATTGACTAAGTTAGGTCGGGCCGGATGGGAAAATATTTGGCTCTCGGTCATGGCGTACGGACCTCGCTGCGCTCGGTCCGTACGCCATGACCTCGAGCCAAATATTTTCCCATCCGGCCCTCCCACTTAGTCAATAAGTACATATTATGTTATATCGAACTGTATGAGGTGTGCCACCGGCCAGTTCAGATGAGCCAAAATATTAAATGCAAACTAGGTACATGATTAGTACTTTTATGTTATATCGAACTGTATGAGGTGTGCCACCGGCCAGTTTAGATGAGCCAAAATATTAAGTGCAAACTGGCTGCATGATTAGTACTTTTAGCCAGTTCAGATTGACAATAATATTAAGTGTAAGCTGGCTGCATGATTAGTACTTTTATGTTACATTGAACTGTATGAGGTGTGCCACTTGCCAGTAATTAATGTTCAAATGGACAATATAAGTGTAAGATGGCTGCACAAATTAGTACTTTTATGTTACATCAAGCTGGCTGCGTGGTTTATAGTACTGTAGTGTTCAAGTCAGTGTACGTCTTCAGTTTTTCCAGGAGAAATGCTTGCTCTACAATCTTGAATGTCTGAATATTTCAAGCTCAGGTGAATGCATAAAATGTAATTAAGTTGGCTGCCAGTCAGAATCACACAGAATGCAATGCAATTAACCTAGAATTATATTGCCGACACTGTATATTTATGACACTTAGCAAAGAAAGAAAGGTTGTAAATTTTTAAAGCTTGGTCGTGAAGTAAGAAAGCTGTAATGTTCACAGGAGGAGATTTTCGCGCTCGCGGTATCACCCGCTCGACTATCTATGAAATAGTTTCTTTTCGCGGTTTTGCAGCTCGTTAGCAGCCGCCGCAACTTGATTTGCTCTCTAAAGCGAATAATCCCGCAAGCTAAGCGCACTCATTTTGTTGTGGTCTTTAGTGGCTTACGAATCATGAACAAATCCTAGAAAATTCAGGGCTAAATTTTTAGGGTTCTCAAAAGTCATTATCATTATTTTTGTTTGCACTATTGTTTACATTTCGCACTTTGCACTGAAACTTGCGGTATGTCCATTAGGATTTTGCAAGTAAATCATGTAGATGAAGATGAATACATGTATATACACTGTATTACGGGAAGATGCCCGCGAGCTTCTCGCGCGCGCGTTACAAAATTATATCGCCTGTTGCTCTTTCAATCAAGCCTTTCCTCCTTTATAACAAAGATAGCTTTGCACCCCGAGAGACATCCAAAATTTATGAAACCTTAAACTCACAAATACATGTATTAGCACGTTCCGATTGACAATAGCGACCAGCTCTTTGTTATAAAATTTCGCGCGCGTGCACGAAATTGCACCAAATATTATTTATGCGCAGCCAACAAAATATATACAATGGGAACTTCCCGCGTTCACGATATAAAATACAGGGTCAGTGTATATAATAATTGGACTTTTAATATACGGGCACCAGCTTTTCATCTAAAAACACAGTAATTTGACTTTTGGTAAAATCTAAGATTTCATACGCGTGAAAGGCGGTCACTTTATGGCAAAACGCTGGGTAGAAAAAGTAAATGGACTAACCTGACATCCCCAATGTGATTGGCAGTGAATGATTCATGATCCTCGAAAGTCCAGGACGAATTCAACTGAAAATGTTAGAGTTAACATGGCGGGAAGAACTAGCCATCGCGTATGAATGCATTCATTCTTCGATTGCACCAAAACGAAACAACAAAGGTTCCCTTTACGCCGACAACAACTAAAACCGTCCATTTCTGGTGCGAGAATGTTGCAATTTAGCCGCAGTTGCTTTAACTGAAGACGGTCGCTAAACAATCGGACAAATTCAGCTTCCCTTCTAGTCAATGCATCATTTGTTATCCCGTTGTTATCACATCTCCGGTAACACCACCTCTCGATTCTCTTTAAAATGTGCGCTAAGTATTAGAACTTCAAACGATGAAATCCTGGAAAAGAACTGTTCAGCTAGCTGCCGAATATGTGCGACACGAACGAAATAGAAGTTGTTGCGAAAACGAGACTATATTTTCCATTCCTCGTGGTTAGGAAGCCGTTTGGCGCAAATAAATTTATTCTGGCGCGAAATGAACAGTGTGCATAAATTTAATAAAATAGAAATTGATCCACGTAATACTAGCGATGACATGATTACTGGGACATGATAACTTTCGGTAGCTCGACATATTTAATGAGATTAAATCACCTTCGGTGACCACAAAGATTAAATCTCCCCATGAAACCGTACTTACAGTAAAAACTTTATGCGTTCTTTCATGTTACGTGCTTATAACTAAAAAACGAGCTGGATGACCCTCATTTTTTATTATCAAATTGTAATTGGTACGTTAAGATACAACTTTTTGCAAAGTTTAAAAAAATTCTGCACATAGGGTTCAGAGCCACCTTAAATTTTCGAAAATTTAAGGTGGCTAGCTCTGAATCCTATGTACAGAATCTGCCTCCTTCACAGTCTCTTCTTCTTCAGTACTTGACGCACGACGCGAGAAAGCTGAGCACGAGTGCGCGACCGATAAGGCAGTATCAGGATTTGAAAATATTTCGCGCATTTTAGTTCTTTTCAACACGATTTCACTGCCAAATCGCGAAATATAAATTTTGCGAAATATTCCTCTTTTATTTTCGCGAAATTAAAGTCTCGCGAAAATAAGTACCAGTAAGGTACTTGTCAGTTGTAAATAATTCAGTTCTTTTTTCATAAAACTTAAATTTTTTCTTGTAGGAATTGTTATCTTTATTCATTTTATTATATTTTAGGCTATTTTATTTTTCTATCTGTTTAATTTCCCTCCAAGCATTGTTTTGAATCAAATGCTTCACAAGGCAAGATGCTTGTTAAAAAGAAAAGAAAGGGTTCTCGTTTGCTTTTTTTTTATTTGTTTGGTTTGAATTTTTTGACATTCTGCAAATATGGTGGTGAAAATCGCGCCATGCCTGTAGGACTTCCCGGGTCAAATGTGAATTGAAGAATGACGGCAATTGGACGAGGTTTATAAATGATTAACAAGAGCGACTATCTTCAACCCGGACTTATAATATAACTAAGATTCATCGAGAATCCGCCAATAACTGACACGTGATTTTATTTATATACGTTGCTCACTAAAAAATATATATATTTGAGCAGTTAAAATGACATTCGATCGAGCTTGTGAAAGCAGCCGAGAGCATCAGAAAGCTTTAGGCTTAAATGGTTAGAATCGTTTATTTTAAGACTGACAAAATAGTAAAACTGAAACAACTTTTCTTCGATGTCCATTAACGTATCTACAGGTGAACAAACTGGGATAATCGGAAAATAATTAGCGCCTTGGCAGAAACTACAAATATTCGCTAGATATTGCTTTCTAGAACCTACCACTTCCCAGCAAATCGATTCACTGGTAACACAATCGTCTCCTGTGAAATGATGAAAAATGTCATTCAGTTTCAATTTTGCTATAGTTTCACCCTACGTATATTTTGCAACCATAACAACAGTTTATTGTAAGACTTAAAGACGCGCGATATATATTGAGTGATTTGCCGAATTGTCAAGCGTTAGGAGAAACACAAACGTTATTTATGACAAGTGTAGATTAATTGTATTTCTTCACAACAGACGGCTTTTATTTTTGCTTGGTATAATTACACAGGAACATTGTCAGTGATGCAAAATTTCGGCGTGTGCGAATCAAGGCTAATTGACATTGCGAACAAGCGGAGGGCAGATCCCATACTGTGGAAAGGTTATTAAGTTGTGAGCAACAATTATATTTTTTTTTGACCCTGTGAACAAACTTGACAGTTGGCAGGTGAAAACTGAATATTTTTACAATCACTTGGGCGTCAGGAAAAACAGTTTAAAACAACTGATGCGCTGTGTTGTTAACTTTCAACTCAATCAATTTTTCTTTTTCACTTTCAAAGAAGACTGGCGACCATTAGAAGAACAGTTTAAAAAAATCTCGTTACCCTTACTCAAGTAATGTGGCATTAAGGATGGATCCCTTCACGTCAAATGCTTGATTTCCTCAGGTAAGACAATATAAATTATTGGTTCACCTTTCAGTTTGATTTTTTACCCTCACTTTTTCGTCTTTGAAGTATTCTGACTTTAAATGATATACTCAACGTGCATGTAATATCCAACACTATTCGGAAAAAATGTTCTCTTCACTCATATAAGTTAAATAATCTGCTAAATTATGAATTGAATAACATCGCAGTCGCTAGATAATTATTATTCGTTTCTACAGACAGCATCCCCCGTGATTTAAAAAAACTTATATTTTGTGTTCCGGCCAAAGCAAAAGAAACACTTCATTGCAGGTTTCTCTAACAGATTTTCAAAGTAACATTTTAAGATATTAAGTTTTCTTCCGCGGGCTCTCGCTCCGTTTAGTTATAGTTTATTTATTTTTTATTCGAAGAGATGTGCAGTGTTACATAAAAATCATTTGTATGATAATTTCATACAAAAAGCGCCTCAGGACTGTATTATTAAAGGACTTTCATTCGTGTTACGGAATACCATCAGGAAGTGCTCTTAACCAAATTTTACCAGTCCAACTTCAATGGTCAAAATGTTGTTTGCATGATCTGATTTTCATTCATGAAACCTTCTCAATCGAAATAGTCATAACATCACTTTGCCTTATTAGTACTCATGCGCGAAGCGGCATGAGGTAAGGTTTCGGCTCAATTTTTCAACTAGGCTATTAATATAGGCTTGAATTTAGAAATCCAATAACTTTCTCTTGCTCTTCTAATGTCTTGATTAGGATTTCTAAGTTTTTCAATGACTGTTAATTTTAAATGTTTAACCCCACAGTTTTTTTTAAATTAACAGTCATTGAAAAACTTAGAAATCCTAATCAAGACATTAGAAGAGCAAGAGAAAGTTATTGGATTTCTAAATTCAAGCCTTCCTCAGGAGCGTTATGATGGTTTTACAGGTAATACAACATTAAAGCTTCTTGTAACGGAAAATAACGACTAAAGTCTGTGACGAAAAGGTAAAACATAATTCTATTGGTTAAAACAAGGTTTTGCAACATTCAAACTAACTATTAACTATGTGTCACCGGAAAAAGCGAGTGACTTATGTGACAAAACGGTAAAAGAAAATTCTAGAACTAATCCGCGCTTATTAAGTTAAATTGTTTATCGCAGGTTTTAATCTTCTTATCCAGTAGCCTTCTCTTGCTCGTTGCATCCATACGGCTTGACTTCTCACTTTCTCGAGTACAGTCAATTTGAAACGCTGCAATCCACAGGTCCTAAAATGGCGAACTGTTGGTATGTTCTTTTGACCTATTGAGATATCTGAGCGATGTTGATTTGCCCGTATTCTAATGCAGTTGCATGTTTCACCTACATTTATAAAATAACTGAGATACTACGCGCGTTCTGATTGGCCAAAGACCTATTAACTATTGTGCCGGTAAACTCATAGAAAACCGCGCAAGCGAAACTGTAAAGTAAACAAAGTTCAATTTTCCACTGCATCAACACAAGCGTGAGGAGAAAGAATTTCACAACACGAGCCGGTTTAGTGTCTTATTGCATATTGTGGTCTGTTAGAAGATGACAAGAGAAGGGAAGAGAAGATATGTTTCTTATAAACGATAAGTTGCTGCTCAAACCTACAAAATAAAAAAAAATTCCCACGCACGCAAACAAAAAACGGCTTAACGACAAAAGAACACTAAGCTTTAATATTTTAAAACTGATATCAACAACAGGAATATATTTTCATTTAACATTGGCTTGGAAAGGCTTACATGCAGCGATCAATGACAATCAAAACAACCTCGATATGTACTTTGTGAAGTTCATTGAACTGAAGGTTTAGCTATTAGTGGAAAGCTCAAAAATTATGGATCCCAAAGAGAAAACAATGGCTTTCAAACTGAGGAATTTTCGATTAAAATTCACTGAACTGAAGTTTATAAATGTTCCTACAAATCCTAAGATAACTTCTAAATAAGACGGATTTTCACAGTGGAATTAAAAAGCAAGGCTTAAGCTTAAGCTTATAGCTTTGTTGTTTAGGATAATTATTTTACGCCGATTCCATTTATCTTACGCTTTATCGTGTTTTGTTTTTGAGATTTTTTCATTGAATACTTTTGTACCCGATGCAGTTTAAATTCTGATTATGTGTTCAAGCAAGGATGATCAATTAGCAAGAAGAAAATGAAGCTAACAAAAATTATAGGTTTATGGTTAAACAAATTATTTGCATGGAATGATCAAACAATTCAACTGTAGGCTTAAAAAACAATGAGCTTAGTTTTCATTCAGAACTTAAAATGTAGAGAAGTACGGGCTTCATTGTACACTTCAAAGTAAGTGGATAAAGTCGAAAACATTTTCAGAAGCTGAGTTTCTGGAACTAACCTTTATTCTAATTGAAAAATTCTTGACAAGAAGGCAATCTTTGAATCCAACATACGCCATAAAAATTTTAGGCTTTCAAACTTTCCTCGTACATTCATGTTTGCGGCGGCAGATTCCGGACACAATTTTCTGGATTTCCCATTCAAAGAACTTTTGAATCATTGAATATATTTTCTTCTTTCAGCTGATAAATTCCAACTGACGAATTTCAAAGCGCTAAAACTTTTCATCACTTTCGTTGAACCCGTGAATTTTGTCAGTGCAGCTTTGTCAGTGGCATCGTGTAAAGTTCATTCTTTCAGCGGCTCTGATTGGTTTTCCCGGTCATAAGATGAATGTTATGAGAACAAGCTACTTGATCGGCACTCGAAAAGCTTGTAAACCACTCGCCTACGGCTCGCGGTTTACAAGCTTTTCCCGTGTTCTCCCAACATCCCGCGTGGTTCTATTACGCCGGTAAAGTCATAGAAAATGTGTTCTATTGCTTAAATTTATCATGTTTATTGAATAATACCACGTGACTAGTATGACTTGAGATATGACATCTCCCCTCTAAAGGATGCGAGGAGCACAAAACATACATACATTGGTTTAAACAGCAAAACAAATATCAACATTGTCCACAGTTCATTGTTGCAGACTCATGCAAGCTCATAGTTCAGAGTCCTAAACTTGATTCTCTCCAAGTTGGCAACAAGCTAAATTCTAACAATGAACAGCTCTTAATATCTAGTAATATACAAAGTCGTTAAGTCTGGGTGCTCTGACAGTTCGTCCGTATCTTGTTCTGAGTACTTCCGGGGTCTTGGTAGTATCTCTGTCGACTTCTGGGAACTTGTTAGCATCTCTGGCTACTTCAAGGGTCTTTAATATATCTCTCCTATTTCGTCTGTACGGGGTTGCATTGTTGGTCACAATTACCGTACGGGGGTGTTAGCAAATTTTGTGACTGTACCAGGTTTCCAACCATCTGGTGTTTTCATTCTGACACCTTCTCCCTTTCTAAGTGAAGGCATTGGCTTGGCTGCTCTATATATCAAAGTAGAATTTCTGGGTTTTCTGTTGGGCTAGGAGCTGGGACTTGACATCCGTTGGAAGGCTAGCACGCAGCAGCTGATTTGGTAGTCGGAAGTTTGGTTTTCAGCCTTCTGTTGAGGAAAATTTGAGCTGGAAAGTAGTTCAGTCCAATGATGGGCGTGTTCCTGATTTCCAGCAGGGTAATGTAAGGATCGGTGCCATCTTCGTGAGTTTTCTTTAGTGCAGCCTTTGTTGTTCCAATGGATCTTTCCACTTGTCCATTAGCTTGTTGGTATTTTGGACTTGTGGTTGTGTGCTTAAACTCCCACGATTCCGTAAATTCTTTGAATTTCCGGCTTGAAAACTGAGGCCCATTATCCGAAATGACCTCATCAGGTATTCCGTAGCGCGAGAACATGGATTTCAGTTGGACGATGACTCCTGAACTCACAGTGCTGTCTCGTAACAAGCCAATTTCTACCCATTTTAAGTAGTAATCTACAGTCAGAAGATAGTCTTTATCTCCAAGGGTAAATAAATCATGGGCAATCTTCTGCCAGGGTCTGTCTGGTACTTCATGCTGAATCAAGGGCTCTTTTGTGTTGTTCTTTCTGTGCTTGAGGCAGGAATCGCAAGATGAGATTAGCTCTGTGATTTGCATATTCATGTTTGGCCAGAATAGGATGTCGCGGGCTCTTCGCTTGCTTTTCTCGATGCCAAGGTGGCTTTCGTGAATTCGTTCAAGCATCTCTGATCTTAGTCTTGCTGGAACAATCAACTTGTGACCTTTAAAAAGGATTTCATCAGCTTCATGGATTTCATCCTTGAAAGTCCAGTATGGTCTTGCGTCAACAGGCACTTTACTCTTGCAGTCAGGCCAGCCTTGTTTGGCTAGCTGTGCGACTGTCTGAAGAGAGGGGTCTGCCTTTGTTGCTTCTAGAAATTCTTTCAACTTTGGCTCAGATAATGGCAAGTTGGCTACCAGGAGATGGACTTGCATTTCAATTTCAGCATCAGGTATCCCCTGATCTGGATAGATAGCGGTAGTCTCCAAGTGGGCTCTGGATAGTGCATCGGCGATGAACATCAGTTTTCCTGGGACATACTTCACATTTAAGTGGTAGTTCTGTAGTCGAAGCAGCAGGCGTTGAATTCTTGGTGGTGCTTTGGCAAGTGGTTTGCTGAAGATCGCTTCTAATGGTTTGTGGTCAGACTCCATTTCTTTTTCTTTGCCATTACAGGTACTGATTAAAACGCTCACATCCAAATACTATTGCCAATGTTTCTTTTTCAATTTGTGCATAGCCTTTCTGACAGTCAGTTAGGGATTTGGAGGCATATGCCACAGGCTAATCTCCTTGAAGTAATACCGCTCCAAGTCCTGATTGTGATGCATCCACTGAGAGTTTTACGGGCTTGTTCACATCATAGAAGCGCAGGACTGGTTGTGAGGTGAGGACCTTCTTAATTGCATTGAGGAAAGTTTCTTGCTGCTCCTCCCAGTGCCAATATACTTCTTGCTTGAGTAAGGCTCTAAGCGGCTCGGTCAAGGTTCTCATGTTTGGGGTGAAGATTTGAAGAAGAAGCTTGCGTCCAAAAGGAAACAACTGAAGGCCTCTATAAAAAGAACCCATCCTAACAAAGGACATGCCCTAGACGAGAATCAGATAGAGAAGCTATAGTCATGCCGTCGGCCTCAAAACTAAACCTGTCAACTTTTCGTCTTGTCTGGTGGAATAAGGGGCGGGCCATTGGAAGTCTTGGGAGGGGGGTGACAATTACCAAAAAAAAATCCTGCAAAGGAAAATTGTCTCAAAAAAAATTCCTGCAAGCAGTTGACCATAAAAAAATAAAATCCTGCAAGCTAACTGGCTATATATACATATATTTATTTATAAACTGGAACATATGAGAGTATGACATGCTCTCTGGTAGTAAAATTCATCAAAAAGCAACTTCAGGTTGACTCAAATGCTGTCAAAAATTACCTGCATTCTGCCTCAAAGGTCTATCTGGTACATGTCACAATATCTTAATATAACCAAAACCTTGTTTATGTACATATTTGAAAACACTGTAAACATCATGAAATATGTAACCTGCTCTACTACACGCAAGTATTTTTTAAATACATTACAGATTGTCCAACCGTCCCGATTTCGTCGAGATTACCCCGATTTTGCTTGAAAATGAAATTCTGTCATTTTCGTCAAATTCTCATAATACTTACTATACAAAAAGACGAAATTGCGTATACTTAACTCTGATATCCAGATAAACTAAAGAAACAGCAAGAAATATAAAATGAAATCGAGTACTTGTATGTGGAGCTACACAAAGAGACACAAAGTGACAAGAAGCCACATCAATTTGCCAAACATTTTTGACAGAAATTGTTGTCTCAGAACACTAGAAATGGAGTTTCAGAGCATCAAGATTTCAAAATTTTCTGGTGGGGCATGCCCCCAGACCCCCCTACCAGCTCGCGCCTTCGCCGCTCGACCACTCCATCTCAATTCTTATTTCTCACCATTTTTTATGCAAAGGTTCGACAGTCTGACTTAAATCTACTCTCCAGCGTTTAATACCAAAAATGGATTGGGCCATTAGTATAAAAAAAATTGGAGCTTGCACGCATTTATAAAGATCTCAGAAAAAAAACCTGCAGGCTTGCACCTCCAAAAAAAAAATCCTGCAGGAAATTCAGGCCGAAAAAAAAATTCATACACTGAAAATTTTTTGACCCCCCTCCCAGGATTTCTAATGGTCCGCCCCTAATAGGCGCATGTTGGGCATGAGAGGCCGCAAAGAACAGTTGACTACTAAAATTCAAGATTTCAAAGGCCACGGTGCGTACTATGAATACACAGAGCGTTCCACGAAAACAAGAACAGGTGAAACAGACAAACCTACGTCCAAACGAAAGTACCACAACAAAATCCTCAAGGGAAGTTATAATTAAAGAGATCCATATGTTACACTACAAACCTACCTATCGCACAGACCCGAAGAAATCGACGAATTATACCTAGTGCTGCCCGGTTTTGTGCAATTACTTCAAGACAGTGTCAAAATGTAGCTTGACATCATGTTTGCACGCCATAAACATTTTGCTTACTTCCTTTGTTGCTGTCTTGAGAACTACCTTTTTTCTAAACATCGCTCTATGCGCAATCCAAGTTCTGTGTGCGTTCCTGTTTTCAGTTGTTGCATATCCCAAAGGTACTTTGAAACTCGTGACAAGTTCCTTTCCCTCAAGCCAGGCGAGTTGTTGAGTTATTCTCCCGAAGTTAAGCGCTACGTTTCCCGCAAAGTCCTTAGAGCCTTTCAAGTGCTTGGAGCGGCAAAACTTATCATCAGCTTACACTTTGAACGCGCGCTAGGACTGAATCGCTTCCAAAAGAGAAAGAGGATGACTGTCGTATAAACAATTTATTCAGCGACAAAAATTAACGTCTGGGAATTTTTCTCATCGAAAGACATGTCCAACGGCTAGGAAAATATAAAAGCTGACTCAACAGTATTTAAAACAATTTTTCGCTGAATAACCTCGATTTTATTATTTAATTGCATCGTTGAATGATTAAAAGCAACCTCTGGTGATAACTCATTCTGAACCGCAATATGTTCATATTAGCTCGTTCTAACTGCAAATTATACCTTTCAGATTACAACAATATTAATAGCACCACGACTAATGGCTTTCTTGTTGAATCAATGGAAGCCGTCCGGTAAACATATTGTGACGAATTATTTTATGCATGTTAAGTCCAAACATGTTTTTGTTTTGTTCTTAAAGTTGATCGTTGCAAAAACGATTCTTTGGCTTAAGCCAAATTATTTCATATTTATTTTTGTTGGTAAGTTAAACTTAATGACTGAATCGTCGTTTCAACTCATATATAACTTTCACATTCATGTAGTGAATAATTATTTATATTATTTTATTTATCTCATATGAATTTAAGTTGAAACAGTTGTTTTGCCTTTATATTATCTGATACTTAGTAATACTTTTGTACGCCGACTTACCTTCGTATGGGCTAATTTTATTATTTTTTAATGACAATCAGTGAAAATTATTGGTGGACTATGAGTCATTATTAAAAACAAAAAGCTAGGTTTGCGGCAGCAATGTTATAAAAAGAAATAAAAATGTCAGGTAGTTGTATTTAATGTGACAACATTTCATTCGTATTCATAGTGTTTTCGAGTAGCTTGCGCCATCAATTATAACGCCTTTTTATTTCGCTCTGTGGGAGACAAAAAATTTAACTAAGTTGTTATTTTTCTCCCACCCAATTTGTCCCGAAAATGGGTGATAGATACTCAGTTTCACATCCTGTGCCCGTTTTTAGGTTACAAGTCAAGTTGGTTGTCTATACATTTGCATTCAACTTTGATTGTAGCCCTTTTATAAAAAAAATACAATCGACGAGGCAGGAGGCACACGTTAACACAGTCGTATAAACGGTGTCCGGCTGAGCGCCTGGCGGCAGGTTGACGCATACGTGTTTGTGTCAATATGGTGTATGCAAATCGCGATATCGGTTAATTGGTTTCGTCGAGCTTATATATACGAAAGAAGCTTACGATAGAAGAGAAACTCTTATAAAGCAATTTAAGTAGACGCTTGTTAGTTGGTTGAGATATTACCCGCTCGAGTTTGCCCGATCGATCAAGGTTCTGCTATGTCAAAACATGAGAGAAAAGAATAGAGTGAGTACATGAAGTCTGTATCGTTTTATACCATACTAATAAGTGCCTGTTGTCAGGTAAGGCCATTTTAGGTTAACGTTTACGATATGGTATTGACAACTATATATACATACTGCATATTCAGTTGTCGATCTATTTACCTACTCGTACGAACTGTACATGTTTTAGTGAAATGATCCCAAATTTAAGGGTATACGATCACACTCGGCGCACCGATGTAAGTGTCACAGAAATTTCACTCTTTTTACCCGGTTTTCTCCCGACAAACCTATTTCTTCACTAGAATAAAATTATCTTAAATTTAAGGCTAAAAACATAGTTTGGGTATAGCCAGAGTGTTATAGAAAAGGGATTCGACGACATAAAAAACGTAATTATTCTATCGAACTAAATGACATACTAGCCTGAGAAAACAGAGTTCGTTTCGTGGTGCCATCACTGGTTCCCCCGCGAAACGTGACATGCGTGCTAATGTGAACAAATATATATCCTCGAGCAGCTAAGAGAAATCCTCTCTTATTAAAACGTTTTAATAACAGGTCCAATTGGACATACGCAACACAGTTTTGTTCGACACGATTTAGCTTGAATAACGTATACAGCTACTTTGAAAAAGGCGAAAAGCCAAGACCACAAAGCAGTATCGGATTTTTATGGAATGGCTATTTACAACTACCCGTACTACCTTGCGGTCTTGGCTTTGAGCTTTCATCCGACAACGTTAATTAAAATAGCTGTATATATACTTTTTGAAGGGCAAAGGCAATAATCTTAACCTTAAGATCATCACTCTGCATGTGCGTATGAAGTGCAGACGACCAATTTCACATATTCGAATTTATTTACTTCACTAATCGTAAACCACAATATACGAAATGTACACGAGAAATTTCATTGGTTGCTGCAAATTTAGCTAGATCGTTTCGGTGAAATATATATATATATATATATATATATATATATATATATATATATATATATATATATATATATATATATAATCATAATAAATAAACCGTACATCCTGTGCCCAAGTTCAGGAGTTGCCATCAAGCCATTATGGTAACAACCGGGAGGGCACATTGTATACATAGTTGTATATATAAATTGTATATATAAATCATATATATATATATATATATATATATATATATATATATATATATATATATATATATATATATATATATATATATATATATATTTAAAACAGGAAAAGACTACACTTGTTTCCCTACAAGCCTGTTTCGTGATTGCTCACTCTTCAGGGGATTTTATTAAAGAATAAACATAACCATCGCTTATATACAAAATTTGAATGCTCGGATGTTTAGTTGTTACATAGCAACGCTTTGTTACGGTGACGGCAAGAAGATACAAGTTCGTTACGTTTATTAAGTGATGACAGGTCAGGGCGGCAAATGATTAAGAATTTTTCCTTAAGACAGAGATTACATCTTTTGCTTGAGCTGCTATATGAGGAGCTATTAGAAATTACACGCCATGAGATAGAATGTTCAATGTTGTTGTCTTTAAGTGACCAGATGTGCTTGCTAAGTTCGGTGGAGTTTCTGTGTTTTGCGTGACGAAATGATGAAGTGTGGTTTCTATATCTTGTCTTGAAATCGTTTTCCGTAAGTCCGATGTATGATTGGGAAGTGTTGTTGTCGGTTCGCGTGACGTTAGCTTGATAGATGACAGATGATTGAAGGCAGTTTCCGTTTAGGGGGCATAAGCTCTTTTGACGGCAGTTGCATGATTTGGTGTGAGTAGTGTTATTTGCGGTATTATCAGTGACTTTGGATGAATTTAGAACACGTTTGTTGTGATTGTCAATAATTTGTTTGGTGTTATTCATGCAGCTGTAACTGATCTTGACGGTGTTTCGATTGAAGATTTTTCTGAGGTCGTTGTCTTTAGGAAAGTGTTTGTCTACTAAAGCAAGGAATCTGTGACCGATGTTTGTACTGACGTTTTTGCTGAACGGGGGGTTATACCAAAGGATGTTGTTACGTTGTCTGTTTCTGCGATTAGGGGTCGTGATCGGTTCGTAGTGTAGGGTGTAGTTGTATCCACTTTCGTCTAGTGCTTTTTGGTATGGTGGCGCAGCTTGGTCGAATGATGCCTTGTCCGATGAAAGGGATGACAGCCGTCTGTTGATGTTGTTGGGAATGTTCTTTGTGGTTGTGGGTGGATGATTACTCTCACGGTGGACATAAAGAAGTGCGGTATTAGGTTTTGTGAAGGGTTGAAAGGTGCTGTTGTTTAAGGTGACATCTAAGAAGTTAACGATCTGTTTGTTGGCTTCAATCGTTATTCGCAGCCCGTTCAGGTTGAAAACTCGGCTTAATTAACTTCCTCTTTTCATAGTAAAGTAACTATTAGACAACAATAAACAACAACTTGTTTTGTGGGTGCCAATGGGGAAGTGGGTAATGAAATGCTCGATTTAGGAACTTGTGGCTACGAGCACGAGGAATACAAGAATGAATGAGCATGCTCCGATTATGCCAAGAGATGACAGCACTAGAATTTCATTGGATGAGACACCACGTGGGGTGTGACTGGTTGTGTCACGCAAACTGGAAGGCACGTACGCCCCAGGTTTTAACCACGCGATAAAAGAGTTGTTAATTAACTATAATTTATTGCAGTGCTCCAATAAATTAGGATATATTTCCTTCTTAGTGTTCTCAATGTCTCTCGGTGTGGCGTTGGAAACGGCTAGACCGTCGTCCCGGTAGAGGCCTAAGTTTACGTCAAGGTGTTGTAATTGCGAAAGCAGGAAACTTCCCACTAGTTCACATGTTTCAGCACCGTCGAAGCTTCCCATAGTGACGTCGAACCAAATCATGCAACTGCCGTCAAAAGAGCTTATGCCCCCTAAACGGAAACTGCCTTCAATCATCTGTCATCTATCAAGCTAACGTCACGCGAACCGACAACAACACTTCCCAATCATACATCGGACTTACGGAAAACGACTTCAAGACAAGATATAGAAACCACACTTCATCATTTCGTCACGCAAAACACAGAAACTCCACCGAACTTAGCAAGCACATCTGGTCACTTAAAGACAACAACATTGAACATTCTATCTCATGGCGTGTAATTTCTAATAGCTCCTCATATAGCAGCTCAAGCAAAAGATGTAATCTCTGTCTTAAGGAAAAATTCTTAATCATTTGCCGCCCTGACCTGTCATCACTTAATAAACGTAACGAACTTGTATCTTCTTGCCGTCACCGTAACAAAGCGTTGCTATGTAACAACTAAACATCCGAGCATTCAAATTTTGTATATAAGCGATGGTTATGTTTATTCTTTAATAAAATCCCCTGAAGAGTGAGCAATCACGAAACAGGCTTGTAGGGAAACAAGTGTAGTCTTTTTCCTGTTTTAAATATTTATCACGCTCTACTTTATGTATTGAGCACTCTACTACGGAAAAGTCGAAACACAAATTTATTTATTTATATATATATATATATATATATATATATATATATATATATATATATATATATTTATAATTCAACACATTGATACACTGCCCAAATATGGTCAAAATGTTATCTATATGCGTTATGTCTACATGACATATAACCAGCGATGGCGGTAAATTTCGCATTTTGAAGGAAAGTGAAAATGATTGCTGCCTGCAATTTCGTGTTTTTTGGCGAAAAAGTGCGTGAACTATTAGTTAAAAAAGGGAAAAGAAAGAAAAAAACGGAAGAAAAGAAGAAAAGAAAAGAAAAGAGAAAAATACTGTTCACATGATTGGGCAAAAAAGGCGCGAAATTTTCGCGTTGTCGCGGTCGCAGTGTTGTTTCTTGGCGTAGCTGAATGAAAACTGGTTCAAAGTTTAACCCGCTCGACAAGAAGTGAATGAAGGAGCACAATTTTATTGAAATTAATTTGGTAATCACCTCTGGAATATGATATAGACTTGATGTTTCCTCAGAAAAGTTTCTGATCTCGTCATTACGACTGTGGGAGCTAAAAAACGAGCATTCCAAGTTTGTAAACAACATTGATCGACTCAGCTCGTACTTCGATGTTTGAAAATTTGGTGCTTATGGAAGAGACTAAAAAGCCAAATCAACTACAGGTACGATGTTTTAACCGTTTCTTGTATCCTTTAGCTGTGAATTTTTGTAAGCTTACTGTCCACGCTGCAGTTCTTTCCGACTTTTTGCCGCTATGTTTAGGTTCGTAGCCGTGTGTTTGTTCAATTTGTTTTGATTCTGAATTGAACTTTTTAAGATACGAAACACTTGTAACTAAGACATTCTATGCCATTTTACTGTGTTTTAATTTTTGTAGTCACTACTCTGTCCCGTTCTTTCAGTAGACGAAAGCTCTTCGTAGAAACTGTCAACTGATTGTGTACATGTACGCTAAATTAATTTTAGCTTAGCAAAAGTTTCGGCATTCATTGCTTGTTGTTTAAGAAATGGTGTGAGGTAAAATATTGTAGTTAGCCTTTTTACTTAATGATAGGTTGTATATCTAAATGATTTTTTTCTCGAAACTGTGATTTGTTATCAATGTGTTAAATTATAAAACAGTTATAGTGTTCAAGCTTGCACAATATTGACAAAGGCGCCACTTTCATTCATGAACTGTGTGATGTTGCAAGTTTCGCGCGGTAAAACATCTGTAAGCTTTTTTTTTTTTTAATAAAAGGCTAGTCGGCGATATTTTTTCTTCAAACTGTGCTTTGTTATCAATGTGTTGAATTATAAAACTATTATAGCGCTCAAGCTTGCGTGATATCGCCTAATTTTAGCCGACTCGGCCTACGGCCTCGTCGGCTAAGTATTAGGCGATATCACGCGCGCTTTCGCGCTATAATAGTTAAATATATATATGAGTTCAGAATATTTCCATGCCCTTAAAATACCCAGAAAGAAGAATATGTCAATGTAAAGTAAACAAAACGAATAAGGACAACTTAGTTTTGTAAATACAAACGCCGATTTTGTAAAAGGAACGACACTTACGACCACGAATTAGGACCTTAGCTCTTTCAGTATCCTGTGACTCATTTCTCTCAGCTTTCTTCAGTACAAAATTGATCTCTGACAAACAATCCAGTTTTCATATTATGACATACGGTTTTTAGATGTATTTTAACGTTTGTCTTTAAACATTTAGCATAAATCCAGCAACAAGAAGTGTTGTATTTCTTTAACAGTTTTTATTGTCAACAGTGCACCATTACTTGTTTCCTCTGTGAGCAGGCCATATCCGTCCAAAATAAACCTATTAACGATTGCGACGGTTGGCATTTAGATCTTTGTTGACATCTGTGACATGTCCGCTTATTCAACAAAAAAAATAAAGTAATGTCATTGTAAATGTCGCTTTCTTCTGTAAGCAACAGCTGAAAGCATAGAAAAATTCATAACAATACATTATATTAAAAATTTTGGGACGAAACATTCAGTACTTAATTCCAATACTTTAAATTGCTTTTCCATCGTGTGCAGTTTGCAACGGATCATCAGCCTTTAAGGTTAAACAAAACATATCCGGTAGTTTTGTTTTTCAGTTTTCTCACTAATTGTTTCTTTTACATGTCTTAGATCGGAAAAAATATATGCTAGACGCCAAACAACATGGATAACACGAGTAGCAATGAAACCTTTCCAGACGAAGAAGATGGATTGTACGCGGATGACATGTACAGTTGTCCACCGATTGAGAAAGAAACCGCGCTCGAAAAAGCGGCAAAGTTAACAGCGCTCTCAGTGATAATTGTCACATCCTTCATAGGAAACATATTGATAATATCTGTTACTCGGCGGACTCGGAGTATGCGGAAGATAGCTTACAACTTTGTTGTCAACATGGCCATTGCAGATCTTTGCACAACGGTCATCAACATGCCCGAGTCACTTGCAGTGGAGATCCGAAATACGGATGAGTGGCTACCAGGCGATTCGGGAGTGGTACTCTGCAAATTACTGCCCTTTTGCCAAGACGTCTGTGCATTCTGCTCCATCCTCAGTTTGCTAGCAATTGCACTGGACCGGTGTTTTGCCATTTGCCTTCCACTCAAGAGAATCATGACGCAGAGGATCTCTAAGGTTATTATCTTGTTTACGTGGCTGATACCTTCTTTGGCGAGCGCGCCGATGCTTGTTGCAAATAACGTGTTCGAAGAAGAAGGATTGCTTTTTTGCCTGGAGGCGTGGCCTGCTCCATTTAATAACGAGAAAGCGCCAACAGACTATACCATTATTCTTTTCGTATTGTTTTATGTATTGCCGTTAATAATCATATCGACGCTGTACACTTGCGTCGTGTATAAAATATGGCGAAGAAGGGCTCCGGGAAATCACTCGTCGACCACAAATCAAGTTTACTCCAGGAGCAGACGAAAGGCTTTAAAAATGTTTATCGCTATTGTCGTTTGCTTCACACTTTGCTGGCTTCCATACCACATGAGGTTTTTTCTAGAGTCTTACAACGAGGAGTTTCAAAACTGCGAAGTGCCTGGACATTTAATCTTTATTTCGTTATTTTTCTCTCATGCTATCAGTGCATTGAATCCATGCATATACATGATATTCAATAAGGACTATCGCAATGGAGCCAAACGTCTGCTTAGCTCTTGTTGCTGTAAAAATCCATCTGTGCTGTATCCTGAGCTAAACACAGGCACCGCCGTTAATTCGCACACAGGAGGTAACGAAGGACAGGCGCTGACGACTTTTCATTCCCGCAGCCCTCGGTTGGGTATCACGAAATGTTGGAATAACAAAATAGAGCCATACAACCCAGAGTTGCCTAAGCATGATGTTTCCCTTACAATCAAGGATTCCTAGAAAAAGACGAAATAGGTTTATTGTTTTCTAAACTGACATCAATAGAAGTTGCGTATTGGAGAAAAAGAAACAAGTTATCCCAAATATCTCAATCGATCAATTAATTCTTCTGGCCCCGATTGATGAAAAGGTGGATATAAGCGCTATCCATCAGATAAATCACTTTCCAGTGGATAACACAATTGGTTTTGCTAATACCTATTCACTGGATAGTGATTCATTCGGTGGATAGCGCTGTCCACCTTTTGAACAACCGAGCCCTGTATTACTATTTTAATGATTAAATATCGAAATATCGAAATTTCGTGTAGCTAATTTCCATGCTATATTGCCAAATGGCATCAACAATACAACTTACATGTAGCTAATTTCCATGCTATATTGCCAAATGGCATCAACAATACAACTTACAAGTAGCTAATTTCCATGCTATATTGCCAAATGGCATCAACAATACAACTTACATGTAACTAATTTCCATGCTATATTACCAAATGGCATCAACAATACTACTTCAGTAATCGGATAAAAGGATTCTACAGAGAAAGGCAAGACAAGTAGTTTGATGATTGCAAGTGCAAGTGCAAGATTACAATGGTGGAAGTGGATTACACCATTTCATCAAATTTGATTCGTGACAGGTGGTCCAAAAACCAAAATTGCCATTCTGATGTTTTTAGCCGTTATTTTCTCTCTCCTTTTATACTTCTTGGTTTTCAATGCCTTTGACGACTTTTACTTCCCATTTCAAGAGAACAAAGCAAGCTTAAACATCGGGATTACTAGCAAATTTATGTATCCCACTATGGTACCGTGGTCGCGGGTTTTTGCTGTTTTACGGGGAAAATTTTTAAACCAAATTGTTTCTGATCAGCTACCGAAGGCTTTTGGACAAAAGGACTAATGAACTAGCGTTGGCCGGCTGGAATGTTTTGTTATGTGTAACTTGTATCGTATCTACTTCAGATAAGTCTGGACAAAGGGACTAATGAACTAGCGTTGACATTTTGCTTATAAAAAGATTGTCCAGTCGAAGGTGCCAACTCTCTAGTGTTAAAAGAAAAGCATTTAGGTTTTTCTAGTCAGTTTTAGCATAAAAACCAACGTGGACAGAGGGACAAAATTCGTTTTCGGTGAATAATCTTCGGATAGTTTTTGGATATAGTTTCGAATATAGACATAGTTTTCGGTGTTGCTTGACAGTCATTGAATATAGGTCCTTCTCGTGGACATTTTTCTTGGTAGCAGAGCGAGGTTTTAGCGGTCATGTCAGTGATGAACGGCGAAGTAGCGAACGACGGCGATGAAGAGACAACTAGCGGCGAAATCGAGGAGCGAATAGAGGACTTTAAGCAGGTCAAAGCTAGAGAGAAATCAGCCTTTACTCGAATAAAGAACAAACTGCTTCGCATGGTAGATGAACAAGATTATCCAAGCCGAAGAGAGATAAAAGAAATGTGTCAGCAACTCAGCGATGCCCAGGAACGTGCCATGGAAGCTATGAATCGACTTTCAACGGAATACGCGCTCCTTAAGGACAGGGAGAAAAGGAAAAAGGTCGGCGAGGAGATGGACAAATTGGAGCTAGAATTTTCGGAAGCGAACGAGAAAGCACAAGAGTATTTAGATGCCCGTAAAGATGAGTTGTCGAGTCTGGCAACCGAAGCGTCAGAGAACACCCGTCGTCGTCGAATTATAGAAAGCGTGGCAAAGAAAAGCGCGGAACAAATTCATAGGGACGAAACAAAGCATAAAGAAGAAGTTGATGAGTACAAAGAGACATTACGGGAATTAAATCGTCATTACAAAGAGGCATTCGACTCAGGAGGTCGTGAATCTAGGAAAGAACCGTACGAAGAGCGAACGCTTGGTCGGGATATGTGGAATCAACTTAAGCGAGTTTCCATTCCAGTATTTAACGGCAACAAGAGAGCTTACGAAGGATGGAAAGCAGCGTTCATGGCGTGCGTTGATCAAGCACCGGCCACACCCGAGTACAAATTGCTTCAACTCCGACAGCATTTATCAGGAGAAGCCCTTAAGTTGGTGGAACCTTTAGGACATTCAGCTGCCTCTTACGACGCAGCAGTAGCTCTACCGGAACGCAAATTCGGCGGAGAAAGGCGAAAATTAGCATTGCGTCTCGAGGAGCTGGAAAACATCAAATCCCTTCGTCCGGGAAACGCGGGAGACATCGAAAGATTTGCAGATTTATTGGACGTAACTATCGTAAACCTTAAAGAGGCTAATCGTCACGACGAACTCGGAAAAGGAACATTGTATATTACGCTATGCAAGAAACTGAACGAAGCGATGCTTGCCCAATACCATCGTTGGATTTTTGAGAACCGCCGCTGGGAGTCAGTTGAGACCCTTAAGGAATTCGTCGTACAGGAAGCGGAATTTCAAACAGTAGCATCGGAGACCATTCGAGGAGTAACTTCGTCGAACAAGAGCGTTGATTCAAGACGTAATCGGAGTGAGAAGGCGTTCTTCGGGAATGCTCAGGATTCGGAAACTCAGAAATTTCGCCCTTGCAGAGTGTGCAAAAGACATCACGGAGTTTGGCGTTGTGACAGATTCAAAGAATTGCCAGTTCAAGAAAGATGGGATACCGCAAAACGCTTGAAGCTGTGTTTTCGCTGCCTGGGAGGAGACCATCGCGGTCAAGCGTGTATCAGAAGTAGAGAGTGTGGAATAAACGACTGCAAAGACAATCACAATAGACTCTTGCACGTAAGCAAAGAAAAAGCTCAAGCAGATCAAAGACTTCCGGTTGGGACTGGACCAACAACAAGCACAAACGAGGCAGTTCATGGAATATCAAGCACTAAAAGTGAAACGAAACCTGGACTCGAGAAAGTGCCATTGGTTGTGTTACCCCCCTCAGGAACCTGGTGACAAACAAGCAGAGAGATCACACACAACTACAACAGTAGAGGAAACACAATCAAGCTTTCTTGCTCTGCGAACAGTTCCTGTGATTCTTAAAAATCGTAATCGTGCACTCAAAGTGAATGCCTTACTTGACGAAGCTTCAACCAAGACATACATAAATGCTGACGTGGCAAGTGAACTCGGACTTCAAGGAGATTCGCGGAGAGTGACTGTGAACGTTATGAACGGTCAAACTGAAACGTTTGAGACTATGCCCGTTGATGTTGAACTCGAGAGTTTGGACGGCAGCGTGAACAAAACTCTCAGTGCATTCACTACCGAAAAGGTCACAGGAAACTTAGAGGCAATCGATTGGAGAAAGCATGCTAACAAGTGGCCACACCTGAGAGGAATCCAGTTCCCGAAACCTGGACCACACCCCCTGGTGGATCTTTTAATAGGAGTTGATCACGTCGATCTGCACTATTCTTTCAAGGACGTCAAAGGAAGACTAGGCGAGCCAGTAGCCAGATTAACCCCCTTAGGATGGACGTGCGTGGGATCTGCCAACACCCAGAGAAGCGGAGACCTGCAGACCAATTTCACACACACTTACTTTGTCAGAGAGCGGCAAGAAAACTCAGACGAGATAAGCGGCTTGCTTCGAAGATTCTGGGAAATCGAAAATTATGGGACATCAACAGAGTTCCACCCGTTGACTATAGACGAGCAAGCTTCTCTAAAGAAACTGGAAGAATCAATTAGACATGTTGATAGCAGATATCAAGTTGCAATTCCCTGGAAGGATGACGAACCTGCATTACCAAACAATTACGAAATGGCACTGCGCCGACTATTAAGCACTGAAAAGCGGTTGCTGAACAATCCAGAAATAGGCGAGGCCTATACCAACAACATCAACCAGTACCTTGAGAAGAGATACATCTGCAGAGTGGACCGCACAGAGAGGAGCCCCCCAGGGACGTGGTACTTGCCTCACTTCCCGGTTGTAAGGCCAGACCGAACAACGACAAAGACTCGCATCGTATTTGATGCTTCTGCCAAGTTTAAAGGAGTCTCCCTAAACGACGCCATCTACCAAGGACCAAAGTTACAGAGAGAATTAACAGATGTTCTACTTCGTTTCCGAAAAAACCCCGTGGCATTGATGTGTGATATCGCTGAGATGTATTTGAGGATTGAAGTTACCCCCAAAGATCGACCATATCAGCGTTTCTTTTGGAGAACATTGAATCAAGGGAGAGCACCGGACGAATACGAGTTCAATCGAGTCGTTTTTGGAATTAACTCCTCACCGTTTCAAGCCCAATTTGTTGCTCAGACGCATGCAGAAAAACACAAAGACGAGTTCCCAATGGCCGCAGAGATAGTGCTGAAATCAACCTATATAGACGACAGTATGGACTCAGTCGCAGACGAGAGTCAAGGCATCAAGCTCTACGAAGAATTAAATCAGCTCTGGTCCAAGGCAGGGATGCAAGCTCATAAGTGGCTATCAAATTCGACCAAGGTGCTCGAAAGAATACCTGCAGAGAGCAGAGCATTAGAAGTCCACCTAGCGAGCGATGGACTACCGATGGTGAAAACACTTGGAGTCACGTGGTTGCCTGGAGAAGACGTTTTCACGTTCAACGCCAACCCTCCGGAGAAAGACTTTCCGCTTACTAAACGGAACTTCCTCAAGAAGATCGCCAAGTTATTTGATCCGGTTGGCTTTTTAGCACCATTTAGTATTCGCGCCAAAATCTTACTTCAAGAAATGTGGACCGCTGGGATGGACTGGGACGACTTATTCCTGGGAGATCTAGCCAGTAAAGCGCGTAAATGGTTCAAGGAATTGGAAGACCTGCCTATTATCAAAGTTCCTCGATGTCCGCGCTTAGGACAAGAGGAAGAAATGTTATCGCAAACATTACATACTTTCGTGGACGCATCACAAGACGCCTATGGAGCGGTTGTCTACTCAAGAGCAACCTATAAGAGCGGAGCAATATCTAATAGGTTTGTGGTCGCAAAGTCAAGAGTAGCACCCCTTGCAGCTACAAGCATTCCACGACTGGAGTTGATGGCCGCAGTTCTAGGATTAAGAATGGCAGAGTCCATTTCAAGAGTTTTGAACGCCAGTTTGGATTAAGCAACTTTCTGGTCGAATAGCATGAATGTACTTTGGTGGATTAGAGGAAGAAGCCGCTCTTTCAAACCTTTCGTAGCAAACCGTGTTGGGGAGATCCAGACTGCAACAGACCCAAAACAGTGGCGATACGTCCCAACCGACAAGAACCCAGCAGACTTACTGACGAGGGGACTAAAACTGTCAGAACTGGTCAAAAACGAGAAATGGTGGACTGGACCGGATTTCCTGGTGCAAGAGGAACCGGAGTGGCCAGTTAACAAAGTAGCCATAGAACAAGAAGCTGCGAAAGTAGAAGTAAAGAAGTCAAATTCAGAATTACCAGAACAAGTCAATGATCGTTATGAAGAGCGAGCAATGATTACTATTAACCAAGAGGACCAATCATGGCCTTTAAACCCCAAACGTTTCTCAGATTGAGAAAGATTTACGAGAGTTCACGCGTGGGTCCATCGTTTCGTGGATAACTGTAGATGTCGCGCGAGACAAAATGGAGAATTAAAGCCAAGTGAAATCGAGGACACAGAGGTTCATGTCATTAGAAGTGCCCAACGAGAAGCCTTTCCTGAAGAGTATTTGGCCCTTCAACGCCAAAAGGAGTTACCGAAGAACAGTAAAATACTTGCTTTACGGCCACGATTGGACGAAGAGGGTCAGATGAGGTGTGACAGTCGACTAAAGTATGCAGAGTTCCTATCTCATGATGCTCGTTTCCCGATAATTCTTCCTCGCAAGCATCAAGTCACAAAGTTGATCGTTAAGTACTTTCACGAAGAGGGAAATCATGCAAGTGGAACGAATCAGACGCTAGCAGTTCTATCGACTCGATTCTGGTTAGTGTCAGGACGAGAAGAAATTCGAGAATGGGAGGAGTGCAACGAGTGCCGCAGACGGAAGGCCAAAGCTGCGAAACAAATTATGGCGCCCCTTCCACAGATCAGACTTCGGTTATCCCTCCGACCTTTTGCGCAAACAGCTGTGGATTTTGGGGGACCTTTCGTCACAATTCAAGGAAGACGAACTCGAAGACAAAAGCGATATTTGTGCTTATTTACCTGCTTAGCCACAAGGGCGGTTCACCTTGAGATGGCCTTTGGACTTGACATCGACTCGTTCCTAAACGCCTTCTATAGGATGGTTAATCGAAGAGGACTACCTAGAGAGATGTTATCTGACAATGGCACGAACTTTGTCGCGGCCGAGAGAGAATTGCGAGAATTGGTTGAGGCGCTGGATCCAAGCAAAATTGCCCAGTCAACAGCAAACAAGGGAGTCGTATGGCACTTCAATCCGCCACTAGCCCCACACTTCGGGGGCGTACACGAGACGATGATTAAAGCTGCAAAGCGGGCTGTGAATGCAGTACTGGGCAATGCAGATATAACAGATGAAGAATTGACAACAGCATTCACAGGGGCAGAAGCTTTATTGAATTCAAGACCCCTCACGTACCAATCAGCAAACCCTGAAGATGATATACCACTAACACCAAACCATTTTCTGATTGGTCAAATTGGAGGCCAATTCGCCCTAGAGTCCGTAGACGAGACTAACTATAGTCTCAAGAAAAGATGGAGAAGAGTCCAGGAGCTAGTTAAACATTTCTGGCATCGTTGGCTCAGAGAATGGATCCCAAGTCTCAGCAACAGAAAAAAATGGCTGAAAGAGGAACGAGACCTTCAAACAGGAGATGTCGTGTTAGTCATATCGCACAACACACCACGCGGGCATTGGCCTTTAGAAAGGGTCGTCGAGGTATATCAAGGAAAAGATCGTCATGTAAAAGTCGCGAAAGTCCAAGTGGGGAAAAGCCAGTTAACCAGACCCATTTCGAAGCTATGTCCGCTGGAGTTACAGTGAGGAAACGTCGAGAAAATGGAACAAAAGCAGGAAGATGACAACATGAGACGGCGAGGCGCTCGTTAACGAACTTTGGTGACAATGTCATCGACGTCGATTTAGAGGACCTTTTAGGGCTTAGAGACATTCTCCCCTTTTTTCGTGTAGACAAGTTGATATGCTGCGTCATATCAAGGGGAGAGAAATGGACAAAAGGACTAATGAACTAGCGTTGGCCGGCTGGAATGTTTTGTTATGTGTAACTTGTATCGTATCTACTTCAGATAAGTCTGGACAAAGGGACTAATGAACTAGCGTTGACATTTTGCTTATAAAAAGATTGTCCAGTCGAAGGTGCCAACTCTCTAGTGTTAAAAGAAAAGCATTTAGGTTTTTCTAGTCAGTTTTAGCATAAAAACCAACGTGGACAGAGGGACAAAATTCGTTTTTGGTGAATAATCTTCGGATAGTTTTTGGATATAGTTTCGAATATAGACATAGTTTTCGGTGTTGCTTGACAGTCATTGAATATAGGTCCTTCTCGTGGACAGCTTTCACCTCCCAAAAAGAATGTCGTTGAAGATAATTCCAAAAACGTTAATGGGGTTGGCACCAACCCATCCTCCCTTGTACGCCCGAGGGTTAATTTGCTGCGCGAAGGCACTTTGCACCAGCACGACTTTAAACGTAAGTGGAGACAATAAATATTCAGTGCAGCCTCTAAAATAAGGGAGTATTGCCTAAGAACTGCACTGATTTAATAATAATAATCAGTTTAATTACTCTTTTCGTAGCTTCTCAGCTAAATTACAAGAGTGGTCAAAGTACTAATCATATACATACATTAACATGAAACTTTTACTAGGAATGTCTATATGTAATAAATTTGTCAAGACGGTTAGTAGAGGCCATGGCGGGGTCCTCTCTGATGGTGCCTGAACGTAGATTATATCCATGGGGCACAGTTGTGCGCTGTGGTAGCAGGTTAGCAAGGACACCCGTGTCCCGAACTCTCTGGATAAACTTAGTGCATGCTGAAGCCCACCGATCCGAGAGAGTACGAAGACCACAGTGCACAAGAGTGAGTTATATTTACTGACATATCCACATGGAACGAATTCCGAGCCTGTTTATTCCACTCGAGTCAAAACATACATGTCTGGTCGTGAAGTTCGAAACGGAAGTGAACTACGCTTACCGGAAGTTGGCTTGAAAACTCCGAGAGATAGATGTGACGACTCGTCACGGCAATAGTCGACCCGTCTCACGGAAAGGTCAATTCGTGAGAGACTAATAAAAAATGCACGACATGGGGGTTGGAGATGGAGTGGGGGTGAAATACGTTGACGGATCGTGACGACCCGACCAGGTCGTGACGACTCTTTGTAGCACTGAATAGTTGACCCGTGTCACGGGAAAGCGAGTTCGTGAGAAACTTAAAAAATAAACGACATGTTACAGCGGGGCAACCGTTTGGAACAGCTTACCTTGTAACATTAGAGAGTCTTGTTCATTAAGTGAACATTCATGGAAATCAGGTTTTTACGTGGCATATTGTTGTAAGTTAATATTTAATGTTAAGATTAGGATTTTTAGGTTTTAGTATGTTAGTCGTTGTATAGGAATTTATTGTACCTGATGATTTTTACGGTGTATAAATAATGATTAAAGATTAAAGAATAAGGGGATGATCTGATGCTAACAAAATAGCAAACGGTTAAAAACAAGTCAAATATGCAAGTATACCTCGTTGTAAAAGCGTGAGTCCACAAGTACGCTTTTCCACAGGGAAGCATGCGAAAACGTAACGCCGAACGAACAAACGAGCGTGCGCGGCCGACAAACAAGACAAATATGCATGTATACCTCGTTCTAAAAGCGTGAGTCCTGAAGTACGCTTTTCCACAGGGAAGCATGCGAAAACGCGACGCCGAACGAACAAACGAACGTGCGCGGCCGACAAAGAAGACAAATATGCATGTATACCTCGTTCTAAAAGCGTGAGGCCACAAGCACACTTTTCCACAGGGAAGCATGTGAAAACGTAACCCCACCCCGAAAACCAACTCCAACCACTAAAACGTCGACAACAAATCCACTAAGACAATTAACTCTGGAAGGGTAAGGACCCCTTAAGTAAAATACGAGCAATTTGCCAGAGGCCCTTCCTATCGCCTAATTAAAATGTCTAAATGTCTAAAATGTCTAAATGTTAAAATGTTGGAAGTAAGGAAATTGTTTGAGAAGGGTAAATCAGCCCATGCATGGCTTGTGTGATGCAAAATGGACACAGTCGACTAGTGAGACTAGCCATACAGATGAAACTTGCGACGAGGGAGGTGAAGGTTGTTTCGGGAGGCAAATTCTCATCAGCTGTAACCCGCGGGTCCAAGGATCATCCTTTCCATAAACAATACGGAATTAATAAACAATACGAAACTTTCGCCGTTTTTCTGTAAATGCCTCTGCATGTTTATTTGGCGTACGTATTCAGTTGTCATTCAGTGTTACCATCTGCGAGGTAGGAGCATAGGTTTAGACAGCCATAACGTCGAAAAACGACAACTAAAGATTATACTAAGTAAAGCTGCCTATTTCCCCTTCAACGTATAAAGCATTTTATACGAATGGCAAATTCTGCATGGATGGTTCCAATTCCCGTTATAGATTCGGGCGAGCTGTGCATAAAGTTGGGCGCACGATACTCGTATTGAAGAAATAGATGCATTGAGTTTGAATTTTTGGATTAGCAGATTTGTCAAAAATTCGGGAGAAAGTGATATTCACAAAAGACTGTTTATGCGGTATCCGACGCTTTCTGCAAGAGAAAATAAATGGGTGTTGACTATTGATAATAGCGACCGAAGGAGAGAAAATGAAATAGATTAAAAAAAATTGGCCCTTCGGGTCATCTGTTTTTTTTTTCCTTTTGTTCTGCCTTTTGAAATTAATAGATATTTTTTTCAATGGGGATTAGTTGCGTGTCATTAGCAGTGTGATTAGGAATTCAAAGTTGAGAAAATATTCGGCGGCTGTAGGAGGTTTAGATTTGGTGTTAGGATTATCTATGGTACAGCGGTGTTCATTAAAGTGCCTATGAAATGTATTTTTTTCTTCGTTTTTCAGTAGTTTAATAACAGAAAATGTTCTTCTACAAATGTTCTTCTTTAAAATACTCTTTTAAAATTCAGTTCAGGAATTAGAGGGCTGTCCACTCTATCACGGCGAAAAGGTTTCTACAAAGTCGTCCAACACGAATCGATAAAGTTCTTACAACAACAACAACAACAGCGCACATGGAAATCTAGTACATTTTGAATGGGGGGTTCAATTGATTACAAAATGGCTAGTCCTAATCAGTTCCGGTCCGGCTCACTTCCGGTTCGAGCCACTAAAAGTTCGAGCCACTAACAGTTCTAACACACTCCCCCTTTGATTGACCTAGGCAATCAACAAGATCACACTAGTGTGTGTCTGCATCACTTACCATCCTAATAGGTGTGGTAGCAGTGTTCGCATTAACTGACTGGTCTTGTGCTGCTGTCACTTCTGACTCTAGCAGTCCTGACATTTCCGTCTCTGCCCATTAGCACCTGCAGGATCCAGGATCCTCCTGGGTGCCTTATCATAATGGACACTCACAATATCTCCTTCACGAATTTCTCTGCGAGAAATTGCTCTCTTGTCAACTCCACTGTGTTCCCTTTACTCGGTTAAGTACTGTTTACTCCATCTCTTCCAGAAATCAGCCATATATAATTTTCTGCAAGAACTGAAATCGCTTGGTCATATTGTCTCTTGCAGACAAGTTCCTCACGACAGGCGTTTCTGGTGGGATGAATAGGATTCTGCGGTCCATGATTAAATGCGAAGGAGTCAAAGGATCATCAAATTCATGGTAAACATATGTTAAAGGCCTGGAGTTGAGTATCCCTTCGATTTCGATCAGACTGGTAACTGGGTAACTAAACAGGGTTGGTAGAATTTTGCTTGTTGCCTGAATGTTCCGGCGATCCACTTGTCCCATTCGATCCAGTTGATGAATTATCTGGCGAACTTAAGAGACAGTCTCCGTAAAAGCGGTCCGGCCGATCTGGTTTGAAAAATAGATTTCGCTCATTTCTTGTGTGTTGGAAGACTTTCATGTACTTATACTAAAACCACAATCCGCTTGTCCGGATCTTTTAAAATTTTCGATCTTTGAGAGATTTTCGGTTCTCCCGAGGGAACGCTCGTGGTAGCCCATATCGAGGCTTAAATTTAAGGCAACTTGGAGATCAATTTTACAAGAACTAACAAACTCTTTATAAAACAAACACCACCATCAGTAATAATATGTCTTATTTAGCTAACAAAGCGACTTTTGTAAACATTGAGTGTGAAACAAGCCCACAGCGAAACTAAAACGAACCCGATATCTCACTGCTTCATGAAACACGTGGAAATGGGTCAAATTCAAACTTTATTTTTGAAAAAGTGGGGCAGTCTATTTCAACAAAACCAACATAATTGAAAAGAAGGTAACATTGAGAATGTCATTACAGAAAGAAACCTTGCGATACCTCGCTGGTAAAAAAAAATATAGCTCTGTGAACTTGCCACATTTTCAAAATATCCAAGTTTTGCCCCATTTTGAAAGACTCGTCAAATAGAAGCCTTGCAGCATCCTTACTCGTAGACGGATCTAAAACCATCAGAGATAAAGGAAAAACTCATTAAAACGCCTTTTGGTTCATTTTAAAGCGAATAAAACATTTTTGAACGATTAAAGCTTGACTTACCTTGCAAGCATATTTTGTACAGCTTCGTCGTGTTGGAATTTCGCTCGATGTTTCCAGACGATAAAAACAATCGCTGACCACAAGCTTTGTATATATGTCGCTTTTAAATAAGGTTAAGGTATAAACTTTGTGTTTTGCCTTCCATATTAGTCGTACAATGGAGTTTTTTTACACGACCAAACGGTGAAACATCGGTAATCAACCGCCATTTCACTGACATGTTTACTTCCTGAAGGCAACCGCTGATCATCCTCTGAGTACACTTGGCTCATGTCGGGTGTAATTTGGGCGGTGTCAAGGAGGCGAGGCTGGGAAATGGAGGGAGAGGAAGATGCGTACGAATTTGCAAGCCAAGTGTTTGAATTAATTTTTTTAGTTTTTTATTTATTTAATTAATTTTTTGTTATATTTAATATTTGCTGGTAATTGCGAGCCAGAGAATATGTAATTGAAGTGTTGAATATCTTTTTTGTCAGTATTAGTTGTATGCTTGTTGTGAGTGAGTTTTGTGATTGAAATAAAAACAAAGGATTGTTGAATTAAAATAAACATCTTATTACTTCCCTTGCCTTTTCATGTTTTTTTAATTCCCAGTATTACAATATACCGCCAGCGTAGACGTGAAATAATCAGTCGTATCCAAGTTCTCTAAGTTTTGATATTGTTTTTTCGGAAGGATAACTTGTTTGTTTTTCTCGAATGGTATTGTACACGTATCAATTATAACAATTCGTTTCAGTTACCTCTGATCTTCTGCGCCTGTATTTCTTTTAAGAACACTATAATTTTAAGATTACATCGTCCGTTCGGTGGCATCGAAACCGGCTTATGTCTGTGGACTGCTTCTTGGGTAGTACAGATGGGAAAAACTGCGGCCTACCTCGTGGCGCGAGTGGTGTTGTTCGGTTATCGGATTGTAACGATGAAATACAAAACCATCTGATAGGCTGCCATCTTTCCAAAGAAGCCTTCGATGAAAGCGAGCTCATTCTTGCAAGGGCCGGCTAATTTAACTTGCCTCAGGAAGATTTATTTCTAACTGTCAAGGCTTTCTGGAGACAGTATAATCATATGGCAACAGCAATTAGGCCTACAATTCATTAGATCTTATTGTTGGCCATGTCCCAGCTATACAGCCATCAACCTCGTTCCCAGGGTCTCTCATCTTCCCGCCCCCTGGAGCGAGAGAAGAGAGACCCTGGTCAACTCTGGTCACGTGCCTCTTGGACAATTATATTCCTAAGGAGGGGTCGACGGTGTTTGTAACTTTGTCTCGTTTTCTTCACAGTGGCTCGTGCTGTGCGCGAGTCCGTTGATGTCCGGAAACGGCTCAATCAAACGATTCAAACAAAAGCGAATGAATTATGCCCGGGGGGGGGGGGGGTACCCAACAAAGTTTTGTACGGGGATGCTCCGCCCCAAGGTCCAAACCCTTACCCTTTCACATACCGATTTTGACAGAAAAGTTACCCCTTTCATATACCTTTCAATGAAAATGGTTCCCCTTTCATATACCTTTCATTGAAAATGGTACCCCTTTCATATAGCCTTGACTTGCGTCTGTTTGATGTATTTTGAAAGACGCTTTTTATAAAACTGAAATGGCAGATTTTCCTACCCTTTTTTATACTTCAACTTATGTTTTCCCTACCTTTTCCTACACTTCGTGAAATCCCTACCCTTTCATATACTTCAACCCGTGAAATCCCTACCCTTTCATATACCTCCAGCCTCAAAAAGGTACCCCTTTCGGGCGGAGCATCCCCGTATAGCCCATTATAGGGAGTACCCCCCCCCCGGGGGGGGGGGAAATTATGCGCAAGGATTAAAATGGTTATCGTTCAATAATTTTACGAGCGTATAATGAAAAAATGAAATGTAAAGATCTTGTATAGACATTCAAACGACTGGAACTGGTAAATGTTGAACAAAACAACATGCCTCACCTACGAAGAATAAAAGCTATCATTATCTTCTCTACCTCGTTTCCTGTTATAAAACCCGGGTATAAAAGTGTAGAGTCGATCTGCATGTCAAAATATTTTTCCACTTCGCCATCGTCCGAGAAAAGACGGCGACAATTTAATGTGTCGAATAAAGCTTGAGGGTCGCCTGCTAAATAGTATGTAGCGATAATTCATCTCAGTTCGGAACAATGCCATATAAAATCAAAAGCATTTTCTGCCGAGACTGAGCTTAGCGTCGGCGTCCAGTAATAAAATTGGACTGTAATTGTGTTGCGAGTCCAAAATTAGCTTTTGATACTGCCGACAAATCTTCAAGCGCCGTGACAATTCCCCAACTGTTAATTTACAGATCCTAAAGCAACTTGCACTCTCAAAACCAGTCGATGTGGATATGTTTTGAAGTCTGCGGATGACCGCCGCTTCACATTTATCGGAAGCCGCCAAACGCTTTTCGGATTTGTTTTGATTTGCAATGCTCTGCTAGAGCGAACAAATATCACACTTTGCCGCCCCTCCCTCAAATCTTTTACTTGTTACATCCCAGATTTTGGGACGAACGTGACCAGAGTTGACCAGGGTCTCTCTTCTCTCGCTCCAGGGGGCGGGAAGATGAGAGACCCTGGGAACGAGGTTGTGCAGCCATACGACCATTCATACAACATACAGCCATAAAACCATCATTAGCCGCACGAAGTTGAAATGTGGCTCCAATTTTTGGAGAGCCTGGAACGAGTGGGAGTGAGTGATGACGTAAATTACGTAGAATGACACATTGGTTTGTTTACGCTATAATTCCCTTGGAATCCTTTTCCAACGTTTTTGGCTGTATAAATGTCAGACAGCGCCTAATATGTTTCTTTACAGTCCGGCCTCTGAAGGTGAAGAAGATCAGTTTCGGATCACTCTTGATCAAATGAAATGATCGTGTCCAATGTAGTTTTGCCGTAGCGAGGCGAACCGACTGTGCCGCTGAGCAAAGGAAGTGAACATGAAGAAGACGGACTTTGATTTAGATTATTGAACGTGAAAGATATTACATTTTAGTAGCACAGGGTCTCAGTGGTTCGCCAATTGAGTTGTAAGCTTATTGAACGCAGAGGCTTTTTTTTATTTCATTTTAGTGGCTCGGTGACTAGCGTTTATCGAACGCGAACGATATATTTGTAGTACAAACAATGTACATTACATGATATTAGCGACTCGGCCAGTCTTCTCTGAAGTTCAAATGAATGGGGTTAGTTTCTAGAGAAACTGTAGTGCTGCGTCGGTGGGGGTGAAGCACAAGAATTTGGTTTTATCGACTGAGTCGATAAGGTAAATTAGCCACCGTAAAAAGATTCGAGAAAGCTGACGTTTCGAGCGCTAGCCCTTCGTGGGAGCGAATCAAAAGATTGTGGGTAGTGTGTGGTTTTATATAGTAGGTGGAGCTCCGCTATTGGTGGAAATTTGGTGACGTGAAAAACAAATGTAAATTAGTTGAATGAAAAACGTTTGTTAATTCCGTGGGGTTTGATAGTGCCGATTCGAAAGATGATTTTTTGTTCTAAGTTTTTACGGCTTTCTGTGTTGCTCTGGTGTAGGGAAACGCCAGAGATTGTCATGTGTTGTTTAGAATGGTTAGCAAGATTGAAATGACGCGCGACTGGTTTGGATGCGTCTTTGTCATTTTTTTCAACGTCTCGGAGATGTTCTCAACAACGGTCGCCCAGTCTCTTCCCTGTTTCGCCAATGTATATCTTTTTGCAAAAAGTACATGTTATGCAGTAGATAACATTTACGGAGGTGCATGTGAAACGATCAGTGATTTTAATAGATCGTTTAGGTCCCGTTATTTTGTCCGCGTTGTGAATGAAAGGACAAGTGTTGCATCGTGTGCGTGTGCATTTAAAAGTTCCCGGTTCATCGTCAGATTTCAGTGTACTCGTAACTAGAAAGTTGCCTATGTTTTTTCTGATCGTTTCACATGCACCTCCGTAAATGTTATCTACTGCATAACATGTACTTTTTGCAAAAAGATATACATTGGCGAAACAGGGAGGAGACTGGGCGACCGTTTTCGAGAACATCTCCGAGACGTTGAAAAAAATGACAAAGACGCATCCAAACCAGTCGCGCGTCATTTCAATCTTGCTAACCATTCTAAACAACACATGACAATCTGTAGCGTTTCCCTACACCAGGGCAACACAGAAAGCCGTAAAAACTTAAAACAAAAAATCATCTTTCGAATCGGCACTCTCAAACCCCACGGAATTAACGAACGTTTTTCATTCAACTAATTTACATTTGTTTTTCACGTCACCAAATTTCCACCAATAGCGGAGCTCCACCTACTATATAAAACCACACACTACCCACAATCCCTTGATTCGCTCCGACGAAGGGCTAGCGCTCGAAACGTCAGCTTTCTCAATCTTTTTTCGGTGGCTAATTTACCTTATCGACTCAGTCGATAAAACCAAAGTCTCTGAAGTTCATTGATCGCGCGTGAAGGTTACGAGCTTATTTCATCGGCTTGGCAGTTCACCAGCATACTTAAAGTTCTTTTTTAAATGCGAAGGATATATGTCTTAGCTGCTTGGCGGCTTGCTAGTTGAAAGTTTCTAAATTACGACTGATGTGTTATCCATATCCGAGGTGGTGTTTTTCAGGCGGCCCGCTGAACTGAATGTGAATGGTGTATTTTTAGCGGCAAGGCGCCTTGATAGCGTATTTATTTATTTATTCAAAATGTTTGAACTCAAGTATATATGTAATAATTAAACTTCTTTGTTCAGTGTCTTGCCAGCGATTGAACGTTTCTGGAAATTTTATCCTCTTGACGGCTTGTAAGTGAGTTTACATATGTCTGATTTATATTTCAGTGTTTAACAATTAATCTGATCGAAGACGCAATGATTCAGTCAGTATATTTTTGTAGGCCTCACTGACTTCGACGGCTCTCCAGTCGAGCTGAGGCTTGAAGGAACTTCTAAACAGGATATGGATTGGAAAATTATGCTTTTATAAAAAAAAGTTACAATCGACGAGGCAGGTGGCACAGGTTAGCACAATCGTATAAACGGCGTCTGGCTGTGCGCCTGGCGGCAGGTTGACGCATACGTGTTTTTGCCGTCAATATGGTGTATGCAAATCGCATCGCAGAATCGGTTAATTGGTTTCGTCGAGCTTGCTTATATATACGAAAAAAGCTTACAATAGAAGAAGAACTCTTAAGTAATAGTAATTGGACTGAGTGGAGTGCAATTCAGGGAGTAATCGGGCGAGTAATTTAAAATTACAAGCACTATTACCCCTGAATTGTACGACACGGAGTTCAATTACTAATTAATCGCATCAATAACAAAATTCGAGATTAAAAGTCTATGTGGACTTTTTTTGTACTCAAAACGTCCAGGATATTTTCTATCAGTTTGAAAGTAAGAGGAAAACAGCAAAAAGGAACCCATTAAAGTGCAACTGATTGATGCGCGCGCGCAACATAGGTGTCCAATTACAGCTATCCAATTACAACTAGCTGTAATTGGACACCCAAGTGGCAACGTAAGAAATAGGCGCGCGGATGACCAATCACAATCGAGAATGTTTTTATTGATACGATTAGCAATTAAAGTAGAGGGTTGTTAGTTGGTTGAGATATTACCCGCTCGAGTGCGCCTGATCGATCAAGGTTCTGCTGTGTCAGAACATGAGAGAACAAGAATAGAGTGAGTACATGAAGTTTGTATCGTTTTATACCATACTATTAAGTGCCTGTTGTTAGGTAAGGCCATTTTAGGTTAACGTTTACGATATGGTATTGGCAACTATGCATATACTGCATATACAGTGGTCGATCTATTTAGCTACTCGTACGAACGGTACAAGTTTTAGTGAAATGATCCTTGAACTTTACGAAGCATAAGAGCATACTCGGCACACCGATGTAAGTGTCACAGAAACGTCACTCTTTTTCCCGGTTTTCTTCCGGTAAACCTATTTCTTCATTACAATATGTTAAATTTAAGGCGAAAAACATAGTTTGGGTATAGCCAGTGTGTTATAGAAAAGGGATTCGACGATATAAAAAACGTAATTATTCTATCGAACTAAATGACATGTTAGCCTGAGAAAACAGAGGTCGTTTCACGGGGGAACCAGTGGTGGAACCGCGAAACGACCTCTGTTTTCTCGTGGCATGCTTGCTAATGTGAACAAATATATATTTTCGAGCAGCTAAGAAAAATCCCCTTTTATTAAAACTTTCAAATAACTTAGGTCCAATTGGGCACTCGCAACACAGTTTTGTTCGACACGATTAAACTTGAATATTCAAGTTAAATCGTGTCGAACAAAACTGTGTTGTCTATATATATATATATATATATATATATATATATATATATATATATATATATATATATATATATATATATATAGACGGTTTTGAAGGTGCTGCCTGAGCCAACGAAAGATGTCATACCATATATATAGGTAGTTAAATTGAGAACAGAAATTTTCACAACAAAGATTATGAGTGAAAAAGTGCCTCAGTTGGGAGTTGAACCCGGGTCTCCTGATGACCGGACAGGTGCCTTAACCACAAGGCCACTGAAACAACCACACTTACACAAATACAAACAACACATTTATGGCTTCATAGTGGAAAGCTCTTGGGAGACATTAACACAAATTCTGCAATTAGGATCGCGTCACTTTATCCAATCGTTCAGCGATTCACAGTCCACTCCCCAAGGAAAGCAGACGACCAATTTCACATTTTCGAATTTAATTTTTTCGCTAACCTTAAACGAATAATAAATGTAAGGGCTACAAGCGCGACACCACGGGAAACTACAACCGACAGACTTGACCTCTAGTCCGTTGCACGCGGCTTTTGAAAGGTTTTAAAATTCAGTCTACACTCTATAGTCACTAAAATTCTTCTTAACAAACGGCTAAATGTAGAATACCCGTTCAAAACATATAAAAGGAGCAAATGGCATTAAAAACATGAGGTAAGAGTCGTGCAGGCCTGCCACCCCCATATTACACTCTCGAATTAACTCCCATCTTGCTTTTGATTATGCAGCTTCGATTTCACATCTAATTTATTACACCCAGGTTTTTCGTGTGTCCGATGGGCACGTGACCAGCCAATGCCAGCGCCTTTTCCCGCCGCCCCTCTCTCGAAGGGAAAAGCCCTGGGAACGAGGTTGGGGAAGGGTTTCCTTTTTAAGCGTTTGCTTTCTTGATGATACGCCATTTGATTTCGTAGCCGGTGTTGTTGTCCCGTAAGTTCCAGATGTGTTTTGAAAGTACGGTGTCATGCGAATGTTTTCGGTCCTTGAAAGAGAGTTTTTGGTTATTGTATCTTGTTTTGAAATCGTTCTCTGTCATTCTAATGTAAGTTTTTGTGTCACCGGAAGTTGTCGTGACTGTAGCTTCGTAGCCTAACGTTGCTCGTGAGACATTCACCAACAAGAGGGCAGAGATCTTTATTTCTACAATTGCACTTTCTCCTGTTTTCAACATCATCACATTCATTCAGGATTTTTTTATTGTGGTTTTTGATTACGTTTGTCATTTTGGTTGCGCAGCTGTAGCTGACTTTAAGGTTGTTTCTGTGGAGCTTATGCGATTTCGGAAAGTGTTTGTCAATTAATTGGAGGAATGATTTTGCAACATTTGTTTCAACATTTTGGCTGTACGGTGGATTAAACCAGATTACATTCCTTGATCTGTTTCTGCTCTTATTGACTCTCTGTTTTTGATTTCTCACATACTGGATGTTTTCGTTGTACCCGCTGGACTTTAGGGCATCATTGTAATTGTGAGGATTTGTTGGAATCGTTTGAGTCGCAAGCCAAATTCGATATCCTTGCGCTTATTGAGGCTGGAATTTGCCTGATGATGGAGGGAGGGTGGTTGGACTTGGTGTTGATATACAATGGATTGTTGTCAGGTTTTCTGAATGGGTAATATTTCTCGGTTGCGAGATTTAGTGTGACATCAAGGTAATTGACCACTTTCAAGTTACTTTGTACTGTGATCCGTAGGCCGAGGTCTCCAAGGATTTCGTAGAAAACCTTTCTGGCTTTGTCACTAGATCTTGCGTTCATGTTCTTAAAAACCGCTAACCCATCATCCCTGTACAAGCCGATACTTCCATCTGGGTATGCTGATAAGAGTTTGTGCAGGATGTAAAGCCCGACCAGCTCACAAACCTCAGCTCCGTCATAGCAACCCATTGCAACATTAAACATAGGGGAATCTCCTCTCTTGACCCAGGGTTCTTTCTTATCAAACAAGAGGCTCCAAACAGCCTATACTCATGCGCATGCGTAAGAAAGTTTTATGATATATTTTAAACAAGATAAGAAGTTGTCCGACATGGAGAAGAGTTACTCATTTCATTCAGTCATCGTTCCTGCAAACCACGTTGTTTACTATTAAATGTTTTATAAATGAAGGCTGTACCACAATGAAGCCAGTGATTCGTCTAAGTCTTTTTTATACCTGACGTGAACATAAGTAATGTAAGTAGGGTTGTAGGAGACGCTGTCGTGACGCTTCAGTGTCAGGCTTCTTTTCGCAATTGCTTAAATTGCGTTCATAACTGCGAGGATCATTCTTCATTTGATTTCATTTCCACAGTTCATATATGATTTATTTCATATATATCATTTCACATTTCACATTTCACATTCAGTGACGCTGTTTTGCCGGAAGTGAGAGTAGCCGGAAGTCACTAAACCGGAAGTGTAAAGGGCAAAGCTATGAACCGGAAATGCACAAAAGGTCCCCCCCCCCCCCCCCCCCCACTGACGGATGCAATATTTTTTTACCCTTCCCTCGACCGGATTTCCCGGCCAGGCCGACCCACCCTCGCACCTTGATTTTTAACCCAGATACCACCTCGTGCCCGGATTGCCATTAACTTTTTGTAGGCGCTAAATAAACAGGAAATCGCATTCAGGAGATCCGGGATTTTTTTAAAGTTTTCAAATCTTTGGTGATAATTGTTATGAATTGGTCAAACATTTTGTAAATAAACGTTGCGTGACACATTCACTAAAATCTGTCCGTGATTTTAAACACGAAATTCCGGTATAAAGGAACTTGGCCTGGCCACTGACAGCTCAGTAGTCATTCAACCTTGGTAGAGAACACATCTCCGCGAGCCCGCTGAGGTCACGTTACGAGAAGAAAAATAAAATATTTATCACTAATAAGTCCAATTCTATCCATTTATCGTTCTAAGCTACGATGGATTAAAATAAGATAGTTTATGAACACATTGTTGTATTTTCTGTGATTTATTTTGTAACGTTCTGTGTTCGAATTTACCCGCTGTTTCGCCAGGCGAATGCCATATCAAAGCAATTGAGATCATTTGAAAAAGTTATTCACACCGAAGCAATTTTCAAACATTTAATTCTTACCTTGTATTGATCATAGTCAAAGTACACAAAGAAAACAACGAAGTAGTCCTTCCGATTGTCCGTGGCTGTAGATTTGCTATCTCCAAACAGTGGTTTTACATGCAAAGAATCGAAACGAAGAAATTGTTGTCCGTGATATCAAGCGAACCAAACGCGTGGGGTTTAGACAAATGCGAACTGCTATAAATTAGATTGATATATTCTTACACAACCGCGAAATAGCTGGCCGAAAACCCAGGAAAATCACGTAAAATCCGTCCGCCATTACTCCATTCATAAATCCGAGCCCTCATTCTACTGGTTTGCGATCTGGTACACGTGACTTGGTTTGTGAAGTCAATGACTCAACGCGGTTCCCTCCTCACAAAATCTTTAGGCCAACTCGATCCAACTCTCAGGGTTCGGTCCCTGTCATTTTTTAATTGAGTAATGGCGGCAAGCCGAATTCGAAATATAAAGTTAAAATAATGGCACTACCGTACGAGTTTTGACTTGAAACTTCGCAAGGTAAGTAATGAGTACTTATAATTTCAAAATATGAAGAGAACAGAAAATGTATATTTTTCATTATAGTGGCACTTTAAATTACCCAGTAAGAAGAACATGTTCAATGGAAAGTAAACAAAACGAACAAGGACAACTCTATTTTTAAAATACAAACGCCGATTTTGTATAAGGAACGACACTTAAGACCACGATTAGGACCTTAGCTCTTTCAGTATCCTGTCATTTATCTCAGCTTTTCTCAGTACAGGAATAATCCCTGACAAACAATCCAGTTTTCATATAATTATGACACGTTTTTAAGATGTATTTTAACGTTTTTTCTTTAAACGTTTGGCATAAATCCAGCAACAAGAAGTGTTGTATTTTTTAACAGTTTTTATAGTCAACAGTGCAACATTAGTTGTTTCCTCTGTAAGCAGGCCATGTCCGTCCAAAATATAGCCGTTAATGATTCTGACGGTTGCGTTCAGTTCGTTATTGATATCTGTGACATGTCCGCTTATTGAACACAAAAATTAAAGTAATGACATTGCAAATGTCGCTTTCTTCTGTAAGCAACAACTGTCTGCTGAAAGCAAAGAAAAATTCATAACAATACATTATATTAAAAATTTTAGGACGAAACATTCAGTATTTAATTCCAATACATTTTTGCAGTTTGCAACGGATCATTAGCCTTTAAGGTAAAAAAAAACATATCCGGTTAAGTTTCGTTATTCAGTTTTCTCACTAATTGTTTCTTTTACATGTCTTAGATCGGAAAAAATATATGCAAGACGGCAAACAACATGGATAACACGAGTAGCAACGAAACCTTTCCAGACGAAGAAGATGGATTGTATACGGATGACATGTACAGTTGTCCTCCGATTGAGGAAGAAACCGTGCTCGAAAAAGCGGCAAAGTTAACAGCGCTCTCAGTGATAATTGTCACATCCTTCATAGGAAACATATTGATAATATCTGTTACTCGGCGGACTCGGAGTATGCGGAAGATAGCTTACAACTTTGTTGTCAACATGGCCATTGCAGATCTTTGCACAACGGTCATCAACATGCCCGAGTCACTTGTAGTAGAGATCCGAAATACCGACGAGTGGCTACCAGGCGATGCGGGAGTGGTACTCTGCAAATTACTGCCCTTCTGCCAAGACGTCTGTGCATTCTGCTCCATCCTCAGTTTGCTGGCAATTGCACTGGACCGGAATTTTGCCATTTGTCTTCCACTCAAGAGAATCCTGACGCAGAGGATCTCCAAGGTTATTATCTTGTTTACGTGGCTGATACCTACTTTAGCGAGCGCGCCGATGCTTGTTGCAAATAACGTGTTCGAAGAAGAAGGATTGCTTTTTTGCTTCGAGGCATGGCCTTCTCCATTTGACAACGAGCAAGCGCCAACAGACTATACCATTATTCTTTTCGTACTATTTTATGTATTGCCGTTGATAATCATATCGACGCTGTACACTTGCGTCTTTTATAAAATATGGCGAAGAAGGGCTCCGGGAAATCACTCGTCGACCACAAATCAAGTTTACTCCAGGAGTAGACGAAAGGCTTTAAAAGTGTTTATCGTTATTGTCGTTTGCTTCACACTCTGTTGGCTTCCATACCACGTGCGTTTTTTTGTTGCGTCTTACAACGAGGAGTTTCAAAACTGTGGAGTGCCTGGATATTTATTTTTTATTTCGTTATTTTTCTCTCATGCCATCAGTGCATTGAATCCATGCATATACATGATATTCAATAAGGACTATCGCAATGGAGCCAAACGTCTGCTTGTCTCTCGTTGCTGTAAAAATCCATCTGCGCTGTATCCTGAGGTAAACACAGGCACCGCTGTTTATTCGCACACAGGAGGTAACGAAGGACAGACGCTGACGACTTTTTATTCCCGCAGCCCTCGGTTGGGCATCACGAAATTTTGGAATAACAAAAAAGAGCAGTACAACCCAGAGTTGCCTAAGCATGATGTTTTTCTTGTTAATATTACAATCAAGGATTCCTAAGAAAGGACGAAATAAGCTTATTGTTTTCTAAAACTGACATAAATAGAAGGTGCGTATTGGAGAAAAAGAAACAAGTTAACCCAAATATCTCAATCGATCAATTTATACAACTTTGATTTAAATTTCGCTTAGCTAATTTCCATGCTATATTGCCAAATGGCATCAACAATACTACTTCAGTAATCGGATAAATGGATTCTACAGAGAAAAACAAGACAAGTAGTGTGTTGATAAAGTGCAGGATTACAAGGGTGAAAGTGAATTACATCATTTCATCGAATTTGATTCGTGACAGGTGGTATTATAACCTAATATATCCATATATATCTTATGCCATCTTAGCATTGGGTAGCGCCTACAAATCACATCTTCAAAAAGTTCAAATTAAACAAAATCACGTAATCAGATTGTCACCAGATTAATATTCTTTGCAACATCTTAAGGCAAAGAAACGGAGAGCGCTAAACCATTACTAAACTTATTAGATATTCTAACAGTACATAATGTTTACGTCTTGCATGCGCTCAAATTTACACACCTATGGCACAAAGGAGATTTATTCAGCAACCCGGGGAATAAATGCTTGTTCCAGTCTCCCAGCATATGGGTGGGGGGTCACCCGGGTCTTAGAGAATCCAATATTAAGCAAATGAGGCCAGGTTACGGTCCTTTTTTCCAAAATTCGTGCTCTCAACACAGTTCGCAATTTGTGCAGTTCGCATTTTGCAGGAGTTGTCCTCTTGACTTCTGGGAAAAGAAAGCCCCAAAGTTTGGTGAGCGGACGGCAATCAAGTTAAGTATAAACATTGTTCTTAACAGAGACGAATTATTGTAGCGCAGTAAAGCGTTCGAGGTGACTCGATGGCTTGCATACCGCCGCCATGTGCTTTGTTGGTTGGCCATTCCTTCGTGCGAAGAATGATTGAATTCATTGAACGAAACCAAGACGGTGGTTTTTATTCACAAACATTCGGTGTAGATAGCACATGTACCATCAAAACGATCGGTATTGGGGGAGAACAGTGGACAAACTGATAAAGTTTGATTTACAAGCCATTCGGGTTACCGCCCCCATTGTTGTAATTCTTGATATTGGCTCGAACGATTTATGCGACGAGCAAGCTGACCCGGACACGGTTGCATTGTCGATCATCGCGTTAGTTGAGATTCTGTTAAAGGATTTACAGTTCCGATGTTTAGTCTTATGCCAAGTTTTGCCCAGGCAAACCCAACCATTTCCGGAATACAACGAAAGGGTTTGGCGCTTAAATGGCTTGCTAAAGGAAGCTGTTAAAGGCATTCACGGGGCAAAGTTCTGGTTACACCGTGGCTTATGTAATCATTCGCGTAACATTTTTACCCGGGATGGAATTCACCGAGGAGCCATTTTATTCGCCCTGAACTGGAAGCGAGATGGGCATGACCTTAAGTGTTAAATAACGTCATAGCTCAGTTACTATATGGCTCGTATTTGCTGGTATCAGTGTGACCAACCCACAAACGCCAAGCCAGCCAGAAATACAGTTTATTCCAGACGCACCACAGGCCAATAATGCGGGCAGCCATCCACAAGATGGATCTTTGTTGCTCCAAACTCCAGTACAAGCAGCAATACAACAGGTGACATCCAACCTTGTTGAAGGAGCTAAGCAGTCTCCAAAGAACTCATTTGTTTCTGTAGCTGTTCCTTTGTCACATAGAGTATCAGACAAGGTCAAATAAACAGATTTAGGGTAACGAATATGTAGATTTTGATGTTATATTTAATAACAACTCTAGTAGTGACGATCAATACACTTTCAAGGTACAAAATGAGAAGGGAGGGCAACCTACCCTTTCTTTAGAACAAAGTGTTAAAAAACAGCCAGTTCACACTATTGAACAATGGACGGCTGCTTTCCAAGCATTTGTGGCAGTGTATTGCGAACGTTTCTCTTCAGAAACAGCCCAACTTATGAAATATGGTGCCACAGTGAGTGACCTGGCTCAGCGTGGGGCCAATTGGAAATTTTATGAGAAGAATTTCCGTATGTTACGCCAAAGAGAGATCATTCCGTGGGACCAAATCCATAGTGAGCTGTGGCTGAGAGCCAGTGTCCCCAAAACCAAGCAGCCTCTTTCTTCAAAGTCAACAACAAAACAAAGTGGGCAGTTTTTTCCAAAGGTGTTTTGCTGGACTTTCCTCGGGGGGGGGGGGGGCAACTGCACCGGGTGTGAATTCAAACACCAGTGCTTTAAATGCGGCCTTAAGCACCCCGTTTCCCGCTGCCAGCAAAACCACAAACGAGCGGAACAGCGCCCATTCTCAAAACCAGGGTTGTCAAACAACAACACCTCCACCCACCCCGCTACCCACACCAGTCAAGGTTAACAGACTAGCCCTTTATCTGACAGGTTATGAGGACCAATTTCGGAAAAATTTGATTGACGGTTTCACTTTTGGATTTAGGCCCCTATAAGGCCTCATGTGCTAAAAATTTGATTTCTGCTATGCAACACCCAGAAATGGTGGATTGCAAGTTGATTAAGGAAAGGCAAAGTGGGCGCATACAAGGGCCCTTTAATTATCCACCTTTCAGCTTACGAGTATCACCTTTGGGGGTAATACCAAAGAAAGCCCCTGGTGAATTTCGTATGATACATCATTTATCCTTTCCTTATGGGGATTCAATCAATGCATTCATTCCACCAGAATGTTCAACAGTTAAATATGCTACAGTAGATGATGCTATCAACATCATAAAATTATTAGGACGAGGCTGTGTGTTAGCCAAGACTGATGTGAGGAGTGCGTTTAGAATAATACCAGTGCATCCTGCTGACTACCCCTTATTGGGTTTACAAAGGGGGCAATGGTACTATGATCGTTGTCTTCCGATGGGCTGTTCTAGTTCATGCAAAACCTTCGAACGTTTAAGCGCAGCAATGGAGTGGATAGCTCGCAATAAACTAGGTATTCCACACATTGTACACATTTTAGATGATTTCCTTATAACCGGGGAGTCCACGCGAGATTGCAAGGCTAAACTTCAAAGGTTTTTGCATTTTTGTGAAGACATAGGGGTTCCCATGGCTCCAGAAAAAACAGAGGGTCCTTCGTGCAGTACTCACATTTGCAGGCATTGAATTGGATTGCCTTAAGTATGAAGCCAGGCTTCCTCAAGAAAAGGTAGACAAATGCATAGAAGGTATCAAGACGGCTCGGGGTCGAAATAAGATCACCCTTAGGGATCTGCAATCCCTGATTGGTTCGTTGAATTTTGCCTGTTCGGTGATTGTTCCCGGTAGAGTTTTTCTGCGTCGGATGATAAACTTGACAATTGGCAAAAACAATCCCCACCATTTCATTCGGATTACGAAAGATATAAAGCAGGATTTGCAAATATGGGAAATATTTTTCCAATCCTTTAATGGCAAGTCACTTTTCTTAGAGGAATTTTGGGCAACTTCAGGTCAGCTACATTTTTATACTGATGCGGCAAAATCAAAAGGTTATGGCATAATCTTTGGGAGCCACTGGGCATATGGTGAATGGCCAGACGACTGGAAGACCGAACGCTGTATTTCTTTTCTCGAGTTTTTTCCGATTGTTGTTGGGTTAAGCTTGTGGTGTCACACTCTAAGGAACAAGAAGGTTCTATTCATGACAGACAATGAGAGTGTTGTGCATGTTATTAATAAGCAGACATCACGGGACCCATACTTACTATCCTTGATTAGAAAGATGGTGTTAATATGTTTGCGGAATAACATTCTATTCAGGGCAAAACACATACCAGGCATTAAGAATGGGCCAGCTAATAGTTTGTCTCGGTCACAGGTCCACAAATTCAAGGGCATGTCTCAAGGGATGGATCGGGTCCCGACTCCCCTTCCCGAACATTTGAGGCCGGAGAATTGGAAGATACCCTAAGACGCTTGCTTGAAGCTAGCCTTAATGGGGCTTCGTTGTCTACTTATAGACGTCCTTGGGAAATTTTACATCAGTTTAAAAGTGAGAGATTACCAGCAACAACTTCGATCTTTCCTCTCTCAAGTTATGTCTTGGCACTGTTTCTAGCTTATTTGGCGGAGAAAAAATATGCAGGGTCCACGGTGATGACTTATGTTTCAGCGTTGAGTTTTCCTCATCGGTTAGCGGGTTGGCCAGACCCCACAAAATCTGAAATGGTGAAACTAGCTCTGCGTGGATATAGCAAGTTATATCCATCACAAGACACTAGGCTCCCAATTACACTGCCAATATTGGAACGCATTATAACAGCCAGCATGTAAGCACTTGTTTTCTTGTGTTACCAGCGAAAGCTGTTAAAGGCAATGTACTCCCTTGCATTTTTTGCAGCACTAAGGGTAGGAGAAATTACTAGGGGCCCTGGACAGCAGACAAAAAATGTAATAAATATTGACCAACTATTCTTTCTAAGAGATGAACTCAATAACATTGTGGCTGCCAAATTAGTCTTGAAACATTATAAGCACAGTGATCCAACGAAACCGGTAAATTTGCTCATATACAGAGAGCATCCTGTTTGTCCAGTGTCTCTGATGGTAGACTATGTTACAATAAGGGGAAGTGGCCCAGGGCCACTTTTTTGCTGGGCTGATGGGTCATCTATTTCTAGGTCTTATTTTACTCGGTCTCTCAAGGAAGTTTTACAATATTGTGATCTCGATGAATATAGAAATAAAACACAAAGCTTTCGCATAGGTGCAGCCTCATGGGCTGCAGCAAAAGGAATGTCTGACTTTCATATAAGAGCATTTGGTAGATGGAATTCCAACGCATTTCTCAAATGCATTCGTATACCAACCCTAGGGACATAGTCATGACTTAACAAGGATGGCCTTCCCATAATGCCAGGTGGTCTCACACCTCATAGTAACTGTTTGACTTAAGTTAAGGGTTCAGCACATTTTGAGCAGGGGCCAAGTGTGAGTGAACCTTTATCAATATAGCAAGTAGCAGGATCAAGTAATTGATTAAGGATGTAAGAATTTAGAGTTGAAGCTATGGCCTTGAAGGGGGTCTAATTAAAGCTTCCCGTACGGTAGATTTTGACCCTGTGAGCAGGGGCCAAGGGTTCAATCTATTTATCGTACTAGTCAGCTATTTAGTGAACGGTTCTAGTGCTTAATTTTTTGACCTTTTGAGCAGGGGCCAAAGGTCCAAGAGTTTCTTTAAGTCTTTTGATCACCCTTCTCCCTCACGGTGTGGTGTGCCTGGCTCTGCATTCGGGAGGGATCAGGTTTCCCCCTAAAACAGGTTTTTTTTTTCCTGACGGGAAGCAGGCCCCAGTTTATAAGACCTTCGGGTAGGACTCGCAGTTCCGAGCATGTATGGCTAGCTATGGTCATTTAATTAATGTTTTAGGTAAACTAGTTGTACCTTTTGAGCAGGGGCCAAAGGTTCAAGCAATAAGTAATGTCAGAGTTTAACCTTTGAGCAAGGGCCAAGGTTAAAGTTCACCAAATTTTAGCTGTGGTCATTTAGTTGATGTTTTAAGTAATTTATAGTGGACCTTAGGCGCAGGGGCCAAAGGTTCAAGCTATATGTAATGTCAGAGTTTTAACCTTTGAGCAGGGGCATAGGTTCGAGCTCAACAAATTAATTATGTACAATAACCGATACATTATTGTATTGCTTAATACATTACTTGAAGTAGCTTTATTTTGATTTTGACAATTAGGAATTCTGATGTTACTTTCATAATGTATTTTACCTACACTCTAGCAGGAGCAGAGTGTCGGGGCTGGATGTTATTAATAGTTGAACTTTGAACATTGGACACTTATTTAGAGTGCAGAACTTTTAACCGTTAAGGGAGGCCCAAGTGGCCAATGTTTTGTTGCAGTTGAATCGAAAGCACGTCAATCAACATTACTTATACAGTGCTGTGGCCGTGGGTGGGGGGCCCCTTTCAGGGCTTTGGCGGGTACTCCCCCACCTTTGCTGGGAATTATTTTGATTTTTTAATGTTTTTCGGAGTAAAAGTTAACTGTTATAAAAATAAACGGCCACCTCGGTGGCCAAAAAATGGCATATTATGTTTGGTCAGTTCTTCCCAACAAACTTCGCGCAGCCTCTGCATTGTGTAGTAAATGAATCTCAAGTTTATACAATAACATAGAGCATAAAGGATAATTATTACCAAACATTTTTCAGAACATTTTTAAATATGCCAACACTGTACATAACTAATATATATAGATAGCCTGAGCCTAACAGCGTCGCTCTTTGAACAGAAAGCCGACGATAAGCTTAACTTAGGTGAAAGGTCGGAAGCACAAGAATTAAGATTGACGACAGGGCTATTTTTCAATTTTAGCAATTCTCAAAAACAGAATTACGCGACCGTCTGCACACAGTACATTTAGACTGTACAAAAGTTTACAAAAACAACTGTTTCTGGCTCTAGAATAACTAGTACGACTAATTCCCTAATAGAATACACCTGTTACGTATCAAAAATTGCCCGAGAAACTGATTTGGAAAAATATTCAAACAGATTTGCATATGGCGACGCGAGTGAAGTTAGAACAGTTACTATGAAATCCAAGTCTTGTTTTGTTAACATAAAATCGCTTTTCAACCTATGTGATGAATGAACAAACACATAAAATTGCACAACACAATCTTCTTTCGAAAACTTTTATTCAAATCTCAATAAGTTTATGTTTAAAAGCAGCAAAACGCGTACCAATTATAGCGCTGTCTTCGATGAAATTCAAGAAAACAATACAACTAAATTTTATAAGCACGTCTTATAAACAATTCTCCAAACTAACGAGAGCACAAAAGAAAAAGTCAATCAGAGATTGATATCAACATAAATTCCCATCGAAAAATGTAATTTTTTTACCTTGGAAATCCTTGAAAATTCTTTAAATCTCCGGTAATCCGTAAAACAAACATCTCCCCTGCATTGATGAAAACGTATGAAGTTTCTCGAAGCAAGATTTTATCCCTGAAAGCTCTTCTTTTTCCACAAAAGCGGCTTCTGAGTATTCCTTAATTAGTATCCCTGTCTTGAGTAGCAAACCGCGAAACACTGCAGGGAAATAACGACTTTAATTCTCCGCTAAACACAACAATCCAACTAAAGTGTTTATCGAGCTCACGGCTGTGTGGCCGCGCGAAAAACAAAGCCTCGATACGCCTAGGTTTTCCTTCAAAATTGCTAAGATCCCGGATGTTGTCCAACACGGCGGGCGGGCACACACGCGCCCGCGAAACATTCCGCTAGCCATGACCATGAAAAATGACGGGCATAGGTTGTTCTATGAGTATGGGGCTCCGGCGGGCCTTCGGCCCGCGAGCTCCGCTATAATACTAGGTACGCAGCCAATCAAAACCTATATAAATCAGGAGTAAGAACAAATATAGGCAAACAAAGAATATCTTTTGTAGCAATTGACCTTTGGAAAGATCTCCCATCTGACCTAAAGAGATTTTCATGAGTTGACACTGCAGGGAGGAAAACTAGGTGTATTGTAGATTGTCATATTATTATTAAATAGGCTTTCAAAGGGAAAATATGAGGCTTCAAATTCTAACTTGGACAATTTTACTCCTTTAAATGCTAATAACTTTTAATTAAAGTTGAAATAAAAAAAACCGGAGTCAGATATGACACAATAGACGTTTTGACGGATCAGTGAGTGATGAAATCAACTTGCTTTGTGTTCTTCTCGAGGAGCAAACTTGGACACAAAACCACGTTTTAAAAAAATAACTTTAGTGGCTTACAGCATTTCCGCAAAGCGCGATCCCTTCAATAAAAAGCAATCCTTACGTACTTCCATTATTCGCCAATATCTCTGTTAAATTTTAGCGAAATCGGCTTTCAAACGTTCACGATATAACGTTTTTCAAAGTGACACCCCTGCCAAAATTTTGGCTTATGAATTTATTCATAAACAGGTATCCCCCGCGACCTTAAATTCAGTCGTTTCATGATTTCTTTCATCGAAGACAATCAGCTCGGCCTCGATGCGCTATAAATGGTTCGCGTTTTGCGTTTAAACAGAAACTTAAGGAGATTTGAATAAAATTTTTCGAAAGAAGATTGTGTTGTCCATTTTTATGTCTTTGTTCATTCATTACATAGGTTGAAAAGCGATTTTATGTAAACAAAACAAGACTTGAATTTTATATAGTTCTAACTTCATTCGCGTGGCCTTATGCAAATATGTTTGTGTATTTTTTTGCAATTCTGATTTCCAAATCAGTTTCTCGGGCAATTTTTGACAAGCAACAACTGTATTTTATTTGGAAAGTAGTCGTACCAGTTATTCCAGACGGAGAAAAAGTTGTTTTTGTGAACTTTTTTACGGTCTAAATGTACTCTGCAGACGGTCGCGTAATAGTGTTTTTGAGAATTGCTAAAATTGAAAAAATATCCCGGTCGTCAATCTTAATTCTTGTGCTTCCGACCTTTCACCTTAGTTAAGTTTCACCTCAGTTAAGCTTGTTTACAGAGCGACGCTGTTAGGCTCAGCCTATCTACATATATTAAAATTCAACTTGAAACAAAAGACATGACTACGAGGCTCAGGGGAATAAACCATATAAATCCCTGCTATCATTCCCCTAAGCCTCGTAGTCATGTCTTTTGTTTCAAGTTGAATTTTAATATATCGAAATTCGGCTATTGGAATCATAAATCGTTTTTAAAAAATATAATACACGGGTCACCTTTCAGGAAGTCAATTCTACACGAGCAAAGTAACCCACAACTGCCGCGGAGCTTAAACCGGTTTCTGCAGCATGAAGCGACTGAGATGATTACTACTCCCCCCTGGATCTGGATGGGATGTTTGTTCATCGCATTATTTTAAAAAATGGATCCATTCTTGGCAAACGCACGCGCCAAAGAGTGAGCATGTACTTCCATTTCCAGGCCACTTTTCGAAAAGATTAACCGAAAACGACCACCAGACATAAGGAAACATTTTTTATTGAATAGGAAACAGTTTTTTGTTCAATATTTCATAAACGAATACGGCGAAATGAGTTTGTGAGCGATCTTAGCGGTCCGTATTGCAAAATTCGGATTTTTGCCTATTGTTGGTGATCACGCGAAAACCAGCATGTTATATATTAACTTACTTGCTTCTACAAACTACAGCAAACTGTCGCTCATCTACAAATAGCTGAGCACTTTGTTCAGCGATCGAGTGATCATTAGCATACTTAATTATGAAAATCTTAATTTTGGTGGCTTCTACTTTGTCAGAAGAGGCAGGAGCGGATCCAGGATTTTTCTTAGGAGGGGGTGCACCTCTAAGGAATGACGTAACTGAAGGGTGACGTAAACAAATTTTAAAAGCGAACAAGTTATATTAGAAAGATGCAGGTCATCTCATGGGGGGGGGGGGGGTGCGCACCCCTGCACCCCTCCCCTAGATCCGACTAAAGAAACAATGCTGCGAGGATTTTGCTTTTCTTTCTTCAAAACTGTACTAAAAATTTGACTAAGTACCTTTGCTCATACACGAAATGCTCTTACACCTGTATTTATACAACGCCTTCGTCGAAAAGAAACAATCGTGTGACTCCTAAATAAATATTTTTCGAAATTACAATCCATTTACACCCTAACCTTGCGCAAGGAATTAGCGAAAGACATCTGATTAGGTTTAGTGCGCTATTAACTTACGAAAATGCACTATGACCATTTTTTTTTCACTTCTATTGGTTTCTAAGTAATACTTAGCAAAAGTGACATTTGCCTTTAATAAAACAGTACAAATCAATATTTGACGGCTTAAAAGGCACTAAAAGCATTCAATATAAAGAGACAAATATTTCAATTAAACTTTACTGTCATTCACTTTAATATAGTCGATCGTGACTCTTTTTGTGTCTCATTTGCAAAATAAAACGTGCTAGATTTACCTTATTGGTACTTATTTTCCCGGGACTTAATTTTCACGATTTAAAAGATATCGCGAAATTGAGGTCCCGCGAAAATTAACGACGTGAAATTTAATACCCTTTTCTAAAACCCTTTTATTAACTTTGACGACTTTTACATGATCATAATCTGTCCTTTGTCCCTGTCCTCCGTTTAAGCTTCCATGTTCACGCTCTTTTCCTCAAAATCACTGTCGTCTTCTTGGTGCAGTTACTGTAACACATCCTTGATGCAGTCGTCAGTCAAACATAACAATGTAATTCAGTTGCAAACGAACACATATAGCACACCATGGCGTGTAATTCAGTCGCAAGCAAACATGTAGCACACCCTGCACCAGGGATGGAGATATGCCTTGCGTTGGGAATTTATGAATTGTCCGCAGGGATTACAACAGAACTTTTAAGGTTGTTCTTTGTCGCAAACGAACATGTCAACTTGATTATGGTTCTGTCATTGTAAAAACATTTATTTGTACAGTTAAAATCTCTAGCGCCGATTCTGAGATCACCAGTTTGTCAGAATGCGGATCAACATCTTTGACGCGCGACGCGAGAATGCTGAAAACGATTACACGGACGACATAGTTAGGCAGGATCAGCATTTGAAAAATGTTCGTACAATCTAGTTCCTTTCACTGAACACGATTTTACTGCCAAATCGCGAAATTTAAATCTCGCGAAATATTCCTCTTCTATTTTCGCGAAATTAAAGTCTCGCGAAAATAAGTACCAATAAGGTACTTGTCAGGTATAAATAATTCAGTACATAAAACTTGAATTTCTTCTCGTAGGAATTGTTAATCTTTATTCATTTTATTATATTTTAGGTAATTTTTTTTCTGCCTGTTTTAATCCCTCCGATCCAAGCATTATTTTGAATCAAATGCATCACAACGCAAGATGCATGTTAAAAAGAAAATGAACGTTCTCGTTTTTATGTTTTTGTTCTTACTAATTCCTTGGTTTTTGTTTTTTCATTTGTTTGGTTTGAATTTTTTGACAATTTGCGAATGGTGGTGAAAATCGCGCCACGCCTATAGGACTTGGGCTTAAACTGCCCGGGTTAAATGTGATCGAGAATTGAAGAATGACAGCAGTTGGACGAGGTTTTCCTATAACCTTTTATAAACGATCCAAGAGCGACTATCTTCAAACCGGATGTATAATAACTAAGGGCGCGGGGTTTTTTGGGACATATTCTGGTCATTCCAAGAACAGAATACCTCTAATTATTGCACCTATTCCGATCGTAAAATTGAAAATAAGTCACAAGTTTGACAATGTGCACCTGGAAAAATTTTGGCTTGCGAGAATGTAAACAACATAGTATTGTTAGCGTATTTTGATTTTTAGAATGACCTGAATATGTCCAAAAAAAACCGCCCGAAGAGTCATCGAGAATCCTCCAATATCTGAGGGGTGATTATAACTTTCCAAAAAAAGAACATATATTTGAGCAGTTGAAATTACATTTGATCGAGCGTGTGAGAGCAGCCGAAAGCACCAGTTTAGTTTCGGCTAATTGGAGCAGTTTTCAATTGAGTGTCGAAAGTAATTACACAATTGCTTTGGTTTTGCATTGCTACGCTTTGTGATTGGCTAAAAAATCTCGCGCCACTTTCTCGACCAATCAGAAGTAAAACCAAAACCAAATCGTGACTTGCTCGGACGCGTTTTCCCGCGCTTGGCGCCGCCGACATGTAATTGCTTCGAGCTCTGATTGGTTCATTGGATTGTTTACGACTGCTGTGATTGGTCAGACTAATTACTTTGGTTTTGATTTTACCACACTCAATCGAAAACTGCTCTATCAGAATCGTTTATTTTAAGACTGAAAAAAAAAGTAAAACTGAAACAACTTTTCTTCGATGTCCATTAACGTATCTACAGGTGAACAAACTGGGATTATCAGAAAATAATTAGCACCTCGGCAGAAACTAAAAATATTCGCTAGATATTGCTTTCTAGAACCTACCACTTCCCAGCAAAATGGTAACGCGATTCTCTCCAGTGAAAATGATGAAAAATGTAATCAAAACTTCTAAGTTTGAATTTTGCTATAGTTTCACCCTGAACCATAACTGAACGGTTCATTGTCAGGCTCAAAGGCGCGCGATATATGTTGCTGATTTGCCGAATTGTCAAGCGGTAGGATAAACACAAACGTAATTGATGACAAGTGTACATTAATTGTATTTTTTTTTTTCACAACAGATGGTCTTTCATTTTTTGCTTTGTATAATACACAAGAGCAGAGGCTAATGCATTTGCTAGTGATGAAAAATTTCGGCGATTACGAGTCAAGGCTAATTAACATTGCGAACAAGCGGATGGTAGATCTCATACTGTGGAAAGGTTATTAAGTTGTGAGCAACAATTACATCTTGTCCCTTTGAACAAACTTGGCAGGTGAAAACTGAATGTTATTAAAAATCACTTGGGCGTCAGGAAAAACAGTGTAAAACAACTGATGCGCTATGCTGTTAACTTTCAACCCAATCAATTTTTCTGTTTCGCCCTCAAAGAAGACTGGCAACCATTAGAAGAACAGTTTTAAAAAAATCTCGCTAGCCTTGCTCAAGTAATGTGGCATTAAGGATGGATCCCTTCTCACCAGATGTTTGATTTCCTCAGGTAAGACAACGAATAATTATTGGCTCACCTTTCAGTTTAATTGTTTACCCTCGCTTTTTTGTCTTTGAAGTAAACTATTCTGACTTTATATGATACTCGACGCGCATGTATCCTACCATATTCGAAAAATATGTTTTCCTCACTCATATATGTCAAAGAATCTGCTAAATTATGAATTGAATAACATCGCAGACGCTAAAAAATTATTATTCGTTTTCACGGGCAGCATCCACCATAATTTAAAAAAATATATTTTGTGTTCCGGTCACTTAAGTTGATAGCAAAAGAAACACTTCACAGTTTTCCTCCGCGGGATCTCTCTCCGTTTAGTTACAATGTTTTATTCAAAGAGATGCTCAGTATATAAAAATCATTTGTATGATAATTTCATACAAACTGCGCCTCAGGACTTTATTATTAAAAGACTTTCATTCAAGTTTCGGAATACCATCAGGGAGTGCTCTAAACCAAATTTTACCAGTCCAATTTTACGGGTTAAAGTTTTTAAGTAGATTGCATGATCTGATTTTCATTCATGAAACCTTCTCAACTGAAATAGTTATAACATCACTGTCCTATTTTAAATATTTTGCCCACGACTCGTCAATATTCGGGAATCCTGATTAAAATATTTATCCCAGGGGGGGATAGAAAAAAGGCCTGGGACCGAGAAACGATGTTCTCACAACTTGCAAAGCGCTCTTCCTGGTCAGCGGCGTCTTTTTGAGCGGGGCCTGTGTTCAGGTGTTTTCGAAAGTAAAAAGATATGGCGAGCTCTGTTAAATCTGTGTGTTTGTTGGCCTTTTTAATGGTGCTATTATCGCGAAGTGAAGTTGAGAAAACGTTCAGAGATGACGAATCGTTCCCTAATGGCTCCGAAGCTTCCCGTCGAGGCACAAATCACAACTCGCACAAATTACAGATACGAGTTGAACGCATAGCGAGTTTGCTCGCTACGGTAATTCGTTTATTCACGGGAACCCAAATATGTCAAGTTGTTTTCGATGTACCGTAGGATACCCGAGTTTTGGGATTCGGACGATAATCAGTTTTATTTATTCGCCTCAGGACCTCTATCTGTTGCCGATAAAATGCGGGTTCAGTGGCTCTAAAACATTACGACAAACACCGCCTCTTCAACCGACTGCTTTTGCAAACTTTCCTGTATATCAGCGCGATGTTTTGAGTTGGGGAGATCTAAAGAAAAGAAAATTAAAAAAATATGTTATTTCATTCGACCCGCAAAATGTGCTACTTTCCATTGTTGAATTTGTCCTGTATTTATGTATCCTGTTAAAAAATAAAGGGCACAAATTAACAGCTTTTAAGTTTATAAAAGAAAAGTTTTGTTTTTATTACCTTGGCCTCAAAAGAGGTTTATTTTTCAGATATATGTCAAAAAATAATAATTCATTACTTCTACAATGTATTTTATTTACAAAAAAAAAAACAACTCCTTGTACATCAATAATTTCTGTATAGGTCTGTGAGCTATCTGTGGTATATTAAAAGTCCCTCATCTGAAAAACAATAGACAAAAATAAACATAGCTATTAAATATTATCAGTTATTAATATAGCACCATTTCCATCATCACCCTTTCCTATTATACTCCTATTACTAATACACCCCATTTCTATCATACATGTAACACCATTTCTATCACACTCCCATTCCTTTTAATGTCTTAATATCTTTTTGATAAAATTACAGTTATGGAAATGTACTATTGCATTTAGTATACCCTGAATATATCACACAAACACTCCCCATTTGCATCAAATTCACCTACCAGTTTTCACTTTTAATATCCAGACAGTCATCCCCAAATTTTCACCGTATCACACAAAAACTCCCCAAAGTTTTCACAGGCTTTCTGCAATGAGCACTCCACTTCACGTTTGTATAGGAATCCCACCCCAGGAGTATCAATTTTTGTGAATGGCAGAGTGAGCATCAATGAACATCTTCAAAGAAACAATGCATTTGAAGTGAAATTTTAAACTAAACACGACAAAACAAACAACCAAAAGAAACTCTTACTCAAGCGAGTGGCGGGACTGCTAGGCAGCACAGTACAATTTTAAATGCCTCGCAGTAAACACTGACGAAAGCAAGTTTTCACAATATTGTGTTTTCGCGAAAGTATTTATTTTTATAGGGTTCCAGAATAGAAATGTTGTAATGAAATGGAAAGACCTGAATTTCACTCCAATCAAGCTAATAAAAAGACGGTAATAAAATCTGGCTGAAAAAAAAACTACATAAAAGCTGGCTGAAAAAAAACTACATTAAAGCTGGCCGAAAAAAACTACATAAAAGCTTGTTGAAAAAAACTACATAGTCAAACGAGGTTTTAGTTGTGAAATAGTAATAATAGTGAGTGTTTCTACTACAAATACCATAAATCGAACGCCCGATTGACATTTCACACGACAAAAAAAATTAGTAGAACGTGAACAATTGCGAGTTTTACAGGGGGATAATTACTGTATGCTCATCACCCTGTTTTACCACAAAGCTAATTTATTAGCTTTTAATAGCTTACTAGCTATAGAGGCTTTTTTAATGCGAAGAAATATACAATTAACATAAAAAAATGTTGCCTTACCTTGATCTCGGAGAAACTACTGTGCATTAAAAGCGCCGTCCGTGAAGAAGTAAATTTTCCAAATTGAAGGGGTTCCGTAAAGAAAAAAATCGTTGAATAAACTAAAGAGAAGCCACCGAAATCGCACTCGCATCGGCCGCCATGTTTTTTTGTTTTGTTTGCACCTTGGGATTGACAAACTCTGCTCGTGCGCAGAACACGAATCAGCTGACTGATACTTCCATGATTGCTTTGCAAGTTGTGAGAACATCGCTTGGATTTCATTTAAGAGAATGTATGGGAAGTTGCTTACCCCCCCCCCCCCCCCCCTCCCTGATTTATCCTCTTCTGGTAGTCTTCTTGCTTTCCCTTCTTGTGAGCCGCATACTCGCACTTATCGTATCGAGAATGAGTCATTGTGAAGCGGTTTTGACAAAAAACGTTTTCACTTGAGTTGACAGCAAATTAGAAATACTTCGTTAGTTTATCTAACAAAATTTCAAAGTAACATTTTAATATACATTTGTATCATTTTTTTTCCTCCGCGGATTCTCGCCCTGATTAATTATAAGTGGCCCAAAATACAGTAAAAGGAACTGAGTGTGCTGTTCGTCGTCTTCAATCGTGGTATATTGAGAGGTATGGAGAAGGAATACAGTTTTCCAGCATTACTAAAGCCAATGCAAATGTTTTTTTTTTACAACACTTCTTCCTGGAAATCAGAGATATGAGAAAAGACCGCCTTGGAAAAGAATATGAACCGTCGACCTTGACCACCTATTGAAATGGTTTAAGAAGAGTTTTTTTCTGGAACGCAAAGACGGCGAGCATTTCAGCAGCGTCGATGATGAAGATTTAAAGAAGAAGCTTGCGTCCAAATGAAAACTGAAGGCCTCTACAAAAATAACCCATCCTAACAGAGCGCATGCCCTAGACGAGAATCAGATAGAGAAGCTATGGTGTCGTCGGCCTTAAAACTAACCCTGTCAACTTCTCCATATTGTCTGGTAGAATAACAGGCGCATATTGGGAATGAGAGGCCGTCAAGAACAGTTGAATGCTAAAATTTAAGATTTCAAAGACCACTGTGTGCACTATGAATACACAGAGCACTCGACGAAAACAAGAACAGGTGAAACAGACAACCCGAAAGACAAATGAAAGCACCACAACACAATCTTCAAGGGAAGTTGTAATGAAGGAGATGCATGTGTTGCACAACAAACCAACCTATCGAGCAGATCCTAAGAAGTCGACGAATTCTAAGCCAAACAGGAAAGATCTGGTATAAGAAGATTGGTTTAAAGCGGGATGGGCTGGGAAACATATATCATAAAGAGAATGGCAGAAACTACAGAGATTGCAATCGAAGGAAATTTCAGCAACACTTCGAACTGGAAAACAGCAATGCAAAGCTCGCAATCTCGGAGCGCACAGGTCATGCCCATTCCCACGTCCATACAATCGTACAGCCGCCACAATTCTATGGAAACTCAGCGAGAAATATTTAAGAGGTTCTCCGGAGATTCTTGAACAAATATATTGAGCAGCATATCGACCACTTAGTTGATGAAGCAAATTTACGGCAACGACAGCTTTTTTCAAACCTGTTTCATTTTTCATTTTGGCTTATCTCTTCCCAGGTTAATATTAATTTCCAAAATAGCAAATGACTTTTCATTTCAATATCTCGGATGTATTTTTGTAGTAAGAGGGGGTTGGCTTTGGTTTACGTTTCTTAACTTTTGAACATTCCAAAGGTCCATTTGAAAATATTCACGCTGCCCGACTTGAAAAGAATGTGCAAAGCATTGAATTGAATGAGTTATAACAGTGGGGGACAAATATGGAAATTTTCACTCCATCCATGGCGCCATCGGCCAATGCGCAGTTAATTTTAAGCCCGCGATATGTAATGGACATCTGTTTTACAGAAGGGGTGGGCGTCGGTGGAGCAAAACGCCTAGGAGAGGAGAGAGTTGGTGAACATTGAGCTCGCGATATGTTAAGGTCATCTGCCTTACCCATGGCGACGGCGTTTGAGGGATGGGAGAGTAGAGATTTGAACGCAGCGGGTGAAAGATCGGTGGAGCAAAACGCCCAGGAGATGGAATGGTCCGAAGCTTCGGCTGGTCTTCAGGAAACGGGTGAATTCAAGATGACGTCCAAGAAGCTGATACAGAGCGAGGAGTGGGCGAAGACGGTGGATAATTCGAGAAAAGATAAGGGAGGAGAGCTAGTCATGTTCCGTTTCGACCGATTTTTTTTTTTGCGTGCGCGATTTAAGAGCCGAAGAAAAGCTAGAAGTGGCATTGATCGATCCATCGATCGTTCACAAGCTGTCGAAAATTAAAACCTATTAAAAATAGATTTTACAAGACTAAGGAAAATGTGCTACAGTACGGCAAATATATGAAAAAAGTCCATTTTTATCTGAATCAGTCTATATTTTCTTATAACTAAACCCATTATTTTTATGGCGTCAATGCGTCTATTTTTGATGCAGACACACATGTCAAAATGTAAACCATGAACGATACTCCCTCCATTATCGACAGTAAAATACATTATAACAAATATTCTATTGCCGGGGTATTCTATTCCATTTTCATTCATTAAACCTTGTCAAATAAAATAGTCACAGCATCACTTTATCTTTTTTTTTTCAAATATTTTGTTTACGACTCGTCAGTAGCTTGTCGGGAATCCTAATCACCAAAGATTTAACATTCCTCGTCCAGTCATCATTACTTTCCTTCTGCGGAGCAGCATAACCGCACTTATAGTATCGAGAATGTCTCATTGTGAAGCGGTTTTTACAAAAAATTCTCAAAGGTATTTAAAATTATTCATCTGATTCATAAGCATAAAAACAAATTTAGAATGGCTTAAGTCGTTACTTGGGTCTTACATGCATGTAGCTGATACCCAGTGAATACCCAAATGAAGATCAAATGGGTTTTGAATCATTTTTCTTATTCTACCTAAAGCACGCTACAATATCCAAACACCCAGAGGTGGGTTGAAAAACGAGGCGCAGCCGATTTTTTTTTTAAACCTGATGAAACTCTCTTTCGAGTGTTTGATATAGCTTCTCAAACTGATCATTAAGAGAGTGTCCACCAGAAAACCAGGCAGAACCAGGCAGGAGGTGATAATACTCAAATCACCGATTTCGCTCAAACTCAGCACAAAGGTTGAGGGTCATGAGTAGATACATTTACCAAAATATAAGGTCAAAATTTTTTATTCTCTCTGAGTTGTAGGGTCCCCCCCGAAAAATGACCATTTGGCACAAATTTATGCATATTAATTAGCTAAATTTAGTCGAGTGGTAAGACAACAAAAATAGCAGCCAGGCAATAAAAACTACTAAATCGTATTCTATATTGATCAGTCTTGTAGCAAAATGTGTTATTGGAATCAGTTGCTTTGATTTGTTGCTTTCCCAATACCGTAAGTGAAGGGCATGTTTCGTCATTTTCACGAGACGCCAAAATTAGGTCATTTTGGATCTTAATATCCCCAATGGGCAACAAGCTAACAACGTAGTTTTAATACTAGAAGTAAGAAGTATCTTTATGCTTACGAAAAATATAATAAAATTTTTGGGCAACTAAATAGGTTTTTAGTATGAAGGAATTTTTGCACCCCACAGAACGATTTGTACGTTTTTCTGGCGATTTCATCAAAATTCGGTAATTAAAAAAAGTGGTTTAATTTTAATCAAATTGCAAGAAAAAGACAGCAAATGTTCAGCTAAGCATCATTCTGCTTATAACAATCCTAGAATTATCGGGAAAAGCTTTTTGAAGCACATTTCATGAAGTTTGTAAATGAGTGTTCATGTGTCTTACTTCATTTTCAATGCAGAAAAACAACTTCTCTCTGCAATAACTCTAAATTTTACTTTCAGGCACAATAAGGGACACAAAAAAAGCAAAGGCTGATACATACATGTCGTATAAGTGCTTCGGACACAGTCAGGGTCCATTGCGATCCGGCCAAATCCAGTAAAGGTATTTTAAAAAGTTCGATCTCTTAATTCAGCTTTTCGTCGATATTTATCGTGCAGTTCATCGCTGTTGACTTTGCTATGAGAATATTCATTGACACCTTGTTGTAATAGCTCCATTTTATGCCCGTGAGAGTGAGACAAATAAGTTTGAAAACCACAGGAGAACAATAAACGCCATCGAATGTTCGCCATTTTGGAGTTAAATTTTTGAGCTTGTGTTGTGGTCAGTCTGGACAATGGACTACCGAATTACCGGATCGACGGACAACTCATGCGGACCACGGACTACGCAAAATATAACGGATAATTTGGTGTAAAACGAATGCAGCATATCAGATTTGGACTGGTTAATTTTAACAGTCGGTTTTCAAACAATGATTACTTAGAACTGCAGAAAACAGTCCATAACTTAAGATTTGTGATCAGAAAATTAAATAATAAAGAGTCTGGAAAATCGAATGATTCCTTGACAGCTCAACAGTAATTCGACATTTGTCTTGTGTTTCTTGTTGTTGGTGTTGTTGTTTCATTTCGGTTTGAGGGTGAAACATAGTATGAGCCCTTGGTGGATCTAGACTAGCTAATAAGGTTGGAGACAGAAGTAAACATTCTCTGCCATTTTGAAGGCTAAGCTCCGCAATATAAAACATAGAGCCAGGACTATGGACCACGGATTAGGGGCTATGGATTACGGACTATGAACTACAGATTACAAACTAGCGGATTTAAAAAAGCATTTTCATAAACTGGGAAAAATAATATGCTACTGATTGTTATCTAATCGAGAATAGTGGATGTCTGTATTTGTGAAAAATATCTGAGAGAAAGAGATAAACCTCTCTAGAAAGTTCTTCCGGGGCGGGGGAGGGGAAACGCCAACAAAATACTGGTTGAAATTCGGCTTGTGATAAGGTTTCTATAAAATAATATATATGCTTATCCTGATTGTGGCATTAGGCCAAGAAAAGACACCCCGTTTAAGACAAAAAGTGATGAAATCGTGACCCCGTCAAAGACAAGAACCCCATTTGTAGTTACGTACCCTGTCGGGCCGCACGTCTCCGTTAAGGCCAGGAAAGGGATCGGTAGGACAGTTATTCTACAACTAAGTTACTACATAATATTTAAAAGCGTCTAGTTAGTTACATTTAAAATTAAATCAAAACCTTTATGGATCTTATTCTTACCTGTATATTATTTACTGCGCATGAGACATGATGGGTTCAAATCAAACCTTCAGGCATGAAAACAGACTGAACTTGTTAGGTTGATTGCCTTTTGAATGATTCGTCGAAAATTTTCTTCTTATTACTCTATACTCGGAACTCATCCAAGCACAACCAAAAAAAAAGAAATGAAAAGTTTTATGCCATGAATTTCAAAACGTTTGTAAAAATTAACCTCTGACGTACATGCAAACTTATACCCCTACCGTGCGGGGGGTAGGGAGTTGCAACTCCTCCCTTGGGTTTTTGCGCTTTTACAGTATTTCGGAAATATTTTATCTATAATAGATAGCCTGTGATGTGCTCTACAAGATAAGGTAAATATTTTGGGTTATGGCGCTACTAAAAATTCAAATTTATCGGAAAAATACGGAAATTGCAAATAGTTTCTGCTAGAGTTGTAAAATATGAAACATTAAACATTTTGCTACTTTTAGTAGCAAAAGACAAACAAAAGATAATTGTCATCAAGGTATTGAATTTTACCAGTCACAAATCTTTATTTCTAAAGTTCGAAAAAATCAATGTTTGAAAATCGACTGTAAAAATTAACCAGCCAAATCTTATATGCTGCATGCGTTTTACACCGAATTATCCGTTATATGATGCGTAGTCCGTGGTCCGTCGATCCGGTAATTCGGTAGTCCGTTGTCCATACTGACAACAACACAGGCTCAAAATTTCAAAATGGCGAAGAATGTTTCCCAAACATGATGTTGACACTTTTCGATGCCGTTTATGGTTTTGCTGTGGTTTTATAACTTATTTGTCTCACTCTTACGGGCATAAATTGGAGCTATTACAACAAGGTATCAATGAATATTCTCATAGCAAAGTCAACAGCGATGAACTGCACGGTAAATATCGACGAAGAGCTGAATTAAGAGATCGAACTTTTTAAAAATATACTGGATTTGGCTGGATCGCAATGGACCCTAACAATGAGTCCGAAGCACCTAAACAACATGTATGTATCAGCCTTTGCTTTTTTTGTGTCCCTTATTGTGCCTGAAAGTAAAATTCAGAGTTATTGTAGAGAAAAGTGTCCCATTGTTTTTTCGCATTGAAAATCAGTGAAGGAAGACAGATGAAACCCTTATTTACAAACTTCATGAAATGTTCTTCAAAAAGCTTTTCCCGATAATTCTAGGATTGTTATAAGCAGAATGATGCTTAGCTGAACATTTGCTGTCTTTTTCTTGCAATTTCATTAAAATTAAACCACTTTTTTAATTACCGAATTTTGATGAAATCGCCAGAAAAACGTATAAATCGTTGAGTGAGGTGCAAAAATTCCTTCATACTAAAAACCTATTTAGTTGCCCAAAAATTTTATTATATTTTTCGTAAGCATAAAGATACTTCTTACTTCTAGTATTAAAACAACGTTGTTAGTTTGTTGCCCATTGGAGATATTAAGATCTAAAATGACCTAATTTTGGCGTCTCGTGAAAATGACGAAACATGCCCTTCACTTACCGTATTGGAAAAGCAACAAATCAAAGCAACCGATTCCAATAACACATTTTGCTACAAGACTGATCAATATAGAATACCATTTATATTAGTAGTTTTTATTCCCAGGCTGTTATTTTTGTTGTCTTACCACTCGACTAAATTTAGCTAATTAATATGCATAAATTTGTACCAAATGGCCATTTTTCGGGGGGGACCCTACAACTCAGAGAGAATAAAAAATTTTGACCTTATATTTTGGTACATGTATCTACTCATGACCCTCAACCTTTGTGCTGAGTTTGAGCGAAATCGGTGATTTGAGTATTATCACCTCCTGCCTGGTCCTATGGTGGACACTCTCTTAAATGCGGAGAAAAAGAAAGAAATAAAATCGCCAAAATCTAAAACCGGATATCCAAGCCTCCTTCACTGTAATGATTTCCTTCGTGTTCTCGACATGAAATATTAATGAGCTTTAGAACTTAGTTTATTAAACCAGGCCTGGTTTTATATATGATGTTTTTTCCCAGGGCGAGATTTCGACGATAAGCATAGTGGGTTCACACTAGACAGAATAAATGTTCGCTCTTTTGTTTCTAGAAAGTTCTCACTTTTAATTGCATAAACGGCAAACACTTTGAAAAATGTATTGGCAAATAATTTTCGCACTCTAATGACATTCCTAAAAGCCGGGAAAGTTTCTCCTGTAGATCAATAACTTCTAGAGGTAAGTATTTTTGCGAACAAATTTACGTCTTCAGACTTCAGTGAACTGTCACTATGTAAACTGGACCATTTGTTTACCATCTGGTTCGTGGCGGCATGACCATAGCGACACAACCTGGAAAACTTCAATGTTTGACAAATGAACTGAACACAACGTGACCTTCGGGGAATCACTCTGATAACAACCGCTAAAAAGTAAACATTTGTATTATTACGAAAATTGCTCAATTTCTTATCTTAGTTTTAACACACTGTTTGTATGAGGTTCGTGTTAAATATTTTGATAGTAAACCAGATGAAAAGCCAGATCTTTGAAGCCCGGTTTCACTACTCGTAGACTTCTTGTTCAACTTTCACTCAATCTAGTTTGCTCAGCATGATTTCAGTTTTGGACGTTTTCAGATGATGATCTATAAGTATAGTAGTTGCTTTTATTTTTGTGGTCTTAATTTACATGTCCCATATACCATTTTGCAGACTTTAATAAGCATGGCAAAAAATTGGGTGACATTTGCCCATATAGTATTTTCACTCATCACCAAGCTCCCAATTTGACCCTTAAATCATATCAAAAGGTCAATAGGTCATAGGCGCAATGTCAACATCCACACTCGGTTTTGGAGAGACTGGAATCTAGTAAACATTTTGTGGGAAATTTGCTTTGGTTCGAGCGATTTTGGCTCGAGTAATTGTGAGTGATTTTGAGCTGGAAGGGATGGGAGCCTTTTTCTAACACGGTTCAACGCAAAATCAGCCGTCTAACTTTGCGGTTTTGCAAACAAGTTGTTATTTGCTCCATAAATTAATAAATATGTTTAGTGTAAATCATAGTATACCCAAGTCACTGCGATTTCGTGTAGTTAACAAGTTTTCTTGCGCAGGCTGTGGTGCCTGTTATGTCGGCGAGACTAAGGCCCAGTTCAAACGTCGAACTTCACATGTGCCGAACCTAATGCAAATGAGCAAAATCTATTGTTCTTGCTAATTTGCATTAGGTTCGGCACATGTGAAGTTCGACGTTTGAACTGGGCCTAACCGACATCTCACTACACGAATCCGAGAGCGCATATCCACTGACAATAATTCCCACATTTTACATCACCTTAAAAGCTCGGGAAAAACTGCCGAGCTTTATGTTCTGGACATTGTTTTTCCATCTTGAACACCGCCCCCACACCCTTCGTGCTCAAAATCAAGGAGACGCTGGGAAAAACCTTCACTCAATGGACAAATTTTTCATGTTAATCTTTCACTGGCAATTTAGTTTTGTTTGTATACTTAGAGTATAATTTCTGTTCCGTTTCTTACTATCGTCACGTTGTAATTAGTTATATTGTCTACATTTCTCGCCAAGTTGTAATTTGTTTTTCCACAACATTGTATCCTTCTTGCATTTATATCACACCCACTAGCGGGTTCTGTTACATTGTCAGCTGACTTGTACTGGTGTTTAGATGTTTACAATAAAAAAGTCGTAACCTTTCTAAAAATTGTTGAATGAATGAAAGCCACCTGGTGATAGTTCATTCTGAACCGCAATATGTTCATATTAGCTCGTTCTAACTGCAAATTATACCTTTTAGATTACCACAATATTAATAACACCACGACTAATGGCTTTCTTGTTCAATCAATGGAAGCCGTCCGGTAAACACATTATGACGAATAATTTTATGCATGTTCAGACCAAACATGTTTTTGTTTGGATCTTAAAGTTGACCGTTGTAAAAACGATTCTTTGGCTTAAGCCAAATCATATTTCATGTTCAGTTTTGTGGGTAAGTTAAACTTAATGGTTGAATTCTTGTTTAAAGTCATATATAACTTTCACATTCATGTGGTGAATAATTATTTATATTATTTTATTTATATCATTGAATTTAAGTTGAAACATTTGTTTTGCCTTATTATCTGACACTAAGTAATAGTCGTAATACTTTAGTACGCCAACTTACTTTCGTATGGGCTAAGTTTAGTATTTTTTTTAATGGCAATCAGTGATAACTACTGGTGGGCTATGAGTCATTACTAAAAAAAAGCTAGGTTTGTGGCAGCAATGTGTTTAAAAAGAAATGAAAAATGTCAGGTAGTTGTATTTAATTTGACAACATTTCATTCGTATTCATTGTGTTCTAGAGTGGCTTGCAGCCCCTTTTATTTCGCTCTGTAGGACACAAAAATATGTAACTAAGAAGTTATTTGTCTCCCTCCCAATTTGTCCCGAAAGATGGGTGATAGATATTCAGTTTCACATCTAGTGCCAGTTTCTAGGTTACAAGTCTTATGCAAAGTGTGCCGCACACTTTGCACAAGTTGATCGCTATTCACCTGTTATTCAACATTCAACTCTGATAATTATCGCCCTTTTACAAAAAATACAATCGACGAGGCAGGTGGCACAACGGCACAGTCGTATAAAGGGCGTCTGACTGAGCGCCTGGCGATAGGTTGATGCATGCATACGTGTTTCACGGTCGTGTTTGTGTCAATATGGTGTATGCAAATCGCGGTATCGGTTAATTGGTTTCGTCGAGCTTGCTTATACATACGAAAAAAGCTTACGATACAAGAGGAACGTTTAAGCAATTTAATTAGAGGCTTGTTATAAAAAGTTGGTTGAGATATTACCCGCTCGAGTGTGCCTGATCGATCAAGGTTCTGCAGTGTCAGAACACGAGAGAACAAGAATAGAGTGAGTACATGAAGTCTGTATCGTTTTATACCTTACTATTAAGTGCCTGTTGTTAGGTAAGGCCATTTTAGGTTAACGTTTAAGATATGGTATTGACAACAATGTACATATATTGCATATACAGTGGTTGATCTATTTAGCTACTCGTACGAACTGTACATGTTTTAGTAAAATGATCCCAAACTTTAAGAAGTATATGATCATACCCGGTGCACCGATGTAAATGTCACAGAAACGTTTACCCGGTTTTCTACCGACAAACCTATTTCTTCATTTGAATATCTTAAATTTAAGGCGGAAAACATAGTTTGGGTATAGCCATAGTGTTATAGAAAAGGGATTCGACGACTAATAAACGTAATTATTCTATCAAACTAAATGACATGCTAGCCTGAGAAAACTGAGGTCGTTTTGCGGTGCCACCAATGGTTCCCCCGCGAAAGGTGACATGCGTGCTAATATGAACAAATATATATTTTCGTGAAGCTAAGAAAAATCCTCTTTTATTAAAAATTTTAAATTACTTAGGTCCAATTGGACACAAGCAACACAGTTTTGACCATAGATGAGAAATAAATGGGAAGAAAGGTTTTGTTCGACACGATTTAGCTTGAATAACGTATATGTTGTGGTGCAATTTTGTCCTTGGTGCAAATTTTACTCTGTTTTGGAGTATGGTAATGTATGATAATGTATGATAATGAGTTTTAAACAAAGGAAAACAAAATTTGCACCAAGGATAAAATTGCACCACAACATATACACTATGCTTTTTGAAGGGCAAAAGCAATACTATTAAGTCGTTACCATAGTTAAGATCGCTGGTGACATCTTAAGATCATCACTCTGCATGTGTGTACGAAGTGCAGACGACCAATTTCACATTTTCATATTTATTTTTTTCTCTATACCATAAACGACGATATGCGAAATGTAGACATGAGTTCAGAATATTTCCATGCCCTTAAATTACCCAGTAAGAAGAATATGTTCAATGGAAAGTAAACAACAAAACGAATAAGGACAACTTTTTTTTGTAAATACAAACGCCGATTTTGTATAAGGAACGACACTTAAGACCACGATTAGGACCTTAGCTCTTTCAGTATCCTGTCATTTATCTCAGCTTTTCTCAGTACAAGAATAATCCCTGACAAACATGAACATATAATCCAGTTTTCATATTATGACACACGTTTTTTAGATGTATTTTAACGTTTGTCTTTAAACGTTTGGCATAAATCCAGCAACATGAAGTGTTGTATTTTTTAAAAGTTTTTATAGTCAACAGTGCACCATTACTGTGAGCAGGCCATGACCGTCCAAAATAAAGCCATTAATGATTCTGACGGTCGGCATTTAGATCTTTATTGACATCTGTGACATGCCAGCTTATTGAACAAAAAAAATTAAAGTAATGACATTGCAAATGTCGCTTTCGTCTGTAAGCAACAGCTGAAAGCATAGAAAAATTCATAACAATACGTTATATTAAAAATTTTAGGACGAAACATTCATTATTTAATTCCAATACTTTAAATTGCTTTTCCATCGTGTGCAGTTTGCAACGGACCATTAGCTTTTAAGGTTAAACAAAACATATCTGGTAGTTTCGTTATTCAGTTTTCTCACTAAATGTTTCTTTTGCATGTCTTAGATCGGAAAAAATATATGCAAGACGGCAAACAACATGGATAACACGAGTAGCAACGAAACCTTTCCAGACGAAGAAGATAGCTTGTATACGGATGACTTGTACAGTTGTCCTCCGATTGAGAACGAAACCGCGCTCGAAAAAGCGGCAAAGTTAACAGCATTCTCAGTGATAATTGTCACATCCTTCATAGGAAACATATTGATAATATCTGTTACTCGGCGGACTCGGAGTATGCGGAAGATAGCTTACAACTTTGTTGTCAACATGGCCATTGCAGATCTTTGCACAACGGTCATCAACATGCCCGAGTCACTTGTAGTAGAGATCCGAAATACGGATGAGTGGCTACCAGGCGATGCGGGAGTGGTACTCTGCAAATTACTACCCTTCTTCCAAGAAGTGTGTGCATTCTGCTCCATCCTCAGTTTGCTAGCAATTGCACTGGACCGGTGTTTTGCCATTTGTCTTCCACTCAAGAGAATCATGACGCAGAGGATCTCCAAGGTTATTATCTTGTTTACGTGGCTGATACCTACTTTGGCGAGCGCGCCGATGCTTGTTGCAAATAACGTGTTCGAAGAAGAAGGATTGCTTTTTTGCTTCGAGGCATGGCCTGCTCCATTTGACAACGAGCAAGCGCCAACAGACTATACCATTATTCTTTTCGTACTATTTTATGTATTGCCGTTGACAATGATATCGACGCTGTACACTTGCGTCGTTTATAAAATATGGCGAAGAAGGGCTCCGGGAAATCACTCGTCGACCACAAATCAAGTTTACTCCAGGAGCAGAAGAAAGGCTTTAAAAATGTTTATCGCTATTGTCGTTTGCTTCACGCTTTGCTGGCTTCCATACCACGTGAGGTTTTTTCTAGAGTCTTACAACGAGGAGTTTCAAAACTGTGGAGTGCCTGGATATTTATTCTTTATTTCGTTATTTTTCTCTCATGCCATCAGTGCATTGAATCCATGCATATACATGATATTCAATAAGGACTATCGCAATGGAGCCAAACGTCTGCTTAGCTCTTGCTGCTGTAAAAATCCATCTGCGCTGTATCCTGAGGTAAACACAGGCACCGCCGTTAATTCGCACACAGGAGGTAACGAGGGACAGGCGTTGACGACTTTTCATTCCCGCAGCCCTCGGTTGGGCATCACGAAATTTTGGAATAACAAAATAGAGCCATACAACCCAGAGTTGCCTAAGCATGATGTTATTCTTGTTAATATTACAATCAAGGATTCCTAAGAAACATGGGAATTAGCTAAGCAAAATTTAGATATTTCGGCGGGAGACTGTCCGTTTGCATTTTACCCGCTTAATTTCAAGCACATTTTCAACTAATCATTAAAATAGTAATACAGAAGTATAAATTGATCTATTGAGATATTTGGGTTAACCTGTTTCTTTTTCTCCAATTAACTCAGTTTTAGAAAACAATAAACTTATTTCGTCCAACAATACTACTTCGGTAATCGGATAAAACGATTCTACAGAGAAAAGCAAGACAAGTAGTTTGATGATAAAGTGCAGGATTACAAGGATGAAAGTGGATTACACCATTTCATCAAATTCGATTCGTGACAGGTGGTCCAAAAACCAAACTTGACATTCTGATCTTTTTAGCCGTTATTTTCTCTCTCCTTTTATACTTCTTGACTTTCAATTCTTTTGGCGATTTTTACTTCCCATTTCAATATAATAAAGCAAGCTTAAACCTCGGGATTACAAGCAAATTTATATATCCCCACTATGGTACCGTGGCCGTGGGTATTTGCTATGTTACGGGGCAAAAATTCACATCAAATTGTTTCTGATCGGCTACCGAAAGCTTTAACCTCCCAAAATGAATGTCACTGAAGATAATTCCGTAAAAGTTAAGGGGGTTGGCACCAACCCATCCTGCCTTGTACGCCCGAGGGTTAATTTGCCGCGCGAAGGCACTTTGCGACTTACCAGCTCGACTAATTCAAACGTAAGTGGAGACAATATATATTCAGTCCAGCCTCAGGAAATAATGCCAAAGAACTGCTTGGGTGAGCTCTATTTACTGACATATCCATATGGGATGAATTACGTGCCTGTTTATTAATTCCACTCGAGTCAAAGCATACTTGACAACTATTCACCCAAGTGTAGGTGAAATTAAAAGTAGTGGATCCGTGTGCCAGTTCGCGAAGCGGCGCGGGAAATATTTATTACTAACTCTACACCAACACTGAATTTGAATAATTGTTTTTAGTATAATATAATACACCATCTAGTAAGTAAATAACCAGCCACAAATAGTTAATGTATTATTCTAACAAATGAAAAAATCGTACGCGAAATCTAGAACAGTGCCTGTCCCGAGTTTGAGCAGCTAACCAGGGCGCGTGAAAAGAAAATCCACTGGTTTGGTATATTCTAAAAGCTATTATCCCAGCAAAGGTGATGACAAACACACCATCCAAAGTGGAAAAGAGAGAGCACGCACAAGAAACTTATAGTTATAGATTTTACCCACCGAATGGCAATTGGAACGCATTTGAATGGTAACAGTTTGCATGATCCTTTGCGAATAAAAGGGGCTAGCAACCCCACTCCGAAAACCAACTCCAAACACTAAAACGTCGACAACAAATCCACTAAGGCAATCAGCTCTGAAAGAGGAAGGACTCCTTAAGTAAAATATGACACAAAGCGAGAAAATCTGCCAGAGGACTTTCCTATCGCCTATTTCGAAGGTTAGTAAGGAAATTGTTTGAGACGGGTAAATCAGCCCATGGCTTGTGTTATCGACCAGCCATACAGATGAAGCTAGCGAAGAGGGAGGTGGTAATCTACTTAGGTCACGAAGAGGTTAATACATGCCTTCACATCGAGGACAAAGCATTCATGTTGTTTCGGGAAGCAAAGTCTCATCGGCTGGAATCAGCAGGTCCGAGGATCATTCTTGCCATAAAACATTACGGAATTAATAAACAATACGAAACTTTCGCCGTTTTTCTTTAAAATGCCTCTGCATGTATATATGGTGTACGTATTCAGTTGTCATTCAGTGTTACCATCTGCGATGTAGGAGCATAGGTTTAGAGTGTAATAACATCAAAAAACGACAAATAAAGAATATACTAGGTAAAGCTATTTCTCTTTAAAAACCTAAAGTATTTTCTACTAATGAAAAATTCTGCCTGGATGGTTCAAATTCCCGTTATGGATTCGGGCGGGCTGTGTATAAAGTTGTGGCACTCGCTACTCGTATTGAAGAAATAGATGCATTGAGTTTGAAGTTTTGGATTAGCAGATTTGTCAAAAATTCGGGAGAAAGTGATATCCACAAAAGACTGTTTGTGCGGTATGCTACGCTTTCTGCAAGAGAAAATAAATCGGTGTTGACTATTGATAATAGCGACCGAAGGAGAGAAATGTAGTAGACTGAAAAACAAAATTGGTCTTTCGGGTCTTCTGGGTTTTTTGCCTTTTGTTCTGCCTTTCGAAATTAAAAAAGCTTCCTTGGCCTTACGTATTGAGTCTCGGTTTAATAGCAATGTAGATTAGTTGCATGTCATTAGCAGTGTGATTAGGAGAGTTCAGAAAATGTGCGGCGACTGTAGAAGGTTTAGATTTGGTGTTAGCATTATCTATGGTACGGCAGTGTTCATCAAATCTGTCTTTTTAGCAAGATCCGCCACTGGTAACAGTGCCTCACATGACCCTTACTTGTGTTAGTCCGGGACAGACAGAGATAACGAAATAATGCACTTAGGCTTAAGCACCTTCAATTGAAAACAATATTTTGTTTTTAACTGATATCAACAGTATCCCTTGACATTGCATATATTAACAGCAATAAATTAAAATGGTCCCCCTCCACCCTTCTTCCCCCCTTCAGGACCATCCACAAAGCGTGTGTATCTCTTGCCATGAAATTTGGCAAGCTCTTTTGGATTCACTCCTAACCCATTGTCTAGAATTAAGTAGGCTCGACTCAGTTTTTTTTTTTCTTTTTTTTTTGCCGTGGGGTGTATGTTTTGAGATCCGTTATGACATGTGATCAAAGTTTTGTTTCACTGGTTTCCAAGCGACAGCGGTTACCATAGCAACACCATCGCTTATTGCGATTTGTTTTAAACAATGTGGTAATCGTTTGTTAAGTAAAGGACAATCATATTTTAACGACTGCCAAACCCCCTCCCTCCAAAGAAAAAGATGTTACGTCCCTTAGGCAATACAATACATTTCATTTCTCGCTCCTTGAATGGTTTCAGGACTAATTTACAATTGCAAATTATAAAATATAGACTTAAGGTATTCACAAGATTGGTTTAAAGTGACTAAATTAATTAAACAGTGAATAGAATAAAGGAATGATTAGTCATCGAGCCATCAGGATGTTCTTTTTCAGGCTCTTCTATTTACTACAACCTCAACCCCAGGGTGTGGGTAGGGTGACCGCTGATCTGCCGCCAGGCAGCACATTTGGCCTAGTCGCAGGTCGGAGTCGCAGAAATGGACAACGCTTTCTTTTTAGGTGAATAGAATGACTGCTAGTGGTGTTATTATTGATAGTTTGTGATCTAAAAAGGAGCAAAGTTAACGATTTAGAAACCCTTGGATGGTTTCCCAGTCTCTGCTGCCTTTCCTTAGTTGCTTACTATAGACAAGAAATGTTACTTCATATTGTCTCTTTTTATTGTCCATTCAAGGGAACCAGCTTGACTTTACCAAAACTTAACAAAATGAAAGAGGAACCGCAACCTCGTTACCAGGGCCTTCTCCGCGTTGAAAATGGCGGGCGTAGAAATCCCTGGTAAAGGCTACCAAAATACTCCAAGAATCGCGGAGAGCAGAAACACATCTCTTGAAGAAAACTATTACGTTGTTTCCATTGGAATATTTTAGCTTCAAATTTCGGTAAGCTTAATTTTCGATATGGTCGAGGCATCGTAAATCACGGTGTTACAGTTAACACTCCACATATTTTATAAGACGACGGATCATTACCTCGTCGTGGTCGGGAGCTTGGGTTTCTGCTTAGCTCCAAGTAGGGTCACCCATGCCGGAAAGGACAAGTGGGAGGGACCAGACGAAGAGTGATCCACTGGTTCCCATGTTTTGGGGCTCGGTACAGGGCTAAAAAGCAAAAAAAAAATCTCGTTACGCAAACGGCAACAGAGGCATTGACTGGAACGGTGTGTGATGACCTTTCAGAGTGTATCCAAGATGCTAGCATGTACAGCAGTGGAGTGAAAGCCGCAAGGAAGCCACTTGCAGGAAGTTAGAAGTCCTGAACGCCAAGAACAAGACCAGAATAGGTATCTGGAACGTGTGTAGCATGTATGAAACAGGAAAGCTGGTTCAAGTCACAGCAGAAATGCGACGCTGTGGCCTACACATACTATGGCCTGAGAGTCAGCGAAAGCAGGTGGACAAGATCAGGGAGACACTGACAACCACCACAGGAGAGACTGCTATACATTCAGAGAGGCTAAAAGAACCCTGCATGCTGCAGTACAGAGTGGCCGACGCGGCTGTCAATCATGAGAATGTCAAGAGGGGACAGGTGGGTGTTAATGGATGAACTCAAGCACTTGGAAAATGAGAAAGCAGTGATCTCAAGCAGTTTAAGGCCTGGGTTTAAAGTCTGTTTGGAAAATATGGTTGACACTTAATAACTTCGGCCAGATTGCCTAGACCAGGTTGAAATTTTCCCTGAATGAAATCTTGACGTCTTCTTCTGCCTTAACGCATAAGTTTGGTCACGTGACATGCAACGTGATCAAAATTTTTAAATGAAGCAAATCGGCAATGTGCCAGCGAATTTTCTTTGTGAAGTTAAATAAATTAGTTTTTCCGATGGAGATTTAACATATTTAACCTACTACGTTTGGAATGATTGTCTTTGAGTTTTAATATTACAGTAATTATAGATAATCAATGGTTGAGTTTTGGATTTAAAAATTACCTTTGTCCTCACAAAAAATATTTTGAGAACAATGGACGATCATTCCAAACGTGAAGAGCTGGAAATATTTAATCTGCATCAGAAAAGCGTTTTTATTTTATATTTTCTCTTAAAACCTTGATTCACCAATTTGTCAAATATCTGCTATTTTAAGAAAAATGGCCACGTCACATGTCACATGATTTATGGGAAAGCTTATTATACTTAAAAATATTAAGGACGATAACTCCTTTCAATGTGCCAAATTTCGATCCAGTTCCATTCCCTTTGTTAAAGTTATCACGAAAAAACAATTTTTCCTGGTTAAAGCCTTTGACTCAGGCCTTAAACTACTTGAGATATGTTTCCAAGATAAGTAAAATTCCGGAATTCCTTGATTTGTTCGAAACAAAGGGCGTGACAGTTGTCATTAATCGACGTTTTTTTTTTTTCTACATGAACACAAACACAAAGTAAATGGCATGTTGTAGACGACATAAATGGTACGAATTCAGTTGACCGAGTTGGCCATCTAGCGAAAGCTGAATAAATAAAGGTTACAATAGATCATACCAACTTCAAATTGCATGTCACTAAATTTCCATATTTTTGTTTTAGTCGCTGAGATTATTGCCCATTTCTATTATAGTTAAAATAAATGTATCAGTGTTCAGAGCAGAGTTTTCTGTTAGAAGTATTTCTTACGAATAAAATAAGGTCGACTTTTTTAATTTGATTCGGAATAAGAATTAGCATATTTTTCAATTCCTCATTCGCATTATCGTTATATTATCGTACAGGCACACTCTGTTGATTACCTCGCAAGCAGACAGGGCTTTTAAATGAAGCAATTTGGAAATCTTATTCAAGCTTCTGCGTTTCATGCTATCCCAATTTAGTGACCGTTTAGTGTTTTTCATCGCCGACAAAGCGACAAAGGATGCTGCGCACGGAACAATTTTTTCAACTTTTCTATATCTAATATTATTTTGTTTTCTACTCAAGAGACACCGTTTCATAACATCTGTGCATGAGGACCTGAATGTAAAGACTGATGGCGAATGAAACCTATTGCAGCTCGTGGATATCGAATAAATATTCGAAGAAGTCTTTATGGAATGATTAAATACCTTTCGAATAGATTCAAAGCGTTATCCACAGAATACCAATATGACTACCTTTGATTCACAATCCAAGTATAGTCCATAGATAAAAGGCTTATTGTACGAATTTCAAGGGCTCTTTAGGTACAACGTGCCATTCTACTGCAGAATAAATAGTAACTGCACCTCATAACTTTCGATTTATATTTAGATTCAATAGCTAATACGTCGCGATCAGTAATCGGAACAGACAGAAAATGGGCCTCTGAATACTACGTTAGGTATCAGATCAAAAAGAGCAATGAATAGAAACCGCCATCATGGCCAGTGATAGTAGGAAATACCGTCAGTGATGAAAAAAAGCGATGATTGTTTCTTTCTATAATTTACAACCAGTGGCTACCATGCGTTTGACACCAGCGCGATACTTTTTGTTAAACACCATGTATATGCATGGATGGATTAAATGCGCTTGCAGCATGTGTGAGGAAATGCGCAATAAAATCGACATGTTCTGGGAGTCCACAGTTATAAAAATATTCATCGTAAGAAGTTAAAAAGAATGTAATATGGTACGGTAGCCAGCAGAGCGCAAAACAAGCAACAATTGCGATGAACATTTGCAGTGCTTTTCTTTTGCTCCGACAGTGTACTCTGTTGTTTTTCGTACTGAGACTTCCAGGATGCTTTCTCTTCCAGATTTTATAAATAACGCAACTATACAACGTCGATATGATGACCAGTAGCAGCAAGTAAAACAGAACGAAAAGGATCGTTGTACAATCCCTGGCCGCCTTCATAAAGTTAAACGGAGCGGGCCATTCCTCAAGGCACAGAATTAACCCATCCGTTTTTATCACATTATTTGCAACAAACATGGGCGCGCTCGAAATACAAGGTATCAACCATGAAATTGCAATGATAATTTTGCAGCGCTTTAGCGTTGATTCTCTTCAGTGGAAGACAAATGGCGATAAACCTGTCAAATGCGATGGTCAATAAACTCAGAATGGAACAGAAGGCACAGATCTGCTGGCAGAAGGGCAAAACTTTACATAGGATCACCCCGACAACACCTGGCATCCATTCAACAGTATCTCTTAAATATTTCCTCTACAAGAAACTCAGGCATGTTGATGGTTGTGGTGAAAAGATCCGCAATGGCCATGTCGACAACCAGGTTGTAAGCTGCCTTCCACACACGATGAGTGCGTTGGGTAAGAATTATTAGCGGAGCTCGCGGACCGAAGGCCCGCTGCGGAGCCCCATACTCATAGAACCTATGCCCGTCATTTTTTATGGTCATGGTTAGCGGGATGTTTCGCAATTTTTCGCAATTTTTCCGTTGGACAGGGCTAACTCGCGGGCGCGTATGACGTCGCAAAACATGCGCGTATGACGTCACACAACATCCGGGATCTTAGCAAAATGTCACGTCAGCTGGGAAAACACTTTTGATGTTTTGCTGTGTTTAGCGGAGAAAGCCGATTCAAATTAAAGTCGTTATTTCCCTGCATTTTTTCGCGGTTTGCTACTCAAGACAGGGATACTAATTAAGGGATACTCAGAAGCCGCTATAGTGGAAAAAGAAGAGCTTTCAGGGATAAAATCTTGCTTCGAGGAACTTCAATCAATTTCTCGGGCAATTTTGGGTACTAAACAATAGGTGTATTTTATTTGGAAAGTAGTCGTACTAGTTATTCCAGACGGAAAAAAGTTGTTTTTGTGAACTTTTGTACTGTCTAAATGTAGGTGGCGTAATTCTGTTTTCGAGAATTGCTAAAATTGAAAAAATAGCCCGGTCGTCAATCTTAATTCTTGTGCTTCCGACCTCTCACCTCAGCTAAGTTTATCATCGGCTTTCTGTTCAGAGAGAGACACTTTTAGGCTCAGCCTATCTATAGTATATTACCAAAATATTTCCAGTCAAGGAAATTGCTATTATCACAGCAACCGCTGCTACCTTTGAAACGTTGCCGAAAATATTTATCTCGTCTAGCAGAGGACAGCTGTAAGAACTATGAAGCTCATCTTCCTCTCGGTCGGTGGAATTGTCGTCCAAGAGAATGCTATTAGTCATGCTTAAAACACTTTGGCCATAGTTCCTTTTAAAAGAACAGCGATCGCGAGAATTGATCACCCTGTAGTCAGGTGCCTTTCTATTAATCACATAGGACAATTCATCCTTAAAATAACTGCCAGAAAACGAAATGGTTGAATAATGATCTGTCGGCGATACTACAACAATAAGAAGGAACATCTGCAACGTGAATAAACTGAAATGATGCTGATCTGTTCAAAATTATCTTGTTTGTTACTTTTTCAGGATAACTGTTTGATGGCCAATCAGTGGTTATGTTCGTTCATCGACAATTCTAGATCTGCACGCGGAAAGCTTTCCCTTTCAGGACTATTGATTATTTATGTTTCACAAGTAACCTATTTGATAACTTGATTTTTGATCAGCAAAATGGACATGGTTTCAAAACATAGAGCAATGTTTGCATGTCATTTCGTGCATAAGGAAAATAAAAATAAGAAATGAGAATACATGATTAAAACCTGGGCCTCCTAATGATAAGAAGCAATTTACATGACTGTGTCTTTGAACTGATTGTGTTTTACGGTACGTTTTTGAATGTGTTAATGTTTTGTTACAAGGATCTATAACGTATTTCAGTGTGGTGTACATTATTATAGGAAATTAACGCCCCATGAAATTAACGCAAATTCTCAAAATTCGCGTTAATTTTAGTCGCGTTAATTTTTGTGAGCGTTAATTTCCGATACATTATTTAAGTGGAGCGTTTATTTCCGAGACCTTAATTTCACCTCAAATTCTGAATACCGTCCGAACACATATAGCAACTAGGAAACAATAACCTTCTCTTTTCTGCACACTGTTTTTCAATCTTTTACAATGTAAAAGCCTTGATGATATGTCATCTGCAATATTTCCAATTCATTCTTAATTGCTTTCAGAAGAGCGGTTCTCGACATCCGTTTTTTTTTTTTTTTGTACTACACAGTCAGCCAAAATATCTTTAGAGACATCAATAGTCGCGTTAATGTTCTTCATTTTGAACATTTGCCCCTTCTCTCGCGTTAATTTCCTTTATACGAAAGAAATTTTCCCTCCAATTCGCGTTAATTTCAAAGACCTTAATTTACAGGAGCGTTAATTTCCTATAATAAGGTAATATGTGATTTAAGAAGCTATCAGACCGTCTATTATCCTATGCCTGAGAGAGATATTTGCGTTTCTTTCGTGAACTGTCTAAAGAAATCAAAATATGGAAACGTATTAGTTTAAATACAAATAAAAGGAATTTTTCTGTTGTAGAGTTTTGATGAAATGCTAACAAATTTCGAATTACTACGATATGAGTGAAAGAAATTTTCCCTCCAATTCGCGTTAATTTCAAAGACCTTAATTTACAGGAGCGTTAATTTCCTATAATAAGGTATGTGATTTAAGAAGCTATCTGACCGTCTATTATCCTATGCCTGAGAGAAATACTTGCGTTTCTTTCATGAACTGTCCAAAGAAATCAAAATATTGAAACGTATTAGTTTAAATACAAATAAAAGGAATTTTTCTGTTGTAGAGTTTCGATGAAATGCTAAGAAATTTCGGACTACGATATGAAACACGTTCCAAACCGTTGGGGGATATTCCAAAGTTGAAAAATTTCAGCTGAAAATGGCTTTAAACTGTCATTCTTTGACGGAATCGTAATATTCGGCTGAAATGTTACAAACACTACTGATTTTCGCCGGACAAAATGCCGTTTCAGCTAGAAAACATCATTATCCATTTTTTTCAGATGGACTTTAAAAAATATTTTCACCCACGATTGGTTTCAGAAATTTCCAAAACCGTTTTCATTCCCTCTTCATCATGATTGATTTCAAAAAATTCAAAAACCATTTTCATTTCAAATTTCTGAAACTCTTTTTAAACCCAATTGGTTTCAGAAATTTCCGAAACCATTTTCACTAAAAATTGGTTGCAGAAATTTCTGAAACCCTTTTCAAACCCGATGGTTTCAGAAAATTCTGAAACCATTTTAATTTCTCGGACGAATGGTTTCAGAAATTTCTGAAACCCTTTTCAAACCCGACTGGTTTCAGAAATTTCCAAAACCAGTTTTGTTCACGTTTGCCTTTAGAACGTTTGAACCTTCACACAAAATAAGCAAATAAATACATATTTGAAAGTGTTTTAATTATATTATAGAAATGCTTTGACTGACTTTTATGCTAAAAATAAAATATTTAGTACAAAGACAGCAAAAAAGGATTTCATGTAATAACTGGTTAAATTTACTAAGTGAAAACTGGCGAAAAGAAAATTGTTATACAGTTTATAGATAGCTTTATTTATATGTAAACAAAAGTTCACAAAAAAAGCTAAAGCAAAACAACTAAAAAAGGTGAAAGTGTTCTAATGCTGTCTAACTATGAAATTCTGCAAAACAGACAGTTGTACGCCTCTTACCGAACCGAGAGCCAAATATTGGTATTGGCCAAAATTGAGGTCAAGATGGGAAAAAATTGGCCAAGTTCTTTATTTTATAAAGTGTGGTGCAAATTACCCTAGGCCCGGTTGTTGGAAAGCTGGTTAAGTCGGTTAACGCTAACCCAGGATTAAAACTTAACTGAGAATTTATAATTTCTCTTGATAGAAGTATTTTCAAAAGCTAATTAAGTTACATGCGAAGACAAGTCAGAGATGAAACTAAAGGGATCTAAAGGGCAAAAATACTTTGGAAAAATCTCAATTGATTAATTATTTAACTGGAATCAAAATTGATGCTAACCCTGGGTTAGCTTAATCGCGCTTTGAACAACCCGGCCCTGTATAATTACAAAAACTAATGAGAGCGCAAATATTCTGCGCTCTACTCCATGAATAGATTTAGTGCAAAACACACTATATAATTACAAATACAAATGAGGGCGCAAAAATTCTGTCTGCTCCATAAAAAATCAGTGCCAATTACTCTGTATAGTTATGAAAACTAGTGGGGCGCAAACATTCTGCGCACTGCTCCATGAATAAATTTAGTCCAAATCACATTTAGTTCAAATCACACTGAATTAATAATTATATTGCTTTGCTTCATTAATATTTTTAAATCTGCACTTTCTTCCATGAATGAACTAAGTGCAGATTACTCTGTATTAAACTTTAGACCAATGAAGGGAAAAATTTATGCAGTTTGCACCAAATAAATTCAGATTAAAATCACGCTGTATAATAAGAAAAAAGGAATGAAGTCACAAAAATTCTGCATCCAGCTACATAAATACATTGAATGGAAACTACACAGTTTTTACATCATGAAAGGTGCAGTGCAAACTCTCATATTAAATAATTAGTTATGGTGGAAGCAAAAGTTCTGCCTCCATTTATAAATATATCAATAGAAATTCTACATGTGACAGGGAATAAATAACTCAATAAATGGGTAGTTTCTTGGTGTTGCGGATGGTGTGATCACCAAATGACGTAAAACAAAAGATTCAAAAGACACAGAACAATACCTACACCACAACACAAAAGCTAACCAACAATGGCTTCCGCAACACCAAGAAACACCCAAAAATGAGTATATACTTTCCGACTTCAAAGACATGGCATATCCCAGCATATATGTATGGACGAATGGTTGGACCTGAAACTTAGAATAAAAACGCGAAGTCAGGCAATGTTTTTTTTTTATTAAAGCTGGGAGAACTAAGCTCACTTGCGTTAACGTTAAGCTAATAAATGCACTGTACATTGAACATTTTTTTAGTGAGTGAACAGGCGAACAAATTAAAATCTGTCGGTTTATAATTCGTAACTCATCAGTTGCATGTAAACAAGGCTTATTATCTACGGAAGTCGTTATTTTACTGTATGTAATCAATTTTTGGTTCAGCATGTTTCAAATTATCCAGCTTCAGGAAAATAAGCCGCCATAAACGGAAACGTGTTTATGAACTTACCTTTATGGTGGGAAATAAAGTGGCGCACAATTTGTAGAATTAGATACTACACACGATCGATGCCTTTGTATCGAAGCAAACATTTCTCGAGCCTTGCATGTATCGTGTTAAATTTAATACAGCACGTTATGAGCTTACCTGGAGTACGAAGGACATACGTGGCATATTTTCACACCAGTGATAAACAGCAGAATATCCAACCATTTTCGCCGTTTACATCCATATTGTAGTCGCAAATTGAACTACACAGGTTTATCACAGAACTTATCGAACGGAGTGGTCCATCATATTTCCAAGCCTCTTTTTCAAACAACAACTTTTAGAGAGAGAATTACTCGAACCGCACTGCGCCCCTGGAGCGGTTTTAACTGGTTTGAATTGATTGCTTGCGTGTACTTGTGGTGTGGTCACGAGTGAGCAAAGCATACCATCGTCACGTGAGCGATAAGAGTAAAAGGTCACGTATCTTCCACAAAAATGAACTGGTTTATTTACTATTCTAGCTGTTTGAATTATTTAAAATCTACTTCTTTTATATCGGAATGAAACTGTAATATCGTGGTTTAGTTTAGTTTTAGGGAGAAAAAAATCTGTCACAGAACATTGTGTCACACGTAAAGTGACACTTTATTCGTTTGTGGTCAAATGGTTGAAATGTTTGTCTCTGATTACATATACAAAGGCTATTCTATTCACCAGTTTTGAAAACAGATCGTTACTGATTTGCCCGCCATTTATCTGTATCGTGAGCTAACAACTTACAACGATCAGTTGTGGAAACAGTCACCTACAAGCTGAACAACTGAAGCGGGTTCCAGAGTAATCGAACAGCTGCTGGTATGTATATACTGTTTTATAATATAACTGACACATGTTTTATAATATAACTGATTGCTTGGGTTTGTTTGTAATCGGGAGGGAAGGAAACGTTGAAATAATCGGTTTGTAGTTGTGCCATGTGAATCCCGCTTTTATTAGCGTTTTATAAAGTCCGGATAAAATAAGAACAAGATTTCAGTGTTAAATAATCAGTAGAGCGCTTTAGATTTTAAGCAGTCACCGGCAGCGAGAGTACAACCTTTCTTACTTTGTCATTTGGAGATAAGCACTTTTAAATTCTGGTTCCGTTTGTTCAAAGAAAGATTAATTAGGATGATCCAAGGTCAACGCCGGCTATGAATAGAAATTTTTGGCGGATTATAATCGTGAACGTTGATTCCTAACTTAACGAACTCTTAAAATAAGCCAATAATTTTATAGTTAACATCCAGTCCTTGTAATACCGTAGAATCCCGTCCCAGTTATAAGCCCTGGGCTTGTACAACTTCGTAAGGGTTTTTGGGTGGGCCTATAATCGGGGAGGGGGGGGGAGTGGAGGGGGAGCGCTGATAACCCGTGGGGCTTATAATAGGGAGGAAAAAACACGTCTGAAATCCATTCTGTTTAAAAAATGAAATTTTTAATTATTGTTTCCTGTATACGGTACCCGGTATAGAGGGGGTATATAACCGGGAGGAAATTTCTATTAGCAGACAGGTCGGCTTATAATCGGCTTATAACCGGGATTCTACAGTATTTAATTCTGACATGTTGAGATATTTGGGAACGTTTAGAACTTCACTGAATAATGAACTGGTATCACATCTGGTTATTCTTGAAAACAGTTGTTTAGAACATAACAAGTCACTGAGCTCTATTGTTTCAGGTCTATACTGGAAGGTACAGACCTCCACAACAAAGAGAAAATCCCGTCCAAACTGTGGAGAACTGTTTGGACGACATCACTGTGGGCGCGTTTGTCGCGGTTCATCTGCTCCGGCGACTGGGAAAAAAATCCAGTTATTGGAAAAGTGGTGGCAATTACAGAAAATAATATCACGATACATTATTGGAAATGGCTCTTACAAAGGAAACATGCCTTTTAGAAATGGTTCTTGTTACCTGTAGAACTGAACTATTCGGAGCTACTGACGAATTAGGAGCTGTATGTAATTTAAAGTCGAAGTCGGCCCTGTCTAGAATTAGAGAAATATTGTATGCTCAGCGTTATCAGAAATATTGTTTGTGTAATTATATTTCTCATGCTAATGTTTTTTTGTAACCTAATATTTCATTTCCGAATCCTTTTTGATTATCGCTTGGTTTCAGAAATTTCCGGAACCATTTTCATTCGCGTTGGTTTCAGAAAATTCCGAAACCATTTTCTTTCACGATTGGTTTCAGAAATTTCCGAAACCATTTTTTAAGCCTGGTTGGTTTTAGAAATTTCCTAAACCATTTTTATTCACGATTAGTTTAAAAAAATTTCCAAAACCGTGTTTAAGCACCGTTGGTTTCAGAAATTTCCGAAGCCTTTTTCCTTTTGAGTGGTTTCAGAAATTTCCAAAACCATTAATTGGCTTCAGCAATTTTCGAAACCAATCGTTATGTTTTAAGACGGATAAAATGCCTTCTGTCAGAAATTTATGTTTGCTAGCGTGATTTGGGCCGATGTCAGTGGCGTAAAATTTGGTTTAAAACTGGAATTCTTGCCGAATTTCGCAATTCGTCTTGAAAACGCTAAGAAAGTGATAAAATTGGCCGATCAAAATTAGGCTGCTTTTGACTTTTGAGAGCTTAATTTTAGCGAACAATTTAAAATTCAGCAGAAAAGGGATTAAGGACTGTGATTTTCGCCGAATTTGTCGCCAAATTCGGATGAAAAGAGGCTATAAGAAGCTATTTCAGCCGAATTGTGAACTTTGGAATATCCCCCAACGGTTTGGAACGTGTTATGAGTGAAAGTGAACTTGCAAACTCAGATCATGATAAGAATTTTTTTTCTTCGAAACCCTGGCTACTAATCGTTTGTATGATATTTTCCTTCAAAACATGGGAGACCATGTCCACGGTGCAATTTTTCCATCCGTAAACAATCTGAAAAATGGAAAACGCAGTTCATAACCTAGGATCGAGCCCGGAACTTCTGCTTGCTAAAATTCCTCCTTCGCCACTGGACCACTGGGTTGATCGGGCAAACCTAACAACAATTTTATTATAAAAGGTGACCCTTTCCCTAAATCTAACCCAATCGCGAGTCTAGCTTAGGTCCAATAACCAGCGTCGATAGGATATAGACATAATTTTCTTTTTTCCTTTTTTCCCTCGCAGCCAGATCAGACAGACTTTATCAACGGGATTACTGATTTTCCTTAATTTCCTATTAACCGCAGTAGTCTTTGTGGGTGGTAGTTATTGTCGTCCTACGGTTGTTAATTTATTCAGTTCACATTTCTCACTGCACATCTGTTGATGCGAGTTTTAGCTTTGATTTCAATAAACCTACCACAACCCTCGCCAGATTATTCCATCGCAATCGACCTATTCTATATTTCGCGTTCGTCAGTAAATATTGACGAAGTCGAACAAAGCTCGCGCTGAGTGTTAGCCTTGCTAGTTGAGATTAGCACATGCCTCGACAAAAATATCAAAGTTTGTAGGTGGGTGATCTCACGACAGTCGATTTTTGCGCTCGCTCGATCACTTGGTCGCTCATTCGCTTAATTCTCTCGCTCGACTGTAATTGAGAAAGGTAAAGACAGTCACTACTCATGGTTGGCACTCAGCTGAAGTTAACTGATGGGAAAAACTCCAACTAATTTGTTTTGCAAATAGGGTAAAGCACTTTTCAAAAAGTGAAATATCGCGAAAAGAACAATGTCGAGTATTTCGAAGTGGGGGATTTGTTTTGTTTTTCAATTATGAATACAATAGTTCGTAAGATGACAAATTTCAAAGCCTTCGCCTACCAGTCTTTGGTATCGCATTGAATCTTAGCACTCGATTCAACTTACTTTCAGTGATGTGAAAAAATCTGAATTTGATCTGATCTGAAGCCTAAAAGAAGTTATGATTAGCGGTAACTTTTTCGCGGTAACTGATCCGAGGAGCTGTGAAATGTCATCAATCCCATGGCTCCTTGTCTACGGCCAAGATGGCGGCGGCTTGTAACTTCGCCGAAGGCCTAAAACAGATATTTTTGAACTCGATTTTCTCAATTATGGTTTATTCATTGCAGCCTGAATTCTAAAAGTGATTACAACACACCTTTCTATTTATTTCTTTTTCTTTTATTTTTGCCCAAAGATTGTTGTTCCTTTTGTGCCAATTCCATTATGTTGCGCGCACCAATAACGCGACACTAATACAGGTGAGCCCACCCTTAATTATTCATCGCGAATTTAAATTTTCGGCAATTTGAAGACAGGCACACAATACAAATAAGCAATGTTTTTGAAATTATTATTAAATGTCACGGGAAATCGTGAAATCTTGGATAAATGTTCTAAATGAGCCGAAAATGGTTGAGGTTTGAGCATTCCGTTTGGACCAGAAATTAAATCACCTTACTAAGCGGTTCTTCGTCAGATAGGTACTAACAAAAGTGACGAAAACTGAGGCGAGATAAGGAAAAATGAGAATGCGGATTCATTTTAATATGAAATGTCGGAAATTATTTTGTTTTGCTTCTTTCTTCGTTAATATCATCAATATATTTCGTTGCCCTGGTTTTAATTCAAAAGTTCAATTCATCAACTGAACAAATAGCGGTCATGATTGCCTCCGAATTTAACTGCACTGCCGGTATAAACGTGATTTGGACATTTTCAATCAATTTTAATGACAACTAAGTAAGCAGTGAAACCAACCGGTTGATGCTCTGTACACTGTAGATAATAACACGGTAATTCGATTAATTGAACTGTGCACTTTTCTAAATTGAATATCAGTTTATTTTGTACAATATTTGCTTTGTGTTTACCAATATCTATCACCGCAAAATGTTCTAACTAACATAATGATTGTAATCAAAACCCTTAACGGCTCCCAACGGAATCGATTCTGAGTTTTTGCTCCAATAAAGACACCTAAATATTTGTTTGGGTACAATTTTTTTCTTAGATAATTATGGAATAGCAAGTGAAAACCTACAATTAAGTGTTTTTCTCCGATTAACTTTCAAGTTCTACTTTGTTTGGAATCTTATGCTCCTTTGAATTTAGAGCAACATAGTAATTTAACGTCCTTACTGAAAGCGGATTTCGTATTTTTAACGACATGATGGGACCATTTTTTCATCTTGTAAATATATGCTCATCATATATATTGACATCGAGGTTCCTTCTTTCTTTTAATGCGTTCACCTCTGGAGTCAACATTGCAACTGTTTTGTTCTTCCGATTTTGGAAAACCGCTAAACATTCGAGCACAACACACGAATATTTCCTTTAACCCTCTACGATAATTTTTGTTGAAAATAAAATAAATGCAAGGGCTTATCGCCGCATTAGAGTGCATGATAAACAAGGCGCAGAATTTGAAGTTAACGCCGTCTTTTTCTGGCGGTATAAGTAGATTCCAGGCGAAATGAATGAAACAGCCAAAAATGGTGATAGGTGTGATGCACGAGATGAAAACGACAACCACAGTCACAACCTGTTTTAGGACCTTTCTGTTTTCATACTCGCGCCTTTGTCGTTCTTTGCTCGATCGCTCGATGGGTCCTTTTTGCCTCCAGATTTCAACGCCAATGGCTGTGTAGAGTATCGTGATCACAATAATTGGAAATAGGATTAGCACGATGAAGATAATCAAAAAGTAAACCTTTTGAGTCGAGACCGTGTCGAAAGCCGGCTCCCATGTGCTTATACAGTAAGTGACATCATTGTATATAGCCAATCTGAATGTGTAAAAGTACGGAGAGTGGATGCCCATCGCCACGACCCAGATGACAGAAATAATAACACGACACATCTTGGGAGTAATAATGACGGGCTTGAACGGGAACTTTACTGCGTAAAATCGATCAAAGGCTATAACTACCAAACTCATTATGGAAACTGCGGTTGAAATGTCTTGAGAAAACGCTACAATTTTGCACAAAATGCTTCCACCAACTCCTCCCACAAGCCACCTACCCGAACCGATGAAAATTTGCGCCGTTTCGCGTGGGACGGCGAATAGAGGGAAGAGCAGATCGCTTATGGCCATATTTGCTATCAGATTGTTCGTCGTAGAGTGCATTCTCTTGTTTCGGTAGATGATCGTTATGACCAACGTGTTACCCACCAGCGACATCAACATTATCGCGCAGTAACACAATGTTTTTACTACTTTGGAGGCAATCGGTTCGCCATTCATTTGGTCGCTGTTGCTGTTGCTGGTGATATTGCTGTTAATTGTGCCGTTGTGGTACGCCATTGCGCAGATTCTGCTGTTTTCCTTCTGGTTAATTGCGTAACGTTTAACAATTCTTATAAAACGCAACCTCATCAACTCAGTAACCGACAGCTTCCGAGTTTTCCCAGTTAGTTTGATAATATGGGACAGACTGGTCGCCGGCTATATGAATTGAAATGTCGCTTTCCGCAGCTTAAGAGTATACCAAACCTGTCTTCCTGTCTTCAGACTTGATTGATAAGTATACACGCTTTATGTACTTTGCGATGGCAGTGTTTATGGTGACCGAAATGATGACGACTGAAGTCTTGAATCAGGGCGCGTTGCTCTTCGACCAAACTGACTAAATGCATTAACATTCAACAACAAGTTACGTTTTTTACCTTGAAACTCTAATCATATCAGAGAGGTCTTATATTGTTCATTCTCTAGCTGTTAATCCATCTAATGCTTTCTTCGCCACCTGCCTTCTTTCTGGGATAAATTAAGGTGGACTGAAACAAAGCAAATTACAATTACTATCTTCCAATGAAAGCTTAAAAGATGTCTTTTTATTCCAGTGGTCACCGTTGATGCTAATTCTCCAAAACTTGCAGTGAATTTTTATATTGATTTATAACGAAAACAGAAAGGAAATTAATATCAAAGAAAGCGTTTGTTTTCCATCCAAATTTGATAGACGTTTTTGACGCCCAGGAGAAAATTAAACATCCCAGGATTAAACAGCAGAATGTGATTTGAACGCAAAACGGCAACTGATAATAAAGAAACGAAATGTTCGTTTTGAAAGCGTTTTTAAGTGGTTTTCATTCGGTGACATTGAAAGCGTCATTCAGAGACGACAATAAGGAAACGAGTCCGGCTTTACATTCTAAAGGATGTTGTTATGTGGTAAAAACTAATCTCTCTTACGGAATATTGCCGCAAGATCTTGTTAATGTTAATTGACCACCAGTTTCAAATAATTCGTAACCAACTATTTTCTTAACAAACTAACTTCTAAAAAGGTAGGCAACGCAAGGCACCTACCAAACATTAATTGTTGATCATTTCTTAGGTGTTTTCTTTTTTTTAAGTATCGAAACAAAACATGCCCAACAATATTTCATCTCAAAGGTTTAACTATTGACATAAAACATCGTTTCCAGCAGTTCGAATAAAGAGCGTTTTTACGAGTTTGGCAGTATTAGAAATTGTCGAAGCAATTTTATTGAATTTTAGATCGACATCTGAATGTTTTCTTGAAGTTTTTCATAAATTACATCTGTTTACAACCACAAGTTTAATTAAGAAATTTTCTCCATCGGCAATAAGGGGTGTTAAGTTCATCGAACGTTTTTTTTATCTTCAGAATCGCATTCGGAAACCGTCTCTTATCGAAATACAAAGTAATAACGTTTTTCTGTTCAATACCTGTAATGAATCAAAGTAAACCGTCGAATTTTCTGGGTTATTTTATGATCCAATATGATCTTCTTCCAATTTTACGCTCTAAGATTACATATCCCCTATAACGCCGACTGCTAATATTACCGCGCAAACAATAATAAACCTGAGGCGTGCATAAACAAATATAGATTTCGTAAATATCGAAATTCGAACCATGCACAATCGGATTATTGGAGAACAGATATTGTTGTTCAAAGATTATGCACCGAAAAAGTCATGAAACCATAAAATGAACCTTGAGCCCTTCCAAAAAAGTCTTTTAGAAAGGTTTTATTGATTCATAAATGACGCAGCACTGTGACTTCATTTGCGGTATTTACACTTACATCTTGCACCGTGAACTTAACTGAAATTTTTTTGTTCGTACGTTATTACAGTCCACATTGTTGGCCATGTTTGCAATCCTGATGGACTATAGGAACAGCCCAATTAGTTATTGAAATTATTGTTATTAATACTGAATGTTTTGACAAGATTTTGTCGCAATCATTTGTTTTTTGTTTTGTCTTTTCAGGCATATATATTTTTATTTTTAGAAGTTCATTTTGGGAACTCAATCTCTATAAATTTAATTTAAAAACCGCCCAGTTTGATAAGAATTCTAATAATTTAAAAATAGTTAGAATGTTCTTGAGGTAAACTCAGATATCGATTTGAATAATTGTTATAACGAGTTAAAAATAAGGTCGAAACGTCTTAGCGATTCTAAATTCATTAAATATGCAATTACAGATAGATGTACCTAAACTAATAGCTGCTGAAAGGATCGAGAAGAAACTACTTTGTGATGATTTACAAAATTAATCCATGGTGTTTTTTTTTTTTTTTTTATCGCTGCGGTTATGAATCGATTTCAATTTTGAGGATTTTTTAATATTTAAGAAAATGAGAGGCTTGTTTAATACTAACCCTTTCAATGACAAAATCAAACATAGAGTCGCGTATGTAAATGTGACTTTTGTGAATGTGGATGAAATGCTTAGGTGTGGCCATTCAACTAAAAGCTCTTCGGCAGTTTTTTCTCATTGTAATGTTTGTTTCCAGTATTTTACAAAATACAAATTTGAAATAAAATTTGATTCTGGACGCCACAAGACCGTAGCAGAAGTATACGATAAGTTTAATTGTAATATACTCAACAAAATATACAGTTTCTGATTGGTCAATGACGAATGCATAAATAGATTATAGAGTGCAAATTAAGTTATAAAGTGCAATACGAAAGTTGCGCGAAAGGGAAAGTTCAAAGTCGCGCGCAGTTTACCGTGACGGCCTCACCAAAATTTTTGTTGAGAATATTATAAACAAGAAATCGTATGAACTACTCGTGCATTTCGTGATTTATGGGCACTCGTGATGTTTTGAAAGTTCTCAAATTGCACTCGCCGAAGCGGCTCGTGCAATTTTGAGAACTTTCAAAACATCACTCGTGCCCATAAATCACGAAATGCACTCGTGTTCATACGATTTCCTATACTAAGCTCGAAGGAAAGCTCCAAATTGGCAGGCTGAGGCGACCATGGTTAGATTATGTAGCAAAGTTAGATGAATCTTAGACACAGAGATGGCGATAAAGATTAATATATAGTAACAGATAAATTAGACACTCCCCTCAAATAACTCATTGCGTTTATACGCACCCTTTTACAAAAATATTGCGATTAAGAAAATATACTATAGAAATGTATTTGTCCGTTATATTCACTTCACATAAGTGATGACAGGCGGCAAATAGTTCTCATGGAAAAAATATGTAAAATGAAGAGTTAATCATGGACAAGCTTACCTGTATTACTGTGAGACATATTTATGATAATAGTAAACCGATGCTCGTATTTACAATCAGTACCGACCATATCAAAAAGCCTTGTAACAATCTATTGAAATATTGACGGAATTTTGCCAGATGCCCAAGTTTGTGTTCAAAAGTACATTTTCATACAATATATTTTTAAACTGATCTTTTAATCATTTTGTAAAATATTGAAAAAACAATTGGTACCATGAAAAGTACCGCCGAAGAGGTTTCATTTGAATGGTCACATCATAGGATTTGTTCGTCGACAGACTCAAAAGTTTCATTACATGTCTTCATAATTTACTCTGGGAGTGAAAGGGTTTAGAAGTTAAAAATGGATATATTGATCATACTGTTTTACGAATGTGCAATGTGAGAGATTATGAATATTCGGTAACTATAGTAAGTGAAATTAACATTTTAGAAATTAACAACTTCTTCCACAGTCAACTCTCGCCTTGCGGACACCTCGCTATTACGGACACCCCGCTATTACGGAATCCCCGACAGTTAGATGTTTTACTGAAACAAACTCCCGCTATTACGGACTCCGTCTCGCTATTACGCCACACTTTTATTGCTGTTGATCTCGTTAAACCGGACACCGTGCGGCTTCTTTGAACATTGAAACACATTTTAAATATTATTTTTCCGTCTTTTGTCAACACCTTTGTCTTTCTGGCTGGATTTGCGCTTTAATTTCTTTTGAAGAGTTTCAAGGATGTTCTTAACGTTGCGCACGAATTTAGCCTCTTTGGCGACAAAGTCGGCGAAATTACTATTCAAAGTAAAGTTACCCAGAGCAGTTTGGATATACATTTTGCTAAGGAGAAGTGACGGCCATGTAATGAATAGTGAATTTTCAGCTAACTGCTTAAAATAAAATTCTTGGGTACAATGTATATACTGTACAAAAGCATATGTAAGTCTCATAAAGTTTCGTTCTGTTAAGACTATAATTATGTTTGTAAATAGAACGGTTTTAATGCTCTTTACATGGAAAGGCTCTGGAATAGGTCCTACAGTCAATGACAATGTAAATACATGTAATCCTCTTACTGAAAGCTTGTTTTCAAATAAATCTCTTTCGCATCCCGTAAATACGGAGACACCAAATCCCGGTTCCAAGGGTGTCAGTAATAGCGAGAGTTGTCTGTTTATGTGTCTTTACCAGGTAACTGCGCGGACCAGCAAAACCCACGCACTCGGCAGGAGACCAAACGTTTCAAAAATAAAGTCATGATCACGCAATAAGGATTTTCCGCATTACGAATTTTCTAGAAGTAATGTCAGAGATTAATAATTACAAGAGGCAAGCTAAATATGCAAATCTTTCCCACATTTGTCTGTTTGCTATGCTTAGAATTTCCAATACAAGTGACTTTTGCAACAGGGAGGTAAAACCGTTTCTTTTAAATACGTTAAATCGAAAAAAATAGTAATAAATTAAATAAATATATGCTTATTTTAGTCAATGAACTTGATACCAAAGCAATCTTAGACCGACTGAGAAGTATTGTGTTTAAGTATAGTCCATAGGTTTAAACGTATCTTAACTAATGGTGTGCGATGGATTAAACGTTATTCCGAAATAGTAATAGAAGAAAGATCACACGAACTTAAATCGGGGAAATAAAGTCACTAAAATATTAAACAAGTTATCTATTTTGTGCGAAGGAAGAGGTATTAAGTATTATAGCAAAAAGATCGCGACTATTGTTGTGAATATTCTAGAATAATGTCAACTAAAACACCCTAACGCATCACTGCCGTGAAGGAGGTTTGGATACCCGGTCTTAATTTGCATAGATTTTGGCGATTTTATTCCTTCGTTTTCTCCGCATTTAATGATCAGTTTGAGAAGCTATATCGACACATGAAAGAGTGTTTCATCAGGTATCCAAACACCTCGAAGTGGGTTAAAAAAAAATCGGCTGCAATTCGTTTTCCAACCCACTTCTCGGTGTTTGGATATCCTGATGAAACACGCCGCTTCCTCGTGTTTGATATATTACTTAACAAACACCCCAGAAACAGGCATTTACGGACAAAGTTTTTGTTTACATGAGGAGGAAATAAATCAAAGATGCGTTCTGTCGCGCAAATTCACTGGGAAGCTTGATCCGAGGCGTCGAGGATTTGGTTTCAACACGTTGTCCATTAGCTTTCCAACCTCATTTCCAGCAGGCGCATAACGCGCTACAGCCACAAAGCAAATTCTTCCAGCTGCAAAATGAAATTAAAATTAAAAAAGGATTGTCAGCAAAACCCACATTTGCACTGACGAAAAGCTAGCGCTTAAATAGAAGAGGGTCGTGAAGGGGGGGTCCTAATCCCATTTCCCAACAAATTGTTTTTTTCAAATCCCAGCTCAAATCCCACAATCCCAGCCTGTGTTGCTCAAATTGAAATCCCATTCCCATTTTTCTATTGTTTTTGTTTCATGAATCCCAGTACCAGTGCACAAAATCCCATTTCCCAGCCTCTAAAAAAGGCAAATCCCAGCTCCCATTTTACCCCTTCACGACCCTCATAGAACGTCAGCTGTTCGATCGTGAATCAAATCTCAAACAGCCGTCATTTGCTAGATGACACTAAACTTGTTGTCCTCCACCAGGGTTTTCAATGTGGCTAAAGGGCCAAAACGTATTCGGTTGAAGAATAATATATAACCCAATAGCGTCTAGCAATCGAACCCACTGGCACATTAAACTAAGTAAAATATGTTTAAAAATAGTTGGAGATTTCAATGTTACATGATTTGCTATTGACAGGCCTTCTCTGACTGTCAAATGAATACCAGCCGTGAAAATGCCCTTCGATGAGGTTGTGTTGGAGTCCGGAAGAGTTTATATTGAATTTTATCTGGAGTTACTAAGATGACTTAAGCTACATCAAAAGCCCTATAGGTGAAGGGAGAACCAGCCTTTTATTTTCATCAAGATCCGTTAGTTAGGCTAATACGGTATGGTAATACTATTACTTCCGGCACACCCACACCGATTTAATGAGTTTTCTCCATTCCCCTTTGTCAGACATGATAACTGGGAGTTCCTGTCGTGCCAGTCCAGTGTCCCCCTCTTTAATTGGTCTATGAAAGTTATTGCTGGGCGCCCCCTAGATCGCCAGCCATGTGTTGGATCCCAGAGAAGCATGTAATAAACATCAAAATAAGATATATTAAGCTAATGAAGTAAATGGACGCATTTTATATCAACTGCTCAGCAGTAAACGCACACAAAAAGGACAGATCTTTATCGGAATAATAACGATATATTTTAAATTAAAACAACCAAACCTTTATCCTTAAATTGTGCTCGGCCAAACCCAGCTTTAGAAGTGTTCTTCCAAATCATCTGCGTAAACCTGTCTGTGGCTGGTGTAAGGGATCTGTTCTTCCAGTTGAATTTTTTACTTTCATCGTACCATAGATTTGTGGCTCTAAGTCCAGTCAGAGGAGAACCTTTCATGGGAAGAGAGTTCATTTTTATTTATTTATTAACTAATATTTTAATAGGATGCGCTTTGTAGACATAGATTTTCAGAACTTTCGTTAATTCATTTAATTCGCTTTTGCTTTAGGAATTTTCATAAATTCACTTAATTCGCTTTTGCTTTAGGAATTTTCTTAAATTCACTTAGTTCGCTTCTGCTTAGACATGTATTAAAAAAAAAAAAAATTTGTTCCACTGTATTAGCTTGCGCTCCCACATTTAGCCTTATTTTGCTCGCCATTACGAATACAAGAGAAGAAATTGTAAAGTATTAAAGCGAGGTGGAGAGTAAAAGTGCCGCCGCTACACTTACACCGAAACCATATCACAATTGAAAATCAATTCTAAAAGAGAACAAACTTTCCAATTAACGGCCGGCCCCTTTTAGTACCACCTCCGCTTTACATAATTATCTGCTAGTTAATCATTTTCAGAATTTTGCTTTCACTTGAAATAGTAGTCGCTTTCTGTGTAGGAAACGGATACGAGAAACAACGGTAACAACCTATGAAAGTAAAGATACTATTTTGTTCGGCCGGGACAATATCTAGAATACATATTAAGTACGGTTGTAAACAAACAACTCAGATTGACCTTGCGGTCTGAATTGGTTGTTCCTCGTCTCGGTTCTCTACACTCGCGATTTTAGGGTCATATATTATTGGTGCTGGGATAAACATATATATATTCTATTTATCAGGGCGCTTAGATGCATTAGCCCTTACGGAGACGAGGATTCTATATTGAAGGTGGCAAATTGTTTATGGGAAATTCGAGTCTCTACGTAACGCGTATAGATCAACAAAAGCCGCCAAAAGAACAGTTATCAAAATAAGAACTTTCAATGAGGATCCTTGTACCGACGTTTGTGTTTTCAGTATTATTTAAAAAAAAAAAAAAGAATCATAGGATTTAAATCCAGAGAAACTTAACGTGAAATTATAGTTTACAATGTTTGAAATTTTGAACAACCTTTTTTAAAAAGCTTTCTATAAGATAAGTAGAGCTCATTTACTGTCAAAGCTATTGCATTCTCGAAAGGCGTATTCAGCTGTGAGAACGTTGAATTGAAGGATCTCGTCTTAACGAACTATTGTATTAAGGGCACGCGCCGCCAACACTTTCTTGACCAAAATCGCATAATAATGAGTTTCATAAACTCATTATGAGCTCGCTTCACTCGCGCGTATTCGCACCTTCAGAGCTCTTTGTCCCCAACTGGAACACCCTCAGTTAAATTTAACTTATTCCTTTTCCTTAAAACTGGAATCCTTTCGGATAGGAAGTTAGCTTAAGTTGCTACCTTTCGATCTAGCGACTCACATTCCATATAAGAATCTGGTCCGTGAGATATTTAAGGTTTTACAAATTTTTGCACGAACAAACAAATTTTGCTTCATCTTAGATTCTTTTGATCAAGCGGTTCTCACCAGCTGTTATCACCTATTTTCTGCATATCAATGTAATTTCCCTACTGAAAAGCAATTAACTTTAATGAGCTATAATAAATAGAAGCGCTCTCTAGGGTAAGGACACTCTTAGAGACTCTCTGATAACTGTTAGCTGACGCTGTACATACTGGAAATAAACCCTGTGATCTGAAGACCTGTGTTGGAGTGCTTACATTAAAATCTGTCCCGTAACACCTTTCATAACATGATTTTCAAAGAGGTCCTACAAAATATAATCAATTAACTAAACACATAAATTAATAAATATAAATTTAAAGTCGAGGCCAAACGTGTTACGGGGCAAAACAGTTGTTGTAAAAGTTAGTTTTAAAAGAAGCGCTAGTAGTACTGTTTCTTACATATAAGGCTTGAGAGTTCCAGTCTTTAATGGCATGATAAGATAGCCGTTGCTTGCCCCAGTTGGATTTGACGGCAGGCAAACGGAAATCCTGTGCATTTCTGGTGTTGTAACGGTGTAAATTGTGTAACGTAACTAACCTAAGGTGTGACGCTAATAAATCGTTTTTACACTTAAAGACGTAAAGACACCTATGATATAGTCTGCGCTTACTTAGGTTAAGCCAATTAAGTGAATGGAGGGCATCAGTAGCAGATGTATTGTACATCGGTTACTTATATGCTGTAGTCATAGAACCTTTACATTGTTTTCGCAGGAACCAAATGTTGTTTACAAACCTCTTTTGGGATTGTTTTAATATAAGACACAATAAGGTGAACCCAGAAATATCTATTATTCTTGATATCAAAGTATACCTTTGAAAGAGCAGCGAAGAGCAATGTTCTCTCCTTCTCCTGTTATATCTTTAAAAGCAGAATGCCTCATGTTTCTCTGTTGTGCCAGCCTGATGGCAAAGCTCTGAGCCTCTCGATTAAGCTTCTGGTCTTCAGCCAACGGTAGTACCCCATGCAGAAGGCGCTTGCGGTTATGTGCAGAGATGATTTGCTGTCTGAACCTGGCCAATGGCGTTCCTTGTAAAAAAAAAAGATATTTGTTTCCATCTTTCTAAGATTTATTTTCTTTCGCAACACATTTCGTCGTGCGCGCCAAGTGTACTGAATACAAGAACACCCATCATGATGTTATCATTATTTCTATCGGAAGTTGCTCCGTACTTTCTTCTGTCATTTTCCTCTTCATTTACAGTAAAAAAATACATTCTCCAAACAACATTCGCAGTAAAACAATGTTCGGGATTTCACTGCACTTGTCAGCAGCCAGTTTTCGGCGAACAAAAAATACGACTTGCAAAGAACTGGATAGGTTGCTGTTTTGACTGCACAATCTAAGAAAACCTGATTTCCGCGGTTATACAGTTTGTCTACGGTGCATTATTAGTAACTCAACTCAACTCAACTAACTTTTTTTAAATTTTTTATGAGAAACCTACAACACGGAGAATTCCCGGGCGGTTTCATCCATGTACTAACCCCACCCGATAATGCTTAATTTCGGTGATCGGACGTGCGAGAACTGTTTCCCTGTGTTGTGGTAAAGTCGTCGACGTTCCAGCTTCTTCAAGCTAAGGTAATCCTCACCCGCACACTGCCATCTCGAAATATGATCTGTGGTCCATTTATGTTTTGCTCAAGTTCTGTAGACAATTACAGTTTCTTGCAGCATGTTATTGGCGATCGGCAGCATTCAGGTCCGGGCGGACGTTCTGTGTTTTTCAGTAATGGCGGTCGTTGTAACTGATGCTCAGTATGCTCAATTAACATTTTTGACAGCTTTCTCGTGCGTAGTTTCTCCGCTATTCATATACGTGCTTCCACGTTTAATGTATTTCTTTATTATTTCAGTTTGCAATATGTCCGAAGCAAAAGTGCATCTCAGAAAGTCTTAAAAACCGACCAAAGGCGCCAGAGTGCCGTTCTGAAACCGATTTTGTGATTTTTTTTTAGTGCACAGTCGGTTTATTGTTAACTCTACATGGGCTTAACTATATGATCCCATATTTTAACTTTTAGGTATTTTCTATAGTAAAAAATTCGTTCCAAACCAATTCAAAACCGAAAATCTGACTTCACTTGATTTCATACTAGATACCTTTTAATTTTAACTAATATAATGAAATAACGACCAATTACCAGGTACAGTTGCTTTCACGATTGACCGCACACTGTGCAACAAGCGTCGTTTGGGAACAAGAATAAAGGAAGGAGCAGCGCCATTGTTCCTTAGTGACTGTTGAGATACCGGTCCAATGGGACTTTTCACCTGTGAATGGGGTTTCATTGCCGGCATGTCTGCTTGAACGAAACCCGCCGATAAACCGGACGGCGCTGTGGCCGAAGGCGGTGCTTGGTGATTATGGACCGAGTTGAGATTGGAATTTGGCGTGACGATCTTCACCTCATGGGCCACATACTCTCCGGCGTCGGCATTTACTGCCGGGCTGGATGTCGGCTCACTAATGACATTCACGGATTCTGACTGGTCGGGCTTCTTTTCTAAAGAGATGCAAGCACGTATACGTTTCTTGGTTTGTATAGTCTGGTCCCCAGACCCGCCCCCTTCGGGCTATTGAGACTGGCTTGCCTCAGGCTGGGTCTGGCGGTGTTGGTGTTGCGCATGCTCTTCATTAGATAATCGGAACCAATGCATTTATTGGCTATATAGTAGTTTATGTAAGTGGGAAGTGTCTCGGGAATTTGATGTCGTTTCAAAAAAAAAACAAAAAATTGTTTTGTATTAACAGAAACTGAAAAAATGATCCTGAGTTGTGTGATACATTAGCAACCTAGTGTACCCTAGTATACCCTAGTGTACCTTAGTGTACCCTAGTGTACCCTAGTGTACCCTAGTGTACCGTAGTGTACCCTAGTGTACCCTAGTGTACCCTAGTGTACCCTAGTGCACCCTAGTGTACAACCTCAGTGTACCAAAACAGTCGAGGAGAGTCTATAGTCATAGCCGGACTGGGTCTGAAGTAATTCTCACTTGACAACAGTTAGCCTCACATTTTTGTTTACAAAATGGGATACAACGAGTTACGACTTGTTCCTCTTTTAAGAATTGGTTGATTACTTTATCTTGGTGTTTTAGTATTTTTTGTTAGCATTAAAAGGTATTGGAGCATGGTGTTGAACAAAAAAAGTCAAAATCCCGTGAAACTGCCCCTTTAAGTTTAGAAAACAATATACAAAACAAAAACTTACACGTGGGAATAATTCGTTTTATCGCTTTTGATACTTCAACAAAGACTTCGAATTTCAGATTAAAAATATGAAAAGTAAGAACAACATGAGGGTTGCTCTACCGTTTTGTCGCGTAAAATTTTTGAACCTTTGAATGTTGTAAGCTTAAATGGTTGTTCAGATGGCTTAAAAATCAATCGTTAATTGTTCAACAATGCGTGTTACCATTGTTCTCTTAAAACAAAGAACTATACGCGTAAAATACAGAGCGGAATTGTGCGGAATATTGTCCGTAGAAGCCCACTAGAAGCCCGATATAGGAACGTGGATTACGTAGCTTGCTGTGTTTTTATGCCGAGACAATGAAACCGAATGCTGGTCTAGAGTCGTTGTTATCGAAGTTTCTTCTTGAATGTCATTTCTGTTTTAATGACAGACAGCAAATAAGGCGGAAAGGTTCCAGTTAATTACTTGTCCCCCTGGAAAAGGAGGACGAAATCGTCATGCGCAGTACCAACTCCGCCAGACCCATCCCGAGGCAAGCCAGTACCAATAGCCGAACGGGGTGGGTCTGAGGACCAGGCTTTAATTTTATAGCACTCAGTACATATATGTTATTTACCGGCCGGAAGGTCGTATATGAAAATACTGTGGCCGAGGGCCGAACTCAAGAACAAGGGTACATAATTCCAAAGTTGGACCGGCAAAGAGTGCATGATTAGCCAACCACATAAAAGGATTTAAGATTGCGGACCGCTGAAATATACATGAAATTTTTGAAACTGTAGCTAACCGGACGCTTCCTTGTTACAGTGTAAATCTTCTTTTCGTTCGTTTGCTTATCTTTTCTTATTTATTGGTTATACGGGAGCATTAGTCTTTTAAAGTTTTGGAATTACCTCTGTCTAAGAGTAGGCGTAGATTGACCACCAAGTTGATGGCTGGTGGGGAGTCCGCTTTATGCTCAGTCACTGGAAGCAGATACGTTCCTTCGGGTGCCTCATGCGCAATAGCAGTCGGGGCATCTGACGGTTCATGAGTTGCATGACTTTCGGGAAGAGGAATATGAATGGTAACTGAAATTTAAAAAAGTAATCGTCGGCACTAAGAAAAGCTATACCAAATTATTCCCAGAAATTCTCGGGAATAAAAACCATTCTGATAAATCTTACGATTTCTTGAAAATTCTCATAAGCTTTCGAGACCTTCGTTTGGTTCTCCGAGAATTCCAGAGAAATAGCACAATTCCGGATTTATATTCACAGAAAATATCCGAGAATTCCCTGAAGTTGCCTAAGTTTAATAGTAAAGAACAACAACAAAGGTTAATTCAATCAAAGCCTTTCTTACTTGGCGCAGTGTTGATTGTTTGCGTTTCTCCATCTTTAGGTTCAGTCACTGTTAGCGGAGCAACACTTTTCCGCTGCACATCTAAAATAGAAAGTGTGAATGAATGAATGAATGAATGAATGAATGAATGAATGAATGAATGAATGAATGAATGACTTATATAGAGCACATATCACATGTCTCATGGCGCTTTGCATACACTAAAGAGAATGAGATCGGTCGTCAGCTCATGAAGGCGTCTCAGGCAATTGCTATCGGTCTATTGTTCACCCACTCCTCCACCCATGAACAATGTATGGCACTGAGGGTGGTCAAAGCCAATAGTGCCATGTTTTCATACAACAAGTACCACCAACAACCTTCAATTAAGTTTTAATAAACTAACACTTCCGAAAAATTTAACGCACAATAAACTATGTTGTTCAAGCAAGCCCTTTTATATAGTTTAGAATGTTTGGGGACTAAATTATTTATCTCTTCTTGTAGGGACAGTTTTCGATTTCAACCTCACCTATCTCTTCTTCGAAAAGCCAAAAAACAATTTTTTATGAATGGAAACCTTAACATAATGGTCCATTTTTGGTACAAATTACTTACCTAGTGCACTGAAAGCATTATGAATTGTCTTATCAGTTGCATATCGCGAGGATGAAAACGGATTGCAACTTGAAAAAATTGGTCAATTTAAAGTTCTTCCCATGGGTTTTGTTACTGAATCGCTAATACCTTGGGTATGATTTGGTGTCCCTTAACGAAAATCACTTGATATTTTTCTCTCCTTAAGAGCATTTTGTGTAACTTATATTGTAAAATATTTATTACAGAAAATAGCAAAATACTCGTGGCAATGCCCCTTTAATACATAACTGAAGAATGTTAGTATACACGCAAGAAGCAACTCGACTAATATGTCAAGCCAAACCTAGTAATCATCTTCGATATAGAAATGTTATTCGGAAAGTCAAGTGTGTTAGCCTCAGTCTTAGTTGGAGGATTAACTGGCTTGTCCTCAAAACACAATGAGGCGACTGAACGCACAATTGCGGATATGCTTTCGATTGAAACACTTCTGACCTTCTTTTTCAACTCTGACAGCGACTCTCGGCGACCACCCCTCCCCTCCCCTCCCCTGACCACTTCTGCCTATTGGCACTATTGCTGAACCTCTCGTAAGCAACCACCAAAAATGCAAAGCCAAGGTGGTCGCTTACGAGAGGTCAGACCACAGGGGACTTAACTTTGAATAACATGAACCTGCAGTAATTTCAATGTACAAAGCAACTATCTGCGAAAATTATTTTATTTTATCAAATTATTATATCAACAATTCGTGTTGTTTTGAAGTTATACTGTATTCATTTCACATCTGCAGTGGTATCAAAATATGGGCGAGTGGTCCGGAGCTTACCAGAGGTTAAAACCAATTGAAAAATTCAAATCACCAGCGTTAAAAGTTATATATAAGGACTTCAATTTTTGTAACTGAACAAGGCAGCGTTTTCACCGAGAAATAAGATAAGAGACCAATCCTTATGATTTCCTCGAGTAGCGTGGGTCTCATTGTTCGACGAAGGAAGTAGATAGACTTCTCGGCGCAGGATATTTGTCAAATTGTTCTTTCGTTAACTACAAACTAGACGATTATATTATTTCGTTTAGTGAATATCACTCGCTAGCATCATGAGGATCTGATGGGATATAGCTTTGACGGTTGGCGATAAAAAAAAACGTGGTGATGACTATACGTTCGTCGTTTGCGCCCTTGTGTCCCAGCTGGGACGAGGAGGATTATGATAAGTTCGTTGTATCCGTTCCATCGTGACGGCAAAGCCAATCTAACAGTTGACAGTGAACATTTTCTCTGATTTGTCGGTTGGTGGTTCATTTGTTTGAAGCTTGAGTCTTCAACTTTCGTTTATCGCTTGACGATCAAGTCCATGTGCGACACTCTTATTAATTTCACTATTCCAAAGAAATGTGACTTTTCTAAAGAAGGTTCCGTCACGTGTATTACAATTTTATGGTTCTTTAAGGGCAATTGTTTGTTTATTTTATTTTTGAGTAGTATTTTCGTTATTTCTTTTACTTTATTAACTCACTAGTACTATTAAAGAATCGCTTGCATGGTATAGGAAATGAAATGAAATCTTACCTGTTGTGGCAGAAACAGTGCGTGTAACCAGAAAAACCCAAATCAACAACATCATTTGCGTCTAAATAAAGAAATAGCCTGAGAAGGAGGCGTTATTAATAAGATATCTTCGGGGAAGATAACGTAATATCGACTCTTATCTGGAGGAAAGACTTGAAACACTTCAGGGGTTTAAAAATGAGTATGAGAAAAATGTGGGCTCAAAACCTGATGTAAGAGCGGTCTTGAATACAAGCGGGGTTATGCCTGTCGCCACGCCACCTAAACCTGAATTACCGTTTGCAGGTTGTGCTTTGATGAATATATAAAACGGTCACCGGTAAATTGAAATAACTGAAAAACTTGAAGCCTTTAAAACCAGCAGTGACAAATTTTTCTCTTCTTCTTACCCTTTTAAGACTCTGTGAATAAATATGAATTTATTTTTCAATCACCAACAGCGTGGTTCTCCCTCAAAATAAAGCCTCATGATCAAAGGTTGCGCGACATTCCGGGACCGTAAGGACGCTTAATAGGTATTTGTAGGTTCGTGTAAGTTTCGCCGTTTCCACTGCCAAAGATGAAGAATGTATTTTGAATTTCTTAGATGATTAGAATGAATACAATATGTGCTTTGAAACCCGAAGATAGATCATGGTGAAGTTAGAACGGTCAACGATTGTTTGATTTTCATCCAGCAAATTAGAATATCTAAAGTTTAACAGTCTGTTTTGAAGTATCACTCCCAGATTGACATATACCTATACTGAAACACCCTGTCTCCGAGGACCACAGATAGTTTTTTGGCGACATTGTAAGTGTTTAGGTCTTAAGATAAGGTCTCATCCCACTCAATAGTAGGATATTTGTAAATCGTTATTCTCGCTTAAGAGTGTCTTTCAATCTTTATAATCCTTATGATGAAATTGTGGGTAAGAACTATTCGATTCCAGATGGAAACCGACAGTAGACACATTTTCAAATGTGCGATGTGTCAGATGCGCACAGCTTTGGAAAGCTGGTCAAAATCTCGCCATTTCCTACATAGGAATTTTCATATGCGTATGGTTGGGCAACAAACAGAAATCCAGTTTGTATTGATCATGTCAGTCATTATATTATTTACTTCGAAAAACACCGAACCGTGGAATAGAGCCAATCACTGCCCCACCGATTTTCGTTCTGGGCTGCCCCAGCCGCACTTTCGTCAAAGCTCTCTGAGCGGGCGCTCTCGTAAGCGGACAGCACTACTTACGGTCTCCTCAACAAAACTCTGTTTGAATTCTCCTCTTTCGAGAATCATTCCCGTAAGCGGCCATCTCCAGTCACGGACACCTTTTCATAAAAGATTCACATGGGGCCATGACTAAACTGCAATGCCAAAGTATGTAAGGCCTTTCTCGTGCGTAACTGGGTTAGGTAAGGACACACATGGGCCACAGAAGGCCCATACGGCCGAGCTTAACCCGGTTTCTGTAGCATGAAGCAACTAGGAATATCAATACTGAATTGGATGCTAGTCCATCGCAGGGTGATCATAAGCATTTTGTCGTCGTACCCATTTATGCCTAACCCTTATGTGTCACTAGGCACAAAAGAAATAGGTGAGGTTGAACCAATTTATACACCTGGATGAAGAGAGACAATGTGGAGTATTGTTTCTTGTCTAAGGAAATAACACGACGACCGAAGCCAGGCCTCGAACCACCGACCTTCGGTTCTGTAGTCCAACACCGGCTAATCACTACACCACCGCACAGGCTAACCACTACACCGCCACACAGGCTAACCACTACACCGCCACACAGGCTAACCACTACACCACTGCACAGGCTAACCACTCGGCACCACCGCGCCTCCAATAGGTTAAATAGCCCAATTTCGGATATATTAAAATTCAACTTGAAACAAAAGACATCACTACGAGGCTAAGGGGAATAAACCATATAGAGCGTTTTCACCCACATGACCAGCGGCCATATTGGTTTACTGAAACAAGGGAAAATGTTTGCATAAAAATAGAGCTCAATTCCCGGAGGATTGGTTTGGTACACCAATATGGCCGCCGTTTCTTTGTTTTGGAACACCAATATGGCCGCCGTGATGTCATATGGAAACGCTCTATAAATCTCTACTATCATTCCCCTAAGCCTCGTAGTGATGTCTTTTGTTTCAAGTTGAATTTTAATATAGGGATGATATCTGTTTACAAACATTCTTGTTGTTATTCAAATGTGCCAACCACTGGAACAAAAGAATCCTTTGTTTCGGCAGAAGGTTCTGGTTGGCATATTAATAACAATTGGTGACGACATTGATATCTTCCCTAGATCGAAATTGGGCTATTCACGCTCATGTTTTCACACAAAAGAGTCACGGCTGTCAAAACTCGTCAAAACATCATTCACATACATTGGAACCGCTTCTACAGAAAGAATAACGCTATGTTTCCATGGTTTTACGTGTCAAGCTTGTTTATCACTTTGTACATTTTGTTACTTTCGAAATGCTGTCCCACAGTGGAAAGCACAGAAACGGCAACAAGTGTGCCTTATACTCTGTTATTGCCACATTGAACAATTAATCTACTCTACAAATAAGAAAATAATATCAACAGAAATAATGACCGTTTTCACACTACAAGACCGTCGGACAAATCGTTTGGACGGGCCGGATAAGTCGTTTGATGATTTTCTGTCTCAATGTGAATTCAAGATGGATACCTTACCTTGTTTTGGTTATCATGGGTCATATGAAATCTCACTTCCTTTGTTTATCTCGTGCCCCTCATTTGATCGTCTGGTGTGAATTTAAGTCAGTTTTTGGAGGAAGTATGCATCTAAAGGAACCAAGGGCCGGATTCACGAAGCCCTCTTAAGTTAAGGCCCCGACCACACTAATGCGTTTTCAAAAGTCTCCGTTTTCATCTCGAAGAAAACGAAGCAAAATATTTTCGCCCACACTAGCGTTTTCGCATCGTTTTCACCTGTCCACACTAAAACGGTCGAAAACGATGAAAACAACTGGGACCGGGCATTGCGCATGTGTTAAAGATGATAGATGCTCTGATTTGGACTGGAACCGATGGCATGTGACGCTCTCAGTACGTCATCGTTTTCAAAAGTCTCCGTTTTCACCTAACCACACTAGAGATTTTACGTCACCGTTTTCAAAAGTCTCCGTTTTCACCTGTCCACACTAGAAACGAAGCGTTTTCAAAAGTTTCCACTTTTGAAACCGTTTTCGAAAGCCTCCGTTTTCATCAGCGTTTTCGGGCGTTTTAGTGTGGATGATAGGCGAAACCGCATCAAAATGTATGCGTTTAAAACGAAAACGCATTAGTGTGGTCGGGGCCTAAGACATATCCTAAGTATTGTTTCTTAACAATAGCCTATTGTTCGAATGATAATAGACTATTGTTAAGAAACAATACTTCTGATATGTCTTAACTTAGTTGGGTTTCGTGAATTCGGCCCCAAGTAGACTTTATAAAATCGTGCTGATAGACGGACAAATCGACGGACAAAATCAGACTACTTTAAGATCCAAAATCGTGTCCATTCCGTTTTCAAACCCACGCAACTTACTCGTCATTACAGAAAACGTTGTCCCTCTTCTAGTGCAAAAACGACCAATATTACAAGAAGATTCTATTTAAGTTTAGTTTATTTTACTGATTGATGATTCTCAATTTAGTTATTCCAACGCAACCACTCACATGCAGTCGTCAAACCGAAAACATTTCATAGTATGCCTTGCATAATTTTGTTGGTTAAGTCCACCTTTACATATACTTACGACGTAAGCATGAAAGCGAGGCCTAAGGACCATCAAATTTCCTGCAAACTTCAAAAAGTAAATATGACGGCGGAAACAAAAGCGATTTGTGATTTACAGATTTAAAATTAACCCCAGGAGACATTCCTGGAGCAGTAACAATAAATGAAAGTGACATTGGAAAGTAGACGGTGGAGAAACTAACCTTCGGCAAGGATCCTTCGGAAGTGCATGAAACGTCAAGTCTTTCCTATTATCGGAACGATTACAACAAAGCGCAGCGGCGCAGCATTTGTGAGAGCTACTTTTTGTCGTAGTTGTAGGCTGCGCTTCTGCCATTTTAATTGCGATGTGGCCCTTAGGCCTCGCTTTCATGCTTATGTCGTAAGTGTGTATCTATCTCGAACTGGCTTTTTGTGATCCATCTTTTTATGCTTCTTCTCGAAGCATGAAACCAAACACCTCAGAGTTGAAAGAAATATTATACTCTGGCATCCAAGAGTTTCTACATGTTAATAGATCCTTCACAACTGGGAGTTAAGTGACCTACAATTTGCAGATGAAAAGAATGTCAGAAGACCAGAACTCAGTGTTAAGAACGCGATGAAATTTACAAAATTGCTAATTTTGATGGTCTTGAGTATCGAGTGTGAGATTTACTTGGAAATGCCAAGGCTGTCCATAAACATGTCACTAAGTTCTTTTCGATTTTGATTTGCCTTAAAAAAATGTATCCCATAGCGTTGAAGCGGATAGGCGATGTTACCCCTGCTGCAAAAGATCTATCGGTAAGATCCCCCGCTGCTCCTAAAAGTTCCCTGGCGCAAATACTTGATTTTTATGGGTTATGCTATTTGTATCCTTATAGCAACGATTGGTGAGCAGGAATCTCTGAGAGAATAGCACTGGTAGAACAAACCAAAACTATTGTGAAAACAATCAAGAACATTCGATCAACAACATGAGAGACAAAGATCCAGAACTCTCTGTCTAATTCACTCTCTTCTTCTTTAAGGCAACACTTCGCAAGCTCATTGATTCCTTCAGTGATTTTAGTGAGAGTACTTGTGGCTGTCGCTGGTAGCTTGCTTGGTGTCAAATTGACAGGCTTGAAAGGTTTTGCTCCTACAAGCTTGATATAGTTCGATTCAGTGTCCTCCACCTTACAATAAGAAAGAATTGAGATTTTCATTATGTAAGCTGGAACAAAAATCCGAGAAAGATCGATCCGTACCGTTCATTATCCCCAGGCCCCTCTGCGAAGGGCCTCTGTTTGCTTGTGTTCTGGTTATAAACGACCAGGTGCTATTGATCTGAAACTAGTTTGCCAGATGGAATACACAATCTGAATCCAGATTCAGATACCAATCTGAATGATCCACCTCCGGACGTAGATCGTTCAGATTGCAATCTAAGATTGGATTGTGTCAAAATGAAACGAGAAATTGAATTTTCGATCGCAGAATCCGGATTTAGATTGGTTAAAGGAACGCAACGCATTCAACATTTATATATGAATGGAAAAATTCTTCCTGTCTAAAGCCATCAGAGGGAAGGCTACTCGAGTTTGAAACTGACGGGGAGGTACGAAGGACATTTTGGGTTGGGCATTGGCGATTTGGGGGATATTGTTTAGGTTTAAAGTTTTACCTAGTATATTTTTGAGGCAGTGAGATCCCGGCAGGGATTATTGAGAGGTTTAGGAAATGGTTAATTCCGCTTATTTGTACGAAAAATAATTCTATAAATGTCTTTTATTTCGACTGAATATTAGCACCCCACGGACATGTGAACAGCCAGCTTTTAAAAAAAACTCTGCTCTCGACTCTTTTAGAGAATCCAACGAAACATTTACTGGTGCTTTGAAAATAAAAAATATTTTTTGCGCATTTTTGCATCGAGTAACACTTTTGAGTGTTTGTTATATTTGATTATTCGGAAGACCATGGATACCGTACGAATATTTAGTGATGAATGTGTCAGCCCGCTCCCGTAGCACAGTCGGTTAGAGCGTCGTACTTATAAGCAGTGCTGGCCATAGCCGCTGAGGGTGCTGAAGTAATGCGAAGGTCGCGGGTTCGAACCCCGCCGGGAGCAACTTTTATTGGGACAACGAAACTGTAGTTTTATTTTTGTTATTTCTTTTTTTTTCTTCCTCTTTCATTGAAGGTTCCAGATGATACAATATTTTCAACTATCCGCTAGTACTGCTTATAAGTACGACGCTCTAACCGACTGTGCTACGGGAGCAAGATGAAATTCTCCTGCATGCTGCCGTGCGGTCCTGAATCTTGTAAGTTGTTGTTAGCATAAGTGACACTGACAAAAATACATTATGGGGTGCTAGTTTAACATCAACATGCCTTTTATAATATATAGTTTTTTTTTCTGACATGTTTACACAGTCACATAACATTCTAGAATTAAGAAAAAAGAGAAAAATAGAGGAACAATAATGAAACGTGATCAAAAACAAACGAATGAAGTTAAAAGAAATGCTGTTCTTGTGCAGGGGTTGTAGTAGATACTTATAGATGCAATTTCAGTTAGTTGCAGCCCCTTCGTCGAATGCGTGTGTCCCACTCCATCCGTCATCTTAATAAACTATACAGTCTCTCTATTTTAGTTGTGATCAAACAACTGAAGACACGAAGACTGTACTTAGAATTTTAGACGGAGCTTTAGATTTGGTGGTCTATATTCGCTAACAAGGGGCTCCCTTGCCTTAGCATAAATTGGTGGTCTACCCAAAATCGTTCCCAAATCTGATTTTAGGAGCTATTGACATAGCCTTTTGCGCTTGTCGATGGAGAACCTCAGTTTTGAATGTAAGCTTGGTCTTTGTGCAGGCCTCGCCTCGGGGTTCATATATCGAAATTTCCTTTTCATGACTCTGAAGATAGCTTCCCTGCAAGTTATGATTAGTCACCAAATGAGCTTGCCCTGCACAACGAATAAAGACGCTGACATTTCTTTCACAATTTTCCGTTGAAAATATTGTGTAATCTGAAACCTTCCTCGAAAGGAAGAAAAAAAATAAGAAATAACAAAACTAGCCAAAATAAAATTCGAGTTCCGGAGAGGAGAGGAGTGATGCTACAGTAACTTTCTAATTAATGAATAATAAAAATTGCTCTCGGCGGGGTTCGAACCCGCGACCTTTACAGGGACCGCGCAGAGGGAGGGGCTCAGCCTCGTGCAATAATTGCTGAGTAATTATACAGCGTTTAGTTCAAGGCAGCTCAAGCAAAATCGTTGGATTTCTGGCTTATTTATAGCAATTAAAGGTTGATATCAGTAGTATAACATAACAATCTTAGTGATGGTGAATTTTCAGACCCGATAGCAACATCACTGAAGATGTGGAAAAAAAAATCAATAGTGTTATCGTTGTAATAGCATTCTCCGTCACTTTAGAGAAATTGAATAGAAATCCATAAGCATGCCCCCCCCCCCCCCCGCCCCCCCCCCCCCCCCCCCCCCCCCCGCCCACAAAAAAAAAATTTCCTACACGCATTCTTCTTTAGCCCCCCCACTCGAAAACTTGCTGCGCGGCCCCTGACTTTAGCATTACTTCAGCACCCTCAGCGGCTATGTTCACGACTGATTATAAGTACGACGCCCTGACCGACTGTGCTGACAAATTTATCGCCAAAGATTCGTAGCGTATCCATAATTTTCCGAATAATCAATAAAATCAATGACTCAAACGTGTTACCCGATATTCGATATGCGCCAAAACATTTTCAATTTTTCAAAGCGACAGTAAATGTTTCGTTGGATTCTCTAAAAGAGTCGAGAGCAGAGAGGTTTTTTTGAAAAGCTGGCTGTTGACAAAGTCGCTCAAATGTCAGTGGGATGCTAGTATTCAGTCAAGATAAAAGCTAATAGGTATTATTATACATTGGTGTCACTAGCTCGATTTTGATTGGCTATAAGCACGCAGCTAATTATTGCTTGCTGTTTCTGTTACGTCATACCTACAGACAATGAATTTTATATATGTAGAAGTGACGCCATACCTACAGACAATAGTTTGTCTGCTTTGCATTGATCTCTTTTTTGTGCGCGCTCTTGTCTTTACAAGTGCAGCTCAGAAATATGCATAATAAAACAATTATTGGATTCGGTTTTCGCATGACAGCGATAATTATCGCTATCATGCTCAACCTCATCCAATAATAGCTAATAGTCTGTTTAGCCGGCAAGATGATTAGATGAATACACAAAATGGGTATCTGGGTATGGGTACGTTTTGGATACAAAAATATACATGGGAATTGTTTAGCTGAACTGCTTTGTTCCATCGGGATTTCTGGGTCTAATTTTTGCCCAAGGGCGTTTTTGGGGACATTAAAGTTCGCACCTTCCGCTCACTTTTTAACCCGAGCACACTCACATGGAGGTTTTATTCTTCTTACCTTGACATCTACTCGCCTGGTTGACCTCACATCGGCTTTGGGGTGCCCAGTGCTGATAAACAGCGTCCTTGCAAGGTAGTGAAGGAAAAACACTCGTACCCATTGCGGCATCTCTGTCTTCTTATACAAGTTCAATGAGACACAGTTGGCAATTAGGGCGAAACCTATCTGAAACATATTGGCCAGCAAGAGTTTAACAATAATGGGCGTGGCGTCTGAAGTCACTGGAATACTTTCGGCAACATTGAGGATGACGATAGAGATGGCGAGGAAGGATTCTATGACGAGAGTCACGCGCTCGCCGAATTCCGGGGGAAATGCGAAGGTGAAGATAGAAAAGCAAGTGACGACCAGGCAGGGAATGATGATGTTGAAGAGGAAAAACCCAGGTATGCGACGTATACGGATATAGAAGGTTATATCAGGATAAGGTTCAGGGCAGCAGCTGCGAGTGCAGAGAAAAGAGAAAGGAAAAGAAGCAAAAAGATAATTAGTAAGCAAAGAAAGAAGTATTACCTTATACTCCAGTAGATTACATATTATAAATTTGTGAAGCTGATAACAGAAAAGAGAAAAGAGAAAAGAATGGAGATGGTTAGTAAGCAAGAAGAAACGTTTCACCCAATACTCGATTACAGAAGTTCCATAGCAGAAACACGCACCGCTTTGGGTATCTTGTTCGTGCTGCGGAAACTGTCGTTGGTTAGCTATTGTTTTCGTCTACGTTTCTTTAGAATCTGTTTTTTTGCTGATCGCAACTTCAAGAAATAGCCAAATATTGACCTTGTAATTTAGGGTTCATTTGCTTAATTTTTTTTTCTAATTTTTAAAACGGCGAAAATAAATGAATTTAATTAATTTACTGTAGCCCTGTATTTTCCCCAAGCTGGAGGTGTGGCGACTGAAGGCAATAGTAAACAACAGCAGCCTAATATTCTACCATGATACCAAGAGGACTAGTTCCTCTGACTTGAGACTGATCTTCTTTTGCATGAAACAAATGCCTTCAAAATTAATAGACATAATCCACTTTGGGACACCAAATCCACTTTCGATTATATTTAAAAATATTTTACAGACGGTTACCGAAACAGGCATTGGATTCGTTGGATCCCTACCTCGATCGAACTGCAGACCAAACAAGCCGCATGCAGGAACTTTAATTAATTGCCAATCTGTCAAATTATGTCACCGTATGATGCATTTCACTACTTTTAAGGCAACTTTTTTTATATAATTTAAGAAAAAGAATATATATTGCACGTTTATGTCATAATAATTTTTGGTTGGAGAAAAGTTACAAGGAAGGAGAACGAGTTTCACTTTCCCCTCCCCTCCTTAAAAACGGTATCGCAAGTCAACGACATACCTGTAGCAGATTGAGTTGCTGTTTGGTTTTCAACGTCGTGTCCCTGGTAAACAGTGCGTTTGTATGATGAGGTAATGAACTTGCACGTACGTGTTCAAAGCACCTTCTTCGTTTACCGTGTCTGTAGCATGTTGTTTTTTCCAGTCACTTCATTTGGTAAGTGTCAGTAGTTATTAAGGTAGCTATAGGTCTAACTCATGGGTTTAGAACAGTTGTCTTCGTGTAACAACAACAACGTTTATTCGCACTGTAAAGTTCGAATTGCCCATAATACACTTTGTTTGCGCCCCAAATTTTGCATAAACTATTGTCTGTAAATGCTCTTGGGAGGACTGCATATTACCAAGAGCATTTCAAAAAAATAGTTTATGCAAAATTTGGGGGGCAAGCAAAGTATATTATGGAAATTCGAAAATAGTGAATGCCCTTCATTTGGTTTAAAATATTTTTCTCGCAATCGTTCTTGATCATAAACATTGAATAGATGGAGAGGCATGATGCTTCAACAATGTCTAGAATGTAGTCCGGCGTTGCTTTGTTCGTAATTTGCTTGTGATTTTAAAAACAGAAACATTGCTTGTAAGAGTTGTGGCTTCAAAGCTGGATGTGTAATACGTTTTTACACGTAAATCCGACAGAGTCAAATTGACGAAGAAAAATAAAACGAAAACGGAAAGCTAAAGGAAACGGAGATATGATATAGTGGTAGTATATAGAAAAAAATTCCTCTTCTTTTTCTCTGCAGAAAATTAAGTCGTTCAACATTCATGCATGCAAACAAGTTTTAATGTTCTGGTACTTGAATGTATGAATGTAAGTGGGTACAGTTGCCATAATGATTTCTAATCTGGTTGCAAATGATACTTTTTTAAAGCGTAAGGGATGCCGCACGTTCAACGCACTGTTCATAAAGGAGAAGAGAACAACAATGTTTTTAATATCCTTTTAAAAATATCAGTTTGCTCGCGGTATCTACAGGAATATCAGTTTTTAGCAGGGTTTTCGGTAACATTTTAAAGTACCGGATTCATTGGTGGAACAAACGGACTTGGGCGATTCATTTACACTTGAGAAAATAATGATTTCGTGTGAAAGTACCGGACTTTATAAGTCAAACGACCGGACGAAACGTCCGGCCTCCGGCCTCAAACGAAATCCCTGGAATCAGTACTTAAAAGTATTTTGTTCCAAACATAAATTAATTCATGTTTGCCTGAACACCTTTTTGAATGCTTGAATTATTAATTCGTTCTAATGTGAAGCAAAAAGACGCAACCATGCATGTTAGAGTGTACTTACGACTGAAACGTCTTAAACGTTTATTTCACTTAACTAGAAAGCCCATGCCCACAGCAGCATGACAATGCCGCCTAGAAAATTCATCTGGTGGACGAACGCAAAGGTGAGTAGAGTCAGCATTAATATGTGTGCCTTTTCAGAACTGCAAAAGGTTTTGGTCAGAAACGGTTTGATTTTCTTATTTGGTCGACACACCGTTGATTTGTTATGCCCTGCGTTTGGTTTTCGTGAAGTTATTTATCCTGTATTTTGCACTGTACTTCTTGTCTCGGGTTTTGTACGTTTATTTATTTATTTTTTTGTGCGTTTTGTATTCGCCTTTTGTCCTTTATACTAAGCATATATATAAACAAAAAGAAACAAAACACAAAAAATAGCGGAGAGAAATGATAATGAACGAAGACAACGCAAAAAGTGATTGATCGTTTTAGTTTTTGTAAGTGGATATCAATTATTCAAACCTTAAAACCTAATTTCAAAGACCTTCTAAAACTTCGTAATATTATCCTTTTAAAACAAACTCAAAACTTTCAGGATTTATGTTTGTAAAGTATAGCTGTTTATGATGTCGATTTTTCATGCAATCATAGAACAACATATGAAATTTAAAAGTGGATTTTGTCGTAACACCCAACATAATTCTCAATTATTAAACCTTCACCTATAAAACTTTAACACAGAACAGAAAGATCGAGAAACACCACAACGTGCATTGTGGTCGATTACAATTTTCAGTCTTTATAATCAAAACATCAAGTCAAAACATCATTGGTAGAATGACTGTTCTTGTAGGAGGAGTTTAACGCTAATTGTTTTGACTGTGTGTAATACCTCGCTCGGTAAGAGCTAACAAAGTATAGATCTTATCAGTATCCAGCATCGTCTGGTTAAAACAGGCATAAAATCAATCAGCCCCACACTGATATACGTAACAAGACTTTAAATATTCACTCTCTTTGAATACCAGTTTAGATTTATTATGTTGCCCAAAAGTTTCTGCTTCATATTAAACCATTCGGTTTCTGAAACGCTGCAAATTCAAAGCCCAAAGAACAATACTGTATTAGAACAATTCGTTTGTGCTACGTCCCACGAGTTAAGAAGACGTAAAACACGAAATTGTTCAGATTCAAGACTATCCAAGAAACAAAACATCAGTGTTGATCTTTACGAGTTACCCTTGACCTATCAAGATGCATTTATATCGAAATCCACATGCATGTACCAAACTTCGATTTTAGTTATTCTTTCCGTGTTTTAATGACATCGATATTTTCCTGTATACCACAATGTAATGACCGGTCTCTTCGACAAACGGAAATGATTTAGGGTTACACCAAAAAGGGTCGTTCTTTTCTTTTCTTTTTATTTCCTTCTCTTGAATTTCTTTCACATGTAATTTTTTCTCGTGGGGGATCTTTTGGCATGAATTCCTCATGCCATATACGAATACTGTTTGAATAAGATTTTTTTTTTTTGCTTCGTTAACTTATTTTAATTCCAACTACCCTCCGTTTTCGATATAAAACAGATCTGTCATGCATTATTTCGAATGCCAGTTAAGAAAACAAAGTGGTTTAAGACAGATTCTATCTCAATATAAAAAGGAACAGTATTATAATATTTACGATGTTTGTAGGACTTGCGGCGTGGAAGCGCCGACAAGTCAAGCCACGACGGAAAGTCAAACACTGCACCATTGCGATAAAAAGTTGTTTTCTCTGAAGAAAGGACAAAGTTCTTGTTTTACATTTAATTCACATTTAAATGTAGCAGCTGATGTTCCATAGTTGTAGCATTTCAAAGTGTTTGCAGTTTTAGCACTACTTTGAAACACAAAATTTTAATTTACACAAGAATCTATCAGAAATAAATTAAATATTAATTACGTGTTGAAATTTTTCCTTTCTAGACAAGTTCAGCAGAATAAAGGCATCTGACTGGGTAGTCGGTTTTCTACTGATTTAACGAGAGTATTATACATTTCCACCCATCCAGTCTTGGCTGGACAGTTTGTTCTGCAAGTACTTTACACTAAGAAGCCATGATATCCATGTCAATTCCTCTGTGGACTCAACATTATTATGTTACAGAAGTAAATTGTAATGATCCGGGACTTGAGCAAAAATCACACAGGAAGAAAACACAAACACTATGGAGAATAACAACAGGAAGAGCCGATCAATCAACCGAGACACGAAGATCCAGAAATTACGATTTGCTTCGTGTTCGTCATGATTGATCTCAAACTGAGCCAGCTCCGCCAGTCCCTCAGTCAGCTTGGTTGTGGTGTCCTGATTGGTTCGGCGTGCGACTGCGCAATGTGTCACTGGGGATCCTGTGGGGGAGCCAAGAGGTTTTGTCCCTGAGAGCTTTCTGGCCTCGAGCAACGGATCCGTGGACCTCTCGTTACGTTGCCTTGCGTTAATGTTATCTTTTGGTTGCCCCGAGTTTATGCACAAGCATCGGGCCAAGTAGTGAAGAAACACCACTCTCACCCACTGCGGCATCTCATACTTTCTGTAGAGATTCAGCGATACACAGTTTGCAATTAGCGCGGCTCCGATTTCCATCATGGAAATGAGCAGGAACTTGGTAATTAGAGGCGTGCTATCGGAGGTGACAGGAACACTGTCAGAAACCATCAACACGACGAACGACAAAGCAAGGAAAGACTCGATCACCAGTGTTACTCGCTCGCCAATCTCTGGAGGCAGCACAAATGTCAGTACTGCTAGAGCCGTTATTACTAAGCAGGGAATGATGATATTGTAGAGGAAAAACCCCGGCTTGCGACGGATATGAAGAGTGAATGTCACGTCAGGATACGGCTCCGGGCAGCAGCTGTATGTAATAGAACATATACATTACCAGCCAGTTGGGTCGCTTGTGCAGTGTGCAAGGTGCCGTGTTGAAGAACTCACGTGCACTGACTTATGTTACTACTACTGTCATATACGTTTAAACTAAATTAAGAAATAAAAATTCGGCAAAAATTAAAGCTTCTGATAAGTGCAAAATGTGCCAGTGCAGTCCTCGGAGGGATTCTTTGTAACTGAAGAAAGAGCGAAATATTCAATTCACCAATATAATTGATTGCCTACGTTTCGAAGTAATGCTATAGTGCGAGAAAGACGAAATTCACTATACTAACACTCCAAAGTACCTACAATTCGTTATAGTGCTGAAATATAACTGAAGTTCAAATAACGTAAAATAAAACTCTTTAAAACATAATGTAAAATAAAGAACAAAACGTTAACCATGAAGTTCCGTCTTTATAAAATTTCGTTATCAGTGGACTGCAAATTCCGTTTTGTACACAGTAAGCATCAGTAATCAGATTAGTCTCCCACGTTCTAGTAGAAGTCGAGATTATTTGTTCTTCAGTTGAGCTTTTGTCTGTGTGACTGTAAATGTATATCAATCATCGCATTGATAATGCCACGATAACAGATCAACATCAGCAAATACATCGAATTATCATTCGATGTATCTTTTTTTCTCCCATTTTATTGGCCGACAGCCCACTACGTGACCCGCGAATAACTCTCTACGAATAATTCTGATCATGCGCACAACGGTGCATGCAGAGTTGTTTTGCTTCTCCCGTCCTCTACAATGGCAGCCCGATATCTGTTCTGTTTTAGCAGTTAGGAATAAATATTAAATTGAAAAACAAACTCGGTGATCGAATGATAAAACAATTATTGAACTCAGCCATCGTGAAATATCGTGATTTGTCAGTGTCTCGCAGAACAATTATTTACCTCAGCCTTCGGCATCGGCGAATAATTGATCTGCTCGCCAGTGACAAATCACGATATTTTGCTCAACCTCGTCCAATAATTGATAATTGTTACTGCGTTTTCCCGTCCACTGATATTTCCTTTGACAGAAAAGTCAAACTTAAACATTGTGCAGTTAAAGCTAAACTTTTCAGTGGAAGACAAGATAAACGACATGCAACTTAAGTAAGGGAAAACGAAAAGGAAAAACTCTGCATGCAATTTTCCCCCATTAGTTTTTTCCTCAAAGGGCCTGCCCTGTGGTTTCCGAGAATTGTTTTGTACCTTTTCCCTCGACCGTAATATTACCTGTATTTCACCACGTTTCTCTTAGCCTTTGCAGAAATGAGCTTAAACTCAGAGCTCTTCATGTAGAAACTGAGATCCGCCTTGTCACGCATCTGCACAATATTGACTTCCAGCCCGTTGTAAGTCCAAGAGCCGAACTTGAGCTCACATTGTTGGTCGTCAAAAGGGAAGTACGTGATGTCGATATCACACCCACTGCGAAGAATGGCGGGAGCGTACCAGGTACATCCTCCATCGGAGGTCAACATTACTCTGTTTTTGAAATTGTACAGTGTTCCACTCGGAAGCGTCTCTTCCGCGCTAAGAAAAGCAATCACACGGTGACGTTTTCTGATGAATTTCGAAGAGAGCTGAACTAGTGTAACATTCCCTTACCAGAAAAAATGTTTGCCAATTAGAACACTTTCTAAAAAAGTCGAGGGTTCAATAAAATGGGATGATAGCTCTAAAAAAGACATATTTCAAATTCGTTTTCATTAATCTTTTTCTGTTCTGGGGCTGTATCTTATGCAGGGCTATAATAAATAGAAAGTAATAATTGATTTGGCTGCCTTTCGTGCAACAAGAATTCTGTTGCGTTTCTTTCTGTTTTAAGTTCGGATTAGTTTATTTTAATGTAGTCATTATTGATTTTATTTTTCCCAACACACAAAGTTTGGTAAAGGTGATGGAAAGTCCACTTCGCTCACCCTCACGAAACCGTCTTCAATTCTAAAGTTAATTAAACAAACAAGTGAACATATTGAAAATACTAGAATTCAAATGCGAACTGGGAAAATGCGTTAACTGTGCTTCTACATGGCTGATGTTACTAAAGTTTGGGGTATTCTTGACTGGCTTACTTGTTGTGTAGGACAATGTCAGGAAGCCAAATGATCAATGGGTTGACGTTAATAGTCTTGATTCCACCATACTCGGACGCGTTCCACTTTAAGAGATGGTTGTGCCATTGCTGGACAAAAAAAGGTTAACAAAATGCGTGCAGACAATTATTTAAATTTGTTTAAGCGTTACAATTGAAAGTGTTACCGTTAGGCATAGCAAATACATGCATTTTGATTCAACACTTTTTAGTCTTTTATTGAGTATCGCTCTTACAGTAAAATAAACTAAAATGACGCGAGGCTGTTAAGATCGATGTGGAATTTTGGACTTAATTTATGATTAAGAGCAAATCAACATCATGTACTGACATGTGGTTCCACGTAGGTTCTCAGTCTAAAGCTCGAATTAGAATTTGAAAATATGATAATAGTTTTTGTAAAAATAAGAAGCCAACCCCAAACACAAATCTGAACAAGTTGGTGGGAGACCATTGTCTAAATCACCCCGCTAACCCTAACTGTTGATGTTGACTAGTTACCGTCCAAGCGATTTTATTCACTTCTATTTACCCAACTATTTAAACTTTTTGTATTATAGAAATGGAAATCATGATACTACATTAACTCACCATTCTAACCCAAATATTACTCACAAGAACTTGATCTTTTTCAATCTATGAAATAAACCGGACCAGGCACGTTAACCTAAATCTTAAATGGAATTAAAATACCCGATGTACAGTTATTTATTAAAGGAAGTCTGAGATAGGCGTGGTTATACTCAGAACTCCATAGAGTGCATAAACCACATCTTAGTAGGTCTTAATTAGTTAGTTATATTATTTGAACTTGAACGATAGTATGAGACAGAAGTAACAACATCACATACCTAATTGACTCTATTGGAAGTAAGTTTCCCCACTCATTCACTCATTTGACCAATAATCTTGTTGCGTTAGTTTCGAGAATTACACGTAGTAGTTCCAAACATGTAATACCAATAATAATAATAATAATAATAATACATTAAAAACAGGTAAGTTTTTAGCTTGGCTTTAAATGAAGTTACGGTGTTACTGTTAACACTTCTAATATCCATTGGGAGTGAGTTCCACAATTTTGGTGCTGCACAAGTGAACGAATGATCACCAAGGGTAATATAATTTCAGGAAAATATTTGAAAATCGATTGAGAGTATTCGGCAGTCTTACTTATTTGTTTATAAAGAATTAACTTACCAAATCAACAATCTGCGTGTAAGCAATCCCAAATTTCACCTCAACAGGCAAATCCTTTTCTTGCGTAGGACGTACGTTCTTGTTGTAGCCGCTGAAGAAAAGATCATTCACCAGATGTAGTTCGTCATCGTCGCCTTGTTCCAAACTTGCGTCTGGGAGTTTCAAGGAGTTCAACAGGAGAATAAGAGATAAGATAAAGAAGATTAAAGCTGAGAAAAAAAGATAAAGCTAAGAGAAAAAAATGAGTAATTTGAACCATAATGCCGTTGACTTTTCTTTTCCTTTTTTCTTTTCTCCTCTTTATTCTCAATTTTTGCCGTTTCTTCTTGTTTTTGGTCTTTCGCTGGACTTCATTTTTGCAGAAAATGTTTTGACGTAAATCCTGGAGAAAATCAAAATATTTAACAAGAAGTGGGTTTCTTGTATCTATCTCTGGTCCAATTTAGGAGATTGCTCTCATTTGAGCACGCTTTAAAAGCCTTCTTCAACCTAGTTGGTTATCAAAAACATCTTTTATGATGACGTCACAAATGGTAAATAAGGAGTGTGACTGTAGTTTAGGTGTCAATGGGTTAACAAATAGGACTTACCCGAGCTGCCAGTAACATTACTGGGAGGCGTTTCACTCATACTAACGTTTAACGCCACATCGGAAATACCTTTGCCTGTTTTGAGATAAGACTGAATTAAACTCAAATGCAAATTTGTAATTAAAAATATTGGTGTGGGGTAGCCTATGTACAGCCGCCCCTCCCCTCGAGGAAAAACCAAAGGAAGTGGCTGTTACACTAAGTCCGTTCCTTAAAAAAAGGGGGATTCTACCTAAGTGCCATTTTTCCGCCACTTAACATGGGTTTGATGGAAATATCTCGTCCACGTTTCAAGCAAACTAAAAACGTCTAGATCATTCCATGAATCTATGTTTTGGGGTGTTTTGTAATTTTTTGGGACATTTTAGCGTATGTTGCGTATGTTTGGAAATAAACATTATTTCTCAACTTTGTAGATGGACACCAAAATAGTGCACTGTCAATCTGCATGGGGTGCTCATTGCGTGGGTGTCAAATGTCTGTTGATGTTCCAAAAGTTATTTTCTTTCTTCTATCCCTTTTTTAAACCTTCATACAATGATTCAGATAAAACCCCACCTAAGTAAAATACATCTAATTCAATAAAGGTTGCTTTGGCAGTTGGTCATTGGTAATTGGGAATTTGCATTTGCATACGGAACACAATACAATGCTTCGCTTGAGTGACCGCCAAACAATAGCTTCCCAATGCCCAATTACCAATGACTAAAGCAACCTTTTTTGAATTAGGTGTATAACCAGCTTAGTTTAGGTGAGTCTGTCAAGTACGAACTCGGTCTCAAAACATCCTAACAATGCCTCAAAACAATCGAAAAGAAAAAAACAAATAGTAAAAAGCCACAGAAGAGCGGAAATGGAAGAAGGATTGTGCAATACACCATTTCTGTCAGTCTGATTCAAATTTGAGATCAGTTTGTCTGATTTGAAGATGTAACCTGAAATGCTTAGCAATCGTTTTTGATATAAAGCTTAGATTTCATCATATTGATCAGAAAAAAAAACCTTATTTGCATATACTTTCAACACGCATTTACATATGCGACTACACAAAACTAGTTTCGTCAAAAGACCTCGTGGCTATATGGCTACCAACTGACGAGGTCTTTTGACGAAACTAGCTTTTATGTAGTCGCATATGTAAATGTGTCTTTAAAGTATATGCAAATAAGGGTTCTTTTTTCTAATCAGTATGATGTTGAGTAATACTTTCTTGGCTTTGGCAAACAAAATTTCACAGACAAAGATAAGATTTCATTTTTATAATTAATTAATGCATGATTCCTGCTACGTGCACGTTAAAAAGACTGAGTACACAACAAGACCAGCATCATTTTTTCAAGCTTTAATAAGTTATTAACACAAAATAAGACAGATGATGAAAAATGACTTTACTGTTCACAAGAAAAGTAAATTTTCCTAAGCAAAGGAAAGCGGTGACGAGAATTTTAAAAAGGTTTAATACTAAGGTGCCAGTAAACTTTGAATAAACAGGCAGACACATTTGTTTCCAAAGCGATAAGATGTAAAATTATGCTACAGATAGAATTCACATTATAACATCGTGAAGACGGCGATAATTTATGTTAAGGGAACCGGACCAGTACATTTTTTGTCCAACGTTCCCACACTGTGATTAAATAACTACAGTAAAAGGAAAGCTTTCTTTTGGTTTGTTTCTCGAACAAGTTAAAATCCTTTTGAGACTTGCGCGCGACCAAGCTGCGATTTTAACAAAAATATATCACAAAGAAGCCCTTAGGGGCTTGTGCGCGGTCAAGGCCAAATACGATAACAAAAACTGATGTGTAACAAAGAAGTTTGTCTGCTTCATAACCACTGCCTTAGTTTATAAACTAGACTCTGGGTGATAAGTGTTTCTTGTAGGTAAAGTATTCACCAATTAGAAACAGGCAAACACTTTCACGGGGCTGTTGATAGGAGGATAGCCCATACAGCTCATGTTACTTTGTAAAATGTTTTCGGCTGGCTAAATTAAAAATTAAAAATTGTTTGCTCAAAAGCATTGTTACTTCAACAAAAAAGTAACACAAAAACTTCTTTAGAAGAAGATAAAAATCTTATCTAGTTTTCTTTACCACTTCTGGCAATAAGAAATAAAACAAATGTCAATATAAATGGAAAAGATTGAATGGTAGAATGGAAATGCTATGTTTCATATATGAATGGTTGATAAAACATTCAATTCGGTCATCATAACAATCTTGCGACCTTGCGACCATATCCATAATGGTTAACCAATCATTGAAACTTCGTTTTGTCATTTTAAAAATTTACCATTGGAAAGAGCAGAATAAAATTTAAAGATTTTTTAGGCTTCTGTGATGGAGAAAAAGTGATTTTAATCGTTTATTAACGACCGCTAACAAAGTAAAAACTACGAACGGCAACACACTGTGATGACTGCAACAGTTTGATGGTGGGATGCAGTCATCAATCATGAAGCAGTTGATGTGGAAAATTTAAATGGAATCACACAAACGAAATCAATCTTATGGGAAAACTTATTTGATTAAAAATCCCCCTCTTAAAAAGGAAGAATTTCAAATATTGTTTTGTGATTGTTTTGTGCTCATTGAAAGGAGTCACTTCGACAGCAACAACTGCAAGTTTTATTAACTAATGGAACACATGCCGAGAAAAAAATTAGTGTTTCAATTTTCAAGCGCGTCGTCAAAGCGTTAATGGATTTTCTTTTTATTTGTCCACAAATAAAAAGAAAATCCATTAACTGTTTCACGTTTAAAAGACAAAATTAACAATGAAACAATAACTGAATGTTGAGATTGGTGTCTATTTATAACTGAAAGCTTATTCGATAATTTTCGGAATAACCGCACTCCAATTTTCAGTTTTCGTTGTTTAACCAATGGTAAAATAATTCTCATTCGGATTAGCGCCCATGCGACCCAAGGAATTAATCATTCATAACGTCAATATACTGTCTGACAAAAATATACGTTTCAGATATTTAAGTAGTATGTTAGCCCAAATAGTACTTCGTCCTGTTATTTTTTCTTTTATTACTTCGCGTTGGAAACAAATGGAACCGAAGCAATGTTTCCCCTTAGCGTTAACTGTTATCATTTGATTAAAATGCTGTATTCTAGGTTAAATAATAGCAGTTTTACTTCATGTTGTCCTGTGAAACATTTTTCTACCTTACCGCGAGAGAGTCATAGTAGATTTATGTTTGGCTCGGAAAAAAGGAAGAACTTTTGGAAGTTCCCAGTTGCTAGGCGGTTGTTATAAAGATAGATGTAAGATCTTGCGATTAAATGATGGATTTATCATACTTCTAGGTCGGATGGTTTCGAACATATCTGAAGTGAATACTCTATTTCACGAAGCTTAAATGTCTTAACAAAACCAGCCGCTCAAAAAGTTGACAATTTCCTTTGAAATAATCGAAAATTGAAAGGCATAACCATAACGAAAATATTTTGCGCAATTTGCATACTTGTGGTGGTATTACAGACATATTGTGATGATAAATAACAAAGAAAAAAGGCGCGAAGGAAAATATATCCATCGAGATTCGCAATATTTCGAACAACCGTGCTTCTCATGCTACTCTGCAAACCCAAGTTGATCCCTGCAAGCGAACCTTAGCAACGAGATTCGATGCTTATTACTTAAACTTGTAAAGATAATCTAATAGAAAAGGAAACGTGCGCACTACACATTAACCGACTTCAACATGGAAAACATAGTTTCCGTTCTTACCTGGGATAAACAGTATAACGAACGTGTAAACGAAGATGGATGCAAAAGGGATCAGCATGGTTGATTAAATTGAATTTTCTTTCCGTAGTCAGCTTGAACTTCTGTCTGACTTGTACTGCAGGTGAATTAGTGACAAGATGGCGGAGAATTGAGCGCGACTTAGCTTGATTTTGCCTACAAAACCAAAAAGCGTGAATTATTAATAACCAGCAGCTTTTCTTTTCTTAATCATACTGTGCTGTCATTTCATTATAGTGTAAGTGAATGACGTAAACAACCTTGTGACTTTCAAAATATCAGATGATTTTGTTTAGGAAAATTGCGTGCAATCACATACGAATGCAAGCAAACACCATCTCATCGCTAATCTGTTTCTTCTGTCGATTGTAAGTAATTCGGCGTTTTCATTTAACCATTATTCGAGAAAAAATATTTAATGCCATACAGGACAGCTTATATCGGCACCCAATTTACACGTCCTGAGCCTTTAAAGCTGGAGTCATGAGTCTCTAATGTCATTAACGAGTGTTGCATAAAATAACAAAACAGATTTCGTTATTTAATTTTACATTTGCCGGAAAGCATTGCGTTAGCTGTTTTTCGCTCGAAAACCTACCTCTGAAAAAACTAACTTTTTAAGTTTTAAACTTTAAACTTTATCGCTTTGAACGCTTTATTTAATCCCATTCGCTTGTATGATTATTTTGCAGATTTAACCACAACACTCTAATAAAAACAAACTCTGAAATCATCAGCAACGATGTTCAGTGTTTTTTCTAGAAATTAACATTTTAAGTCCAATCGACGTTCATGCCAAATTGCTTTACCCGAAAACAACTTATAGCTTTGTGTGGTTGTAATAGCCCGGGTGGGGGGAGGGAATTCCCATATATGAGCTATGTAGGTATGTGCCGCTGTGAAGGGTATGGTTTTCAAGCAGTTTAGTCTGGGATAGGGTATAGTAACCAGAGATTTTTGGTCTAGAGTAGGGTATCATTTTCCGCGAAACTGATCAGTTGCGTGAAGAATTTAGTCTAGACGAGGTTTACTGGCAAAAGGCATTTACAAATCGGTACGGCGGGCTGTACGGCATTTTTACTGACCCCTGATATCTGTGATAATATGAACGAGTTTCTTGGAAATAGCGAGTCTAGAAAAGGTCTAGGATAGGGTAGGATTTTTCGGTGTTTAGTCTAGAATAGGGTTATAAAATGCAGTTAAAATGGTCTAGTATAGGTTAAGGGTCTCAGAGTCCCAGCGGCACACACCCGCCCAAAAATTTGCAGAGTACCCCCGCCAAGTGAAAGCTCTATGCTTCTGTTCTTCTGTCACTGTTACGAGTAGACAAAACACCCACCTGAAGGCAGATATGTAATATTTTTTCTAGGATTAGGACCTTAAACATAAAGTAACATATTTTATCAAAAAGTACGCTACTTGGAAATTTGTCATTCTGGACGCATGAGTAATGTTAAGGCATCCGTTTTATTTTAAAACAGACTACACCGCTAAAAAAAATTGGATTTTTATTTTAACAAATCAACATGCTTCACTATACTGGACACAACATAACTCATAAAAATCAAGAATATTATATTATTTGCCGAGTTTATTTCTGTGAAAATTATTCCTTTACACTTCTTATAAACTTTCAAGAAGTACTTTTATTTGAATTACGAATTGATGTCTTTTTGCTTTTTGTTTATTTATTTCGTGTGTATCAAGGTTTGTCGAATTGCCTGTTTCACTTTCACACGATAAAGGAGTCAGGATAAAAGAATTATTACGATAACGATAAGTGATATTTTATAACATATCTCTTTTGCGTTTCTCTGGATATTATCATACACTAATCGCCGCTGCTTATTATTTTATCTTGTTTGTGTTAGTAACAGGTAAACACAAGGTTACAACAATTTAAAATTCAGTAAACACCGAAACTTATACAACCAGTTTATCAATAAATTAGAACAAGGTCTCTTTTTTGACTTGAATAAGTCATAATTAATACCAAGAATTCCGCCGCATAATTTGTTTTTCTTATTTCAAACATCCGTGCACTAGCTGACACCGAAAAGCACCTTATTGTGAGGAACTTAATTACAAATGTCAAATGCCGGCCAATAAACGAGGCTCGATGTCACTGTTACCTGCATTTGCTTTAGTGATTTTTTTTTCAGAAAAAAGAATGAGAGAAAAATATTTTGCATATCATGGGATCCAGAGAAAGTGACACGTTTTCTCCTTTCCTTCTGATCCCGTCGCATCGCACTTTTTCTTTCGTGTCGCTCTCCACTATTATTTGCAATAAGTCAAAATTAGAAACTGATAATTATGATTACAATGTAAAACACCAAAGAGGTCGATATACTTCACGTCTCTGCTTGGAATAAATATTTCAGCTCATCAGGCTTACTTATTTCAATAATTACAAAAAAGCGGTCGGTTTTACACACGGAATTCGTAATAGGTACGTACTTGTTACACGTGTTTCAAAGGATGCCGACCAAACACGATGTCAAGTTGGCCCACGTCCACGTAACTGATTTCAGAACTGTACTAATCAGAGCCATCAGTTTAGGAAGGGAGTAAAAAGAGAATTCCGAGACACGCTGATGGAAAATACTAGCTAACATTTTTTGTTAGTATTGACTACATTTGATGCCATGAAATGCTGTTAACATTAAAAAGAAAAAGATATTGCAATTTTTGTGCTTTTGTTAAGCCCCTCATTAGCTGTCATCGCTTCAATTTTTCATTCATTCATTTAATTATCTCTCTTCGAGGTGCAGATTTAACAAAGCGCGTCGTCTTTGGAATAGAAACGTATCATAAAGCATTGCGAAAGTCTGGCCAAGCATTAACCGCGGTCAAACGAGAGAAATTTGCAAAAGTTAAGCAAAGTACTTAAAAGTTAAGGTTGTCATTTTCACTGTTTAAAGTTTAATATATTACCAATACACTGTCAATTTACCAAACGTTTTAAAAGTTTACCAAAAAAGTTCTAAGCGTTTAAAAACTGTGAACTCCAGAATTGTCGGCGCCATTTGCCAACATAATTTTGATCAGGCGCAAAGAGTTTTGGTCCGTTTTCAACAGAAAAAAGCTCATCATTTTGAGAAAAATTAAAAGATAGTAACGTCAACAAATTTTTTTATACATCCTTGTCCATATTTCCATATAATATTAAATAGAATCCCACTAAATTTAAACGAAAAACGCCTCGGACGTTTGACCGCGGTGGAGGCCACGCACAGAATCACGTTGACTCCGATGCTTTAATTCAGCAGTTGGATGTCAATGCATAGATGCTGTCCCCGGCAGTAACTAACCAAGGTAAATCAATTAATAACTAACGCATGCTTCTCTTCACTTCAGATTTGACCACAACTTTGTTGCAAGATTGTTGTTCTACTCAATCTTACCCGGCGATTCTCCAACTGAAATTTACTTTAACAACCATGTTAAAACCCAATGGTGATGATCGCGCTCAAAGAGTTATTTTCTAACTGAAAGGAAACATCCACACAAAAAAAAAAGATCTGTGAAAATCATAACGTGCGAATCACGACTGATGAAATCATGATACCCGAATCATGACGGGCGAATCGCAACTGGCGAATCATGTTTGAAAAAAGTAAAAAGAAGCTGTACACTGTACTGAGACTCTGTGAACTCGGTTTATATGTAAATTTCATTCACAGATGTCTGATTATGGCCGGACCCCTGGCGGCAGAATCATAGCCGGCCAATCATGCTTGAAAACACCGGATCTGCACACTGCAGTGTCAATTGGATTATAAAATATTCATGATACAGAGCTAAACTGGAAGGGGTACGGTCTTGCTTGAAGATTGTTTGGCTACGTTTCTTGACGATAAGATAAAGAAACCGATATCTGATCAAGTATATAAGTTAGATTTGGTAATTACACAAGTCACTGTAAACTTAACTATATGTCGTGAATGATTACCGAAAAATTAATCCAAATGATTTACACTGACCTTGCGAGGCAGAAGAATCTACTTACGTTGAAAACCAGCAGAAAGTAATGCCATATAACAGATACGAGATATAAGACTACTTATTATCTTAAACAAGGTAAGGTAAGAAATCGATATTATTAGATCCATCACACTCCATCTAGTCGAGAAACAAATCAAAACACTTCTCAATCAGAGATTAGGTATAGTTTAACCCATATATCTTAACTGCTAACATGCACAACACAATATTACATGTAGCAGGGCATTTACATTTTAACCTTTTGTCTTCTCAGTTTTGGTTGACGCAATACGAGGTTATATTGATGGGTAATGTCTGCCAATGAATACGTACAGGTTTTAATAATCTGTCATTTCATATAAAGCAAAAACAAAGACCTTGAGATCATTTAAAACCCACAGACACTTTATCATTCACAAATTTTCTATTGCGTTTTGTCAAAAACACGAACACTCCAAACGGGATTTGATATTGTTTAGACCGATGACAGAATCGTATGAATTATTACTTACCGAGCCACAAAATATTCAGTTTTTGCAAGTTCGTCCCAAAATGGAAAAAAAAAAACTCGCGTAGAAAATAAGTGGACTCGCCATGCTTATTTAAAATACCAGGAATTAAACAAAGTCAAGTACTAGCTAAATCTAGAATGTAGGATGTTGTTATCTTTTTCCAAAACATAATTGAACATTTTGACATTTCGATATGCATACTTAAAATGTGAAAAGGATATATACATGTATATGGTTTGAACATCATTTATTTATAATGCCGTGAAAACTGTACATAGAATTTCTGCAACTCATATCGAGTGATCAACAACATAACACTGTGTGACATAAACTGGAGCGTTAATCATTAACGATACAAACTTTCAACACGGTTTATTTTATATGGTTTATTTTACGTTGCCGCATGAAAATATTGACTAAAACTGTTCATGTATGCTTACAAGTCTGAAAAATATTAATTTTAATTATGTGAAAGTCGTGGGCTGTTTATAGAATGGATTTCAGAATATATAATCACGAAAAGACTAAACAGAGTTTATAGCGGAGCTTTCGCGGGCCGACGGCCCGCTCGCGTAACTCCATACTCATAGAACCTATGCCCTTCATTTTTGATGGTCATGGCTAGCGGAATGTTTCGCGGGCGCGTAGGTCCGAGTGCCGTTGGGCAGGGCTAGCTCGCAGGCGCGTATGACGTCTCAAAACATTCGCGTATGACGTCACGCAACATCCGGGATCTTAACAATTTTCAAACCAAACCAAGCGAGGGTTTGTATTTGCGCGGCTACACGGCCGAATGTCACGTCAGCTCGATAAACACTTCGATGTTTTGCTGTTTAGCAGGGAAAACCGTTTCAAATTAGAGTCGTTATTTCCCTGCATTTTTTCGCGGTTTGCTAATCAAGACAGGGATACTTAAGGGATACTCAGAAGCCGCTATAGTGGAAAAAGAAGAGCTTTCAGGGATAAAATCTTGCTTCGAGGAACTTCATACGTTTTCATTAATGCGAGCGGAGCAATGCGGGGAGATGTTTCTCACTTCGGATTTCATAACTGAACTCTGAAGAAGCGGAGATGTAAAGAATTTCCAGCAGTCGAGGGACTTAACGGTAAAACAAATTACATTTTGTGATGGGAATTTAAAGTTGATATCAATCTGTGATTGACTTTTTCTTTGTGTTCTCGTTAGTTTTGGAGAATTGTTTATAAAACGTGCTCAAATTCAGTCGTTTTGATTTCTTTCATCGAAGACAGCTCGGCCTTGATGTGCTATAAATGGTTCGCGTTTTGCTTTTAAACATAAACTTATGTTGATTTGAATAAAATTTTTCGAAAGAAGATTGTGTTGTCCATTTTTATGTGTTTATTCATTCAGTACATAGGTTGAAAAGCAATTTTATGTAAACAAAACAAGACTTTGATTTTATAGTTCTTACTTCACTCGCGTCGCCTTTTAATATGCAAATATGTTTGTGTATTTTTTACAATTCTGATTTCCAAATAAGTTTCTCGGAACAGGAGTCAAATTGTTCCTGGAGTGTCAAAATGTTTTTGTAGTTCAGGATAATATTCGTACCATACGGTGTTTTACGGTTATTATCCGTACTTTAGGCGTCAAAGTAGTATATTAACCGTAAAATGTTGTTTTTTAAGAATATTAACCTTGAAAGACGCCACTTACGATTATTATGCGTGTAAAATACGCATAATAACCTGAAAAAGTACGCATAATAACGGTATGTGGCGCGCTTTCAGGTTATTACTCGTATTATGTACCAAAAGTTGGATCGAGAGAGATTGTCCCGAATGCGGCCGCCATTACAGGAAAGATTCTAGAGGGATGATATTAAGAAACGGATGAGCATTTCTTTAAAAATAGTATTTATGTGAAGTCTATTCCTCTTAACCTTTCCATTGAGCAAGTTAACGACTGAATTTTTTTTTCGAAACAACTAGCATTTTGAAAAAGTTCTGCGGAGTCGCAGCGATGCGAAGCATCACAGAGCGATCGAGTGTCGACTTGAGGAACTGTTGTCGCTGTTGAAATCCACTGTTGCACTATTAAAACTAATGTCCGCTTCCAATGATAAAATAAAACAAGTACCTGTATGTTTACTGATTTAAATGCCTACAAAATTAAGGAAGATCAACTTTACACAACGAAATATAACTCCACAGCAATGACCAAATTCAGTTCCACGATTTACGGCCGGCGAAGGATTCAATTGAAAGTGGCCGGACGAATAAAACTCCAAGATTCGCGGTTCGTATTTCACCATGGAAAAAGGGAGATGTGTGCCGTCCCAGAAAGGCCGTTTTCTTTTGAAAGTTAATGATTATTTGAAAGAAATAGCAGAGAAAAACAAACAAAAAGTTGGCAAAACTGCCAGTCAACATAGAGACGACTTAAATATTAAAATTTAAGACACTATGCAGTGTGCCGACCAGTGGTACAGTGGTAGTGCGCTCGGCTACAAGACCGGCATTTGATAGAGATCGCGAGTTCGAATCCAGGTGACGCGATTTTTTGTTTTCTATTCCCTTGTTTTTTTTTTTCTTTTTTTCTTTCTTTCTTTCTTTTCTTCTTCTTTTTTTTTTAGAACCGTTGTGGCTAAAAGTCGCGTAATTTAAGCCAATTTCTTCTTCAGTTTTATTTTTATTTTGTTTAAATAGTCTAAAAACACAGTTGCTGAGCTGCGGCGAGGCAAGATATCACAGTTACGTTTTTTATACATTCGACCGAAATGCAGCCAAGCTTTTTTATCAATAATTTATCGTTTTAAACACTGGAAACTGTATTAAGCAATAGGCCGCATTTTCTATGCGTTTACCGGCGCTATTAAAAACCGCTTGGAATTTTGAGAGAACATTCGAAAAGCTTGTAAATCACGAGCCGTGCTTTTTCCGTGTTATCACAACATCCCGCCTGGGTTTATAACGTCATTGAACTCATAGAAGAATGTGGTCTATTGCTTTTTACGAAATAACTATGGAAAACGTCTGTTGAAGAGAGCGCTTTGTTATAATTTTTGGCTGATCAAGATGCTTATTCTCCTCACTCCATTAATACATTCATCGAATGCTGCGGGAAAACCAATCAAAGCGACTGAACTTGACTAGCTTGGAAAGCTTGTAAATCACGGGCCTCCCTTTTCTCGTGTTCTCCCAACATCCCGCGTGAGTTTATAACGCCGGTAAACACATAGAAATGTGGTCTATTGTGTTTACGAAATAACTAAAGAAAACGACTGCATGTTGAAGAGAGCCCATTGTTGTAATTTTGTGTCGATCAAGATGCGTATTCTCCTTACATTTGCATCGGATGACACGGAAAACCAATCAAAGCGGCTGAACTTGAATGAACTTGACTCGCTGCCACAGAGAAGTGAGAAAACACTCACAGGTTCAATGAAAGCGACGAAAAGTTTTAGCGCTTTGAAATTCACCAGCTGAAATTTATCAGCTGAAAGAAGAAATGTATTCAATGATCCAAAAGTACTTTGAAGGGGAAATCCAAAAAATTGTGTCCGGAATCTGCCGCCGCAAAAGAGAATATGCGAGGAAACTTTCGAAGCCTACAAACTTTGTTTTGGATTCAAAGATTGCCTTCTTGTCAGCAGTTTTTTCAATTGGAATAAAGGTTAGTTACAGAAACGCAGCTTCTAAATCTCTTTTCGACTTTATGAACTTACTTTGAAGCCTACTGTGATGCCCGTACTTTTTCACATTTTCAGTGATGAATGAAAACAAAGATCATTGTTTTTTATAACCTGACAAATTGTTGGATCGTTTCATGCAAATTTTCATTGTCTGCTTGCTGACCATCCCAGTGCTTGGACATAATCAGAATTTAAACTGTATCTGCTGCAACTACAGAAATTTGCTCTCCAAAACAAAACACGACAGCGTAAAAGGAATCGGCGTAATTCTCCTAAAAAACAAAGCGATAGTTTTCAATTCCACTGTGAAAATCAGACTTATTGATAAGCTTATGTTATCTTAGAATTTGTAGGCACATTTATAACATTCAGTTGAAAGGACACACCTTAATCCTTCAGTGGAACTCAGTTTAATTATGAAATACGAGATCGTCGAAATGATTCGATAAATTTGTATTGTATAAAACAACTACTATGCAGTCGTTCGCGGCATTTCCTTTCCCAGAGGAAGGGTAAAGCATACACAACAAGTAATGACAAATTATTTATTTTTTGTGTTTAGCATTTAAATTATTTGCAAATTAGTTGGAGATTTTAAAGGCAAGGTACGTTTGATCACATTCGTATTCGTACAACAGGTCCGGATGAAAGGTACGCTTAATAATCGTTTTACGCGCGTGCCGTTTAATTTTGTTCACTTTGAGTTCTGTTCATTCGTAGAACAGGTGTGATGCATGGTACGGTTAATAACCGTATAACGCATTTTTCCGTTATTTTGATCGCGTTCAGTTCTGTGCATTCGCATGACAGGTCTGATGGAAAAATACGGTTAATAATCGTCAGTTGAATCACATCTTGCATGTGTTTCTCGTTATTTTATTTGTGAAGCTTTGCGCTTTTTTCGCCTTCCAAAAACTGATAAATCTGTAAGATATTTTAATTTAGCTAATAGACTCTATAGAGTGAATTTTTTTTCCAATGACAGCTCAGTTCGCTATAACATATATGTGGAATTTTGTTCGAATTCGCCTGATTTCCTCAAAGTCCTTTGACTCCTAGCTTTTATCAAGGAAATTCAACAATTTATAAAAAATTGCAAATTCCACCCTTCTGAATCAACTATAAACTGAAAAGTTCAAGACACCATAACAAAATGCTTCTCCGTAGCTTCTGTTTAAATTTAAAAGCTACCATTTCACCCACACTTCAAAGATTTAAAACCATCTTATATAGCATAATAACTGATCAGCACCTCAGAAAAGTGCTCACATTTTAGCCTAAGTTAGGATTTTATTCAATGCCTCAAAAGTTACAACTATCTCACATAATAAAAAAATACCAATGGAATGTTCTATCTTTATTTTAGAAGCAATAAAAAGTTAAATAAAATTGATTATTGGGGAATCATTTTCCACTTTTGTCACTGCCCTGCTTTGATAGAAGTTTTTGCCTAAATGATACATTTTTTGAAAGAGAAAATTAACTTGACTTTTTTTTTTGTCTTTTTGTCAATGCTGTTCCACATTTTTGGACCCTGAAATGATAGGGAGTACTGCCCTAACCTGAAAGATTTATGGGGAATATATCAATTATGTCTATGACGTGTTCTGTAACTGCGGTAACTATTTAACATGTGAATTGATTTGAACAGTTGTTTTAATTTATGTGGTATCTGTCCTGAAAAATACTTAAACATTTAAATTGAAATTTCCAATTTATTTATCTGTTCCACTTAAGAAGCTTCATTTCTTTAAAATTTAAAAGCCGCCCTTTCCCTATATCCAATTTTAGCTATAATTCTTACTGCCCTTTTCTGAAGAAGTACAATCATAGATACTTTGAAAGATAGTTTGTTAGCCCAAACAATATTACCGTAGTGAATGTAAGCTTTTAATAGCATCAGTGAACAAATAATAGCTTAATTTATCCATGTTTAGTTTTTGTAGCTTCTGATCAGCACCTCAGAAAAGTGCAGCTCAATTTTTAAGCTATCATTTGAATGGTCACACTTTTGCCGAGTTTAGGATTTCATCCAATGACACAAAAGTTACAACTACATCGTACAGAATAATAAACACCACAGGAAGGTACTAGTTTTATAGTACTGCTCACGGCAGTTAGCTTTCTTTTGAATCGTCTTCAATAATCCTTAAAAGACTCAATTCACAAGCTCAATTGTTAGAACCAGTTTATGCCAGTAATCAGTTAAAGTAGTCTTGATCAGCACACTACTGGGGTGGACCACATGAAAAAATGTGTGAAATTTTTTATCCTTTGAAAAATGGTGTGAAATGAATGTGTAAAATTAACGCTATGTGAAAGAAATGTGAAACTCATTGCAAAATCTTATTTGAGTTTCAATAGTTACAGGTGAAATTGTATTGCCATGTGAAAAAATATGTGAATTTTTAAGTTTGCATTATGTGGAATGCCAGTGATGTGTAATATGAAGTGACAACATTTTTTCAAACTGCAAGATATCTGAGGGCTTTATAAGACTTATAAGACTTTAGTCGTTAATTAGCTAATTAACATGTTCGTTGTACAAACAAGTCAAATGAAACTGGCTTTCAATGTCTATTTGAGTTAGTCCCGGTTTTTCAATCATGTTCAATTTTGTGTTTTTGCAGAACCGGTTATGGGCTGAAAATGTAAGTTTAGTAACCGTAAAAGTACGTTAAAAAACCGCAAAAGTACGCTTAATAACCGTAAAAGTACATTTAATAATCGTAAAAGTACGTTTAATTACCGCGAAAGTACGTTTAATAATCGTAAAAGTACGTTTAATAACCGTAAAAGTGCGTTTAATAACCGTAAAATTACGTTTAAGAACCGTAAAAGTGCGTTTAATAACCGTAAAAATGCGTTTAATGTACTTTTACGGTTAATAAACGCACTTTTACGATTATTAAACGTACTTTTACGGTTACTAAACGTACTATTACGGTTATTAAACGCACTTTTACGGTTGATAAACGTACTTTTACAGTTGAGAAACGTACTCGGTTATTAAACGCACTTTTACGGTTATTAAACGCACTTTTACAGTTATTAAACGCACTTTTACGGCTATTAAACGCACTTTTACGGTTATTAAACGCACTTTTACGGTTATTAAACGCACTTTTACGGTTATTAAACGCACTTTTACGGCTATTAAACGCAATTTTACGGTTATTAAACGCACTTTTACTGTTATTAAACGTAATTTTACGGTTATTAAACGCACTTTTACAGTTATTAAACGTACTTTTACGATTATTAAGCGTACTTTAACGGTTATTAAACGTACTATTACGGCTATTAAACGCACTTTTACAGTTATTAAACGTACTTTTACGGTTATTAAACGCACTTTTACGATTATTAAACGTACTTTTACGATTATTAAACGTACTTTTACGGTTATTAAACGTACTTTTACGATTATTAAACGTACTTTTACGGGTATTAAACGCACTTTTACGGTTATTAAACGTACTTTTACGATTATTAAACGTACTTTCGCGGTTATTAAACGTACTTTTACGGTTATTAAATGTACTTTTACGGTTATTAAGCGTACTTTTACGGTTTTTTAACGTACTTTTACGGTTATTAAACTTTTCAGCCCATAACCGGTTCTGCAAAAACACAAAATTGAACATGATCGAAAAACCGGGACTAACTCAAATAGACTATGAAACTCCAGTTTCATTTGACTTGTTTGGATTAAAAAAAAAAAAAAACGTACAACGTACATGTTAATTAGCTAATTAACGACTAAAGTCTTATAAGTCTTATAAAGCCCTCAGATATCTTGCGAATGGGAGAAAGTGACGTAAAAGACTCAAACATACCTCACGGGTTGAAATTATGATAACAATAAGTGTTGAAAATCACGCGAAAAGCAACAAAAACTTTAGACTCGTTCTTCGTGCAATTTTCTATGCTGATTGTTATTATAATTTCAACCCGTGAGGTATGTTTGAGTCTTTTACGTCACTTTCTCCCATTCGCAACCAAGCCTTGGAACAAGGTTTTTTAATGGCGGCCGTAAATTCTCGGAAATAAATGTTAAAATTAAATGACTTCTGATGTTCGTAATGAATTGAAATTTGGCAAGATGAGTAAGGAAGTCTAATAGTACACGAAAATGTAAAAAAATGAAAATCAAAAATTTGATCGTAGTAGCACTTTAAAAATTCACATATTTTTTCACATGGCAATACAATTTCACCTGTAACTATTGAAACTCAAATAAGATTTTGCAATGAGTTTCACATTTCTTTCACATAGCGTTAATTTTACACATTCATTTCACACCATTTTTCAAAGGATAAAAAATTTCACACATTTTTTCATGTGGTCCACCCCAGTAGTGTGCTGATCAAGACTACTTTAACTGATTACTGGCATAAACTGGTTCTAACAATTGAGCTTGTGAATTGAGTCTTTTAAGGATTATTGAAGACGATTCAAAAGAAAGCTAACTGCCGTGAGCAGTACTATAAAACTAGTACCTTCCTGTGGTGTTTATTATTCTGTACGATGTAGTTGTAACTTTTGTGTCATTGGATGAAATCCTAAACTCGGCAAAAGTGTGACCATTCAAATGATAGCTTAAAAATTGAGCTGCACTTTTCTGAGGTGCTGATCAGAAGCTACAAAAACTAAACATGGATAAATTAAGCTATTATTTGTTCACTGATGCTATTAAAAGCTTACATTCACTACGGTAATATTGTTTGGGCTAACAAACTATCTTTCAAAGTATCTATGATTGTACTTCTTCAGAAAAGGGCAGTAAGAATTATAGCTAAAATTGGATATAGGGAAAGGGCGGCTTTTAAATTTTAAAGAAATGAAGCTTCTTAAGTGGAACAGATAAATAAATTGGAAATTTCAATTTAAATGTTTAAGTATTTTTCAGGACAGATACCACATAAATTAAAACAACTGTTCAAATCAATTCACATGTTAAATAGTTACCGCAGTTACAGAACACGTCATAGACATAATTGATATATTCCCCATAAATCTTTCAGGTTAGGGCAGTACTCCCTATCATTTCAGGGTCCAAAAATGTGGAACAGCATTGACAAAAAGACAAAAAAAAAAGTCAAGTTAATTTTCTCTTTCAAAAAATGTATCATTTAGGCAAAAACTTCTATCAAAGCAGGGCAGTGACAAAAGTGGAAAATGATTCCCCAATAATCAATTTTATTTAACTTTTTATTGCTTCTAAAATAAAGATAGAACATTCCATTGGTATTTTTTTATTATGTGAGATAGTTGTAACTTTTGAGGCATTGAATAAAATCCTAACTTAGGCTAAAATGTGAGCACTTTTCTGAGGTGCTGATCAGTTATTATGCTATATAAGATGGTTTTAAATCTTTGAAGTGTGGGTGAAATGGTAGCTTTTAAATTTAAACAGAAGCTACGGAGAAGCATTTTGTTATGGTGTCTTGAACTTTTCAGTTTATAGTTGATTCAGAAGGGTGGAATTTGCAATTTTTTATAAATTGTTGAATTTCCTTGATAAAAGCTAGGAGTCAAAGGACTTTGAGGAAATCAGGCGAATTCGAACAAAATTCCACATATATGTTATAGCGAACTGAGCTGTCATTGGAAAAAAAATTCACTCTATAGAGTCTATTAGCTAAATTAAAATATCTTACAGATTTATCAGTTTTTGGAAGGCGAAAAAAGCGCAAAGCTTCACAAATAAAATAACGAGAAACACATGCAAGATGTGATTCAACTGACGATTATTAACCGTATTTTTCCATCAGACCTGTCATGCGAATGCACAGAACTGAACGCGATCAAAATAACGGAAAAATGCGTTATACGGTTATTAACCGTACCATGCATCACACCTGTTCTACGAATGAACAGAACTCAAAGTGAACAAAATTAAACGGCACGCGCGTAAAACGATTATTAAGCGTACCTTTCATCCGGACCTGTTGTACGAATACGAATGTGATCAAACGTACCTTGCCTTTAAAATCTCCAACTAATTTGCAAATAATTTAAATGCTAAACACAAAAAATAAATAATTTGTCATTACTTGTTGTGTATGCTTTACCCTTCCTCTGGGAAAGGAAATGCCGCGAACGACTGCATAGTAGTTGTTTTATACAATACAAATTTATCGAATCATTTCGACGATCTCGTATTTCATAATTAAACTGAGTTCCACTGAAGGATTAAGGTGTGTCCTTTCAACTGAATGTTATAAATGTGCCTACAAATTCTAAGATAACATAAGCTTATCAATAAGTCTGATTTTCACAGTGGAATTGAAAACTATCGCTTTGTTTTTTAGGAGAATTACGCCGATTCCTTTTACGCTGTCGTGTTTTGTTTTGGAGAGCAAATTTCTGTAGTTGCAGCAGATACAGTTTAAATTCTGATTATGTCCAAGCACTGGGATGGTCAGCAAGCAGACAATGAAAATTTGCATGAAACGATCCAACAATTTGTCAGGTTATAAAAAACAATGATCTTTGTTTTCATTCATCACTGAAAATGTGAAAAAGTACGGGCATCACAGTAGGCTTCAAAGTAAGTTCATAAAGTCGAAAAGAGATTTAGAAGCTGCGTTTCTGTAACTAACCTTTATTCCAATTGAAAAAACTGCTGACAAGAAGGCAATCTTTGAATCCAAAACAAAGTTTGTAGGCTTCGAAAGTTTCCTCGCATATTCTCTTTTGCGGCGGCAGATTCCGGACACAATTTTTTGGATTTCCCCTTCAAAGTACTTTTGGATCATTGAATACATTTCTTCTTTCAGCTGATAAATTTCAGCTGGTGAATTTCAAAGCGCTAAAACTTTTCGTCGCTTTCATTGAACCTGTGAGTGTTTTCTCACTTCTCTGTGGCAGCGAGTCAAGTTCATTCAAGTTCAGCCGCTTTGATTGGTTTTCCGTGTCATCCGATGCAAATGTAAGGAGAATACGCATCTTGATCGACACAAAATTACAACAATGGGCTCTCTTCAACATGCAGTCGTTTTCTTTAGTTATTTCGTAAACACAATAGACCACATTTCTATGTGTTTACCGGCGTTATAAACTCACGCGGGATGTTGGGAGAACACGAGAAAAGGGAGGCCCGTGATTTACAAGCTTTCCAAGCTAGTCAAGTTCAGTCGCTTTGATTGGTTTTCCCGCAGCATTCGATGAATGTATTAATGGAGTGAGGAGAATAAGCATCTTGATCAGCCAAAAATTATAACAAAGCGCTCTCTTCAACAGACGTTTTCCATAGTTATTTCGTAAAAAGCAATAGACCACATTCTTCTATGAGTTCAATGACGTTATAAACCCAGGCGGGATGTTGTGATAACACGGAAAAAGCACGGCTCGTGATTTACAAGCTTTTCGAATGTTCTCTCAAAATTCCAAGCGGTTTTTAATAGCGCCGGTAAACGCATAGAAAATGCGGCCTATTGCTTAATACAGTTTCCAGTGTTTAAAACGATAAATTATTGATAAAAAAGCTTGGCTGCATTTCGGTCGAATGTATAAAAAACGTAACTGTGATATCTTGCCTCGCCGCAGCTCAGCAACTGTGTTTTTAGACTATTTAAACAAAATAAAAATAAAACTGAAGAAGAAATTGGCTTAAATTACGCGACTTTTAGCCACAACGGTTCTAAAAAAAAAGAAGAAGAAAAGAAAGAAAGAAAGAAAAAAAGAAAAAAAAAACAAGGGAAAAGAAAACAAAAAATCGCGTCACCTGGATTCGAACTCGCGATCTCTATCAAATGCCGGTCTTGTAGCCGAGCGCACTACCACTGTACCACTGGTCGGCACACTGCATAGTGTCTTAAATTTTAATATTTAAGTCGTCTCTATGTTGACTGGCAGTTTTGCCAACTTTTTGTTTGTTTTTCTCTGCTATTTCTTTCAAATAATCATTAACTTTCAAAAGAAAACGGCCTTTCTGGGACGGCACACATCTCCCTTTTTCCATGGTGAAATACGAACCGCGAATCTTGGAGTTTTATTCGTCCGGCCACTTTCAATTGAATCCTTCGCCGGCCGTAAATCGTGGAACTGAATTTGGTCATTGCTGTGGAGTTATATTTCGTTGTGTAAAGTTGATCTTCCTTAATTTTGTAGGCATTTAAATCAGTAAACATACAGGTACTTGTTTTATTTTATCATTGGAAGCGGACATTAGTTTTAATAGTGCAACAGTGGATTTCAACAGCGACAACAGTTCCTCAAGTCGACACTCGATCGCTCTGTGATGCTTCGCATCGCTGCGACTCCGCAGAACTTTTTCAAAATGCTAGTTGTTTCGAAAAAAAAATTCAGTCGTTAACTTGCTCAATGGAAAGGTTAAGAGGAATAGACTTCACATAAATACTATTTTTAAAGAAATGCTCATCCGTTTCTTAATATCATCCCTCTAGAATCTTTCCTGTAATGGCGGCCGCATTCGGGACAATCTCTCTCGATCCAACTTTTGGTACATAATACGAGTAATAACCTGAAAGCGCGCCACATACCGTTATTATGCGTACTTTTTCAGGTTATTATGCGTATTTTACACGCATAATAATCGTAAGTGGCGTCTTTCAAGGTTAATATTCTTAAAAAACAACATTTTACGGTTAATATACTACTTTGACGCCTAAAGTACGGATAATAACCGTAAAACACCGTATGGTACGAATATTATCCTGAACTACAAAAACATTTTGACACTCCAGGAACAATTTGACTCCTGTTTCGGGCAATTTTTGATACGCAACAGGTGTATATTATTCGGAATTTTTTTTTTGTTTTTTTTTTTTTGTGAACTTTTGTATGGTATAAATGTACCGTGCAGACGGTCGCGTAATACTGTTTTTGAGAATTGCCGCTAAAATTGAAAATAGTCCGGTCGAAAATTTAAGGTGGGTCTGAACCCCACCTACAGAATTTTTTAAACTTTACCAAAAGTTGCATCTTTTCCTACTGATCAAAATTCGACAATAAAAAATGAGGTTCACCGAGTCAATTTTGAGTTATTAACACTTAAAGCTAAAATTAAGTGTGTTTTCAGCACGTCATACTGTTGCTATAGTAACATATTTTGTCACAAAAATGATAACAACGTGTTCACCAATCATTGGGCATTCGTTTGATATCATGATTATATCATCAACTGATAAAGAGTGGTTTTAATGACCCATCAAAATCTAAGTCTTGGAAAGTGATGGAAACTGTTGGGAGCCACCTTATGTTTATCATCGGCTTTCTGTTCAGAGAGCTACGCTGTTAGGCTCAGCCTATCTATATATATTACCACTGACCTGAACGATGGTCATTATGGTATGTTGTTATTGGATCAAAACTGCTGGTTTACTAACAGTTATCATAGCAATAAGTTATATTATATTATATTATATTATTATAAACGAAACACATACACGACAACGCTTTGCTGATGACAAACGACAACAATGTGTTGTATTATCTAATCTACAATAAGATGTATTATAATCTTAATATAACGTATTATACTTTTAATACATTTTGTATTCTTATCTTATTTACTCTTATTACATCATCTTAAGAATTAGTACATATCTGTTTCAAAAATAGTTGATACCAAATTTAAGTTTCATTTTAAACCTGAATACGAGAACAGATGACATTATTAAAGAGAACAATTGGCTTCGATTTTATGCAGGATATTAAACCTACGCTTTACTTGTCTCTGGCCTTCATGTTGTCCTTGTTTTATAATCTTGTGTGTGAAATGATAATAATACATATCCTAGTGATTCTACTATGAAATAAAATTCAATAAAAGACTTAATTTAAGTCGCTTCATTGCCTTAAACGTCACTGGACAAAAACTGAATCATTGTCTAAAAAATAGAAAGTATTTCGCTCAGGAATATAATCAAGCAAAAAACGATCAGAAAGTGCTAAAGGTATGGACGGGTATGGAATAGGATTGGGCGGGAGTGAAGGAGTTTTTTCCGGTAGTCCTGATTTGAAATTTTATTTTTCAGAGGTGGGGGATGGTTTACCCTGAGTGTCAGAGGCTTTTCTCGCGCTCTCCTCTCTTTCAGGCACGCGTCTTATGTCTTAATATTTTCGACTTCTCACGAAAGCATGCCGCAGACGTAAGAACATCTCGGTTTGACCATTTATTTTACCGCGACGTAGTTGCAAGAAATATTAGAAAGGTTAGGCATTGCCTTATACGGCAGACAGCGAACGCGAGCTTGTCGTTTGCGGTCTGTCGTGGAATTGTTGCACAAACTTCACGTAAACTCACTAGAAAAATAAAATGCAAGAAAAAGACTTCTTACAGTATTAACAAAAGTAAGTGTTAGGTAAAATCGGTTTGGTAAGATTGTAAGACGTTTCAGAGACTTGTTTCTTAAAAATGTGACAGCTTCACTATATAATATTAATATAAATTTTACCATCACTTCTTCTTCTTCCTTTTTAGGCAAACGTGAAAATGGCGGGAAATTCATGATCACGTGATATTTTCTGCCATTCGCGTTTGCCGTAAACGCCTAGTTTAATCTCTCTAATGTCAGCATTGGAAATATTTGAAGTAGAGTAAAAGATGAACAAATTTGTTTGCTAAATATACCAAAATCAGTAAACAAAAATTGGTAATATCTAGCCAGTGTCAGATAAGGGTTTCCTATTGACACTTAATAAACTGAAACTGAAACTGAAAGTCAGAGGCCTCATAATTCTTCTGGATTAAGTCATGAACGGCAGCTGCTTAATCGCTAATTTGTAGAAAACAGAGTGGTCCCTGTTGTGCTAACTGTTTTATCTTGGCTTCACGAGCCAACTTTCTTGCTTTGAGATGATAGGAAAGCAGTTAATTGCCTGATAACTGAATGTTAATTATCTATCTGTGGAAAATTACATTTAAGTCCTACTGCAGTTTCACCTTCGATTTAACTGATGTCGGATAAATTTCTATCAACGGTTATTCTTGACATTATTATTCCGGTTTACCTTAATTGTTATTTTAATATAGAAATAGTTTGCTTTTTATGATTTTCTTTTTGTCTGAAAGAGATAATATCTCTACTGAATACGTTTTTAATTTATTCATTTTCTTGCATTTTCGGCATGGGCTACACACAAGGCGGAGACGCAATTGTTTCAAGCTGGTCGCGTCTGAAGTGAATGGTGAATATCTTTGAAACGCCTGCAAGACAAGTCTAATTCCAGCAATAGACGAAAAGCATCTCACAAGTAAGTTTCGAGCTTTTACCCTTTACGCCTATATTGTCAGATGTTAAGGAAAAAATATACCGCACCAAAGAAAACAAATACTGATCAATGGCTTCCATACGAATGGGCAGACAGTCTTGGATTTCATTCACACTGGGAACTAACTTATACCTTTAAATGTAACATCTATTTAACACACCATATTTTAAGAAAACGTATACGACGATTTCTGGTAAGCGGGAAAACTTTCTTTTTTTGTCAGAAATAATGCACACTATCATAACAAAACATTTTTAACTTATACTCTGAAAACCGTTTTGGGACGGAAAAATCTGTCTTTACATAATTCAACTGTATTCTATCCTATGCATAGTTTTTACCCGAAAACTGAGTTTTCAATTAGGTTTATACTGATTCGAATGCTTGTGGGAAATTTTTTAAAAGAGGATAAGAGGAACGCAATTTCAGATACCTTTGTATATTTTTATTGTTGGCACCTGCTTGCCTTCTGGCTTGGGCTGTAACTATTATTACAGATTCTCTAAGCTTCGTTGTACTTATTATTGGCTTTCCCCTTTCGGTTTTGGTAATGGTCAACTGAAGGTTTTTAATTTAATGAAGTGTACTTTTATTACTTTATCATCTCATTTTTGGTTGTTTTCTTAGTTCCATTACCTACGTGTTCATTTGTATATTTGATTGGCTTTTCCCCTTTTGTTTTGATAAAACTTTTAAGCTTTATCAAAACAAAGAAAGTTTCTTTAAAATTCATTTGCAACAAGTTTTATTATTTTATCATCTCTATTATTTCATTTATTAAACTGATTACTGGAGAGTTCTATTTTATTTATGTCGCTATAATAACAATGTTGACTGCCCATTTTCCAAGTAATCATTGCAGTTTGATGACCAATGCATAGTGAAAAGGTCATTAATAGTGATGCTACTTCCAACGATTAGTAAGTGAGCGGTTGCATCAATTTTTATCATCAAATATTAGGAATAGCTTGTAAACTACTGTTGAAGATATATGACTTTTGCCTGAGTTTAGACTCCCAATGCATTGAACCGGATCCTAACTCCATAAACAGAACGTTCAATGTCTCTGACCAATATCCTAATAGTTCTTTTTGCGTGTTGCGGGATACACTTTGTTGGGCTCATATCATGTTTATCTTTTTTACTGTGTGTTGCCTCCCAATCAAACCTTAAACACGGACCCGCGCTATAACAGGAACTTTGGCCTGACCAAGCCGCCAGTCATTTCATTCGAGACACCGAGCTGTCAACATCGAATAGTCCGTGGCGTCACGCATTGGTGGGAACGATTAACGGCGGGAAATTCGAATTTGCATCGTGACAAAAGGAGATTTATGCAAAATGCTGTTACTACTGCTACTGCTTAATATTGCTACGGTTAAATCGCCATATATTTTATCAAACATGCCCTGTCAAACTTAAATTATTCTTTTAAAGGCTATGTTTGGTTTTATTTCTTGAAATATCAACTTCTCACTGTTCAATTCCTTCTTTCTCGCTTCGTACGCAGACTGTACGCCATCTTGAATAAGCCGTTGAAACAGAGATAACGTGGCAAAGAGGGGGAGGAGCTCTCTCTTTTATAGCGCGGGTCCGTGTTTAAAAGACCTTAATACACAATCAAATCCTAAAGCGAAAATGCAGAAAAAAATCATCCAATCACTACTGATACGGTTGTCCTGGCTAAGCAGATTAGACATGTGGTCTAAGACAAGTCCCTGGACGAATCTGCAAGGATTTTCAAATTACAAGTAATGATACCAGTGGTGGCACCGCGAAACGATATCTGTTTTCTCTGGCTACATGTTGCTACAATTTATGCGGCATGTTTCTGTAACGGAGTTACCAAAACTATAATTAGTTTTTTCTTTTTGGCTGATTGCTGACCTTGAATTGCACATTCCTTTACCACAAAACGCAAACTCACACTTAATCATTTTGAAGCTTGATAGCTCTTATCTTTTATATTTAACGTTTGCTCCCTTTTGCCCTTTTCTTATTATACGTTTTTCCAGGACAGGTGTCGTGTGCATAATTGTGAATGGAAATTAAATAAATTAATCTGATAACCTAACTAAGCCAAACTCGTCTAGTATTCTCTGTCGATGTATTATGCTTTAAACTTTGAAGTAATATATCAAACACGAGGAACAGTGTTTCATCAGATTTCCAAACACCGAGAAGTGGATTGGAAAAACGAGGCGCAGCCGAGTTTTTTTAAACCACTTCAAGGTGTTTGGAAATCTGATGAAACACTGTTTCGAGTGTTTGATATAGCTTCTCAAACTGATCGTTAAATGCGGAGAAAACGAAGGAATAAAATCGCCAAAATCTATGCAAATTAAGAAACGATTTCAAAACCTCCTTCACGGTAGTGATTTCCTTTGTGTTCTCGTCATGAATTATTAATGAGTTTGAGAAATTAATTTCCAATGCAAATTCACGAGTTGTAATTTACGACTCAGGCGACTAACAGGGAGAAAAAATCTCCCAATTTACTTCAAAGAAGCATCGTTGCACTGTTACAGGCTTTTAGTTTACTGACATTCTACGCAAGAAGATTGAAATATACGTAGTGCACCAAACTAGTGATTGAATCAAACAAACTTACTAGCGCACCGGCGTTTATGGTTATGTGAGTTGAAAAACAAATAAGGAACATTAAACGTATCTTACTTGAAAGGTCTCCAACTCCACCAAAACGTTTTGCTCTTCTCGAGGGTACAGTGTAATTGTGTTTTAATGTCGTTTGCACAAAACTAATTAGACGGAATTGGTTCTCTCTTAGCACTTCAATGTTCGTAGTAAAGTGTGCGGAGGTTTTGTTAAGTTAAGTTGTTTCGCGGTTTATATGCGCAATTAAGTTATTAACTTCCCGGGAAAACAATATCAACGTGAGTCTCTTTGGCTTTTTTTGTTTAACGAACTAAACCCCCTTGGGATATTTATCATTTTTCAATATTCAGTAGGGTACTGTATAATTTGCCGTATATGCAACTAAAAGGATAAATGTAAACATCCCGATCACTTTAGAAAAATATATCCATTGCATGTTGACATGGTTTGGTGATAAACTTAAAAACATGGGGTGTGCTGTGTTACAGTAATGGCAGTCCAGAGATTCAAGAACTTGCATTCAATTGTTTGCATTAAGGTTTTATTAAAAGACTAGACAGATAGACGTTATTCATACTTTACTTTCGTCCGGCATAATGATAGTTAACATACAAGTACAGTGTAATAACATTTTTTTTATATTCGAAATTTACTTATAATATTTCGTGCAAAGCACAAGAAGTTTCATCAACAGTGCTTTATTATGTTATGTAATCAGGCCAAGCTTAAGCCTAAGCAAAATTTAATTAAGAGAAGCCTGCTTAGTACCCTCTAAAAAGAACTCGTAGCTTAATTTCATTGCTGCGCAATAAACAACTGTTTTGTTAGTAGTAAAATAATCAAACAGAACATAAAAAATATAAAAGAATCCTTTCAAAGAAGCATTAGCTTGACTCAGTCCCTGACGGATTTTAAGCCTTCAAGCCGGCTTATGACTCCTTCGGCACACGAACATTGAACAAGAACTGTTCAGGTGAGCTCGCTAGCTTCTGAACTTCGCTACCTTTGGAGGTGAAATGAAACACAGGTAACGGACAATTGTAAAAATACATTTTGTTTTCAACTTTCTAACAACTTCAATTATGAGCTAAGCAGCAAATTATTCTACTGTGATTGGGGCAAATAATACACTTGGCGAAAGAATGATATCAGAGAAAAAGCTAGATGAAAAGTTATATTGACATCGTTTTATAATCGACGGAAACAAAACTTTTCTGTGTTTCTGAAGAAGAGATTAAGAGCTTATCCGCACACTCGTATTTAGAAGGACTATCCAAAGAAATGATAGCCATGTCTTCACAATGGTTCTACCACACTAAAGTAGTTATTACATTCACAGCTCGAGATGATCTCTGCGAAGTGTTAATTATTGTTATCAATTTTGAAATGAACACAACAAGCCGACACGCAAGGGACCTAGGAGTTTAAATCAATGCGTTAAATATGAAAGGCAGATCTAGTGGTGTTTCTTGGTGTTGCGGAAGCCATTGTTGGTTAGCTTTTGTGTTGTGGTGTGGGTATTGTTCAGTGTCGTTTGAATCTTTTGTTTTACGTCATTTGGTGATCACACCATCCGCAACACCAAGAAACTACCAGATCTAGTAACTATCTTACGTTATGTTAATGGCCGTTATGGATTTCTTAAAAGGGAACATACCAGAGTGTACAGTTAGGTTACACATATCTTTAAATATTAATTAAATGCTACTAGGTATTTTGACGCAGTGAACGATCGAGTCATAATGAGCATAACAAACCATCTATTTCCTGGAATTCATCACGAAACCTTTCTCTAGCGATACGCATGTTTTAGCGGAGGCGTTGACTGACATTTCTTGCAGTATCTTAAAACACATTGTGGTACTTTTCTGGCGTATATAAAAGTGAAATGTAAAATGGCCGATCCAAGATGGGGGATTTCATGGAACTTTAAGGCTTGACATGTCAAAAATGTCCTATTATAGCGGCCTCGGAAGTGACTTGAGGTCAGCTGAAAACTGGGATTCAATTCAACTGATAGGAAAATCTCCACTGCCACAGATGAAGAACCTTCCTTAGACTGTGCCCAAATAAACGTAAAAACAATTATTGTAATTCAGTTATTATGATCGATCGATCGATCAATCGATGGAATGCCTATGTACACATAAAGTTATGTATGTTGTGTATGAAATGCTCGTGGAAAACTATTTTGCAAATAACTAAAAACTAGAAATTCAAAATTAAAATCGCATGTTTACATATTAAAGAACTCAAATACTAAAATGAAATAACTTTATCAAATTTAAGAAACAAGATACTGAAGTTATAATACTGCTACGATGACTAATTTTTATGCTCAGTTGCAGCTCTGTATGTTTTCACAGGACGAAATAACGATTTTCAGAGCAGGTAAAGGTTCATTAAAGAAAACTTAAAGACCGTAAATTACTTAAATAAGCCTATACTTGACAACACTTAAAGCAAATAACGAACAATTTAGTTGCTTTTAAGTTGTTGAAAATTGAATTAAAGATAACTTAAATGTTCTTAAACACATTTTAAAGATACTTACTTTAATACATTTAAGAGTATTTTCGTCTCAACTTAAAGATTTTCGATACCTTTAAGTAAAATTTAATTTTGTCTTAAAGATTAGTAAATTCATTATTTTGTCCTGTGTTTCTTAGAAGAGTCATGCCACGCAAAAAGGCTCCTTCCCTCTCGGTTTCGAGAGACGGGCGGCTTACGGACAACGGATCCGGATTTTGCAAAATTCAGAGATTTCATAAAATAAGTCGCGTGCCCAAAGAAACGTTACTACCAAACAGAAGTCGTTTTAGATATCTTACATTCTGTATCAGAAAAACAATTAAAATAGAACTACAATGTAAAAAAATGTTAAAATGTTGTAAATGTATCGAAAAATTATATTAAAATTACGTACGTTATTTAAATCCACTTCGAAATTACTTAACGTCTGATAAAAAAAATTACTCACCAAACTTTGAGAATAACTTTATAATGTTCATTCCCTTGAAGTGACGAAGATCTTCTTGTACCTAGCTGATGAAGTGAAAATTGCTATAATCGTTTGTTCGTCACAATTTCACATTTTCAATTTAAGTTTTAGGTCTTAATATTTTATAACATTTTAAATTTTTTGAAAAGTAATTTTGTTTTATTGGATATTAAGGTATTCCTTCATGTTAATTGTAATAGTTTCAATCAATGCTTTTGTCATGCTATTAAAATAAAGCAAAAGGAAGCCGCAGGGGGGTTGTGAATGGTCGGAATTGAAATGAATTATCAAAACCAAAACCAACTTGAAAATACATCAAGATCAACTCGTTTGCAAGAGCCTCATATTATACTTTGGAATTCTCTTTTGTGGGTACATGTATGTCGCTCCGAGAATTCAACTTTCCAGTGAATATTTATGAACATTTTTTCCTTATCTATATCTGAAATGTCTGGAATCATATCCACATGTACAAATACGGTCTGTGATTTATACTTTCGTATAAGCAAAGTGTAACGGCAAAACAAACAAAAAAGAACAGAAATGACACATGTGACTTTAGGGGAATCAAGGGGAATGGCCTGAGATGGACAGGCACACTACCTTTAAGGTCGCGGAAAACTAGTACTGGTTATAATTAGCGAGTAGAATTTGTGATCTTACATTCGGGTCAATCTTGAGAATTGTCTATGTTCATACATGCATGTACATAGGTATCGATATAGTTTTGGGAAAACCTACCGAAATACTGAGTGGGCGTTAACCTGGGATAGGCGAGCATCCCAGGGGATCGAAAGGACGGCAGCAATACTTCGAGTCGCTTCATTATTTTGGATCAGATAGTAAAAGGACTACCACAGTATTTAAAATTCAACAACACTGACATAGATCACAAGATCACGTCTTGACTACTCTAAACCAGTGATATAAATTAGCAACCCTATCACTAAGCCTTAGTGAAGTAGATCTCGTATCATCTTTAATCAAAGCCGACAGTTATGATGATCGCAAAACACGAATCATTCTTAAGCCAATGGTTCGCCAATGGCATACGGCATAGGACTGGAATATATTCCGTTCAACAACGTTCAACTTGTTTCGCGGTGAAATAAAACATCATTACCAGCTCTTTATTATGGCGCAACTACTCTCTAAACAGTCACACTACATTCCAATTACGTGTAACATTGTTGAATGGAACAGACCAGGATCTATTCCGATAAACGACTCTCAACTTGTAAACAAAGAAAGAAAACATGATAACTTGTATATGAAAATAGATTCATATGAACTGGCGTAACTACTCAGCGACTCACAAAACTGTCATAACCTAGGTCAATTAACCTTGTTGAATGGAGTAGACTCACTCCAGGATCCTACTCAACTTGTTCAACGATGAAAGAAAACATCAAGCAATTCAACAAGTCACAACATCGTTGAAATTATTTGTTGAAAACATCATCGTAACTGCTCACTAGATTAAACAGTCACAACATAGGCCAATTAACGTTGTTGAATGGAATAGACCCAGGATCTTTTCCGATAAACGAAACCCAACTTCTTAAACGATAAAAGAGAACATCAATTGAAAGCAATTCAACATCGTTCAACATTTTGTTGAGCAACAAACGTTCAACGACATTGACATTCCCTCGATTTAACCAAAATGCAATTTATGGGAAATATTGCTTAGGTACTGTGCCGTAATCTGGATAGCATTAGATGCTACTGGTAATACTACTTCCTGACATTTTTCACTTTTTTTCACCATTTCACTTTCCTTGTTTTGTTCCACAATTGCACCCCGTTTCTAAGACTCGACGCAGGGCAGGTGTATTTCGAGTGTTATTCATTGCGTAAAACATTGACGTATTATTCTTACCATGAATGGGATAAATCGAGCTAAAAGCCAAGCACTTATTCAGAAAAACACAGTTCTGTTGAGTTGTATTAAACCTGATAGCGGGTGTTCTTCAGCATAAATATAATGTTTTTGAAAACTACTGTTAGTTTGATATCAATGGTATAATATTATAAACGAGGCGCGTAAGACGCGTTAAGATAAGAAAATTTTAGTTCCCCGACCACAAAACGTCAATATTTCGAAACGTGAAAGGAATTTTCGATATTCTATTGGTTTTCGTTAAATCCACCTGTCAAAATTTTCTGGGAAAATTCTAACGGAAATGATCGCCACCAACACGAACTATACCGAAAATTCCTTTCGCCGTTACGTTTTAAAATACCTGAGAACAAAATCGTCCGATCAAGCTAAGAAGAAATCCATCAAGTCATTGTGGAAAATAAATTCGTTTAAAGAGAAGATAATATTGCAGGAATAAAGTGAAAGTTGTTCGCATGGAGCGTTTGGTAAACATTCCCCCGCCTCCTTTTACCACTATGTAAACACGTAACACCAGCAACCAATGAAACACAAGTATCCCTTTATACATTTACTTAGCTTGAATGAGATAGATTTGCATTGAAAAAGTCAACATGTCAATACGTAGCAAAACGAAATTCACGTGTACCAAGAAGGAAGCCGGCGTGGAAAACTAGTCTTTTGATGAAACGAAAGTCATAATGTAAACGAACAGAAAGATAAGAACCATCATGAACGTCTTAAGCAAGATCGCAAGAATACGTGTATCAAAATATTTTCGCAAGTATTTTTTTTTTTCGTTTTTATCTCCGTAATGCTATATCAATGTGATCGCCTTGAAATAAAAATTTACCTCCTACCATTCGCAAGTGTAAACAAAATCTAATGATAATATTTTAACCAAAATGTTCATGATAAAGTGTTCTGTCTAGAAATACAACAGGGCGTTCACCCATTCGATGTGATTCTAACACCATTATTACTTTTCACTGAGCTTTTCGTAAAAAATGAGAGACAATTTTTTTCAATAGCTAATGCGCCGTATATTCTAAACACTGTTTTTAGAAGGTTTATATAGCAAATACTAAGTGTTAACTTGGGAGATAAACGTCCACTTTAATTCTTTGGAAAGGCGCCAACAAACACTTCTTCAAAATGAAGATTGTTAAAAGCAAGTTTAGTGTACTTCGCTTGAGGTCGCAAGTAGCTTCCACCCAATTTCTAAACAACAGGTAGTGCCAGTTGACAGGTGTGAAACGTTTTAAAATTTTGCAAATGAGTAAGAAGTGCCGGAGGATAATGGTTTCCCAAAATTTATGTTTTCTGGGCTCTTCGTTTTTGAAGAAAAGCATTTGAAATTAAGAGATTTACAATACTGTGGTATCAAATACTAACAGAAAAAAAAATAACAGAAAAGATGTTCAAATTGTATTGTAGTACAAACCACTCTTCTTAAAATTCATGACTCGGAATTCTAAGGACAAAACAATCTCCTTAAATAAATATGCGTTTGGCTTTTGCCGCGAAATTGACCAATGATGGCATGGCGTTGGTCATCGGGCGCCAACCGCTGAGCATGTGGTTAGAAAGTTTAAACAACTACAAAATGAGGCGACTTCTCAATTGTGAAAACTTGTGTTGAAATCCTAGCGGCTTTATTGGCGTTTCCGGACAACGGTTAGGAAAGAAAACATCAATGTCAGTTTTTTGACCAGGTATGAAACACCCATAGATGGTTTTTGCGTAATTTGTGTTAATCTTCCATTTTTTACATGATGCGATTCATGATGATGAACGTAATTTCGACAACTAAAGTAACTGTTGTTAATTGGAATACGTTTATTTATGAAGACAAGAAAATCGTCTGTTCTTTGTTTTTCAGGCTGCATCACTTGGCGAGATTACAGTGAAAGCAGGATTTCTGCCAATAAATTGCCCGATTTTACTCTTTGGCAACCAATAGGTAAGTATTTCACCCCATGGCATCGTTAGTGCACATTGAGGCGAGCGAGTACCTTTTCTGGCAAACAATCAACGAATTTACAATTTGAATTTAGATGGAAATTAAGCTACCGAGTATTATCAAATTTAGCTAACCAGCAATGAAATATAAACACGAATCGCCTCAGCTTTGCTGGCTTAAATCTACAACTCTAGTAAAAGTGGCTACATTTAGAAAACAAATTCAAACAAAAGAGAAATAAACTGCACCAATGTCAATATGCGCTTAACATCGATCAAAGGCACTGTACAAAGACCGGAAAGTTATTAAATTCACCTAACACCTGGCTAGCATTCTAGAATTTTCCCAATTTCCCGAACTTTCAATTGATTCACGTTTGCGATCTCAGCGTTGCGTTAAAAAAGCCATCAAACAGAGAGACCTTCATCGCAATCAACATTATTTAACGAAAGAAGAAACATCGTCATCGTTTAACAAATCTCTTACCAGGCTAAATTTGGAGGAAAAGAATGTACAACTGCTCCAGGTTGGATCTCCTTAGTGAAATATATATAGAACGATGGTTTAGAAAAGTTATGAAAAGCCGTGACATTGTGTTTTTCCTTGAGATGACGTTTGAAAAAAACGAAAAGCGGCAACCTCGACAACGTCGAGCTCATTTTTGCATCCCTCCCGGTTTACCCATAATTAATTCTTTTTAATAGCGTTTTTTCAGTGGGGCTCTTCGACTATCACGTTCGTGCTGAAAATGTATACTAATCAAACCAAGTTAATCCAAAGTAGTTTACATGAAACTACCTTATTATTATTTAATATCAGTCATTTTCATTAGCATCCTGATGAGGGCCTTCATTAAAACTTTTGTTATCAAGATATAGTAACAGCCAACTGCCCAGCAGTCTATAGCATGCAGACGCATCGGTCAGACAATTATACTGCCAAATTGATGGTTTGACGGCTGCCAGTCAATCTCGTTGATACCCTCTAATATTTAACTGTTTCAGCTAAAAAGCGCTTTTTCAATCTGGATCAATTACTTGGGAATTGTTCAAGGCTTTCAAAGCATTTTCTACCCAATCAAATTGATGCTTTTGCCATCTTGGCTAACCGCTTACAAGACCATAATCTTCACTTGCCTCGCGCGAATTTTACCGCGCTTGTCGCCAGTAACGTACAGGTTTAGCCACAACTACCACCGGTCAATAGAATTTAATTGCAAGTTGGATTGGCTTATCGCAATATTTGCAAAACTAAATTATTGCATGAAAATAGCACAAGATGCTTCTGATAACAACGCCTGCATTAAAAAAAATCCATTGAGATGTTCTCACAGACAAATACGCCAACTAACAGCGTTATGATTGAATTTGCCTTCTTTCTATAAAAGCTTGTTGACTTATAAAACATTTATATGCCATTTTTTTTTTTCACTTGAACTTTTTCAAGACGCAATCACTGAGAAAAACGTTGTTGGAATCTGGCGATACCCAAGCAGGTCGGTTGAGGCATTTTTGACATTTTCAACGAGGCCATGCTTTCTCAGTAATTTGACGCAGGTTTTCTCTTACTTAATAACAAAGCAGCCTGCAGAACTTGGCTTTCTATAGTGGGCAAAATACTATATCTAACCAGCACATCGCCGATTCGCATCTTTAGACGAAACAAGGGTTTGCAAAATGAGTTTCTTGAGTTAAAGGACTTAACACTTATTCCCAACTTCGTTACCCTCGCAAGATGACATTTTGAAATGCCGCATTCTTATGTGTCCTTGTAATATATATAGATAGGCTGAGCCTAACAGCGTAGCTCTCTGAACGGAAAGGCGATAATAAGCTTAACTAAGGTGAAAGGTCGGAAGCACAAGAATTAAGATTGACGACCGGCGAATTTTTAAATTTTAGCAATTCTCAAAAACAGTATGACGCGCCGACCGTCTACACAGTACATTGAGACCGTACAAAAGTTCACAAAAACAACTTTTTCTCGGTCTAGAATAACTAGTTTGACTAATTTCCGAATAAAATACACCTGTTTCGTATCAAAAATTGCCCGAGAAACTGATTTGGAAATCAAAATTGCAAAAATATACAAACATATATGGCATAAGGCGACGCGAATGAAGATAGAACTAGAAAATCCAAGTCTTGTTTTGTTTACATAAAATCGCTTTTCAACCTATGTAATGAATGAACAAACACACAAAAATGGACAACACAATCTTCTTTCGAAAAATTTTGTTCAAATCTCCATAAGTTTATCAGTGTTTAAAAGCAAAACGCGTACCATTTATAGCGCATCGAGGCCGAGCTGTCTTCGATGAAATTCAAGAAATCAATACAACTGAATTTAAGCACGTTTTATAATTAATTCGCCAAAACTAACGAGAACACAGAGAAAAAGTCAATCACAGATTGATATCAACATACATTCCAATCGAAAAATGTAATCTGTTTTACCTTTAAGTCTCTCGACTACTTGGAAATTTGTTAAAACTCTGCTTCTTCGGTTCTGAATTATTGCCCCGCATTGATAAAAACGTATGAAGTTCCTCGAAACAAGATTTTATTCCTGAAAGCTCTTCTTTTTCCACTGTAGCGGCTTCTGAGTATCCCTTAATTAGTATCCCCGTCTTAAGTAGCAAACGGCGAAAAAATGCAGGGAAAAACGACACAACAAGAGAGTGCTTACTGCAGCCAATGTCACAGCTGACGTGAAATCGGCCGTGTAGCCGCACGACAAACAAAGCCACGGTTTTAAAATTGGTAAGATCCCGGATGTTGCGTGAAGTCATACGCGCATGTTTTGCGACGTAATACGCGCCCGCGAACTAGTACTGCGCGACGGACACACCGGACCGACGCTCCCGCGAAACATTCCGCTAGCCATGACCATGAAAAATGACGGGCATAGGTTCTATGAGTATGGGGCTCCGCAGCGGGCCTTCGGCCGGCGAGAGCTCCGCTATAAAGTGATATGCGTTTTCTATTTAGGTGATACTCGAGCTGTATTAGCAACATCATCATCATCACCACCATCATTATCTCCATCCGCATCATCAACATAATCAACGTAATCAAAATTATCATCATCATTATCCACATCATCATCGTCATCTTATCAAATTCGTGCAAGTTACATAAGTAAGTAATGCATGATCAACATCATCATCATCATCGTCATCATCATCGTCATCACCATCGTCATCACCATCGACATTAACATAACTTAATCATCATCATCATATCATTATCATCGTCATCACCATCGACATTAACATCATCATCATATCATTATCATCGTCATCACCATCACCATTATCGTTATCCTCTTCATCACCACAGTGATCGTCATCATCTTATCAAATTTCGTGCAAGTCACATACGTAAGCAACGCATGAAGTGGAGAGATTGATTATTCTTAGAATCAACTTATTACTGCTCCATTCATTCATCCATTTTCTTGGATTATGACCTTAAGAATATTTGCAATACACTCGTTTTTATAAGAACGTTGAAGCCAGAACGCCGCACTCGTTGGGAATCCAGTAAGCAAGCCTCCTATTGGCAAAACATCTAGGCAATCGTTCGTGAGATAGGTAGATCGCCAAATTCTGCGGTAAATAATTGACGTGACAGAGTAGAGAAAAAAACAAGTGCCACAGACAACGATACTCGTATCCTTAATGTACCTGTACACTTAATTGAGGAAACGTTGTCGGGCAAGAAAAATAAATGAGTGATACAGTTCCAATAATTTTCTAAGAAGTACGAGAATAACTAACACAAGACGCCTAAGATATACACTTCAACCGTTCTTAAAGTCCCGTTAAAATGGTTTCAACATTTGCCTAGCATCGCTTACTCATGCCCATTACGCCGGGTGGCGTGTAGGGCAGCAACGTGGTCCCTCCACTTCTGCCTGTCTTTCGCGCCATAACTCGAATGCCGCTCCAGTTCTTTCCCGTCTGCTTCATTTCCTCCTCCACCGTCCGCCGCCACGTGATCTTCGGGCAGTAACAAATGCCGAACAAAAATTGGACAGATGTTGGAAAAATTTTGGAAACGAAAATAAAAGTTGTGTGGAGGCCGTTCAAACAGTTCCAACAAAGGCCTAACAATCGGACCAATCGAGGAACTAGCTGGAAACACCTGATGTAGCAAATGCCGAACAAAAATTGGACAGATGTTGGAAAAATTTTGGAAACGAAAATAAAAGTTGTGTGGAGGCCGTTCAAACAGTTCCAACAAAGGTCTAACAATCGGACCAATCGAGGAACTAGCTGGAAACACCTGATGTGCCCCTGGAGTATGCCTAGGCGCTTGCTTTAAGCATAGTTTATTATCTAGAAATAGGAAGAAAAAATCGCCAAAAGTGATGAAACAAAGAAATATTTAATAACAGGATAAAGGTACAAAGAGGGTCGTGAAGGGGTAAAATGGGAGCTGGGATTTGCCTTTTTTAGAGGCTGGGAAATGGGATTTTGTGCACTGGTACTGGGATTCATGAAACAAAAACAATAGAAAAAGGGGAATGGGATTTCAATTTGAGCAACACAGGCTGGGATTGTGGGATTTGAGCTGGGATTTGAAAAAAACAATTTGTTGGGAAATGGGATTAGGACCCCCCCTTCACGACCCTCTTCTATTTAAGCGCTAGCTTTTCGTCAGTGCCCCCCCCCCCCCCCCCCCCCACTTCACGACCCTCTACAAAATAACGGCTAAAAAACTCAGTTTCATCAGAACGGCAATTCGCCGTTCACGAAATCAAATTTGACTGAACAAAAATCCACTTCCATCCTTTACAATCCTGCACTTTATTCCCGATCCACTTCTTCTTTCTTCTTGGAATCTCATTATCCGACCATTGTGGTTGTATACATTTTGAATTATAGCATGTAAAGTAGGTAAATAGTGATTACCATTGGATGGATGATTTTATCGAAAAGCTAAAAAGGTTGTTTTGTTCAAATTGCCGCTGAATTATAGGTTGGATAAAATCAATTAGAGAGTTACAGAAATTCGCATTAAGAGTAAGAAAAATAATCACAGCAATAGATTATTACACTGGAGAAAACCGGCCAGGTTCAATTTCATTCTATACTACAGTTGTACTTCATTCTTGAAAAGTCGTAAAAAAAAATGACAGCCTTGCACTTAAATAAACCGTTGGCCAAAATTGATCAGACAAAAGAGAAAATGGAGCCTGCTCTGCGGGTAACAATAAAGGAATTTATGCACTTAAGGTTTTATACTTTTCAACGCCTCCGAATAAAAAGCTTTGAAGTTGCTAACGACTTGTCGCAGCGAGTTGGAAGATACGTTTTAGTTTACAGTTTAGCTACGAAACCATGCCGCGTTATTCTCAGAATGATATCACTTACAAAGGCAGTCTGAGGTAATATACCGATCACCTCGACCTCCTTAACTCGCCGCTTGCTCTAAAGCTTAGCCCGCATTCAGTGTATTCAAATTAATCAAAATAATAGAGCTTAGTAAATTTTGCCAGCATTGTACCACACACTTCGTTAAATATTAATTACTCTCTTCAAAACAGGTGACTGAAACTATACAAAAATACGGCTCAGGGAAGAAAATGGCGGTCTGGTTGTCCCTCGCGTGTGTCGTAGCCTTGGCATTTCACGCAGGTATTCACGGTTATTCCTTTTATCATACTTCCACTTGATAACTGTTTGCTTTGCTTTGCTTTGCTTTTATGTTTGTGTGTAGACGCCGTGAATACGGACCCTCGCATCGAAGGGGAATCGGAAAGAAATATAACTTTTTACGATTAGCAAATCAAACATTATGACCATGCAATACGTTTTATTCAAAAATCGTTTCCAGGTTAGCCTTTCTGCGTTTCCAGAAATGCAAAAATCAAGCTTACGAAGCAATTGGTACTGTAAGGTTGCTATTAGTACTCTGTGTGGCCAGTTTTGCCGCCAGCTAAGTAGAGTACGATGTTTCCACATTTAAATTTTATATTAGAAAACAGTGTGGGTTTCAGAGTACAATAAGTTGTATCTGGTTAGTGCAGTACAGGCGAAAACCTGTTTCCAAGTAAATGAAAGTTTTTCCGTTTATGCGCAATCGATTTAAAAAATAATCAGAATTATACCAAATTAAAACACCATGGCTGATATTATTGTTTGTTTTTTTTTTCTAGACTCCCCGAATGTATCTGTTGCGAGCTTCAAATTTTAGACGTAAACAACATCAGTTGGTTTTTTTAGAGAATAACCCGGAACTGCGGTTTGTTATAAAAAAAGTCAAATTATAACAAGAAGATAGAAAAAATATTGACTCATCGAGGTTTCCTTCGCGACAAATTCTCTGGTTTTCGCGATACAATTTTGCGGCAAAGGTATCCCGGGGTTCTATCCTCATCTACATTCAAATATACATTTGCTAGATTGTTCGGTCTTCTTGCTCAACGCGATGGAAAAATTAATTAAGGTTGAAATCAATCACCGTTATAGATTGTCAATTATACGATAGAAATTTTGGAGTAAAAAATAACAATTGCGCTAATCAAGATTTTACCTTGAATTTATTTCCGATTTGTTTTCCGACATGCGAATTCAGTGCTTGTTTGATATTTTGTTTATTTTGTCCCTCGCGGTTCTTGTGTGTCTTCTGGCGAGCGTTCTCTGTATGGCAATCACTCAAGTGACGATAAATCATCGTATCAACTGGATCAATAAAAAGAACCCTTGTCATTGGCTGGGAGTACACCCTAATCCGACCAAAAATCACGAACCTCGTGAGCTCTTGATTAAAGCAGTTTTATTTTCGCGCGTGCCTAGTATTCGAATAACAGGTGCACTTTCCGATTCCCCAGGTGGGTTAACAAGAATGAGACAGCCTTCCTCATTTGCAATTAGAAGGTAAACAGCGAGGGCTGTATTCTCGATACCAAAATGACACTGGAAATTTGTCGTGTTTTTCACGGCGTCTACACTTTCCATTTCCTCATTACTATAATGTGGCTCGGTATACAAGGCAAAGGAGACGGTCTAATGACCAACAGCCAGAGTTTTGACGGTGTTAACGCCACGAAAGCAACGACTACAGAACAACCAAAGGATTTGGTCACGGGCCCCACTGAGGATCCTCACAACTATACATTGGGTACGAAACTGTTTTTAAAACAGTTTGTATTTTATTCTTTTGCCATTTATTTCTATTTTTAGCAAACATAATCTAGTGTAGTTGGTTTTGAATACATAACTTGTGTTCAATGAATTGTGTTCGAGTGAGAAAACATTTAGAAGCTTTTAATTTATGCTCAGATAGATCTTCGTACTTACTAAACGTAATGAATGTTTCATAACATGTCGGTTTCATATGGGAAAAAAGTAGCTTAGTTATACAGTACTTTATACTGAGACCTGATATGTTCTAACGATTCGTGAGTTTATGGCAAAATATACGACCACTTTTTATTGTAAAAGCAGTTATAAGCAGCGCATAACCGATCTTGAACGCCAAAAGCCAATGTTGGCTTAAGAATTAAATGCTTATCTCTAACAAGCACTTATTCAAAGATAACAAGGACTGTAATGAGGTGGTCGTTTTAGAGAAGGCGTTTAGATGCAATGTTTCAATTTTCGGTATCTCTAACAAGCACACGTTCAGAGATAACAAGGACTGTAATGAGGTAGTAGTTTTAGAAGGCGTTTAGATACAATGTTTCATTTTTCAGTATCTCTAACAAGCGCGCGTTCAGATATAACAAGGACTCTAATGAGTTAGTAGTTTTAGAAGGCGTTTAGATACAATGTTTCAATTTTCGGTATCTCTAAAAAGCACGCGTTCAAAGATAACAAGGACTGTCATCAGGGAGTCGTTTTAGAAGGCGTTTAGATACAATGTTTCATTTTTCAGCATTTAAAATCTGCTTAACTCAAAACCTGATTCCTTTTTAAATTTTATGTTCCGATGGCAAAATAAGAATTAAACTATGAGCTAGAATCTGTTAAAGAGGGATTTGTTATGTCAAGAAAGATACATTCTAAAAACAAGCCTAAACTTACATGAAGGCACGCTGTTCACGTATATCCATTCAAATCAACATGGTATGTCTTTCTGTATACATGAAACTACCAGGCCTCGGTTGTTCAAAAGGTGGATAGCGCTATCCGACCTATCCATCGGATAAATCACTATCAAGTGGATAACACAATTGGTTTTGCTAATAAACTATAAACTGGATAGTGATTTATCCAGTGGATAGCGCTATCCACCTTTTGAACAACTGGGGCCAGATGCATTCGATTATGTTTTGATATATGTAAAAGTTCAAGCCGTCCCTGCAAAAGTTCTCAAGCGTTGTATCACTCTGGCAGCTTAGCATTTTTTCTAGCTACACTCAAATTCGTCACGATTATAGCCATCAAAGCACTCCATATTTAAAACATATATGTGTCGATTTGCTTCTTATCTTTTTTTCGCCCTGCAAAAACTTCTCTGTTTAAACCTCCTTGTTAGAAAAAGCAGTTTGCATGTGGCTACAGCAGGTTTGGTTTGCGGTTAATGTATCTTCTTTGTGTGGAAAATTGTTTGGGTTCAGACTCTCATCAGGAGATGCCGGCGATGCTGATTTCGATTTCTAATTATCGCCCTTCCGTCGAAATTACAACTCACTAGGAAATTCTTACAAAAACGAAGGAAAGTGCGGAAGGAATTGAAATGAATGCAGTATTGCTCAGATACTATGTTTGAGTCTAAACGAAAACCTGCCATAAAGGCAATTACGACAACTGACTAATCTCTTTCCACCAATTTTTAATAAAGAACGAAAAAAGAACTGAATAAATATAATAAATGTCGATAGTAAATGTAAACTACGATTGACAGAGCAGGTTTGTTGAAAAACATCAGTAAAAATACAAAAATTATGCATGGCGATACGACGTTTCGATGAATCAACATCATTATGAAATAGAAAGGGACAGAAGGAAAAAGGTGAATGTAAATAAACGGATACATTAATAATCGCTGCTTTTTTTAGCATTGACTTCCTGCTAGTTGTGGTGTAAAATAGCTCTTGAAATACATGTCACGAAGCTCAGTTTCCATTATTAGCAATTATTTCAAAACTAGTCTTAACATTTTTGAAAATGCATTTCTATAGAATGGAAAATCACTAATGTGCTCAAACGAGAGTTATGAACCTTGAAATAATACGTTTTTCAAAAACGGTCGAGAAATATCTTTTCCCTTTTTATGTAGAGAGTCCATCCGCGTAGGTGACTGCCTGGTACCTCAGTGCTTTTGTTTTCAAGCTGCAAAGACCTCTGGCTCCTGGCTGACTTACCCTAATATATATAGATAGCCTGAGCCTAACAGCGTCGCTCTTTGAACAGAAAGCCGATGATAAACTTACTGAGGTGAAAGGTCGAAAGCACAGGAATAAAATTGACGACCGGGCTATCTTTTAATTTTAGCAATTCTCAAAAACAGACTTACGCGACCGTTTGCACAGTACATTAGACCGTACAAAAGTTCACAAAAACAACTTTTTCTCCGTCTAGAATAACTAGTACGACTAATTTCCAAATAAAATACACCTGCTACTTATAAAAAATTGTCCGAGAAACTGATTTGGAAATCAAATTGCAAAAAATACACAAACATATTTGCATAATTAAGACCACGCGAGTGAAGTTTAGAACTATAGAATCCAAGTCTTGTTTTGTTTTGTTTACATAAAATCGCTTTTCAACCTATGTAATGAATGAACAAACACATAAAAATGGACAACACAATCTTCTTTCGAAAACTTTTATTCAAATCTCCATAAGTTTGTTTAAAAGCAAAACGCGAACCATTAAGAGCTCATCGAGGCCGAGATGTCTCCGATAAAAGAAATGAAAACAACTGTTAACCCTAAGCGACGGACGCGGCGGCGGCGGGCACACAACGCGCCCGCGAAACATTCCGCTAGCCATGACCATGAAAAATGACGGGCATGGGTTCTATGGTTCTCTGGTTCTATGAGTATGGTGCTTCGGGCGGGCCGAAGGCCCGCAGAGCTCCGCTATTAATTTTTACATTCAGTAACTGTCATTTTACTATTTTTTCATGTGTCGTTTTCCTGAATTCGTTTTAGTAAAACGTTTGTTATCAGGATGCGAATTTGATTGGGCAGCAAATTGACAGATTTTCATGTGTTCTCGTGGCATTTTTTGCTATTTTTTTCAGTAAGGCTACATAGCAGCCTAAAAGCGATGTTAAACTATAGAACGTTTTCATAACTACAAGTTGCACAAATCATTGAACTGTGTAACATATTTGCAACCGACAACATCGTTGAGTTCATATTACTTTCTGCAAGGTACTGTAGCTGCAGAAACGTATTTGGCAACGATTTTGACCACTGATTAATTTTCCACACGCATATCAATTGGCCCTCGCTGCTTTGGAGACAAAGTCCTTGGGAGTGCTGCATAATGTTTATGCTAACAAGGTAACGACAGCTAATTAATATGCGTACAAAAGTACGAGTCGGCGGCCATTTTGTATTAAATAAGGAATAAAGGTTGGACTTGATCCACAAGATACCCATATGATACTTTTTCATTCTATTTCGAACTTACATTTTTTCAAACATTTACCTCTAGAGTTTTGCTAAGCTATAAAATAACTACTGTTTTTACCGATCTTGCGTTCAAAAATTGGTTTTCAAAGGAAAACACATTTTATTGAAAACTGTCATCAGTGATCGAGGATAAATACATATATCGAACACTGATTAACGCATAGGTACGTGTCTAACTTCACAAAAATCTAGCACACGCCATGAAAAACGTTAGTGTCATGGATAAGCGATAACTATTCACCATACCTTGAGGAAGAGTTTTTTGTCTTCTTGTCTTGCTTCTGTAAACACCTCTTTCTATTTAGAAACATAAATAATCCAGAATCTAGCCAATGAGGTTCAACATCATAAAAGTTCGATAACTTTAAGAAAAAAGGAAAAATGTTTCGTGGATGACTGAAGATAACTCTAGGCTTGGCATCATAATCGTCAACATCATTAATCTTCGTTCCATAGAAAACATAGGGCCAAAGAACATAGGCTTTCCAGATGTGTTCAAATTAACATCGACGAGTCGAAGAGTTCTTTCTAACCGCAAAGCTAATATAACCTTTTAAATAATTTATTGGTTTCTTTTATTGTTGAGCGTTGCGTCAGAAGACGCAGGAGGGTGGCAAAGGCTGTAATGGAAGCTGGATATCATTGTCTTTTCAACACGATCCTTTATTAAAACTACTCTGATATAAATACTAGGCATAATTTTACTCTGCACCACTTTAAGCATACATTATTTTCTTACTGCGTGACGTCAATGGATTAACCCCCGCCGAAAAACAATTTATTGCATCGATTCAAGGCAGAAATAATAATCAGTCAACATCGAGAGAGCGAATTAAGTTTCCTTGAGCTGATATCAAGTTAACTTACGCTTGATGAAGACACAACACAACGCTATTCAACACATCAGAGCCAAATTCATCCATCACCGACAAATCCTTAGCTTGAAGGACGAGTCTAAATGCATCAACATTGGCGATTTCTCTTGTTGTGCAACTTTGCTGTCATTAACTTCACAACGACAATGGGTAAGGAACATTTTCAACAGTTCTGTACTTGAAAAAATTTAACCATGATAACGCAAGGTTATAAAATGTTTAAAAAATAAGCTTGTGATAAGCCTATTGATTTGTCAATGTCAACGAGATAAGATGTTGTTAGAAACTGTAACCTCTCAATAACCGCCATCTTATATCGTTATATAATAGTTTTGAGTGTTTTACCGATGTAGTTTTTTCGCATTTAATTTCGTTTCACTACCGCTGTTTCCCAACCTTAAGCCACTAAAAACACATTCTTGATGACAACATTATTTTTGCATGATTAAGTTTTCAGGCAACTTTGGCTCTTCCTATTTCTTATTATCGAGCAACATAAGGATTTAAAGAACGTTTTCTCGATCTGTACTTGCCTTTTTTCTTACATCGCAGAGGACTGGCCAAAGCGTCTTTGTGATCTTCAGAAGTTTATAAAAAAACGAGAAATTAAAGTATGCTTTGTTTAGTTTTACGACAGGTTGCCAACGCAACTTGTAGTTCTATTTCATAACTATTTTTATCCTGCGTTTAAAAACTTCATTATATTATGTAAACTTTGATGCGCGCACGTACAAATTAAAACCTCGCGAATGATTCAGGGCCTTTAATCCACCGCACAAGGAAACCAGTCATCCAACAGATATCTACAGTTTCACGCTGTAATACTTTGACAAAACAGCACCATGTTAATCTATAACATACGAAAAGCCAAAGGGGGCACATAATTATTTTCTTAAAAAAAATAACTTTTATTTAATTCTCAATATTGCCTTTTCAGATTAATCATATACAATCATGGTATAATTTTCGGTTTTTGAAATTGCCAGAAACATTATCAATTTGGGTAAACTTTAAGTTCCAAAAAGCGGTGTCGTCGTTTTGAAATTAATATTTATCGTTTTTTAACAGTACCTTGCAAGGCAAGAATTAACATAAACTTCTATATATTTCTTTTTGGCAACAGTTCAATTTAAAATCCACATAATGAGATCTCAAAACAACTCGCACCGGCTTATCCATTGATATAGAGTTTTGTTATTTATTTTTCTTGATGAAATACATTGTTCCGTTTCGCCGACGTTTGCTTTTCACATTTTCCTAAAAAAAAATCGATTCCGCCTCGCTTTATGTTAGTGCACGTCACCTGCTGGCATCAAAAATTGATTAGAAATGAGTTACGCTATGTTCATGAATGATCTTAACTGGGTTTTATAACAAACTGGTCATAGGTTGGAGTCCCATTTACCCATGTCGCGGTTTTCTAAGTAGTCGTTTTCTTGGCTCTTTGATAAAGCCGCTTATATTGTTAGTAAAACACCTCGGAGCTAGTCTAATCCCCAAATTATAAAATGTTTGGTGGTTGCAAGGATACAAGTCGCCGAGTTTTTACAGACGTTTGTCTGGCAGACCGGCAACGTCATACAAATGTCTCAGGGTTCAGATTTACCGTCTTAGCTTATCTTCGCTCCTGGATATTTTTAATGGATATGTCTAGTTTTGAGGTGTTCGTAAAAACAGTATAAAGCGGTCTCGTGGCATTTAACGAAATATCCACTCAAAAACCCGTGGTATGGGCGAATTAAGGTCCATTCATTGAAACTGCTTGCATGTAAATCATGTAGATGTAGATGGTCACCTGAGTTGTTTCACAATTGTGAAGGTTACTCGCTCTCACAAGTGTATCCCGCTTATCCTCCTTCCTAGAAAACCTACATTTTTGCAAGGCCCATTGCGATTTCATCTGCAAGACACATGCACTTTTAAACGAGTTTCTGAGAGCTCCTTAAAGAGACAGTGTCTGCCGTCAAAAATATCGAAATTTCGCTCAGCAACTTTCCATGATATATCGCCAAATGCCACTAAATACACAACTAAATTGGATAAATAGATTCAACAGAGCAAAACAGAACTGTCAAGTAGTTTGGGGACAAAGTGCAGGATGGAAGCGGATTACAGTTCATCTGCTCACATACAGTGAGACAGTCAATTTGTCCATCTTCACGTCTGTCTAGTTCCTGCGCCGCACTTTCGTGACTAGCCATACTCATGAAAAAGCAATATATTGACCTGGACACTGTCCTTTGATGCTAAGTGGGTATGGCAAATAGGGTTTAATGTTTTACGTATCTTCTCATATAAAGCATAATTACTGATACTGACATAATTACAATGCACAGACTAATTTCCTTTATCCTTGGTTTTCGTCATAGGTGCTGTGACGAAAAATGACGATGATGAACTGAGACTGGTGCACGATCTCTTTTATAAAAACTACAGCAAGGAAGTCAGGCCGGTGAAGAACAAGGGTGCTGCGATCGAAGTTATATTTGGGATTGCTTACACCCAGCTCGTTGAACTGGTAAGAGTGCAGTCAGGACAATGAACTACACCATTTTGTTGAAAGCTACTTTTGTCATTCAACTGTAGGTTCAAAACCTACGAGCTTCAAACTGCTTTGAAATATTATGCAAATTAGCTGAGTGCACTCGTCTAATTTGCATAATATTTCAAAGCACTAATTGAAGCTCGCGGCGGCGGGGGTTTTATAATAGCTTGGAATTCCGTACACTATGTTAGTAGACTGCTAGCAGTCCCTCTCTGGATAGTCGAGCGGGCGAGCTTATACGCGATCGGCGTCCCAGCGGCGAGAGAACGAAAGTAATGCGAACCGAGGGGGCTCTGGGGAAGAGGCGGGAAGGGAAACCGCCTCTCCCCCAGTTTCCCCTCGGCTCGTTCGCTCGCTCCAGTCTGATCAGCTGGCCCGCTCGATTGACTGAAAAGGGACAGCTAGCAGTCTACTATGTTAGCGCAATTGTTAATTTCGTTTTAGTTGCACATTAACCTGGCAAACGAACTGTTGACCAACTGTATGTCCGCTCAGATTGGAACAACTAAGAAAGAAACTGCGACATACATTCTTATTGCTCATTTGACAAAAGAACCCATTCTTTTCAATCGTTCTTTTCATCATTTTTAATCGTTTTATTGTATGTTTAATTAGGTAGTTAGTTATAGGCGCTAAAAGAATTTTTTTTTATCCCCTTTTGTCCATAGAAAAAGTGTTGCCGTTGAAGCAATAGTTGGAGCGAATCTTCAGGACTTTTATTCATGTCTCAGTCATCCATATCTTAATGAAATGATTCCGACTTTTTTGTACATTGGTGGAGCATTATCAGTTTATATTGCTAAATTAAGCCCCCAGAGACCATTTCCTAGGCCAATAGAGCGTATGCACATGACGTCACGGCGGCCATATTGGTGTACCAAAACAATAGAACGGCGGCCATGTTGGTGTACCAAAACAATCCTGTGGGATTTGAACGCTTTTCTTATGTTAACACTTTCTTTTGTTCCAATAAATTTGCATAGCTGCTTGCCACGTGAGTGCATACGCTCTATAGTTCAATTCCGATATATTAAAATTCATACTTGGCTCCGAGCCTTAGGGGAATAAAAGAAAAGAAATCAAATCGAGGTTCAGGGATGAATAATTAATTTGTTTTGTTTTATTCCCCTAAGCGTCAGAGCCAAGTATGAATTTTAATATTTCGGAATTGGTCTATTGCTCTACTTTTACAGGAAGTCGAATTTTAACTATCCTTTTCTTTATTTTTTTTTTCTTACACAGGATGAAAAGAATCAAGTTCTCGTGAGTAATGTGTGGATAAGACAAGTGAGTGATACGTTTTAGGTGATAAGTAAGAGATCAGTGAGAATCAAGAACAAGTTTATATGTGCGCTATATCTTCGTGTAATAATGGATAACGACTTAAGAGGGGGGATCATGATTCGGTAAATATGGGATAGAGATCGATGTTTTTTACTCTATCCATCCATCTATCCGTCCGTCCATCCGTCAACAACCAATCAGTCAAATCATTGATCAATTCAGTAAACCAAAATGACTCAATATCACTCTTCGCCGAATGGGGCTTTCCGATTTAGCGGAAACGGAGCAACTTTTTTCAAAACCGAGCATAAACAGAATGTATTGTTACAATCTCAAGAGAGATGCTACGTCCGTATTGAATAGATTACATTTCCACAAGCTTCACTTTATTTCGATTTATTCGTGACACTTCCCAGTTTTATGAAATCGTTTTTGTGTAAAGAAATTAAAAGTGTCAAGCGTTGGTTAGCCCTAGTTTTTACGGGCGATGCAAGCACAAGAAACCTTTATATTTCGCCGTGAAGACGAGCTTGAAATTAATAAGCGTAAGTTAAAAAGCAAGGATTAAAATATTTTGATCCTTGTGCCTACGTTTATGCTTGCGTTGCACGTGAAAATGGGACATAACACAAGCACGAGGAAAAAGCAACGATTCTGATTAGGTTTAGTTCAGAAATCGTGATTCGCAGGTTGTGTGCTTGGTGACCTTGCCTTTGAGTGGAAGTGAGGCTGGAGGTGACCTTGCTTTGATACAAACCTTTCTGCCTTTCACATGTTAATAATGCTGTTCTCGTGCTAACTAGGTAAATTTACATCTGAAAACCTCCAAGGTCTGTGTCATAACAAGGTCAACTTCAACCTCGCTTCCACTCAAAGGCCAAGACACTAAGAAGACAACTGTAAAATGGTCTGTTTGTGAATCACTATTTAGCTTGCCTTCGAATTTTTAAAAACGTCGCTGCGCTTAAAATTGTTCGTTTTACTTCCATGCAAAATCAAAATGTTCGCGAAATAAGCACAAGTAGTGCAAGCATAAGAGCAAGCACAACGAACGCAAACACAAGCAAGGTATATTCACGAGTTATTTGCTTGCGTCGGCTTGCGTTTGCTAGTGAAAACTGGGCCTTAAGGACGGTGCCACCTATTGTTATTGCGCATACGTTCTGCGCATGCATTGCGCGACAGTCGCGCGAGACACTGGTTATTTTTTAAACGCGAACGCGCGAGGTAAAGGCTATGTTCCGCCCACTTTTCATGTCAAACTGTCAACTCCCTGGCTCAGTTTCTAAACTTACAAGATAAATAGAGTTCTCAAAAATCTATGAAAATGTGTTTATAGACCTTCTGCAGCCTAAAAGTGCTAAATTCTTTCTCTATTTTGCAAACGACAGAGCTTCGGTAATGAAACTATTTTGAGCTAAATTGGCGATGCCGCCAGCAGAACGCGTACGTTTTGCCTTTCTTTCAAAGATTGTTTACATTGGCTCCTTTTCTCCATTCAAAATTTCAACAAAACTTCAAGTCAAACCAGACTAGTGTTTTTTATATATTTAAAACAAGCATCCTCAAGGCATTTAATCCAAGGAAAGGCTGGCATGTTGTTATTTCCAATTAGCACAAGTTTTTGTTTTGACGGCCAAACTCGCGTTATTTGAAATTTTTGTTTAAGAACTTATCTGCAAAAATCTTTTGCCAGTGGCCATTTTTGCGAATAAAAAAAGTATAACAAAAAGCAGAAAAACAACTGTTCCAGTTAAATCAAACAAACGTCGAAAAGAAGAATTGAGATGAGCAAAGCGTTTTCAAAAAGACCGTTTTTGAGAATTGATGAAGATATAAAAACAAGGCTGAAGCCAGCAACTAAAGAAAACTGGCCGCTCCACAGCCGAGAAGTATCCGACTAAAGTTTTCCCTCCCTCGATTGTTGGCACGCATGGTTTTTAGTGTAATCTTTCGTAAACACATTCGTGCAGTTAGGTACAATTGATTTCCTTTATTCTCTACCATAGGTAAGTGATGTTTTTCGAAGTCGCATCGTGTCAGTTCTCGACTTCATTGCATTACAACAAATTTTGATAGGCGAAAAACGTGCCATGATAAACTAAAAAGAAATCTTATCTTTTTAGATCAAATAAAGCCGTAGACTTCGGCAAAAAAGTGTTTTATTATTTCACGATTTTTTTTTTTAATTAAAGCGTACCGACTATTTTTTCCAAAGTTATCAGAGAATCCATGAAAACTACAGGAGCTTCATTAGAAAACAAACACGCGGCCAAATGAAATTACAAAACTCAAGCACTTTTCGACAAATATTTCTTACATTTTCACTCCAAATAACCTTAAAAAGACTAACCTGCCAATCTAGAGTTTTTCGGCAGCCGACCAGTCATCTCGATATAGCACTGATGTTTTCAAGTTGGAAATGGATTGGAAGATGCACACAATGTAATTAAAGTTCTTGTGTCCGAAGGAACATAATCAATCCGTAGATCCACTGTGAATCAATGGAAGTGAACCGATTTTGCTATTCTACTCCTTTACTGTGTTGCTTGACCTTGAAATCCCGAAAAAATGCTTCTCAAAAGAGCAACTTACAGCTACAAATAGAATTAACTTTGAATTCTACAATGTTTGTCTTTTTATTGTACCTGAAGTAAAAGTTTTGAACGGTAAGCCATCGAATGGAAATCCCAGCATGCCCCGAAAAAGACACGCACAATATTTAACTTACTGGGGAGGGCATAGAAAAAAATGTCGCGGACCCCGAAAGCGATTCCGTAAAAGTTGAAAACATCTAAATATAACTTGTAAAAACGCGTGGTGACCCCTACTTTTTATCTTATAAAATGGAAGTGGTAAGCATATTAAGCACACAATTAATTTTTTGTTGTGGGCAAAAGTTATTTAGACTGTATTTTTGGCGAACGTGGGAAAGCTGTCAGGGCCTATAATGGCTCCGTTGTGATGATTTTGTAACTTAAAACACATAAACAGTAGTTGTTATGTTACCATTCGTTATGTGTTTTAAAGATTTTTAGAATTATTGTTGCTTTTGTGTATGTAAAGCCGAATTCTAAGGAAATCCGCGAAGAAAGATCTAATTTTCCTTTTTTCGAAAAAATGCTGATGTCAGCATTTTTTCCAGATTGAAGCTTAATTATCTCCGAAAAATGCGTGGTTACCCCCAATTTTCTCTTTGGATTCCGATAGCCCCTGCTAAGATCTACTTTTCCCGCATAGTCAAAAACCTGGCAAAATACCTTGCCATTAGGTGGCACCGTCCTTAACTCTAGACACTTGAACACAACGAACAGTTGTTCAAGATTAGCCGTTTCAAGCATCAAAAACGACAAAACAACACCGACAAAGATAACTTTTTGGACTAAAATTTTGCATTCCTTCGATATATATAATATGAACATTTCGCGTATTCCCAGTTATTCCCTAAAAATGTAATGGACGAATTAAGCGGGTTCAATTACATTTTCAATGACCGGTAAAATGTCCAATTCCGCCAAATTTCCGCTAAATAGGAAAACCGTAATCAGTCTGCTTGGCTCAGAGTATCGCACTTTGCAGAACCATAAGAAATGTCACTACCGCCTTTACAACCGTTGTTCCTGATATCCATTAGACATTCAAGACCGACAAGCATTCAATTGCTGATAAAATCTGCTTAAAAACTAAGTTAAAATTAATTAATTTGATTAAATGATGTACATTGCTGTTAGAAATGGAACAATCACTTGTTACGCTGGAATGCATCTAACTATGGCGGAATCAAGTCCATTAACGTGGATCCCAAACTCGTCTGGCTACCGGATATAGTGCTGTACAACAAGTGAGTACACTATGATATGGATATGAGTAGAGTACGACCTTCGACTTCAAGGCAGACACGCCTGCAGAAATCTCGCTCCTTTCTGTTACTGACTAGTAGGTAGGAAGACTCTAGGAATAAGATTGGTGAGGTGGTGAGACAAGTGATTAGAGAGCTTCGGCAACAACAATGGCACAGATGGAAACGGTCAAATGATCAAATCCCGGGAGGGACTCCCATATAAAAATGACGGGGGTGCACGTCGGAAATTTTCGAACAACACTCTAAAAGGTACCAGAATCTCGTTTGATGGGCGTGGCTCAAAATAATTTTTACCCATAAGAGGTACCAATTCTAAAACAACACAGGTCATATTCTGTCATATTTTTTCGGCTCATACCCTTAAAGGTACCGCGAAAATTCTAACGGTGGTCATTTTAGATTTTAGTACCCTAAGCGGTACCAATCTACAAATTTTGACCTCTAAAAGGTACGACGAGCACCCCCGTCATTTTTATATCGCAGTCCCCCCCTCCCCCCGGATCAAATTATAGGTTTCGTGGAGAACGTGAACATACGACGGTCAATTTCCTTTCTCTGTTTCAACTTGAAAGCCGTCACTTTGAATTCAACCCCTGGACAATTCAGTCACATCAGACAAATTCAACAAAATCAAACAATTGCAAAGTAATTTCAAATAGTGGAGTATCCTCAGCACCTCTTCATTTCTGGAAACAACAAGGTTTAGTTGAGAACGACAATAATGGTCTAAAGCAGTTTGACTGACAAATGTAAGCAAGGGAGACAGGCGGTATGCACGTCTCGGAACGCCTCACAGGATTGGCTGAGAAAACAATAGAACAAACAACAGAGCAATGGACCCTAACCCTGAAAACAATACATGTGCAATGAAATAAGGGGTTCTGAAGAGGTACTAGTTGTGATAACAAAACAAATGAATTCAGAAATTGAATTCCCAAGGATGCGTGACACTTATAAACAAGAATTTGAAATGGAAATAAACATATAATAGAAAAATATTTCTCGTGCAAATAATAACAATTTTTTAGTTGTGATATGCTATCAAAGACAAATGTATTTGAAACTGTTTGTCTTCCCAAACCATGTCATGATGATTAATACATGTACTTGTTATGATGGTTTTAGTGCGAACAAAGGAATAACAAGCGGAAACATGGACCAGTTCAAGACACGGGTGATTCTTAGCAGCGACGGTACTAATACCTGGTGAGCTTTGATGACAAACTACCATTTATAATTTTTCTTCTCGCGATTTCTATCGACATCTAGCAACTAGCAGGATAATACTCTCCTAAGTGGTAATACTTAATTTCAATTGATACATGTCGGCGGAAAAAAAGTGTCTTTATGAAACATGTAAGCTGCGACAAGTAAAGTCGCACCGTGGAGAGGCACACGATCGGAGCTTAATCCGGTTTCTGCATCATAAAGCAGCCATGAGTAATGTTAATCCTCTCTGGATGGGATGCTAGTCCATCGCATCGTTGTCCCCATTATTATGTTGCCAGTACCCATTTTACCCATTTTACCCTGGGTGGAGAGAGACACGGGAGGTACCACAGGGTACCCACACGACCGGAGCTAATAACCCGGTTTCTGTACCATGAAGCAACCAGGAGTATTGCTCCTCCTCTCTGGATGGGATGCTAGTCCATCGCAGAGTTGCTTCCAGAATTATGTTTATACACCTGGGTGAAGGGAGACATTGTGGACCAAAGGTTTTTGTCTAAAGCCCCGGCTACACGTTCTAACATTGTCATATAACATTTGTTGGTCTAACAATGTTAGAACGTGTAGCCGGCATGTTAGATGACGTTTGACTAACGTCATGTTTTGGGCAATAATACTGCATTCTGGGGTAGAGTTGGGTCGCTTCGATCGCCTCAGTCGTCCCGATCGCCTGAGAGTAGTTCTCATATGATCGTCCCCGATTATTCATGATCGTCTCAGTCGTCCGGATGGAACACAGTTCTATCCAAGCGACCGCGATCGTCCCAGTCGTCCGGGTCATTTGCGATCGTCCCGGGTCGTCTCAGAAGTGTTCTCATATAATTGTCACGGTCGTCCGTGCACTTTTTGAAACGACTCGGACGACCGGGATGATTATATGAGAACCAGCCTTAAATAACAACAATTTTCTGGGAAAGTAGTAATTACATCAAATGTCATGTGCAGGGAGTTAAATTTAATTCACCATTTCTTTTTCAGGTATGCTCCTACAATTCTACGCAGTCGCTGCGCCATTAATATAAAGTTCTTTCCGTTCGATGACCAGATTTGTGATTTGCACTTCGGTTCATGGACGTATGATGGACTCAGAGTGAACTTGATAAATGCAAGCAGCGGTGTTGACCTAGTTTCGTACATGACGAGCGGCGAATTCGAAATGGTCGAGGCACCAGTGAAACGAATAATTGTCAAGTATAGGTAAGGGTAATGCTATGATGTCGTTTTGAACTTATTAGTCAGTTATAAACTTGAGCTGTAGTGCTTATCATGTCACGAGCGTGGGACAAAGAAGAAAAAGAAAGAGACCGACAGGAATCCAGCCTATGACCTTCCGTACATCGTTCGGATGCTCTAACCATTGAACTTCGAGAGACTCGTGGCGAGCTAGGCCACACACTTGGTTCAAATATGACCTATGACCTTTCGTACTCCGATCGCAAACTAAAGTACCCTCAACATGATGCTGGTACTTCGCAATATCACCCCCAGAAGCTCGGTAAGTTGTTCCAACAATCTGTTGGTTCCCATTCCTACAGCTGTACACCAATAAGGAAAGAAACAACCTAGAGTGCCTCGTCTTAGAACCAACAACAGGGCCCGGTGGCATGAAACAAGAGTTAGATAAGTGGTAATTTCGTGCATCCGATCTCTCCTTGCCAGAGGATTTTCTTGTGCTTTCTTAGTGTTCGTTAGATTCTTTGATAGGCCTTCGACAAAGAGCTCTGCAAATACGACAGAGAAAAACCTTTGGTAACTAGAGTTTGTTTTCATAAGACCTCCACTTGTCTTACGGTTGTTTTATGCAACTAGGCCCAGGGCTCTTACAATCGAATATCCTATCTCAAACCTGACGTCCGTTTTAAACCAAAGACTGCCAGCCCTGACCTTCATTCTAAATCTATCAGTCACAATGTGTGTTTAAGATAGTAAACAGAAATTACAACCGTGATGGACTCCGCATGGAATCCAACAGCTAATGACCTTTTTCCTTTCCTATTCACTTAGTTGCTGCCCGGAGCCATACCCTAACGTGATTTTCACGCTCCACATAAGAAGAAAAGTTCTGTTCTACTTCAACAATTTGATCGTTCCTTGTTTTCTCATTACGGCTTTCGCACTCTTAACCTTCGTTTTGCCGCCAAATACGGGAGAGAGAGTAACGCTCGTGATCACCACACTTCTCGCCATGACTGTGTTTATGCTGATGATTGCAGAGAATACGCCGACGACCTCCGATGTGACTCCACTGATCGGAAAATTCTTCGTCGCTTCCATGGTGGAGATAGGACTGGCTCTGATTGCAACATGTTTTGTTCTGAACCTCTACGAGGGCACGGGACCAAGTTCGGAACTCCCACACTGGGTGCGTGTTTTACTAATCGATATATTGGCGCCGATTCTTCGGGTTACCCCACCAAAAGAGAAGCCACAGCGAAGATTTAATCCGACTAACCAGAATATCCACTCATACAGCCCGATTATGCCCGAGCACAATGGAAACAATTTGGAGATGGATGGTGGTCCCAAAGACGTCCTTGTCATCGCGCCGAAGGTGGGCGATAAAATTCTAACGTCCCGAGATTTCATAAACTCTGTGAATGACAATAACATCCGACATAGAGCGCCTTCAACACAGGATAAACTTCTGGAAGGAATTAACGTGCTCACCGAACGCGCGAAAGAACAGCAGAAACAAGAAGAACTCAAGGAGGAATGGGAATCAGTGGCTAAAGTTATAGACCGGTTTTTCCTGTTGCTCTTTATTGCCACCGTAGCCATTTCAACGTCGCTCATCTTTTTACAGCGACCGAGTTATGCCACCATGTAAAGGAACTGGGCCCAAGAGTATTTTAAAGAGCTGGGGACTGGTGCCTATTTTCTCCTCTATGAGTGAGGAGGCTTGGCTGCATGTTTGCTTAATAAGGCATAACCGTGAATGCCTCAAAGAATCCAACAGCAAAGAGACATTGGATAGAAATGTCTTCTCTTAAGAGTGTTTCAACTCTAACTGAATTAACATGAAAAGGGAACAGTTTGCCGTTTAGACTGACCATAGATTATTGGAGATTTATACGAGAATATTTAAAAGATGATAAGGTTGTATGCATTAATGAACAAGAAAAAGAGATTTGACCAATGACATTACAGAGCCTTCATCTTGTTATATCAAAGCTTTAATACGACTATAAATTATTGAATTGAGAGCAGATTAAATCTCATGTGATAGTTGAAGGAGTGGAACAAATTTTTAATTTGAAATTGTAACATATTAATTATTCTTTCACAAAACAGTGAACGATTTTAGTTGATATTGTATTACGTTATAAATCAATTTGAGTAACAATCGGTGCGAGCCACGTTTCCCTTTGTTTACATAAGGTAAATATTGATAACAATAATTTCTTTTATTTCCCGATAATCAAAATTAAATGGAACTTGGATTCAACGCTAATACAAACGAAATAGTGTTGTACAATATTCCTTGTGCGTCGAGATAAAAAAAAAAGAAACGCAACTTTTTATTTCTCAGAACCTAGCACTTGTTATGAGCCATTGTGTCAATGGTGACCTTTCTTGAGTGAGGTTGTTCTTTCAGAAAGCTTAGTTTGTCTTTTACGTTTTTATTATTCTGTTTAGCTAAATTTCGTCCAAACGTGTAACTTTCTTTGCATCCGTTAGATCGACTTCAAACTGTCACATGACGCATATCAGTAATTTGACTTAAGTATGGCACGACGAAAGCTAATGAAGCGCATAAGTAAAATCCAAAACCAGGCCCTGGTTGTTCAAAAGGTGGATAGCGCTATCCACCGGATAAATCACTATCCAGTGGATAAGCAATAACAAAACCAATTGTGTTATCCACTGGATAGTGATTTACCCGGTGGATAGCGCTATCCATCTTTTGAACAACCAGGGCCTGATCACTAAGGTCAAACTAACTTTGTTTTACAAAACTAGAAAACTGTGTTCAAATACGGACACGCAACAAATTCAACTAAACGCTTGATATTCAAATTTGAGTCATTAGTGAACAAAAAAGTACAAAAAATGAAGTTATACCTCAGAATTAGCAATGATCAACAAAACTCATTGAGAGTGATAGTGGTAAATTTAAATATGTAGAGTAGAATTCAACAACGCAATTTCAGTGTTTTGGCGCTAAAAGGTTTTTAAAATCGAACGCAAAGTCGGCGGGTCCGCTTTGAGTTTCACAACTACAACTGTAGAGTTGAAAAATTGAGATGACAATGTATACAGGTCTTGAAGGTTTCTACATTTACTAAGTGGGTTTTGCGTTCTTTTTTTTTTTTTTTTTTTTGTAGAGGGTGCGGGGGGCTCCGTCAACACCAAAACGTGTGGAATTATCTAACTGGAAATTGAAAATCAAAGCCTGAATTCTACACAGGGTTTAAATGACCTACATTTTCATTACAGTAAAAGCTCGCGTATAACAACCTAGTGGATTAAGAACCTGTAGGCTAAAATTTTGGCATTTAGACCACCATTATTTGTTCTTGGATCAGTTGTTGGACCAGCAGCTCTTAAAAAATAAGAAATTATTTAAGAACCTAACTAGCCTAAATTCTCAGTACACATCAAACATATAACAACCTTTTTAGGCTAACTTGGAAAAAATCTACTTTCCTATACGCAGGCATTTACTGTATGATAACTGTAAGTCAATAAGCGACGTTTATGCACATGAAATTAATTTAAAACCTCTTTTAAGGTGGTTCCCAAAATTTTCGAAACTTTAAGGTGGTTCTGAACCTCATGTTCAGAATTTTTGTAAACTTTGCCAAAAGTTACGTCTTATCCTGCTGATCGAAATTCCACAATAAAAAATGGGGTTCACCGAGTCATTTTGTGAGTTATTAACACTTAAAGCTAAAATTAAGGGTGTTTTCAGCCCATTATACTGTTGCTATGGTAACATATTGTGTCACAAAAATGATAACAAAGTGTTCACCATTCATTTGGCATTCGTTTGATACCATGATTGTAGCATCAACTGATAAAGAGTGGTTTTAATGACCCATCAAAATTTCAGTCTTGGAAAGTGCTGGAAACTGTTGAGAGCCACCTTAAACAGCTTTTTATATGCTATAGTGTTGAAGTGGATCGTAGATCACCGCCTGTGTGTATCTTGAAAGTAGCCGCTTTTTGTTTATCAACTCGACTTGGAGCAAGTCCAGTTAGTATCTTACAAAGTGAGTTAGTGTTTCTTTTTTGTAGAAAAGTTGCCGTATTTATAATTTTATATAATCCATAATTTATTTATTTAAGTGGGCAGAAGCAGCTGTCTATTGCAGTAAATGAAATGTTTAAAGGTCGCGATATGTTATGGTAACATTCTGTGCGGAATTAAATGCCCAAAATTCTGTTTTGTTTTTAGTTGAAACTTTGTCAATAATTAAAAACATTACCGAGCAGGAGAGCCAAGGGTGGAGAAGTCTGCGCACGCTCAGACTGGTTGGAGACGAGTGGTCTCACCACTGCATCTCCCTGCATCCCAACAGGTTGCATGAAAATCGCCCGTTATAGTTATGAAGCTGGATTGTCACAAGTAAAATTAACTGTAAATGAGTGTTTCTTATACACGTTTAACCCTTTTACTGCCATAGTCAATCTTTGAGTCGGGTAACGTGGTTCTTACTTTTGAGTCTGTGCATGAAGTCAGTCCGAGGTGTCCGCAAATATCATTCAAATAACGCTGGTGAGCAGGCATTTCATGAGATGCAGTTTGTTTTTCAACAGTTTGCACATTAAAACGTGGATCCCTTTTCAGTTTGGCTTCTTAGAAATATTTGTCAAGGTAACCGCGCATACTACTTTGTTTTATTGTATTACGTTAAAAACAAAATCCCCCCCCCCCCCCCTCCCTGGGTGTTTGTTGTTTGTAATGTCAAACTGCATAGCAAAAGTAGAGCCTATTACAAAGTATATCTGTTACTAATTACATAGAGATGAAAGGATATAATAAAAGACAGCAGTTAAATTTGTTTCGCGTGACGTTTCGAATTTTTACGCTCTGTAAACTATCCTTGCTATCCAAAGGTGCATGATATGAATTAAATTTCTATATCAATGCAGCCAGGAGACTCCATCCTCCCAGTCTGTGAATAGACTGGTTTCCACTTGCGGCGTAATCGGAAGCGGAGTCTGAAGCGTAAGGGTTGGTTCCCACTAGCGATGGAAGGGACGGAAGCAGACAAAAGCGGAATCGGTAGAAAAGGGAAATTTCTGATCCTTCCGATTCCGATTCCGATTCCGATTCCGATTCCGATTGCGACTCCGTTTTATTTACATCAGAACGTAAAGTAATTCTCCTTACGCTTCCGACTCTGAATCCGCTTCCGATTACATCGCTAGTGGTAACCAGCCCTTAGTTGGGGATATAAAGTTAAAGCGGACTGGGGAGAGGAGCCAGGGAGGCCTCTTTAGGACGCAGTCGGCTCGCTCCGAGCCGGTCATTTTTTTTTAACCTTATGTCCTAACTGAGAAGCCTGTTCCAGGCTACTAATTTCCCCTTTGGCCAGCGGATACAGAACACGACCGCTTGTCAATGAGGACTCAAGCCCGTGGGTACAATCAAACATTTTTCCTTACCCAGGTCCTATGTTGCCTCTGACAGTTTGAGACAAAACGTTTCTTTTACGGCAAGACGTGATGCAAAATGAATCACACTCTAATTAAATTCTGAGTCATGAGCCAACATGGTTCGTACAACTTCAGACAAATAAAATTCAAGGACTTTTCAAGGACTTTTCAAGGACAAAAAGTAGTTTTCTAGGACTACGTTTTATTTACGAAATCGAAACTCTTTGTCCCCTGGTGCATGAAATTGAGGCAAATATTACAATTTTGCTTCATGTACGCATTCACGTATTATGCCGACATTTTCGCTAGTTATTTTCGGATTTTAAAAGTCGCTGGTAGCCAATTTTTTCGTAGCAAAATCATTTAATTTATCAGAAAAGTGATGGGGCGTACACAAAGTCCTAAATTTCAAGGACTTTTCAAGACCTAATAAAGAAATCAAGTACTTTTCAAGGACCTTAACCAAATTAAAGGACTTTTCAAGACGACTGCTAAAATTCAAGACCTTTTCAAGATTGTACGAACCATGGCCAACCACGGCAAATTATCAAGCAACATAAAGGGAAATTTTCCTTCAATGAGTCTAATCCTAAGAAATAAACTGGCCAACAACAAAATTGAAAAAATATTCTTGTTATCTCAGTTGCTTGAATTTGTAAAATGGTACGTAAAAATAGCGTTATCACGACCAATGCACTAAGAGTTTGTGTATTTCTTTAATTGTCTTACCTCTGAAACTAATAAAAATAATTAGATAAACAAATAAACAACCAAGCAAGAATACCTGGGGCGTTTGTTTGATAAAACAACTTTATTTAAAAATAGAATTCACTCAGAAGCCCTTCGTCTCTTGTTCGACTGTTCTCCAACTTTTCCCTTGTTACCAGGACCTCTCCTGTAGCGTTAGCACAGTTCATTCGATGCCTTAAAACAAAGAACATTGTTTCAAAACCTCAAGCCAGATTACTTCAATTTGCTACACTTTTTAAAAGTTTACCTAAACTGAAAAGCTCTACCAATGATACACGGTTTGATTTTGTGTTGTCATAATTATTATAACTTCAGCAAACAGCAGTAAAAAGCCACCTGTTGGTCGACGGTGCAACTGATCCGTTGGACCGAATCTTGTTTTGTTTTTCTTTTAAAATATAAACTAAAGAGAACCTATACACGCTTATACTTATAGGCTTCCCCATTACAAAAAATTAAGATAACATAAATAGAAAATAACACTGTTTATATAGCTTTTAGGGGATAAAACGACATGTAAAGATACGAAGAAAACGATTTTATAAAAAAAAAAGGTCTTAAAGATACTACAGATATATTTCAAAGCTTTATATTGAAAACAGCAAGGGAGTTTCATGATCTAGCAATTTAAAATACTAAATTTAGGTCCTTTGCTGCATACTGAAGACAAACTCTCGAACATGCTGGTCAACAAAATTACAAGCATGAGCACTGCTTGTATTAAAAACGATACTAGTCTTACCAGTGGAAATGCTGCTCGCATGCCAGAGCGTTTGGAATCAACTTCAATCCAGTCCTGGACCTATAGTCATGGGCAGACCAATAACTTAACTAACTTTATCTAAGAATAAAAGTTAGTTTCTATAGAAACTGTGGTGGTTCATCGATGGGGGAGTGAAACACGACAATTTGAGTTCATAAGGTAAATTGGCCACCGTAATGAGATTCAAAGGCTTTTGAATCTCCTTTATACAGTGACCAATTTACCCTAGAGCAGTTTTCAATTGAGTGTGAAAAGTAATTACACAATTGCTTTGGTTTCTTTGTGATTGGCTAAAAAATCTCGCGCCACTTTCTCGACCAATCAGAAGTAAAAACAAAATCAATCGTGACTAGCTCGCACGAGTTTTCCCGCGCTTGGCGCCGCCGACGACATAACTCTATCTAAGCGGCTTAGATAGAGTTATGTTTTAAGGAACAATTTTTTTCAATGAATTCCAACTTAGATCGTGGTTTAAGACTATAGACTTCTAAATTTGTGATAGCGGGTCAGTTTAAGTAAATAAACGATTTTTTTTTTAGACTATACAATAAGTCATCTTGACACTACTTACAGTAAACGAAGTTTAAAAATTCGGTTGGTCAGAATGAAAGCTGTTTGGATCGCGATTTTGTTAAACCTGGTCTAAGTCCGTTTAAAAATTCTGCCGTGCATGTTTTTATATTTTTCGATCAGCCCTGGCTCAAATGACTGTTTTCTCTTCGTTTTGGAAAGGAAACAGCTGTGAGGTACATGTATATTAAAATCCGTGTTTTCTACACTCTGATGTAAATTATATACCACACACCTGTGTCTTACTAACTTTGTCCTGAGGGCTATAATTCCAAAATTAGTCTACTTTTGTAAAACAAAGCGACAAACTATTGCTCAAAAAGTCATCTGTTTAAATCCAGAACAAGTGTAAAGATGAGAGGAATAAACTTACCAGGTGGCATTTATCATGGAGTAATGGCTGGTGAACGCTCTGTCCAGACACGATGAACACAATAAAAGTTCGGTAGCGTCCACAACTTCACAAGTCGATTTACAGCATTTTATCTACAAATGACAGCACCAAAGCACCATCTTAATCGTATTATTTTTACTTTTAGTGCTGGGCACATAATGCCATAGTTTGGGCAATATATACAGGTGTAGAGACATCCATGAATTCCTACGACCATCCATACAATTTTACAACTTTTACCCGAATAACGGCATTTGCGCGCCGTAACGTATTAAGCTTTAGATATTTTTTACATGTTTTTTTGAAAAAGTTTTTGATAGCCTTTCTTAATATAAAATCTGTAAAAGGTGGACTTGGTAAGTTCCCGTGTTGCCAAACCTTTTCACTAACCTGTCGCTGTAGTTTGTGTGAATAGAGTTTGGTATGGCTGGGATATTCTAAAAGATGGTTGATAAGGTGTCCTCGGCCATCACATAAAGTTAATCTGAAACCGGCAACACAATACGAAACACTGTTATGTTCAATATATACTACAAACAATGACTTATCCGGTAAAGTATATTGTATAAAGCATTGTTCCTCTTTGCCTTTTACTCTAAGGAAGGTTGGTTATGTTTAAAACTGGTGAAAATGAAATAAAGACTCTCAAATCCAATTTAGTCGTATAGAGCAGTTTTAAGTTGAGTGTGAAAAGTAATTACACAATTGCTTTGGCTTTTCATTGCTACGCTTTGTGATTGGCTAAAAAATATCGCGCCACTTTCTCGACCAATCAGAAGTAAAACCAAAACCAATCGTGACTTGCTCGCACGCGTTTTCCCGCGCTTGGCGCCGCCGACATGTAATTGCTTCGAGCTCTGACTGGTTCATTGGATTGTTTACGACTGCTGTGATTGGTCAGAGTAATTACTTTGGTTTTGGTTTTACCTCATTCAATTGAAAACTGCTCTATTTAGCAACATTTGGCAATATAACATGGAAATTAAGCAAAATGTCGAAACTGCCCTTTAAAGATGAATTACAGTCCATACTGCGCAATCTCAGCACGGCAATGTTTGTGAGACTCACAAACAAGGAACGTTTACTAGCGAAAATGAGAATTACGGGCCGGACAAACTCACCTTTTCCTTCATTATTAACGTCAGATATCCTTGCCAAACAATAATAACAAGTAAAAGAACCCCAAAGTTTTCCCAAACCGACGTTTCAGCTCATCGAGCATTCGTAAACACACCGGCCGTAATGGCGGACTCGGTTTACTCAGTGGTTTCTCCCATTTACTCGATGTATGCCATTACCGAAGTTTAACATATCAACAAATTCAAAACAAAAAATGAAAACAAACCCCGAGATTGCGCACTACGGACTGTAATTCAGCTTTAAGGGCCCTACATTTCAACTTTGCTAAGGCTAGTTTGATAAACAGATAAGGTCGTTACAAATGCACAACACACCACACAAACAGAGGATGGCAAGCCTGTGGATAACCCTTTGAAATAACATTTTCAGTGTCACAAAAACTACACATCTTATTGATCAACTTACTGCTGATAAAAGAAGGCGTATATTCTTTTTTACATGAACAGTTACGATTACCACTAACCCACATTCAAAACAGTAAGCCAAATTTGACTTCACACCACAATCACTGCATTTTATATCCTTGGACTCACGAAGCTTTTGACACCTGCGGTCAAAATGAAAGACGAAACAAAGCAGGTTAGACGGCCATTATCACTGTTTATTTCAAAGGAATACATCATCTTATATGTGTTCGAAATTGATGTCTGTAAAAAAAATACAAAAAAAAACAACTAAAGATGATCATGGGTCCCCGACGGAATAGGCCATTTGCACGATGGCGTCATTTGACTACAACTACCAGAATTCATTTCTTATTTAAATTTTGTAATCCCAGTGCGGTTTAAATAACAATAGCACTAATTTGCACTACAAAACAAAAAACTGAAGGATTCTGGTAGTTGTAGTCGTATGACGTCATCGTGCAATTTCCTATTGAATCCAAGCCTTCTGCAACCGGTGGGACGCTCAATCCGTTTAGCAAATGAGGACTCAAGGAAAGCTGAGCCATTTTTACAACAATTTAAGTTGGAAATATATTCCTAAACTGGATAACATATTTGCCATGTGTGAGTCCGAAGAGAAGATCAATTACTGACACCGTCTATAATTTTTTTCATTGTTGCAATTAAAAAGAAAACTGTTAAAACCAACGGTCAATAGAGGGGTGGCTAGCCACCCAATCCCTCCCCCCGTATCCGTCCCTGGGCTCCTGTTAGTTCCTCGGGGAGACTGTTCCAAAGCAAAGCGTTAATATACATGTACATGCAATATTGGATTACCACAACTTCTTTCATTGTCGAAGTCACAAATGACCCAAAAAAGCACTCAATTTCATTCTCCAAAATAGCAGTTTAAATAAAAATGTTCACAGAAAAGTATTCCTTGAATGCTTTCATTTGATTGTTCACAATTTAGAATTTTATCTTGAGACTCAAACGTTAGGACCATCATGGAATCTTCGGAATCAAGGGTTGTCCCTACTGTAGCAGTGGAATGACTAACAATTGCCCAACGACTTACCTTTTGTAGTAGTCTTTTAACGAGCTAGAGTAAAATGATCCTTTTGAATTATTCTACGAGAAGAAGAAAAAGAAGAAGCAATCGTTATTTTTATTATCTATCAGACAACCTTCTGCATTATGTGACAAAGAATGGGGATTAGGTGATGGAAGTACCCAGTACTATCTCACCAAAATACACCGTTTACAACTGAACAAACCCTATTCAAATTAAAGTACATTCATGAGTGTCCTTTCACAACGTCACCGAGTTTACATTTAAAGTGCCCATAACCTATTTTTTTTTTATCTGATACTAGACATTACCACAAGAACTTCCGTGAAAAAATTTTGCGATTAAATTAAAATGCGATTTTTTTAGATTTTTTTTTTAAAACGTTAAAATTTGCCGCCATTTTGGCACACCATTCGCATTAGTCTCCTCTCGGTCCCTCTTGGTTAACAAAGGATCCGTGACGTAGATTAAGGAACCCGTGACTTCAAACAAAGGAACAAGTAACTTCAAACAAAGGAATTGTGATGTAGATTAAAGAACATGTGAGCCCGTTGGCCTTCTTAACAGCGGGACGGGTATACCGCAAAAAAAATAGGATTTTGAAGATTTGAAATATTCATAAAAAATTCGCGTTTTGTGCAAAGCGCGAAATTGTTTCGCCGAGGTTCCTTGCGTGATGTTTACATTCAGATGAGAAAATAAAAACTTAAACGTTATGGGCACTTTAAGTGAACCTTTATTGTAGGACTGAAAAGATATGTCAGAAATCCTGCTAAAAAGATGGAGATGAACAACATGAGCAAATGAACCCACCTGTTGACTACGACCTCCTCCAGACTGCCCATAGACAAACACTGATCCTACATTTTAGCAAACGAAAGAAAACTAAAATTCACATTTGTTTGGCCGGTATGAATTCCACATGAATTCAAAATAAATCCCTATTAAATGCATCTTACAAAGCAGTTTTCAATTGAGTGTCGTAAAACCAAAACCAAAGTAATTACTCAGACCAATCACAGCAGTCGTAAACAATCCAAAGAACCAATCAGAGCTCGAAGCAATTACATGTCGGCGGCGCCAAGCGCGGGAAAACGCGTGCGAGCAAGTCACGATTGGTTTTGGTTTTACTTCCGATTGGTCGAGAAAGTGGCGCGAGATTTTTTAGCCAATCACAAAGCGTAGCAATGCAAAACCAAAGCAATTGTGTAATTACTTTCGACACTCAATTGAAAACTGCTCTAATGTGCATGTAGTTGAAACACTTTGGAGAGGATGCAAATGTAATGATTTGACTGAAAAAATAATGCCAGTATCATGGACAACCTAACGTCAGTTATAAATTTAAGAAAGGCGATCACTCATGACAATGGTAGTTGCATCATAATATGAGCAAGCTGACATTTATGCTCACAGGTTATAGTCATATTAGGGAAGTTTGATTGTTAATTTGCCTACCTGTCTTAGAGCTGCCAGTCTGCACAGTGCAATCTTCTGGAAGGTGTCCTACACGTCTGCACTTCCAGCTAATTAATAAGCCAAACACACTCACTTGAGGCACATCTTCTATACATGACTTAAATTCTCATGATGAGAATTCCACCTTTCCCTTCAAACACACACTTTAGATGAACTGAATCAAGCAATCTGAGTGGTAAAAACTAACTAGGTAAAAAGTCCATGGTGGTATTGTAAATGTCAGACCAATTTTGTAAGATGTCTGAACAACATAAAAATCTGGAAGGATACACGGTCATGTTAAGCCAGAAACATTTTTAATGTCTCTGAGTAACATTTATGCAGTAAGGTAAGTTAATTTTGTTTATAGCGGAGCTCTGCGGGCCAAAGGCCCGCGCGGAGCCCCATACTCATAGAACCTGGAGCCTATGCCCGTCATTTTTCATGGTCATGGCTAGCAGAATGTTTCGCGGGCGCGTGCGTGTGCCGCCGCCCACCCTCCTGCGTTGGGCATGGCTAGCTCGCGGGCGCATATGACGTCGCAAAACATGCGCATATGACGCCACACAACATCCGAGATGTTTGTTTTCATTACAGATTTCACAACCAAAGAAACGGAGATTTATTAAAGAATTTCCATGCAAGCGAGGGACTTAAAGGTAAAACAGATTACATATTTTATTGGGAATTTATGTTGACATCAATCTGTGATTGACTTTTTCTTTGTGTGCTTGTGTAGTTTTGGAGAATTGTTTTTAAAACATGCTTAAATTCAGTTGTACATTGTACGTGTTTTGCTTTTAAACATAAACTACATATAATGGAGATTTGAATAAAATTTTTCGAAAGAAGATTGTGTTGTTAATGTTGCCACTGCAAAGAAGTTCTTGTGGTCCAGATATCTAAGTGCAAAAATGTCCTTGCAGTTTTAAGCTTCAAACCGCAAAGAAGTTCTTACAGCTTGTGGGATTGCCGCACAACTATCCCGCAAGTTGTCGCATGCATTTGCGGTTTTGCGGATGCAAAATGAAGTTCTTGTGCGTGCATTGTTTTTGGGCTGTACTGTAGAGCTTAAGAAACCACCCAGAAGAGTATGTGCATGGTGAGATGGTTTTATTCTACAGAGGATAACATTAGTCTTGATGATCAAAGGTCTTAAGTTACCATTTATAGGTTGATAAAGTGCTGACTTGATCTTTATATTTGAGCTTTGCTTGGTCCCAGATCTCTGGCTGCTTTTCTGGAAGATTGAGTTGATGAGGCAGTATTCTATTAAAAGAATTGAAACATAATATGTTTGATAAAAGGTGTTTATAAAAACGTTGAAGCTGATCTAGATAAAAATTATATATCGTTAAAAGACTGAATTTTCGACTGCAACTGCAGTCTTCATCAGAGTAACTAAAATATGCAGTTCGAGTGTAATATGCTAAAACTAAATTAAGAAGTTACTTTGTCCCCTGGGGCTTCAATAATGTCTTATAGACAGAAGGGAATGGCTTCCACTCATTCACCGAATTCTTGTCTATTGTGGAGTGCCATAGGTAGTGTCAATGTCATGTTTAGTTTTAGCATATTACACTCGAACTGCATATTTTAGTTACTCTGATGAAGACTGCAGTTGCAGTCGAAAATTCAGTCTTTTAACGATATATAATTTTTATCTAGATCAGCTTCAACGTTTTTATAAACACCTTTTATCATATATGGATACTGGTCGCCCATCAAATATTTACATAATATGTTTGTTTATTATGACAAGTCCTACCACTAGCTACCACCATGCTCCAATTTTACAGGAGACCTGGGGTCAATTCAATAAAACTTTTACAAGTGTATTTAACAAGTGTAGCCATTGTTTTAGAGGTTGAAAACAATAGCTACACTTGTAAATTACACTTGTAAAAGTTTTATTGAATTGACCCCTGGTGTTTATTCTTAGCCTAGCAATTCTTGCATTACTGATTATTGGCTGTTTCTGCCCGAGCATAAACTGGAGTCAATGTTTAGCTCAATTGAACCTAAAAGCTCCCTGCTGTTTGCCAGTGTTTTCCCGGTAATCGATCTTTTGTACTTTGCATCGCAAACACATACTTTTACCAGCCCCTTATTGTTAATGGCCAATCACAATTCAAGCCTGCGCGTGCTCATAGATTATCAGCTAATCTGCTTCATGTGAACTCGCCATGTTTACGTTCATATAAATCGGTTGTGGTCTACTCCCCATTCAGCTCAGTTTCACTGCTAAAGTCAAGTGTTTATTTCCCCACCCACCCACCGCAGTATATATAGTTATTGTTACCACTCTCTGGTTTCGTAATGCTTGCTGTGCTCCATGACACCCATCTCATGGTTAATATGCCACTCGCTGACCTTGGGTCCTGGACAACGCCTATCCCCCTTCCTTCTCCCACAACATATGTGCCTTTCAATTGTGCTTTTAAATGTGCATATAAAAATTATACTTGTGCACTAAATACCTTTCTTGGTTCTTGTGGCTTACTGTACTTGTGGAAGTTTTATTTGAGCTCTCCCCAGATGTTTTTGTAGATCGGTCAGTTTTGGATCTCTGTACACACAACAAAAATTGAGTGTTTCGTGGATGGCTGGCCCAGTACATTGTAAATGTACCTCCTCTTCAAATTCCTAACATAATGTCTGCATATTGTTACATAAAAAAAATTAATGTATGTACACATGAATAAAGGTTGTTGTTGTTGTTGTTTTATACCAGCCAACTTTTTTTGAGTGATAGGCATGAGAATTTTTTCATGGAAGTGCCAGGATTTCTGAAGGTAACGCAACCAAATCGGAAGACAACCTGATCTATTCCGAAGGTGTCAGAAGTTGTCCGAAGATGTTCCGAAGACTTTGAAAGTTTCCATGGACCTTAGGCCTCCGCTTAATAACATCCAGCTGTAATCATAATGTTCAGAATGATAAAAACCTGTAAGTCGGGCATGAGAAATCACTCCATAGGCATGAGTTGGCGTGAGATTGGAGTTTTGGACTCAAGGGCATGAGACTCACACCTAAGTTGCGAGACTTGACAGGTATACAATTTTGACCAAAGCTGTGCACTCATGGATATTATTGTACCAAATCACTGCACAAAACAGTGTCTAACCTTTGTTTTACAACTCAATCCAAAAAAATCCACATCTTCACCCACATCTTCACCCTCATTGTCTGTGCTTGAAGATGAGGATTTTCCATCTTTGTCACTTTTAGTATCATTATCATCTGAAGAGCCACAGTCAGTGTAAGCTACCATGAAGACGGAAATGACAGGTCACAATGAATATTGCTGTTATACTGTTAAATTCCCCTTTTTACTTTATAATAATTTAATAATGTACCTCTTAATGATTTTATATGAAAAAATAACCATGGATTTTTTTAAAAACTAAGATTGAGTTGTTATAATAATTCAAAATAAAGCATAACACATAAAAACATACATGTAACGATAATTTGGAAACACAGAAGATGCCGACCGTTTTTTTCTTTTTTTAATGTTTTTTGCCCGTTTCCCTGGAAAACTAAGCAGAGACCAACAGAAAAAACTCAGGGCAGTGTTCTATGAACAAATTGAAGGCAACATTTTCAGGCAATTTCAAGCTGTAAAAATCACCCAAAAAGTCACTTAATTTGCACTTAATAGCCTCTTCATATTATAAATAAAAGCAGAAAATTAATATAACTTATGCATTCATGTTGACATTCTTGTTCAATACATAAAAAGCTATTAATAATCTATCTAAATGAAAAGTAAGGGAAATAAGTGTTCATATTTTATAAAATCATTACCCAGCAAAGCTGATGGAATAGTGAGTGGCTCATGAGAGGTCAAAGGGTGAGAATTCAACTTTGGCATCAACCCAGGCTCACAAGTCTCATCCTCTGTTTCTTTGTTGCCAGGCTTTCTTCTTCTTCTTTTTCGCCTCCTTCTGTTTGTTGGTTGTTCTCTCTTAATGACACCTGTCAAATACAGCAAACAAGATTGGACTTAAAATCCATTTACTTGTCTTGAATCATTTCCATAGTCAACAGATCCCATCAGTCAAAAGCAATGCTTAACCCGGCCGGCCCTATTTTGCCTGGGGGGGGGGGGGCACAAAGTGCCCACGCTAACTTTCAACACTCATAACTTCTTTAATATGTATTCAAATGCCGTCAAACTTTGTGGCAACAATTTCATATGACAATTTATTGATCACGTGACTTGATGTTTCCATGGCAACAAGATTTTGACAGCCATGTTATTTGAAATTTGTATATTTATACCTTTGAATGAAGAAAAACAATGTTTATTGGTGTAACTTTTATATTTTTATGTCACTTAGCATTTATTTATTGGTTTTGATTTATTTTGAGTCAATTTGAAGGTTTTTAAACCTTTCAGAAATCCAAGATGGTGGATCCAAGATGGTGGCCGTGTAACTAATTATTATTACTATGTCATATGGCGTCATCGTTCCATTGTGCAGACCACAAAGGAGACAGTTTTGGATGTACTATTTACCCTCTAGGTTTCATTGTCATAGCCTCTATGTTCTTGAAGTTACAAGGTGCGGGGGCACATTCCCCCAGGGAGTGAAAATGTTAACACCTCACCCCCTGAGCCCTTCTCTAAATCCATTGGAAACTTAAGATCTTATAGGTCCGAGTGCATGTAGGATCCTAGCACAGTCAAACCTGAGGTATTTGTTCAACACAGGTATATAATCATGGGTACTGGAAGATAAATAAGCCTCATAAAATAATGGGGCAGAGGTAAGGAAGGAGTGTGTATTGATCATGCACTTGTAAAATACCTTCATTCTTGGAACTGCCACAAGCATTTGTAATGAGTGAACCAAACACAGCACCTTCATCTGAACCTGACAGAGAATAATTATTGTATTGTTGCTATCAGTAAACTGGACCATACATGTTTACCATGTTTATGATGAGTATAAATACATTTGTATACTTAATGTACTCACCATATTTATTAGAGACACTTCGTAACTCATCACTACTGACTTGACCAGTGGCAACTTTGTAACCCTAAAATACATGTACAGTGTAAGAGCATTGTAATTTTAAAAGATCTATACAGCAGGTTTCTTGAAGGAGACATTCAAGAGGAATAAAGTCAGACAACTGAAAACTTTGTTTACTAGTAATCACTTGATTACAAATAGAATTGGACTCCAATCAGTTCTGCTACCATTATAGAATGATATATTATACAGCCTCGTTCCCTAGTCTCAACAATGTGCTTACCGAGACAAGAGAGCTCATAGAGGGTTGGGGCCGGGCACGAAAGTGTGAGGTGTCCCTGACCTAGGAAATCTTCCCAATCAGCTTGATGAGTGACATCAAATTCTATTATGTGCCCAGGGCAACTGGAATAGAGGCTGATAATTATATACACAAAGATGTCTGCAAGCGTGATCTCAAGGAGGTCAATATTCAAGTGTCACTTGGCAAAGAAGCCACCTTTACATATGATCATCCTAAGACATGATTATAAGAGCATTTGTAAGAGGATTCATTCAATTTCTCAAAATTCCTTGGGGGAGCATGCTCCTAGAATGCTCTAGAGGGGAAACAGCAGAGTTTTCAAAAAAGATTCCCATTCTTTGGATCAATTTCAACTTCAGAGCTCTGTTACCTGTAAATTTCCAAGAAATTTGTCAAGCTTGAAACCTTTGGCATCTGCAGACAGGAAATTCAAAATTTTGAAGAACAAGCATTAGAAAAGCTACAGGTGGCCCAAACCTATTTATTGGTTACATTTTTAATCGAGCTTTTTGGTAGCAAATATTTTTTTCTATAATTGTGGCATCCTAAGTGAATATAAGAATGTTTTGATTTTAAGAAATTATCACATTTTACAACCTCAGTTTTACACAAAATGCTCGCAATATATTGGGCCATTCCATTTAATATCCACCCCCCCCCCCCCCCCCCTATTGAAGGGTAATTATGAATTTTACCCCTTAGGAAAAAAAGATCAAAGTGCCGACACATTTCCCCCTTCAGAAAAAGGAAGGTGTTGTTGATTGATCAAAGGTTCCGACAAAGTTACCCCTTCAGAAATGACTCTTGAACCCCCTCCCCTCCCCCTAGGATTTCCCTACCCTTCAATAGGGGGGGAGGGTGCGGACATTAAATGGAATGGCCCATTAAAATGCGACGATAGATTTTTTCCTTACATCGTCACATAAGCCTTCGAGCTCCCTGGTTTTGTATCTGCAAATTTCATGACAATCATGACCATGCAACTCGCTGTACATACAAAATGCTGGTAGACTACATGTAGACTCGGTCTAAGGTTTTATAGAGATGATCAGGCCTCTCTAATAGAACACTGAATAAAATAATGTCTATAAAGTTCGTCTCTCTCTTAAAGGCAATCTTAAAAAAACTTACTTACACATATAAGCGGGTCTTTTGTTATTGAAAGAGTTCATTTTGATATTAGATTTGATCAATTTCACAACTTCACAACACAGACAGCAAACTTCACATAACGTTATTTTACATAACGTACTTATCTGCGATAAAACTACTGAATACCAAACTCAACGTGGGCTCACAATGTCTGTTGCGCATGACAAAGTATTGAAATATTTATACTGTTGTAAAGTGTTGTAATGAATTGCTGGCACAACCCATTCCGATCATCCCCAGTCTCTTTTCGGCTTGTTTTTATTTTCAGTTTTCGCATAAATATTAAGACCAATCACCCTCAATTCGCTTTGTGGAAGAAAAGTTTGCTCAAATTTGTTTTGCTCTCTCATTATGGAAGAGGAAGAAATTGATTTCAAACTGGAAGCGGAAGCAGTGATAGCAGACATTGGATTTACCGTCAAATCGATGAGCCTTTCAACGAAACTCCCCAGTTCACGCGAGCGTGTTTTCTTGAATGTTTTGACCCAGGAATGTAAAAGTATGTGTATCGAGCTTAGCGTCCTCGGATTTCGGGTAGGTGCTAGTGTAGTTCCATCTTTTAATGCTTGATTTGTCGTTATTGTCCAGCGTCAAGTACTGTATGATTTATTCAAATGTACATTAGTTGTGATTTCTGACAGTGCGTCCAGGCTAGCTAAATAAGCGAGTCACGGAAATCACCCCGTTCATCACGCTGCACCAATATTTATATTTTTTTGTCCAAATTTTGATGATTTTCAGTGTCAGCGAAAAACCGTCTGCAGTGTTAGCAAGACCATCAAGTTCTGTCGAATTTAAGATAAACTCTTTAAAATTAAAGGGACACTGTCACCTATTTTCAGTATCACTTTGAAAAGCCAGAAAACACATTTGTTTCAATGGAAACCTACAAATAATGGTCCAGTTTTGTTCACAAATACTCTATCAGTGCACAGAAACTAGTATTCGTTATCTTTGGCTGCGGATGGCCAGGATGGAAACGGATTGCAACTTGAAAAAATTGGCCAATTTTTTCAAGTTCCTCCCAAGAGTCGTGGAAAAATCGCAAAAAAACTTATTATGGTTTGTTCTTCCTTGAAGAAATCACTTGATATTATCTTCTTGGTGTTCTAAAAGCAATTTTATGTTTGAGGTGAAGGTACTTTGTCATAATTATATTTAGTGTATTTTGATCAAAACACAACAAAATCTGCATGACAATGCCCCTATAAATAAGCTTACATGTAAAAGACAACACGACAAGGGTCACACGTTTCCTTCTACCACACCGCTGGGCTGACAATTTGATTATTACACAAGGGATCTGGTAAAAATTGTAATAATTTCTACATGTATGTTCACTTCAAAGGGAGTCAGTGAGCTTAACTAAATTCAATTTTTTCCTTTGTGAAAATGTCGGTTAATTCCCAGATGATCAGAGATTTTGCTGTTTCCCGACCATCCCAGATTTTGCCGATATGTCAGGAAAATCAACAATCATCACAGAAATCTGGGATGCATTGGGAAAATAGAAACGCTCCCGATTTGTCCCAGACCATCCCAGATGATTGGGGATGTCTTTGATTTTGTGTTTTCATAAGTTGGCAAAATCTGGAATGGTTGGGAAACAGTGAATTCTCTGATTGTCTGGGATTTTCCAGACATGAAACCCAGGCTTAATTCACTCAAGCCATTATGTTTTGAAAAATTGATTTGAAATTGAAAAAATGTTTAAATTATGCAAGGGTAAAAAAATCACTTGGAACCAAAATCCCCAAATCTTAACATTTTTCTTATGACAAGCAGTCAATGTCACACCTTTTAGTCATTCGTGAAAGTGCACTTGCAGTCAAAGGTTGAAGTCATTTAAACATTTAATTTTAAAATTTTAAAATTTTCTGTGAACCGAGGAGTAAAAGCTATTAATTATTATTAAAAGACTGAGTTCTTGCCTAGCTTGATAATTACTCTCATAATGAATTTTTCAAGCTGTATTGGTAACTGCAAATGTATATATTAACAAAATAATGATGATTGGTTTGCATGGAGCTGTCAAAATTTCTTAGCGCTCAATAATAATATTCACTAAATTTTCCAGTGTAGCTTATTTTAAATTCTCTTTGTCAGGACCCGGATAAAATAAAATGGAAAAAAAAAAACAATGAAAAATATGCATTAATTATGTCATGCAGCTGATATTTTCTGAGTCAGTGCATATACTTATGCTTGAACAATCCATAATGAAAAACCTAACACTCAGCAGTATTACATTTCTTTTATTTAAAACTTTACACTTCGCAACAATATATGAGAAAGTTTGAAGGCAATGTATAAAAACATTTGCAGTGCATTAAATGGAAATACATGCTTTAAACATTTTGAGCTTACTAAGTTAATAGGTTTAAGTTAATAAATCATTTATTGCCTAAACTTGCTTCGTCAAAATGAAAGGGGTTTGACACTCAACATCGTCACAGTTACATGCAATACATCTAAATTATACAACAAAAAACTTGGGTAATGCTACATGTTGCCTGCAGTGTAGCTTGTGGCGAGTGAGCACTGAATATTTCCTATGCAAAATGTTTGGATGCCATCTTGGAATATGAAATTAGAGAAAGATTGGGGAGAGTAGAAAATGTGGCCAACAGGGTGGGTGTCAGGCAGAAAGATGAAGAAAGGGGGGAGGGGAAGAAAAAATACTCTCTCCCTGCCCCTTTCGTGCTATGCGATTTAAATAATCTACATGTAAATTGTAGCTGGGGTGATTTTTTTTTCACTCTAAAAGCGGGCGATTGTTCGAGAGGAGGTGATTATTGTCAAGCTAGAGGGGACAGTTATTTCAAATATTGCTTGCTGGAAATGCTAATGCGCTAATTAGAGAGCTCCAAGAAATACATGAAAGAGTCAAATACATGAATGTCACACACTGAAAAACCATATGAAACCTATGCTTTTGAAACTTTTCTGTAATTGCAATGATTAAAATAATTGAAGCTTCTTTCCTAAACAAGAAGTAAAAAAAGAGAGAAATTTTTAACTTGACTGGGAGGAGATGAAAGAAAGAGAGGGGATGGGATGGGTGGTGGTTAATCGAGGAAGATGATTATTTCAAAATATTTACGCCAAAGGGGAGCGATAAATCATGGGAGTCGGCTACTAAAATAAATGTAAGAAACTTCATTTTGCACAGCAGTGTTGTCACAAGTCAGTGAATGCAATGAAATTTTATATTAAATGTCCATGTAATATTTTATTATTCATTTATTTATTCCAGGTCGTTGGAGATAACTTTGATGAGAACCAGGAAGAAAGGGTGTCTAAGTATTATGAGACAATGTATGCTTTGTTAGACTCACTCAGTCCTGGATATTCTCAGTCATTTGGTGAAGCACTGGTACAAAGACTGTCTTCACTGGATCAAGCAGTTGTTGATGGTAATGCTAATTCCAATGTCTCTGATGAGAAGACCAGTGAAAAAACTGCATCTTGATGATTGGGAATCATTTATTTTTATGTAATTTGTGTAGGTTATGGAACAGTGCAACCAAAGAACTGAGTTTTTTTGTAAGATTTTAAGAAAATAAGAACTACCGCAAAATGCATGTTTGCATTAACTATTAATTTTAAACCTGTTTGGAAGGCCCAAGCGAGTTAAATCTAAAGCAAAGTTAACACAGCAGGTATCAGCCCTTTATGTGTTAAGATTTTTCCTTGGTGCTTGGGCTCATACAGTCATTGCAACATGACTAGTAAAGATGTACATTATTTTATAAACAATTAGCATGAATGTCCTTAAATGCCAATTACAGTGGACAGTTTGAAAGGAAGCTATACTTCCCTTTTCTCTGTGCATATTATCTTCTCTTTACTTCACTTTCCATTCTTACTTTTCAGGCTAATTTACGTTACTTAACAATTTGTTGTATGATGGCCAGCACTGCAATCTGTATTTAATATGCTGCCATAAAGTGTTTTTAATTTTTTGATAATTTATTTATTTTAACATTTATTTTAATGCAGTTGATTTTTAAAATTTTTGTTTTGTTTGATGAAACATCAATAATTATAATAATAGTTATGCACCCCTCATTTTGAGGGAATATACTATCAGGAGAAGCAGAATGCTCTATATTCTGTGGACTGGGATTGCCCATCATCAGTCGACTTGCTTTCAGGTGATAACCTAAAATTCCATCTTTTTAAAAGCGAGGCGTGGTGCACAACTATGTCTATGAAAATGCATTTAATTTTCGTGTGACTGAAAACTCATTTTTCTCTGAAAGGCTGTGTGGAGTACTATGCCTCACGTAAAAAGACAGGATAAAGCTAAATCGGAGAATGTCATTTTTGGACAATTGTGTATGGTACGAACAGTAGTATTAACCTATAATTCAATAAAGGTTGCTTTGGTCATTGGTAATTGGGCTTTGGGAAGCTATTGTTTGGCGGTCACTCAAGCAAAGCATTGCATTGTGTTCCGTATGCCCAAATGCCAATGCCCAATGACCAATGACCAATAATGCCAAAGCAACCTTTATTGAATTAGGTATATCATAGAAATACATTTCTTTATTATTTATAAATTATTGTGTATCATATTTTGCAACTTACTGAATATAGAAATGATTAATTGTCGTATTTAACGGGTTCGAAAGTGGAACACTGGGTTCTGTAAATAATTATGACATCAGTTCTTACAACTACTGTACATAAGGTGCAAATAATATAATCTTTGTAGTATACGTTAGTCGTACTTTGTATTTAAGAACAAAGATAGAGTTTTATATTTGCGGTTATTTCTTATTTAAATGTTTGAAAACTTTTTAACCAAAATCGTCGTGCATTTACTACATTACTGTACATTTTTAACCGTGGGTTATCACCTTGACGTGGTGGTGAAGCTTGCGAGGCTCAGTGACCTTTAGAGCTATGCCGGCTGGGACCTTGGTCCCTGGCAGGTTCAACCTTGCCGGAGTGGTCAAGAGGTAGAGTCCAGACAGAGAATAACCCCCCGGCTCCTGCCGGTAACAGGTTGAGCTTGGGGCCAATCACCCCTTCTCGTTAAAAAACAACAGATTACGGAAACCTTAATTTCTCAACTCAATGAGTGTTACCTCGGGAGTAGTACAACGACTTGCCAAACTCCAGAAGATGAATTCATCAGATGGGATGACGGTGGTATGACGGGTGCACGCCCAATCCGAAAGGAAGCCTGTACTCTGATCAAGTCATTTGCTAACCCCAAGAAGATGCTCCGCATAGGAAATTGGAATGTAAGGACAATGTATAGCGTGGGAAAAACAGCACAAGTAGTTAAAGAGATGCAAAGATATAACTTGGATATCCTGGGCATTAGCGAATGCCGTTGGTCTGGTTCTGGGCGGCTCAAGACACAGACAGGTGAAGTTATTCTGTATTCAGGAAGAGATGACAACATACACCAAAGTGGTGTTGCACTGGTGATGACCAAACAAGCGGCTGGTTGCTTAGAGAGCTGGATGTCAGTTAGGGATAGAATTATGACCGCACGATTCACTTCAAGATTTATAAAAACAACGGTGGTTCAGGTATATGCACCAACGAATGAGGCAGATGAAGAGGTAAAAGACAGTTTTTACGATTTGTTACAGAGGGTTACTGATGAGATTCCGAGGCATGACATGATTATAATGATGGGCGATTGGAACGCCAAGGTCGGGGCTACACAGGAAGGGGAAGATGGTGTTGTGGGTCGGCATGGACTTGGAGATGAGCGGTCAGAAAATGGTGTTCGATTTGTCTCCTTTTGTTGTGCAGCCAACAACTTAGCTATTGTATCAACAATGTTTCCACACAAGAATATACACAAATACACCTGGACTGCTCCTAATGGGAAGGTCAGAAACCAAATCGATCATGTGGCGGTGAACGGTAGGTTTAAGAGATCAAGGAGGGATACAAGATCTTATAGAGGCGCAGACAGTGGAAGCGATCACAACCTAGTTATCACAACTGTGCATCTTCGTTTGCGCGGGATAGTCAAGAATACAAGTAATGCCAGAAGATATAACATAGCCAAACTAAAAATACCGGAAGTTAAGCAGCAGTTTCAGATCAAGTTGAGGAACAGATTTAGCTGTCTAGCTGATGAAAGCACAGAAGGCGACGAACCAGACATAGACACTCGATGGTTTAACATAAAGGAAAGTTATAAGAAAACAGCTGAAGAGGTCTTAGGAAGTGCTACAAGTTGGAAGAAAATCGACGAAAGAAGATCTTGTAAGGCTAAAGTTTATTCATCCAGGTCAGAGAGACTAAAAGCAAGATACAGAGAGGAATACCAAGCTAAAGATAATGAAGTAAAAAAAACAACTGAGGAGAGATAGGAGAAATTGGATTGACCAGGTTGCTAGTGATGCCGAAAAAGCAGCGAAAACGGGTAACATGAAGGCGATATTTGATGCTGCGAGACAGCTTTGCAGCAAACCAACTAGAAGAACAGACTCAGTAAGGAATAAAGAAGGCATCCTACTAACAAAAGAGGAAGAGGTAAAGAAAAGGTGGAAGGAGCATTTTGCTGAAGTTCTGAATAGACCTCCCCCCACACGGTTGGAAGTGGAGAGTGTAGCTTGTGAACCACTCGAAATTGAAACAGGTCCTGTTACACATGCAGAGATCAGGACTGCTATACAACAAATGAAGAATGGAAAGGCTGGTGGTGTTGATGGCATGACAACAGAGCTGATGAAGGCAGATCTTGAAACTACAGTAGCTGTGTTGTATGAATTGCTCGTGAAGATCTGGGAAAGTGAAAGAGTACCTAGAGACTGGACATGTGGGTTGATCATTCGTCTCCCTAAGAAGGGAAATCTCATGGAATGTGGAAATTGGAGAGGAATAACATTGCTACCTGTGGCCGCAAAGGTATTGGGCAAAGTAATTATTACAAGAATTAGGGACACTGTTGATACCAGGGTTAGACAGGAACAGGCAGGGTTTAGGAGAGGAAGGGGGACAATTGAACAGATATTTATTCTGAGAAACATCATTGAGCAAGTAGTTGAGTGGAATGCCAACCTGTATGTTTGCTTTGTGGATTTCGAGAAGGCATTTGATAGCATTGACAGAGGCATGCTATGAGAAATAATGAGAGAGTATGGTATTCCATCAAAATTGATTACAATGGTAAAGGCAATGTATGAACAGAGCAAATGTGCTGTGGTAGACGGTTCTGGAAGTTACGACTGGTTTGATGTAAAGACAGGGGTGAAACAAGGATGTTGCATGTCTGGATTTCTCTTTCTTTTAGTGATTGATTGGGTTATGAGAAGGACTATTGAAGGAAAGCAAACTGGGATAAGATGGCAATTCGCGAGCAAGCTAGAGGACTTAGACTTTGCTGATGATGTGGCTCTTGTTGCAAGTAGGATAGTGGACATGCAAACAAAGGTTGAAAATCTTAACATAAACGGGAAGAAGACCGGGCTGAAGATTAACTTAGGAAAAACAATGGTAGTGAAATGGAACGTTAATTCTGGAACAAAGATCCAACTAGAAGGGAGTGATATTGAAGAGGTAGAGAAGTTTGTATATCTTGGTGCTACAGTCACAATAACAGGTGCAGGTGAGGATATAAGTGCCAGGCTGGGAAAAGCACAAACAGTCTTCCGCAACTTAAAGAACATCTGGAAGAACAGTCAACTCAGTATAAACACCAAGTTGAGGATTTTTAGATCTAGTGTAATGGCTGTCCTTCTCTATGGTTGCGAAACTTGGCGAATGATTAAAAGCGACGAGACCAAGCTTAATGTTTTCCTTCACAAGTGCCTACGTCGAATTCTGAAGATTTACTGGCCTATGAAAGTGACAAATAAAGAGATAAGAGTCAAGACGAATAATTATGGAAGAGATCACGCAACAGATAAGACGTAGACGCTGGAAACTGATTGGACATGTGCTAAGGAAAAGTGCAAGCGAGAACACGAGGATAGCCTTGACATGGACCCCAGAAGGAAGACGTAGGAGAGGTAGGCCGAAGGAGACATGGCGAAGAATGGTAGAGAGAGAACGAGGTGAACTTGGGTTCAAAGGTTGGACAGAAGCCGGTAGTTGTGCCAAAGACCGAGAAGCTTGGAGAGAGAGAACACAAGGCCCTATTTCCCCCAGAGGGAAAAGGACATGATGATGATGATGATGTACATTTTTAAAACGACTGGTTTGACGTTTTGAATGCATTTGTATTGACGTAATTATAATTTTTTTAATTAATAGAACTTTGTGTCAAACCAAAAATGCTATGGTTCCCGTTTAATGCAATGGAATAAAAATATTTACTTCGTTATACCGTTCCCTAGTAAAGTTAATACGTTTGTCAAAATTGCTGTTATTGTGAGCTTCCTCCGCAGGCTAAAGGAGAGGCTGGGAGTAAGTGTACCCCCTACCACTGGAGCCCTGAGTTGCCGCCGAGAGGGCTATGTTGTTATTTGAAAAATCGCCTTTACCACACGCCTTTGACATGTTTCCAAACCTTTGACACGGGTATAAAAGATGGTAAAGGCCATCTTTGACTCAAAGATATAGTGCACCTTAGACGCTTATCACGGGTATTGTAAAGGTGCTGTCAAATGTTGCTTTGACTTGTACAAAGGTATCTTTGATTCGCCTGTGACGTGCATCAAATGTAGTATTTTTGACGTGCGTCAAAAGCAACGTCAAAAGTTGATGGTGAAACATTTGGTGCCCGTGTTTCACAAATTACACAGTTTACTTCCAAGGTATAAACCATCATCTGCGCGCCTTAGAAACAGAACCAGCTTAAAAACAAATATTGTAATTGATACCCCAATACAGCCTTAAACGGAAATGTCATAAGCTATAATTAAGAATATTACAAGAATAGTTTCAGCCTAAAATCGGCAGAAATATAGGAATATTCAGCCTGGGCCGGAAAAACAATATTCTTATAAAAAAGAAAAAGTGTATTATGATAATTATTATTATTTGATGAAAATCAAAGATTATCAAAGCCAACTTTTCGTACAGCGTTCCAGTTTATTGCTTCCGTGGCGCAGGATGAAGGAGGGACATCCTTGTGTTCTCCGTGCATAAGCACTTACAGAGAGAAAATACAGTTCTAATAGCAGAAACAATCTCGACTTGCCTTAAGTCAGTGCACAAATGCATGCGAGTATCTAGCCTGTGCGCAGACGTATCCGATTTCCTTGCTCCCCGCGGAAAACGGGAGCAAGCGCAGGCTAGCGAGTATCAGGTAATGATGAAAATGTCCACACAATCATTAAATGACTCAGAAGGATTCGCATCCAATCTACTGATGAAGGGGGTTTCACTGAGAGGACCTACAAGCGTTACATGGATTGAGAGACTCACTTTCACGCGGCTTTTCAAATAGTGGGTTAATAATTTTCTTGTCCGGTTTTAATATTCGGGGATATTTCACCGATATCCCCTTGTAAAACGTCATCATTACCCGATTACTCCGTGGAGGACTGGCCAATGCTACGTCATTGTTTCCCCAGATTCGTTCCCCCTTTCGGGAACCGTCTCCCGATATCCCCCAAGCAAGCTGAAACTGAGCCGAAGCGATAAAAGGTTGACAAGTCAACAGTACACCCAAATGTTAGCTTTGGAACAGCTATCAGTGGCAGATCTAGACGGGGGAGGCACATAAAACAAAGCTTCCTCGGGGGCTAGAATTAAAAGCTGCTAAAAGTTATAACAACTGTCAACTGTAAAGCCGTTACAGTGACTTGTTTGTTTGTTGGAAGCCCAGATCCAGCAATGCTCAACGGTTTGTTGCTGTGACCGTGCATTTGAGTGTTTCGCTATCCAGGTCTGTCAGAAAGCCTGGTTCACGCGTGTTAAACAAGCACAAAAATAAATTACAAAATAACCACCAGGATGTTACTACTTCAAACCTTGGTTTCCAGCCAACCTCATTCCCAGGGTCCTATCTCTTCAACTGTGTCATAATTAATCTCGTACCCAGATTTCACTCGTGTTTGTACTGTATTGAACGTGGGAGATCTGGGTACGAGATTACGTCATAATTTCTCGATGGGTTTTCAGCTGGTACCCAGTGTGCACAAAACGATAAGCACAAACACAAGTCAGACGCACGCGCAAGCACGCGCAGTGCTTTAAATGAATTATTGGGTTGGTTGAACTCACTCATAAGCTGACGTCCTATCTCATTCTCAAAGTGTATGTGAAGCGCCATGAGGCGTGATATGTGCGCTGTATTCCTACCTACTTCTAAAAGGAAAAGCACAACAGAAAGAAAATAGATTCTTGTTCTTGCTCTTATTTTACGCCGATTCAAACACGATTTTTCTCACGCTTATACTTACTGCAAAAGTGAGAACCAGGCTAAACGCAAACACAAAAATGTGCTTTCATCAAATGATTAAGGAGTTGATAAGGTAAATTGGCCACCGTAAGGAGATTTAAAAGCTGACGGGGGGGAGGGGGTGGGGGAGTGAAACATGAATATGATAAGGTAAATAAGCCACCGTAAAGAGATTCAAAAGCGGACGCTTCGAGAGGCAGCCCTTCGTCAAAGCGATTCGTTGGCGCTCGAACCGTCAGCTTTTGAATGTCTATTTACGGTGGCCAATTTACCTCAAACTCAGTTGATAAAACCGCAAATTTTCATGTTTTACTCCCCACCGACGCAGCACCACAGTTTCATTAGAAACTAAACCCTTTAACGCAAACATGGCCGGAGAAAGGAATCGTTGGTTTCTCTGAAATAAACTCAAATTGCATGCGCACCCATTGCAAGGTTGGATACTTTATTTCTACATTTTTCGGCTTGTCTTCAAACCTTTAATTATTTTAATTTGTTTGCAGTAAAATCCTACTTTTCGTGTAACAATACTATGATTTCTCTGTCTACGATACTTTATTTTCGTGCATAATAGATTAATTCATACCATTAACTACGTATTATAAATCTACAAAACTAAATTACTTAATTTAATTTATAAAATTAAATCATTCTGCTTTTTCTTTTAACAATTTAAAAGACTTGATCTGCTGGTCAATTGGCTGCCAAATACACATATTTTACATTGCTCGCTCTTTCCAACATTTTAAAAATGGTTGATTAATTTTCTTTTTTACTATTTCTGTTCAGATTAACATGGCATGGGCACATAGCGTGCAAAAGTAAACGTCACCTATAGTTGGCCTTGCTCATGCTTTACGACAGTTTATACTGGCGTTTGCATGTGTGCAAACTGCCTGTGGACTCCTAGCTGCGCGGAGGGTTTTTTTCTTTCTGGGTTTCATCATGTTCGGTGCTAGAAGAGAACTAATCTTTGAGTCCTAAATGAAGGGTTCTTCTAAGCGGTGTAACACCTGGCCACAGACCCCTGAAAGAGAAACATCAAACAAAACATCACTTTTGATCAGCAAACTAAAATGACTGTATAAAAGTACAATTGGTACTGAATAGTAAAGGGGGTTAAGTTAAAACGGGAAACAAAAAAAGAATCACTTTTGAAGGAAAGGTTTGTTGCCTTTCGTAAAAGTAAAAAACAAACAAACAAACGGTCCCTATAGCACATAAACTCCATTTTTTGAAACGCTTTTGTATTGACTATAAAAAGTTTAATTGTACTGGTTACTGTTAACACTAAACAAATTAGCTTTCCGTTTGTGATCTTAGTAAGTAGTTCAAAAGACATTATAGCAACGTGCTGCCAATAGGAATGAATTAAAGCGAGAGCGTTTTCATTTCATCCAATTAGGTAGAAAATGCCATTCGTGCTTTATACTCGGGCTTCACGCTCGTATTTCACTTCTGTCCCAGCTCTTCACCTTCCACGGAGGCTGTGCAAAACCAAAACCAATCTTAATAGCCCAATAGGCCATTTGCACGATGACGTCATAAGACTACAACTACCAGAATCCTTCAGTTTTTTGTTTTGTAGTGCAAATTAGGGCTATTGTTATTTAAACCTCACTGGGATTACAAAATTTAAATAAGAAAGGAAAAACGAAATGAATTCTGGTAGTTGTAGTCAAATGACGCCATCGTGCAAATCGCCTATTTCGATATATTAAAATTCAACTTGAAACAAAAGACATCACTACGAGGCTTAGAGGAGTGATAGTAGGGATTTATTAGGGATTTATTAGGGTTTAGTAGGGATTTATACGATTTATAGTAGGGATTTATACGATTTATAGTAGGGATTTATACGATTTATAGTAGGGATTTATACGATTTATTCCCCTCAGCCTCGTAGTGATGTCTTTTGTTTCAACTTGAATTTTAATATATCGAAATTGGGCTATTTGGCTCAGGCTAATACTAAATAGTGGAATATTATTTTGTTTACAATCATAGTGGGGAGTGAGTCATTAGCATATGCTCCTCATTCTCTAATCAAGATACAAAATATTAAATACATAGAGGTTATTCAGCGTGAAGTTGTGTAATACAGCTGAGTATTTTTACGTGTCAGTTTTTATTTTTTGAGCCTTCAAGCGAAAAAAATAAAAACTGACTCGTATAAAAATGCCCAGCCGTATTACACAACTTTTCGCTGAATAAAATAATTGTTTAGTATACGACAATAATCTTCTCCTAAAACTAAGTTTTTTAAACTGTTTTTCCTAGCGCGCGGTCAGAAGAGTGAAATAACGTGTCATATTTGCACTCGTTTTGATGCGTATTTGCACTCTAGAACGCTATGTCGAATAATAATGAATAGGTATAGGCTCAAATTTAGCTACACTAGATACTCTTCGTGCAATGCTGTTTGTTTTAAAAACTTGAAATTTCACAAAGCATTATGGCTCATTGGCGCTTTTGCCACCCAGCAATTTTGCAGTTTTTGATAGCTGATCAATATTTCCTTTAATATTACATGAAAAAAGCTAAAAATTTCGTAGATTTACTTTGTTTAACAAGCTCTTTCAACTTTTCTATTTAGCACGGTGCCTTCTCTGCGTTAATGTATATGCTAATGAAACAAAATGAAACAATTAGGTCTGCAAAGATTCGCCTATACCCCGCTCTTGACTTAAACGACAAAGGATACATCTTGATGCCTAAGTTGCCACTGACATATTCACTGCTAGAGTCCCTTAAAGAAACCTTCAATAATTTACTCAAGTTTCATATTCTAACCAATCACAGCAATCATGTGCTGCTGTTTCAACCAATCAGTGGCAAAACCTTGACAAATCACTGCTATGCTGACCGTAATCCCCCCCCCCCCCCCCCCGCACCCCACCCCACCCCACTCTTAAGACCTGTTGCCAGTTTTTCATTGACTGGTCACTGAGCCATTCTTAAAAACTGATTTCCTGGCTACTCACCTCACTAATCCATTCCAGTACACTTCAGGAAGAATATCTTTTTTCATGTAATACATTGTGTAACGCTCCTGATAACAGAAAAAAGTATAACTATCTTGGAAAACAGAATTGAATAGTTAAGCTCAGTTAGCAGTGATAGACTTCAAAGTCTTACATGCACATCCCTGAAAACTGGTATCCCTGAAAACTGGTATCCCTGAAAACTGGTATCCTGTGTCCACACAGACTATACCTCCCTTAACAGGAACCCCTCCAATATTCAAGAGGACACCGACCATACCATCATAAAGAATTATTTGGCATTTGATTACAATTGAACCTCCATGTACGACCACTTCTCCAACATACCAATTTTTTTCCAGTCAAATCACTATAGTCTAAACCTCTTGTAAGTGACCACCTCTCGTAAGCGACCGCGACCACTTTCAACGTTGGTGATTTGAATTTATCTGTTGTGTTTAACCTCTGGTAAGCGACCACTCATCCATATTTCCATGTCACTGCACATGCAAATTGAATTATGTATAACAGTACAATTCCAATAAAACGAGAATTTTGTCCTTTGCATCAAAACTTCAATATGATACAATATTTTGTGCAGACAAATGCTTTGTATATTGAAATTGCTCTACGTTTATATGATTCAGAGACAAGTTCATTTGATTCAGAGACAGGTTCATTTGATTCAGAGACAGGTTCATATGATTCAGAGACAGATTCACATGATTCAGAGACAGGTTCATATGGTTCAGAGACAGGTTCATATGATTCAGAGACAGGTTCATATGATTCAAAGACAGGTTCATATGATTCAGAGACAGATTCATATGATTTAAAGACAGGTTCATGTGATTAAGAGAGAGGTTCATATGATTCAGAGACAGGTTCATATGATTCAAAGACAGGTTCATATGATTTAGAGACAGGTTCATATGATTAAGAGACAGGTTCATATGATTCAAAGACAGGTTCATGTGATTAAGAGAGAGGTTCATATGATTAAGAGACAGGTTCATATGATTAAGAGAAAGGTTCAAATGATTAAGAGAAAGGTTCATATGATTAAGAGACAGGTTCATATGATTAAGAGACAGGTTCATATGATTCAAAGACAGGTTCATATGATTAAGAGACAGGTTCATATGATTAAGAGAAAGGTTCAAATGATTAAGAGACAGGTTCATATGATTAAGAGACAGGTTCATATGATTAAGAGACAGGTTCATATGATTCAAAGACAGGTTCGTATGATTAAGAGACAGGTTCACGTCATTCAAAGTTAAGCCCCCTGTGGTCTGACCTCCTGTAAGCGGCCACCTTGGTTTTCCATTTTGTGTGGTCGCTTATTGGAGGTTTAGCTGTGTTAGATTTTGCTGCCAGTTGACAGATTAAAGGGATGGTTTCACGGTTCGGTGCATATGCACAGATTAAAATGCTTTATTCGCTTTCTTACCCATTTTATCGATTAAAAAAGCACTCACATTTACTTCACATACTATAATTAGTCCAAACAAAGCGAAGGGTGACCAAAATTTACAGTGAATTTCAACAAATAACACCAACAAAGTCAACACTGAATAAAACCTTTGACCCAAAGGATTTATTCTATGCTCTGGTGGCTTTCATGGCCCATATGGGTATGCATAATCATCCATTCATTCAGCTGACTGATCGGCGACATTTTCACAGGGAAATTTCCCGCTGGAGTTATCAGTCTACCCACTTCCGATTGGTCTAAACAATGAAATTAAATGGGTTACGTCATAGCTTGCACATGCGCCAAACCGTGAAACCCTCCCCTTAATAAGTCTATCAGCGTTTTGATTGAGTGAATTTGTACTCAACTAACCTTTGCTTGATCGAAAGGAAACGTTTCCAAAGGGTTACCATTGTAGTCAAATTCAGCAAGGATGAGTTTGTTGTAACCAGTGAGTAGTGGGCATGATGTGTATCCATTGTACTGCAGTGTAAAAAATCTTTACTACATTGTAACAAAAGTACTGAAATATCTATAAATCTAAACATCTTCATTTTAGCTGGCTGAATACATAGTGCCACAGTAGATGGTGGCCGAGACTTTATTTTCCGTCTGCTTGACAGTTACGTGTAACAGTGCTAACCCTTTCACTCCCAGAGTCAATTATGGAGACATGTAATGTAGTTCTAACTTTTGAGTCTGTCTGGATGAAATTCTATGGTGACCATTCAAATGAAACCTCTTCAGCAGTACCTTTGCAGGGTACAATTTGTTTTTCAATATTGCAAAATGAAATTTGGGATTTTTCTTGAATTTTTCCAGTTTTTGGCATTCTTGGGAGTTACACATTATGTTGTAAAGGGTTATTATTATTATTATTATTATTATTATTATTATTATTATTATTATTTTATTATTATTATTATTATTATTATTATTATTATTAAATATTAAATATTATGAAATTTTTATATCAGAAGTGCTGAAAACTGTAACATACAAATTTCATAAATTACATGCGCGCACATGCATCATTTTATTTGAATGTTTTACAGCAGTGCAAGTTTGCAGTATTTACTTCAAATTAAATGCCTCTTCCTATACAAATGCCCCTCTCAAATTAATGCGCCAGCCCGTGAATGTCTGCTAAAGGAAAAAATGCCTTGTTAATAGCGATGGGGCATTTACATGTATTTGGTTCACCCTTAAGTACAATGAACAGTGTGATACAACTGAATAAGAAAAATAAATGCCTGTCTTACACAAATGAGTCTTAATTAACATACCAAGTTGAGAACATATGACATGGCAGGGTATGATATGATTATTTCCAGTAGTTAATCAGTAATTGAATGGTTAAGTGAAATTTACCTGAGCTGGCATGGCTCGTCCATCAATCAGTGCAAACAGGTTTGCCTTGATCACACCAGTCTGTCCAGCTACAGCAGCAGCAGTTTTACCATTGGGCGAATTGGCACAGTCACCAATGGCAAATATGTTGGGATACTTTTTATGTCTCATGGTGATCTTGTCGACATCCACAAAACCAGTCTCATCAGAGATGGGGCTTCCCACAAGGCAATCAGGTGGTCCCATGGGAGGCGTCACATGAATCATGTCATACTGCAACAAAATCAGAGAATTTCATGTTATTTCATTCTACAGGACATTTCACTTCTGATTTTCATGAGCATTTACAATATCATGTGCACAGAAGGGGTCTTGAAAGACAAACACCCCATCTAAAAAAAAAACTAACATGTACATGTATGAACACAATCTTAATGCCTTAACTGCACACCTTAGACTGTCTTGGTATACCTGTACCTGAAATCAATGTTACTAAAATGAAGATAATTTAACTAAGGTTCTGTTCACTGCTTTTTAAAGCAATCACTTCTTTCCAGAATGTGATATATGTTGTAGTTCAGTTTTATCCTTGGTTTAAGTTTCGTATATTCATTATCATATATTAACATAGAAAAGAACAATGGAAAATAAAATTTGAACCAAGGATAAAATTGAACTTCGACATATATAATGTAATGTAATACCAGGCTTCTAAAAAATCACAATTACACTAATTATCACAAACGACTCTTTTTAGAAGCCTGGTATTCCCTTAGAGATCAGAATTCAGGGAACGATCACGTGGAAATTCCGGATGTTTACACCTCTATTCACTAATTGAGTTCTCAAGTCGTCACGTCGCCATGGTGCCAATATACCAGCATATCTGCATAATTTGTAGACTATATATATTTGCATGTTATGTGTTAGTTGTCATCACTGATGAAGACTCGAGTTTTTGTAGTCAAAACGTCTATTTTTACAAACAGAAAACGTTTTAGTTCTTAGCAGCTTTTACGTTTTTTATTCAAGCCAGTGTCAACTCCTTTCCAGTTTATAATACAGGAGTACTGTAAAGCAGTCATCACGACCTACATTGTACCTCATAGGTTTCCAATTTTTTGGGGACTGAACCATCCACAACCTCAAAGGTGGCTTCCTGTGTGTCAGAATTGATTTGAATTAAGTTTCTTTTGAAGTTAAGTTGTATGTCTCTTTGTTTCACAATTTTCATCAAGGAATCTGCATATTTTTGCACACCAAATATTCTATCCAGCGATGTGTTGAACATGACATTTGCTTTATCACGTACATTGTTCTAAGGAGAAAAAACAAAAGAAAATTAAATCAATCATATATTGCATGAGTGTGAAAAACAATAAGCATACACAAACCATAAAGGGGTGCTTGGGGGAGCCTCCCAAACCCCTCACACAACTTTTTAGCCGCCCTCGCAACCACACCCCCCCCCCCCCCCCCCACCAAGCAAAAAGCCTTCGCGTGCCCAATGCCATGCTCAAGAAAACTTTTTAATTACTATTGAAAACAAAACTGTTGTCTTCTATTAAAAATCAATGTTAATAGTTCTTATTTGCATCTGATATCATCTCAGTAATGCAGGTTTATATTAAAAAGCAGAGTTCTTTATTTGACTGAAGGGAGAAAACTTTTGCGGAGTATTATTCTCCAGGAGTTTTTTCTGTAGGAACTTATTTTTGCGGTAATCCGCAAAATCTGCAAAAATTAAAACCTGCAAAATTTTATGCTACACGGTAGGTTCTACATACACCCTGCTGTACACTAGTAAAAATTTAATATAAAGTGTAAGCCATAAATTGTACCTCTCTAAAGTAAGCTTCTGCCAAGTACATGATTTTTTGTGGAGCACCCAAACACTTTATGGGTGTATTTGGCACAGTAAAGATTGCATTCCCACCCTTAAAGTTCTGTATAGCCTTCCATGTGTCATTCACTGTCAAGTGCGAGTAATTGCTACCAACACCAGGTGTACCCAAGGCTTGTGGTAATCCAATAACCTACAAAATTATAATTATTATCAACATCACGGATGGTAAATAATGACAAGCTGTTGTAATGGAGGGAATTGGCCAGGCTCTGTAATTACTATAATTGTAAATGTATTGTATGTGACAGACATTTGTCGGGTCAGGGAAACTGCACACCCTCATTGGAAACTGAAAGAATGACCATTACATCAAGGAAACACACATTTATTTAGTCTCTACACTTTCAATCTCAACATACTGGCTGCAACACCGCTGGGCACATTGTATGACTACTGTATCACTACTTACAATGGTGAGCCGCACTGCTCACCATTGTAAATATCCAAATACAGTTCTGCCACTCACATTTTATCTATTGTAATAAAACTCTTTTCGTTATCATACCTTTTCAAACTTCAATTGAAGACCAACAGCAACAATGAGAAACTCGTAGCTAATCTTCAACATTGGGAAAATAATGCCACAAATTAGCAACAATTTTTTTTACAAAAGATATACAGTTGAACCTCTCTAATACGAAAACCAAAGGGACGGAGCCAAATGTCCGTAATGGAGAGGTGTCCACTGTACTTAGAGCTCAGGGATATGACGTCATTTTAACAATTTCACTCCCAGATTCAGTTATGAAGACATGTAATGTAGTTCTAACTCTTGAGTCTGTCAACAAAATCCTATGGTGTGACCATTCAAATGAAACCTCTTCAGCAGTACTTTTGCATGGTACCATTTGTTCTAACGTTTGAATCTGTCTACGAAATCCTATGGTGTGACCATTCAAATGAAACCTCTTCAGCAGTACACTGTACTTTCTCATGGTTATATTAGTTTTTCAGTATCTTATAAAATGAAATTAGGAATGTTTCTTGAATTTTGTTCCTTGGCACTCTTAGGAGTTGAAGGGTTAAAGTCTCCATTACACTTCCTCAAGGTCCAAACTTGTTTTTTAGTTATTGCCTTATTACTCATGCACACAGTGCACATGAGGTAAGGTCTGGGCTCCATTTTTCGCTTTCTTTTCTTTTTTTTGGTGTCACATTTGTGCACGCAAATTTATATGTATATTTTAATACTAACTGGGTCGCAGGTCACATAAAAATTCTACAAAAATGGCTGCCGCGCTCGGCATGTGCTCTGCATGTGCTTATTACTTGTTGGAGTAATAACACACATTCAAAATATTCAAAATGGAAAGAGAAAGCTCTAAAGAATACTCAGAAGACACTGTAGTGGAGAGAAAGGGTGAGCTTTAAGCAACAAAATCTTGCTTCGAGGAACTTCATACGTTTTCATCAATGTGGGGCGATGTTTCTTTTGAAGAAGCAGAGTTTTAAAGAATTTTCAAGCGGCTGAGTCAATTTGGAAAATTATGAATCAATGGAACATGGACTTCAATTTTTTAGTATAAAAAATGGGTCGAAAATTTCATTTCATAGGCACTTTAATAGCAAGTTAAAATCAATAACCTCTTTTCCATCAGCTGTAACTACAAGGTTTCTCTCAGGATTAAATTCCACAGCACTGGTTTTGAGCCATGTCCAGCCTGACGGAATAAGGCTGCCTGTTGGCCGCACAGACTCCTCCAAACGCTCGATTCCACCTCCAACTAAGGTCCAGAGGGGTTGATAATAATGATTCTGAAAAGAAAATATTTAACTAATTATTTGGCTGTTTTTTATGCTATAGACATTAGATGAGGGGAGTTTAATGCCCATATGAAATTGATGGACCAGGGTGATCATTGGAAATAAATTTGAAAAAAAAAAAAACGAAAGAACTACCAGAAACCTGTTTTGTGGGTGTGATTCACATTAGTGTTTTTACCCCTAAGAGGTACCAATCCTTTCTGGAAAGTTGTTCAATTGTTCAGCATATTTTTCTGGCTTAAAAATACCAGTAAACAGTATCAGAATGAATCTGACAGTCACCATTGTCAATTCAAATACCATAAGTGGTACCAAACCACATATTTTAACCCCTAACAGGTAGGATGACAGCCCAGGATGACAGCCCAGCCCAGCCCAGCCCAGTCCCCAACTGGCTTGTGGCATGAGAACTTTGGTGCAAACAATATTCTTACGATTGTGCCATTGTTTCATCATCTTCAACTTAGTTTACTGCATCCACCATCTTTGATGTTGTCCCAGAAGGTTGTCACGCATGCGCACAGGGGTTTTCAAACCAAAACATTGCAAGACTTACTGCAAAGGTGGTGTTACATGCTGCAATGCTAAAAAACGCTGTTGCAATCGTTGAGAAAAGTAGAACCCAATTCTACTTTCTGCAACAATTGCAGCAGCTTGCCTCACAACGATTTTCACAATTGCAAAGGGTGTTACACACCCGGGAGGGGGGGGGGGGGGCACTACTCTGCAAATTTTTGGGCGGGGGTGTGCTGCTGGGACTCTGAGACCCTTAACCTATACTAGACCATTTTAGCTGCAATTTGCAACCCTATTCTAGACTAAACACCAAAAAACCCTACCCTATCCTAGACCTATTCCAGACTTGCTATTTTCCAGAAACTCATTCCCTATCACAGTTATAGTTAACAGGGATCAGTAAAAATGCCGTACTGCCCGCTGTACCGATTTTTAAATGCCATTTGCCAGTAAACCTTGTCTAGACTAAATTCTTCACGCAATTGACCAGTTTCGCGGAAAATGATACCCTATTCTAGACCAAAAATCTCTGATAACTATACCCTATCCCAGACGAAACTGACTGAAAACCATACCCTTCACAGCGGCACATACCTATATAGCTCATATATGGGAGTACAACCCCCCCCCCCCCCCCCCCGGGTTACACACAGCACTTGCTGCATGAAAAATTGCAGCATGTAATACTGCCCTTTACTAATTAAATTAATAACAGATTGAATTAACTCAAGCATGCATTATATATTTTTCAGATTTATTTCTCCAAGCCAAACAGATCGTGCAACACAAACATACCAAGTATAAAAGCTAACCAATAATAATAACGACGAAAAAGGAAAAAAAAAACAAGCCTTAGAGTGCAAATTTTACAAAGAAGGTAAGATAAGATAAGATAACTTTATTTATACACGGTATTTCCATCAGCTTAAATTATCATAATCAGCTAACTACCTAACTTCCTAACTACAAATAAGAGGTACAATATAAAAAATAAAAACTGCTTTTCATGGAGGCCGTGTTCAAAAATATTATTTAAAACTTTACTTAAAAACTATGGCGACTTAGTTTTGTCTTAAATTCGCTTAAGGAAGACGCTAGTCTTAATTCTGTGGGTAAGTTGTTCCACAACTGAGCTCCACTGTATGAAAAACTTCTTTTCAGATAATCAGTGCGAGGTTGTGGAAGAACTAGTTTGTTTTCGGTATTCCTTAAACGATAAGCATTCACGTTATCGCGATAAACAAATCTTGATAGTAGATAATCTGGTGTCATCCCATGTAGGGTCTTATAAATCATGATAGATTTCATTTCTAATCTTTGATGACATAGTTTACGCCACCCTAATGCCCGGAACACATCATCCAAATTACTATCGTAGCTCGCAGACATTAAAATGCGGGCTGCGCGATTTTGAAGCCTTTGAAGCTTTTCAGAAAGGCCCTTGTTACAGTTTCCCCACACCACACTGCAATAATCAAAGTGAAGCTGAACAAGGCTATTATAAACTTTGATTAAAATGTTAAATGGGATAAGATGCCGTATCCGTTTAATTGCACCAATGACGGAAGCAATCTTTTTACAGACTTACAGACTTACAGTGCATGTCAAATGACACGCGCGCAATAAAACGGAAGTCACGTCGTATTCTAGAATCACTTAAGCGATCTCGATTTTTTAAATATAAGATGGGGTTAAACGGGAATTTTTCCAATAACTTGTACAACAGTGTCCAAGGATTTTTTTTGTTCGAGAAAGATTGATTGATTTTTGTATAAGAGTTTGAGACGTTCGAAATATAAATAATATAAGCTTACGGTAGCTGGGCCAATTTGCAATAAGCTATACCCAAGTGTGTAAAACACTTTAGAAAACAACACTTTTTAATTTCTTATTCTTAGAAAAATGTTACTCTCAAAAGAAGACTAAGATGTACCACAGCTACAACAAAACAAGCTTACCTCTGATGGCTCGATAATGGCAGTACCGTGGGGATATTTTCGGCAGAGGGTGGACGCTATCGACAGACCTCCAGAACCAGCGCCTACTACAAGGAATTGATAATTCTCCTTGGCTTGCCTTTGAAAAGATGTACTAAAAGCCCTAATACCGAGCTTGTACATTCCACTAGAATATTTTCCTGCAAGCATCTTTCCCTTTAAGCCAAAAAAGAGAAAAGCATGTAATAAAAACGAGGAAGAAAGCTGAAGAAAGCGATGCAGCAAATCTGAGCAAATGAGGACAGTCAGTTGGGTAAACGATCAATGCCTGTTGCATTCCCGTCCCCAGAGCTCCACGGTTCATTTTATTTAACCGCTGGCCAAACGAAACGAGGGCTCTGAGATGAGAATGTGGCTGTTAAATGTACATGTGGTAGTGATCTGTGTGGTAGTAAGTAGGGGGACAGTGTGGTCGTGGTAGAACATAAAACGAAACTCATGGTAATGTGTACTCTTCGGGACCATTAAAAAAAAAACACTCAGTAAACAGGTTAGCCTTTCTCAAAAGCTCTTCGGACTGCTGTCAAGCCTGCCCGATTTTTTCACTTTTATTCTCCGTTAGTTTTTCACGCCTTCTAGAAAGTTCTAGAAAATTCCGTTTCAAGTTGCGACTATGTTGTATGTTCATTGAATATTTGGGAGGTTGATAAGTTAAATTATTGTGCAATGTGTTATTTTGCTGGGTGAAAAAATGGACGAAGGTTTCGTTGAAGAGAGTGAAAGTGACGTAGATTCTGTAGGGTGAAGGATGGAAGCCTACATCGAAATGAACGGGCTATCGGTGACGGGAACAGATATGCAAATATAAAGCACTCAATGACTCACTCACTCCATTTTGTCACGTAATGTTTTAAATTAGTTTCGGCATTGCGTAACAAGAACAACGTGAATCCAGTGATAACAAATTCACGGATAGAAGGCATGCGTTCCTACCAGTATGCTTTGCTAAAAAAAGAAAAACTGCACCGAAATCAGATGCAGTGCATAGCAAGAAACAATGGAACAACAATAAAAAGTAGTCTGTTTTTCTAATTTTAGAACAGTCACTTGAAGTTAGAAAATTATTAGGAAAACCACAAACTTTTGTTTACCTCAGATGGCTCATTTATTGGTATTGGACCAATACCTCCCGGTCCAGCTCCAATCACGCCACAAACTGAAACCTTTAAAACTTTAGTTTTGCCTCGCAAAAGATGTGCTGAAACTCATAGAAGCGATCGAGTTTACAAAGTTCATTAAAATATCTCGTTGCAGAACAGTCTGAAGCAGAAGCCTGTCTGATGCGATCAATGGAAAGCTGCACGAACTGAGCTATTTCATGTAAACATGGGTGCGGATGAGGGCTGGCATAGGGGTCCGTGTACATCACCAACCTCCCCCCACCTCCTGCGAAGAACTGGGCACTAGGCACGTTCTTTGACCTTTGTCCTTCTGCAGGAAGGAAAACCAAACAATTGAAAAGAAATCCCTTAGATTTAGAACAGGGTCCTCTTTCCCAAGCCCTGCTACGTTTTCGAAGGCAGGATGTTTTAGTTTACACACTAGTGTTTTCGAAAACTGTATTGTTTGCCACACCGCAAGGGCGGATCCAGGGGGGGGGTGAAATGGGTGAATTTTCACCCCCCCCCCCCCCCTTTTCTGAGACCCTTTCTTTCTTTTTTCTAAAGTATTTCTCAAATAAATAAAAAAAAACAGGCTTTGGTTCTATTGCATTTACAATTTCACCCCCCATTTCAAAATCCTGGATCCGCCCCTGCACCGAAAACGTTTTCGAAAACATCCACTTTCGCCCGTCCAAACCGTGAAAAACGACGGATTTTCAAGTCTCCACATTGTAAACCGTTTTCGCTGAAAGTCTTTATTTTCACAAGCGCCGGATTTAGTGTGGACGATTCAAGGTCATTCATCAAAATGTATGCGGTTTCCACGTGGACGGGGCCTCATGAAATAAATCATGCGTCTTTTTGGAGAACGCAAAATCGCTGTGGAAACACGTCCATTCACTAAGTTGTTCGACAACATGTCTCCAATAGCGGCCCTAAGGCGTGACAAATTGAACAAACATATTCGTTAATCAGAATTTACAATTTTCATTGTACATGAGTGTACGTCATTGTGGGTTGACTGATCCGTGACTGAAAGATTGCTTTAAAGATGGCTATGGCGGTTGGCTACTTCGAGGCTTTCGGCAAAATATGGAAGCAGTGTTGGATTGAATGGGCGGAACGAGGCCCAACAAAGGCGTTCCTGACAGACTTCACTGACGATGTTTCTAGTTATAGCTTTATATCAGCTAACGATATTCTTTTATGCTTGATTCTCGGCGTTTTCTTCACTATATTGCGTTACTTTTTGACGGAAGCAGTTTTTAAGGTAAGAGGGTATTTTCCTATTTTTTTTTTCCCCAAAACGGGTACGGTCAGTTAGTCGTTTATTCCGGCATTTATTAAAGTCTGTGTGTTTCTAGCGTTACATTTCATACAAGTTGATGGCCACAACTCCGTTTGTTGCCAGAGTTATTTACAATGTAAATTATTGTTGCCGATTAATTTGAGAATCCCAGCTCCGAAATGTGCGTCAAACTGAGAAATTTATTTAATTATACTGTATTCACACCAGCATCAAAACATGTTCAGAGCCGGTAAACATGTTTTCACCAAACAAATTAATTTTACGCAAACATTTGCGCTTTCCTTCTTCTCATTAGTTGTTGACAAGGAGACGACATTTCCGCTAACGTGTTTTTATCTAGTTCAGAACGAAACTACCTCATGAGGTAGTTTCAATCATGCCGAGAATCAACATGTTTCGATCATGATTCGCACACTGCACCACCTCAGTGATGTGAACACTTTTCATAGTTAATCATGTTTCATTTGTGATCAAACTAAACATATTCCCGCATTTGAATTTTTTGCATCATTGATCATGAAAGAATATGAGACCCTTCCGGGGGCAATCGTTCGATTCGGTCGTGACTTGCAGCACAATACACGCGTGTTTGTCGCCGGTGTACTCATACACATATCAACATAAATTTATAATTTGTACAACTACAACTCATCCCTCTTCTTATCTGGAGTGTCCTATATTATTTTGATGACTGTGATGTAAAGTCTAAACAGATTAGTGAAAAAGCTTGAGTAAATAAAATTATATATATTATAAAATTCGCATCATATTACACGCGCTCCGATTGGTTACCTATAAACCGTAGACCTATCAACTGTTATCCTGGTGCTATACATGTAAGCAATGTAGACACTATCTTGTGACGTTGTTGTTTTGTTTTGTTTCTATTTTTCGGCTTCGTCCTCGAATTAACGTGGCGAGCGCAGACGCTTTTGTCGGCTTTTGCTTGACAAGAACCTGAAAAATGTTGTATCAATTTTAATTTACATATTTACCAGAGAATGCGCGGATTTGCAGGGGACAGCTTTCTTATGCTCCATAAGGCACACAACATGTCTTCACTTCCCCTTCAGTATGTCGATGGCTTGCAACTTTGTGTCCCATTAAACAAATGTGAAATCCGGCATTGCATGTATATGGTGTACAGGAGGAAACCTAAACTTAGAATCACTGGACCGTAATGGACCTGACGGTATATGGCATTAAAACCTCAATGAACTTAAAATTAAAATACTTTCTTCATTTGCAGCCTACTTTCAGGTGGTGCAAACTACTTGTGAAAGACCAGAACAAATGTCCAGAAAGTGCTTTCAAACTTCTGTTTTACTCCTCGACTTATGGATATTGCTCCTATATTCTATTTAGTGGCAAATATGACTATATTTATGACACAAGGAATTGTTGGAGAGGTAAGGTTATATAGTTGATGCAATGAACATCCAAACAAGTTAGCTAATTTTGACAAAAAGTAGTTATCGGAGAATAGTGATTGTATTATAAGCTTTGTTCAGTCCCGGTGGACAATGGAATTCTGCCGCTGGGCTATAGGAAATTCTGGAGCAGAGTCTGCCAAAGAGAAGCAACCCATACCGCCATCTGCACTGGTGAAGTCTGCATGAAGCTGGTCTTTCCACTTGGTACTGCGCCTTCTTGTGGAGTTTGATCTCTCAACCTTAGTCTTAACAGTCTATGAGTCCTCTCTGCATCTCTTGCTTCCCAGTGGGTCGCGCTTGCAGGTGCCCTGTAAGCGCAGCTGAGGTCTTTCCTGCCAGTCATTTTTCAATCGCCACTTCTCCATAGAAGGTCCTTTGGGATATTTCCATCCGTCATGCAGAACACACGGCGCGAGCGACAAAGCGACACAGGCGTCTCTTCTTGAGCAGGTTGTATGTGGAGACAATTTTTAACCTCTCAGTCGAGCACTGCAGTAATTGATGTCCTGTCTTTCGAGGAGATGCCCAAGATGACCCGGCCTCATACAGGCAGCTCATTCTTCTGTCAAGTCGGACGCAGGGTGCACGATTCGCTGCCATAAAGACGCTGAGGGTACTGAACACAGAAGCCTTGTGCACCTAAAATGTGGTGCACTCGGCAAGCCGCGAGTGTTGTCGAGAACCAAACAGTCTTTTTGTCAGCCTGTAGAGAGTGGTTGCAGCCCGTTGTGATGCGCTTGTTCAACTATGTCTTAAAAGAGAGTTTGTGAAGCCCAAGTACACGAATTCATGGAAATCATCTTGCAGCTTGTATAATTTGAGATGCTAGCTAGTGCTGAATGGTTGTTTCTCCATATTCTGCCCCATAACCGGCGTATTCGTTAGACTTACTGGAACAAGGTTGAAGACATTCCATACGAATGGACCATAGATAGATCCAGAGTCCTTGAAAACTTTATATAGAAAAGCGATTTATGAGCTGCTGCATATCTTCTACCTTGTGGGTTGTGACACCCCTCCTCTTCTGCCATATTGGCCGCCATTTTGGTTGACGTCACATCCCATATTACATCGCCAGAACCCATAATATTTATCTTATCTTTTAGAGCATATCACAGGCTATCTTTAAGTTATAAAATCGTTTCAAAATATTGCAGCACCGCAGAAACGGAAGGGGGAGGTCGCAACCACCAAACACATTGTACTACGGTGGAAGTAAAGTGGGTGTATAAGTTTACGTGCACATACATCGTCTGAGGGTTAAACAGTCAATTGCACGGCATTACCGTACATTGTACTTAAAGAATTCTAAAGAATTGTTTCCACCATTAGCGTCTTGACACCATTGTTGCGATGACGATGATGGTGATGACGATGACGATGATGATGATGATGATGATGATGATGATGATGATGATGATGATGATGATGATTATGATGATGATTATGATTATTATGATTATGACTAAAGAATTCTCTAAAGTAAACGTTTCATTTTCTATTACGGTTAATGTATAGGGGCGTTATTTGGCATTGCTATAGCAACTGAGCGGCAAGGCTTGTAAAGCGTACGGCTCTCATAACACTGACGCTTTTTCTTTTAATCTCAGGATGGTATAAAGGAATGCCTATTCCTCAAGACATTTACACGCTTTATGTGGTAGAAGCAGGATTTTACTTTCATTCTTTATATGCCACCTTGTACATGGATCAGTGGAGAAGGGATTCTATTCTAATGATTCTGCATCACATTCTCACCAATTTACTTATTCTTTTCTCACTTGCAGTCAGGTAAGATGAAAGTTAAATGTTGAGCCACGCAGAACAAGTGTTGCCACAAAGAGGAAATCAGAGAATTAATTCTGTGGCAACTTTTAGTACTGAGAACAACACACGATCTGCTCCGCGTGCGGTCTCGTAGCTCAAACGGTAGAGCGACTGAAGATGTAATCGGGGAGGTCGAATCCCACCAAGTTGAATTATTTTTTTTTTCCTAATTGCTTCGTGTGGTCCTCATCCCTTACTTTCGTAAGAAATATATCATGGGTTGTTTTCAGCACTGAAATTAACCACAGAGTTAATTCTCTGATTTCCTGTAAGATAAAAGTTAGTTTCCACTAAATCCACTGAATTTGACTTTGAATTTCACAAACATTTTTGACCTCAAAGACAACTGTAATGGTGATCGTGATCAGTCGACGATATGTCTCCCAATAGTTACGTCCAACAACAAAATACTCCTTTAGGCTCAAAATTAATGTCGTCTTCGGATGTTATTTCCAGCAATTGAATTAGCACCAATACTTGTTTTCGTGCAGCCTAAAATTCCTATGGAACGACTGCATTTCATCATTTGTGTCACGTGTTACGTGATAACATACTTCGCGATTCCTGGAGTTCGGCAGCCTTGTCCAGAGGCTTCTCCGCAGAGGCTTCTTGTGGGCGGAGAAGGGCCTGGCGACGAGGTTGACCATGGATCAACCTCGTCCCCAGGGCCTTCTCTGCTTTGTTCAAAATCAAAATGGCGGGTCGGACGGAGTAGACCCTGGACAAGGCGGCCAACATACTCCAAAAATCGTGGAGTATTTTGTCACGTGACACACAATGAAATGATTTTTACAGAGGTTATTTCCAGCGATCGGTAGCCATGTTTGTTTTCTGGTAATTTGAAACCGTTGTTCAAAAGAAACGAAGAGATTTCATAATATTTTACGCGACAAAATCCGCCAGGATTTTTTAAGTATGTTGGCAGTCTTGACCAGCGGTCTTCTCCGCCCGACCCGCCATTTTGAATTTGAACAAAGCGGAGAAGGCCCTGGAATCGAGGTTGACTATGGATTCACAGTTCAGCGCAGTTAAGAATACTGAAAACATCTCCCAAGTTACCTCACCTTTATAATGGCTATAAAGAAAATTCTAATGAACTGTTGAACTTGTACCATATTTTAATGTAAGCTAACGTAAGTTTTTTTCCCTCTATTCCAGGTACCATAGAATTGGTCTTCTTGTCCTCTTTCTTCATGACGTTAATGACGTTTTAATGGAATTCGCTAAACTATGTGTGGCATTCAAATCGCGCAATGGAAAGTACAACCTCATACCAGACATTCTCAGTGCTGTTGTGTTTATTTGTTTTACATTTATATGGTACGCCTGATCATAATGTGCTTAGGCCCGGTTCAAACGTCGAACTTCACATGTGCCGAACCTAATGCAAATGAGCAAAATCTATTGTTCTTGCTCATTTGCATTAGGTTCGGCACATGTGAAGTTCGACGTTTGAACTGGGCCTTATTCTCGTAAGGAACCAATCCATCTTTTTAAAGCTACTACCTTTGTGTATCGGAGCAAGACAATTGACCATGCGACACAAACGTCTGTGAAATTTTTCCGACTTTGTGGAGCTATATTTTCGATTTTATCAGTAAAATTAAACGCTAAAAGATTTTTAAAAAACATTTTAAAACTTTAAAAAACCGACGACGTTTCGACGCTACTTCAAGTCAGTATCAATTCAAAAAAGATAAAATAGAAACATGAATATATATGAGATAAAACAATACAGAAATATAAATAAAACAAAGATGTCTCGCAAATTACGTGGTCAGATCAGCCTTGCAGTTCATTGTTTTGTTCATTCATTTTTTGGCTGGTTAGGTCTCTCGTAGATCCTACGTATCATTAGCAGCATTATCGTTTGCGGTCTTCTGCAGTTTACTTTTATTTCTATATATTTTGGGACCGTAGGTCTTTTCAGATCCGATATGCTGTGTTTTCTTTCAGCATGGTTTTGTCCATGCGTTTAAATGCCTAGATCGGCTTTGTCCATCTACATTTCAATTTGCGAGACATCTTAGCTTTGCGATACACTGTGGGCTCCTTGTTCCCCGAAACACGTGATGTGGCACCCGTGTTTCGGGTGACAATAGTGAGTACATAGTACGGAACCTGATATTGTGAACGGGTTATTGTGCAGTCTATTTGCGCTGGCTTTCTATGCTGGCGACATTTAGATCGTTACAACGTGCTGATAAGTTCCAATAACAACTGGCTGGTTAGGTCTCTCGTAGATCCTACGAGTCATTAGCAGCATTATCGTTTGCGGTCTTCTGCAGTTTACTTTTATTTCTCATATTACATGATCATGGGTGTACTTGGCTGACTACTGTACTCTGATATAAGCGATCATCTCTCCTGATACTGAGGCTGATCCATACGACAACTCTACAAATATGCACTAGGAATTACAGAAAATTGATGGTCACATAAATTGCTATCTCATTTTAGGGCTGGCTATAAGCATTTTCATGAACCGATGCAAGCACTTTCTACCTTAAAAAATTGTTCCTCTTTAAAATACAATTACTAATTATACAAATCATGATTTTTTTTAAGGTTTTATTGTCGTCTATACCTCTACCCAATTAAAGTGCTCTACTCTACTGGCTATGAATGCCGTCCAATAGTTCCGACCGCTCCATTTTACTTCTTCTTCAATACCATGCTGTGGATTCTATTTGGCATGAACTTATGGTGGTTTCAATACATTGTGCGGGTCCTAATTCGCATAGTAACTGGAACAAGTCATGGTAACGAAGACATACGGGAGGTTCCAAAAAAGAAAATGGCTGCAGATGGAAAGATGGTATGAAATAGGAACATACCAGCTGGCGATAGTGAAAAGCGTGGTAAGGAGATCAGTTTAGTGAAACTTATTTCAACATTAACATCGTCGCCAACAATACAGCAGTTTTCAATTGAATGTCGTAAAACCAAAACCAAAGTAATTACTCTGTGTGGCGGTATCAATCGCAAGACAACGGACGTTTCAACTCCAATTTATTCCCTTAAAATGTAGTAGGTAAAACGTTGTTGCTCGTTATATTCTCAATTGACACCGTCCTGTCGAGTCCTGGGAAAACTTAGGATGAACTGAAACAAAAAACTTGAGCGCCAAAAAACATGGCAGAGCCATTTATCACAAAAGTACATGTTCTTAATCCCGCAAGGGATGATGGGTATGAAAGGTGAAAACTGCGCTTATTTAAGGTGTTTCGATACAGTTTTCTGGAGACCATACCTACATTTTTCAATCGGCTTTTAAGCGGTCTTTTCCAAGTCAGATCAACGTGAAATTTTCACTATTAACTGGTTTTGAATTACAGTTTGGCTAAATATATATTCTGGTAAAATCGATATTACCATGACGACGATAAACAATAAACTTCGAAATCAGTTAAAGTAAAATTTTGCGCGTTTAAGATTTCTTGCATTGAAAATCCCACATAGACATCTTAAAATATGGTATATGGCATATATCTCTTGCAAGAATAAAAAATTCTGTATATTTGATTTCAAATAAATCGCAGTTAATAGTGAAAATTTCACGTTGATCTGACTTGGGAAAGACCGCCTAAAAGTTGATTGAAAAATGTAAAGGTATGGTCTCTAGAAAACTGTATCGAAACACCTTAAGTTCATACCACTGGCTCAATACTAAATGTTCAAAACTAAATGGCAGCGAATACTGTAGAAAAGCAACAATATAAACATTAAGTTCCTGACACACTCTGGTCAATCACAACAACTAAAGGCAGTCCTGTCCTTCCACCGAGCCAATCTGAACTCGAAGCAACTACATGTAGCCGGCGCCAAACGCGTGCGAGCAAGTCACGATTTGTTTTGGTTTTATATCTGATTGGTTGAGAAAGTGGCGCGAGATTTTTTAGCCAATCACAAAGCGTAGCAAGGCAAACCAAAGCAATTTTGAAATTACTTTTTACCCTCAATGGAAAACCGCTCTAACATTGTACAAAATAGACCGTTAAAAACTTTAAAAAAAAACAAGTGCCGACTCTGCGTGGTTCATAAAAAGACTTTACCTTTTACTAACAAGTGTATGTCAAGACTTTTTTCAATCTGTTACCGCTTTCACGTTGACGACTTTGGTGCCGATGTAGCTTTTGGTTATGTCACTAACCAAGATACTTCCAGGGCCATTTATACGGGAGAAAATAAGACGCGTCTTATCTAAGACGCGACTTAAATAAGATGCGAAGTGTACCATTTATACGTTTGCGTCCAACATAAGACGCGAAGATCGCGTATAAATGGTTCGCGTCTTATTTTTGATACGGCGCACTTGTTGTTCACGTCTTATTTAGGACGCGAAAGCATTTATACGAGGAAGTTCACGTCTTATTTAAGACGCGGACAAAATAAGAACAGCTGAAAACCCTGTTCTAAGATAAGACGCGTCTTATTTAAGTCGCGTCTAAAATAAGACACGAATGCTTATTTTGTACTGTTTATACGATCGGTTCGCATCTTTTTTAAGTCGCGTCTTAGATAAGACGCGTTTTATTTTCTGTCGTATAAATGGCCCTATTGTCTCTCTGGTAATTGTATGTATATCAGTTAAAAGGTGCCACCAAAGCCTAGCAAATTGTTGGGGGATTTTAAAATAGTCTCGTGGAATAGAAAACCATCCAGTGAGAGCAATAATATGTCTGAATACTAGTTTCTTCATATCAAAAAACCGCCTGGAGCCAACTGTGAACCACTAGGCTAGCTTATTTAACGGATTGACTTAATAATAATAATAATAATAATAATAATAATAATAATAATTTATTTAACGTCGTTTTTACAGTGTACTTTTCTAATCTTTTTTGCAGTTACATGTTGCAGTAACAACAGAGAGAACAGACGACATCTAAAATGGACCGATGGATTGGTGGACGGAAGAATGGAACAGTGAGTGGACGGACGAACTGGTCAACGGGACATTTTTTTCTTTTTCTTTTTTATTATTTTTTAAAATTAATTATTCAAAAAAAAATACTTAATTACAAATACTACTTAATTACAGGAAAAAAATGTTACAATCTTAGTATTTGAGAAGTAGACACACGTGAGAAAAAAAAAAAGAAGAAAAAGAAGAAAAATGAAATTAAAAAAGATTTCAGTAAGTATCATTAAACCTTGTAAGCCGCTAAATCTTTGTGTTTGGGGACACTTAATAACGAAACGCGAGGAACCTTTGTTCCGGTACATGTTACGTTTTTCTTGCAAAATCTGCAGCGCTATGAAAGATGGATATCGAGATTCAAAGAAACTGTTTTCGGAGTGCGGGAAGACACAACATAACAGGTCATAACATGTTCACGGACGGGGTTTGCGCGAACTCCTCGCGCGAGAAATCCGATAACGATCTCAGGAAATTGACAGATGGACATCTCCAATTATCTAAGTATGTGGCAAAAGTGGGCGGAAGAGGGTCGTTAAAAAAAGTCTCACAGGCTCTCCTTCCTCTTCCCTCTCCCCAGTCCCCGCCCCTCCATCCCTCAGTCCAGACTTGTTTTTTCTTCGCTCGCTGCAACTCACTATCTGAGAGCCTGGAACAGGCTACATTCTCCGTCACTTTAGAGAAATTGAATAGAAATCCACAAGCATGCCCCCCCCCCCCCCCCCACCCACAAAAAAAAATTCCTTCACGCATTCTTCTTTAGCCCCCCCACTCGAAAACTTGCTGCGCAGTCCCTGAAGTGAAGTTTTTGTGAATCAGTTCTAGACGTTTCTTCGAGAGCAAAGCTGGCATTGAAAGAAGGTTCGATTATGTTAAGAATATTGGTGCAGTTCCGTGGACTCGGGAATGTTAATAACAAACACCATTAAAGTCAAAATTCGAAAAAAAGTGCAAACGTTTATTATTTTATATTAGAGCGTTTTCAACTGAATGTCGAAAAAAGTAATTTCGCGACTGCATGCTTTGGATTTACATTGCTACGTGTTGTGATTGGCTAAAAAAAAAACTTAAAACTAAATGCAAGGCTGATCGGACAGCTATAAAGGGTATTTTATTGCCCAATATTTCGGTTAGGCAAAACTAACCTTCATCAGGGGCTACAAAGAGCTAAGTAAAAATGGAATAAAACGGTTACAAGATATAAAATGATTCAAAAGAAAGATTAAATATGATTGGTTAACAAAAATAAACAGTAGAAACGTTAACAAAGGCTACTATAAAAATAGAAATTTATTAAGTTTCATCGCGCCTGTTCATCCCATAGGGTTCAAGAGTCTTGCCCTTAGAAATTAAAAATGCTTCTCTGGCCTTACGAATGGCGTCTCTGTCAGAGTTAATGAGTTCAAGGGGAATGAGTTGTATGTCGTTGATTGAATGGCCAGGAAGAGTAAAGTGATCTGAAACGGCGGTAGGCTGATGAATGTGATGTTGGTTAATGGCTTTTTCGATTGCGCGTCTGTGTTCGCCAAATCTGTCGCTGAGATGTCGTTTAGTCTCTCCTATGTATTGTATTATTGTATTCGTAAGGCCAGAGAAGCATTTTTAATTTCTAAGGGCAAGACTCTTGAACCCTTTGGGATGAACAGGCGCGATGAAACTTAATATATTTCTATTTTTATAGTAGCCTTTGTTAACGTTTCTACTGTTTATTTTTGTTAACCAATCATATTTAATCTTTCTTTTGAATCATTTTATATCTTGTAACCGTTTTATTCCATTTTTACTTAGCTCTTTGTAGCCCCTGATGAAGGTTAGTTTTGCCTAACCGAAATATTGGGCAATAAAATACCCTTTATAGCTGTCCGATTTTAAGTTTTATTCAATACTGCTGATCCTGATCTACACCAAGATCCGGCTTCACTTCGCCGTGCTGTTTGTCCAAGTGGTCCTTGCTTTATTTGAGAGTTACCTAAAAAAAAAACTTCCGCTAGTTTTTTAACCAATCAGAAGTAAAACTAAAACCAATAGACAAATTCGGCTAACGCATTGTTGTTCCCAGTTCAAACCTTTTGGGGTTAGAAATCTTTGTTCGTCATATTTCCATATCAATGAAGCATTGACATGGAAATTATATGGAAATATTGTGAACAAAGAATCTTATTCCCAGAAGGTTTGAATTGGGTACAACAATGCGTTAGGGCCTGGTCGCACTACCATCAAAAACAAAAATTAGCCCGTGCAAAATGGCATAAAAACAAATTAATAAAACATTCCACATAAAGCGTGTCCCACCGGAGCGGTTTCTTTTGTTTTCCTCGATTTTTTCACGGGCGGATTTTTGTTTTGACTGTAGTGCGACCAGGCCCCTAGCCGAATTTGTCTATCGTGACTTGCCCGCACGCGTTTTCCGGGCTTGACGGCGGCGGCATGCATGTATTTGCTTCGAGTTGTGATTGGTTCATAGGATTGCCTGTGACTGTTGTGATTGGCCAGCTAGAGTAATAACTTTGGTTTTGGTTTTACAACATTCAATTGAAAACCGCTTTATAATTATAGTTTGTTTTCACTGTATTTTTCAGACAGACCTTACTCCACTGCCAGAAAGTCACTTAGGCCTGGTTCACGACTAGCGACATACATATGACATAAGACATTGACAGAACGGAAAAGATCCCCTTTTAACTTATGTCGTTATGTTGTGATGTTCCTATTACGTCGTTATATGTTGTGATGCTCACACTGGTGACATAAAATATCGATCATTAAGTTGTGTTTGCCATTTGCGTGATCTCGCCAATAGTAGCTGATTCTTCACAATCATTTACTACGTAAATAAACCATTATTGTGTTGTTTGTCCTATTGTTTTCTCAGCAAATCAGATGCTTACTGCCCCGACATAACAGAGTCCAGAGACAATGACGTCAATAATGCCCCCCTTCCCCCCCCCCCCCAAAGGTTTGAATGTGTTCCCAGGGATAAGGGGGTCACTGCCCTTTGAGGTTGCATATCATTAATAAAGGCTTCTTGATTTTAAAGAGGCTAAGGAAGAAAACAGGAACAACATTGTTTATTTCGCATGACAACTGTCATGACATTGCTAAAGAAGTCTTAATTAGTATCACATGTCTCTGCTTTAACACAAGGAAATGCAGTCAAACCTCTACTAAGCGGTCACATCATAGAGTGGTTTCACTTGTGTTTCGTAAAACTAAAACCAAAGTAATTGCACACAATCCAATCAACCAATCAGAACTCGAAGGAAATACCTTATTCTCTTTTATTTTCGCGTGACTTTAATTTCGCGAAAATTTTCTCGGCACATTTCGCGAGTCTTTAATTTCGCGATCGGGGACAAAAATTGTGTTTGCAGGGAGTATTAAATTTCGCGAAATTGACGATTCAATGTCTTTAACAACACACTACAAGGAGCCGGGACAGGATGGTCAATTTGACGACTGTACAAAGGGTGTATTGGAGGAACTGTGCGAATGACCTTGAGGGCGAATCTTGACACTGATTAACATCTAAAGTTATAAAATTCATTAATAATTCATAAGGAAAATACAAAAGAAATGAATGTTTAATGAAGGTTTGTAAACCCCAATACAGATCAACTGAGTTAATGAATTATTAAACAGTAGCATTAACTTTTGATACAGATCTCTGCTGAGCTAATTAGTATGCATTAACTTTTGATACAGATCTCTGCTGAGCTAATTAGTATGCATTAACTTTTCATACAGATCTCTACTCATTGTTTCATTTCATTTCATCGCGTCCGATCTGTATGGGATTTACAATGGCTCGCCTTCGGCTCGCCATTGTAAATACCCATACAGATCTCCCGCTCATATTTTATCTATCACTTATAGATGACAGCTCCTTGTAACACCTTGTGTTAAAAATTGTTAAGGACCCTTGAAAACAGGGTTACATAATTTTTCTATGTCCTTTAAATTTCGCGACATCAAAGTTCGCGGTCGTTATTTTTCGCGGGTCTTTAAGTTCGCGAATTTTTTAAAATCGCGAATTTAAGGACCCGCGAAAATAAAGGAGAATAAGGTACATCAAGATGACGCATTCTCGTCCCCAGAGCCGCTTGACCCTCTTAACTGCCGGAGCCTGAGTACTTGACCCTCCTACTCAGGCTCCGGCGGTTAAGAGGGTCAAGCGGCTCTGGGGACGAGAATGGAAGCTGACGCAAAACGCGAGCAAGTCACGTTGGCTTTTGATTGGTTGAGAACTACCAGAGCATTGAGATTTTTTAGCCAATCACAAAGCGTAACACCACGGACGCTTTTTGTCGGCTGTGCTGTTCGACCCTCCTCCAGCTCCGAGGGCACAAGAGATCACAACTTGCTCATGTAGCCCAAAAGGCGCTTTTGGGGGTGCGGGGCTCTAGACACGTTCCCTCCCCTCGGGTGTCTCGCGCTTCGCGCTCGCGGGTGGAAGTCTTTTCCCCGTCAGAAAACGGCAAACTGATCCTTACGGCAAGGCGATGAAGGAGTAAATAATATAAAAGAATAAAGCAAAATTTAATTTATATTTTTCCCCGTCACCGTGGGAGATATGGGTACGAGATAAAGTGATAGTAGCCAAATCTTAACCTTAGCCTCCCCTCCCCTGACATATTGCATTCTATTGTGCACTTCGTGAGACGGTTTCCAAGATGGCGGTTGGATACTTCGAGGCTTTCAGCAAAATATGGGACCATTGTTGGGTTGAATGGGTCGAAAGAGGCCCCAGAAAGACATTTCTGAGAGACTTCATTAACGAGGTTTCCCGCTTTGGTTTTATATCAGCTAATGATATTCTTCTTTGCCTGTTTCTCGGCGTCTTTTTCACCATCTTGCGTTATCTCTTGACGATAGCTGTCTTTAAGGTGAGAGCGAATTTTCTTTGAATTAATTTTTTTTCTGAACAAGGTTTAGCACAGAGGTCCTTAAATATTTAATTTCTTTGTTTTTTTACTTTCACGTACTCATTTCCCGGGATATATTGCGAGAGTTATTTTAACTATTTATTGAAGTTGAAATTAAGCCTAATTAAAATATTTGTAGTGGCGCCGCGCGAACAAGTGATCAAGGTACTAGTTTGTCTGAAATTGGAAAAAAGTTTCAAAGTTATCTTCTCCATCATTACTTTTCGTGCTAAATGTTGTCAGGAAGGTCATGATTAATTGTCTGGACCGCGAAAACCGAACGTGCTCTTGTTGATCACGAGCCAGATCGTGTTTTTGCTGCATGCTGGCGATACAACCATATCTGATACAAATTTAAACTTATAGTGTACACGTTTATTTCTGCCCCTTCGTATTTGAAGTGTCCTAAGATGTATAATGTCTTGACAACGTCATAGATATTTGAGAATTTTTTGTATTTGTATGGGGGTAAGCACGAAGCTCCATTACAACAGGGATGGCACTTTCCCGGCACTTTATGGGTGTGATATGATATGCAAATTTAGGCGATGTGGCTAACTGCGGGCAACCCTAGAATATGGAATCCGGAATCCGGAATCCAGAATTCTTAATCAGTGAAAAATGAGCTTTATCTTATAAGATACATGTTTCATTAAATACCAATCTAAAGCTGCAGAACAAACGTGTGTGCTCCTGGATATAGTTTTGCAGTCTTTACAGCAGTTACTAATAACATGCGACCCAATTCGCCACTTTAGAAACGAGAAGGAAACTAGGCCAAGTGAACATTCGCAACGACTTCTGGGATCGTTACAGGGGACGCTTCTTTTGTCTCTGTCCCCAGTAACAGTCCCAGAAGTCATTGCGAAAGTTCACTCTGCCCAGTTTCCTTCTTGTTTCTAAAGTGGCGAATGCCTTCAAAACGGTCGGATAAAGTTGAGTTTTAGTGGACATCAATCAAAGAAAAGCCGTTAAAATTATTTTAGACTCTGACAGGATTTCAAGCAAACAGAGCTAAAAAATCGACAATTTTACCGCTAAGAGAAGGTAATACTTAATCAAACTCAATTTCCTAGCCAAAAACAAAAAGAAAAGCTGCTGTTTGTCGAAACCGTATTTTTCGAATAAAACTTTTAAATTTCACTGCACGTGATAATTTACAACTCAGTGATGAATGATGAATTGTAGGCGGATCACAACTCATGAAGTCGCGGCTGCACGAAGCGCCAGTTTTTATCCTGTTGAATGAAATCTTCTCTTTAAAACTGTAATTGACTTTGAAATTTGTTGTTTTAAAGTGTTTACTATTTCTTTTTGGTAAAATTGTTTGGAATCCAGTCAGAAATTAAAAAACAATGTTAACAGCTTTTCTTTGATTGACGTCCACCAAACTCAAGTTTGACCTTCGGGGATGAAGAGCAATGGGTCGCATGTTAATGGTAACTGCTGTAAGTGTAAGTCTTTGAAAAAGAATGACAAATTCAGTTTCTTTTGGCTAAAAAGTGGATTTTATTTGCAATGTTTGAGTTTTTGAAATCTAAGGATGATTGTTGGGTGAGTGCTCATTTCAAGTAAAATTGTTCTTTAGCTGATATGGAATTGCCCACGGCATGGTATGTTAAAGGTAAGGATAGAGTGAGAGTTCTCATGCAGTCCTTTGCAGCTAGCAAGTACTTCGTGAATGTTTTGCTCTAAAATCTGGTTCCATTTTGTTTTGACAATGTTCTACTGTACCTCCAATAAGTTCTTAGAAATGTTTTTCTAGCATTTGTTACATACTTAGATGCTCCAGGTTTCTCCAATTGGTCCCTGCAAAGTGTCATAATTTCTTTTTTCTAACATGGAAAAGTGTCATTTTAATGACCACAGAGCAGAAGAAGAAAGACAACCCCCCTTCCTCCCCCCCCCCCCCCCCAGTATTTCTTTTTAGCAAAGCAGAGTAGGGCATGTGATACTAATTAAGACTTCCCTGGCAGTGATTCCTGTTTACAGATATAACTTTCATAGCCTCTTTAAATCAAGAAGCCATTTTATTATGCAGGCCATGTTTTATGTTTGCCCTGTTGTTTGTCACTTGTGGCAGCACATGCTAGGAAGGAGAAGGAGATGGGGGGGGGGGGGGTAGAATCATCCGATAGAAGTAAAAATCTTGATTGGTCAGAAATAGTTATGTGTGAAGCACAACTTGTAAGCACTTGGTTGACACATACTTACAGCCATGCTCCGTCACACGTGACCAGTAATCTAGAGAATGAAATGAACATTTGAATATTTCTTTGTAACGTCCGAGATTTGAATGAAACCTTGAAGATCTCTGTGGAAAACACTTTGAAAGTGACAAATTAACGGAAAATAACTTCGCTGCACGCATTAAAAAACCTAATATTGTTCAGATATGTAACATTTCAAACAAAATGATATTTTGTTGCTCTTTGTTTCCGAAAATGCGATAAAATTCTCACGGGAATTCCGAATCTCGGACTGAATTTTCAAAACCGACGCGTAATCTTGAAAACTCCATTCAATTTTCAAAAATACTGGTCACGCGTGACAGAGCATGGCTGTAATGTTGTTAAAAAAACGTGATTCATTAATTAAAATATGTCATTCATTTTATTCCAATTTTCAGTGACTTAAAAAAGTATAAATTTTGTTTGTGATTTCAATTTTCAGCCAACTTTCAAGTGGTGTAAACTTCTTGAGAAAGATCAGATGAAATGCCCAGAAAGTGCCTTCAAGCTTTTGTTTTACTCCTCTGCATATGGTTATTGCTCATATCTTCTATTTAGTGGCAAATATGACTTTTTTCACGATACAAGTACCTGTTGGAAAGGTAAGCTTATTTTAGGTGCAAATCCCCGGGGGGTACTCCCATGTGTAAGTTACTATATGTGCCGTGGGATAGGGTATCAAGCCTACAAATAATTTGCTTCCCTGAGCAAGTCATTTGTCAGTTCAGGGAAAATATTGACCTGACAACAAGCCAGTCTGGTCAGACAATTTTCTTCAACATGGTTTATCTTTACTGAAAGTGAAAAGTGCCTGGTGTTCAAGGCTAACCATGGAAAGTTTTCCATGTTTCACAGACTGAGAGAAAGGATTTTCTGTCTGAATTTAATTGTAGCAGAACTATCCAGTCTGTCCGAGGCCAGGTTAAGCTTTCACCAGTCAAAATGCCAAATATACCAGACATTTGTCCAATGACTATGCACTTATTGACTGAGTGGGAGATCCAGAGGGGAAAATATTTGGCTCAAGGACATGGCATACGGACCAAGCGCAGTGAGAGCCAAATATTTTCCCATCCGGCCCAACCTAACTCAGTCAATAAGTATTTTATAATATGAATAGAAAGTACAAGAATAGTCGTGCAGTGTGAGGTCACTTGAACTCAAGCGGGGCCGGACAACTTTTTCCGGACCGGCTCACATCGACCCATCCAGCCCCGCTCACGTCACCTTGCAATTCTATTTTCTGTAGGATTGCGTCAGCGGGGCCGTACGGTAATATTATAAAGGCTGTTAATTGCAGCCTGTTGGGGTATCATTTTTTGAGGTGCTCAGTCCTTAAAATAAATAAGGTGTCCTTTTTGGTGTTGTGATCCTTGGTTAAGGATCCTTTAAATTGTATTAGCTAAATTATGGTACTGAAACACCCAGCTAAACGAAAAAGATATGGTTTTGATGGCATCAATGAAACTACACTCAGTCTAGTATTCTATGCTTGATGCTAAACTTTCCATGTGTACACAGAAAATAAATAAATAAAATTAAAACAACCTGTTCACATAATTCTGAGTTATCATTTTCCCCTTAAATAGGGGCAATTTTCAATTTTCTACCCTTAAATACACTCAGGATTAAAGAACTTTTGTGGCACACACTTATCCTAACTTGGCAGGAGTCTCCCCCCCCCCCCCCCCCCCTCCCCTGAGACCCTGTGACCCAATTTCTAAAAAAAAATACTGCCATACATTTTCTATTTACATTATTTCACATTGCTATTATATGATCAGGCCTTGAGGTGTACAGCTCTTTGTTAACACATACTTTTTTTAAACCCCAGGATGGTATATAGGAATGCCAATTCCTCAAGACATATATATGCTATACATGGTAGAAGCAGGGTTTTATTTTCATTCAATATATGCCACATTCTTCATGGATCAGTGGAGAAGAGATTCTATTCTTATGATCCTGCATCATGTTCTTACTAATTCACTCATTTTATTCTCATTTGCAATCAGGTAAGATGAAAATTATGCATCATTTATTTCTGCAAAAATCACTCTTATAAAAAGGAACAAATTAAAACAGATCTCTTTTTAAAAAAATAATAAATATATTATTAGGTATTACATGTTCCTTGCACCTCACCATATCAAAAAAAGTGACAGCCAAATTTGAACATAATGCATTACCGGAAGTGAGTTGTAGAGATTCAAATTAATTATTCTCGACCACCTGCCACAAAATCAAATAATATTTTGATGAACTGTAATCCGCTTCCATCCTTGCAATCGTCACAGCACTTTATCTCAAAACTACTGCTTCTGTTTTGCTCTATAGAATCTTTTTTTCCAATGAAATTATATAATAAAGTAAGCCGTTTTTGTTATTTTGGCAGGATGGGGTCCCTTTAATACCCACTCACTGCTGGAAAAGACAGTAGGGGTTGAGTCCCTTCCTTGGGAGAAGGGGGGGAGAGGGGTTGGGGAGGGGAGTAGAGTTGTTAGCCCACAGTAATTGGCACAAACTGTTGTCTTGTCCCTGTTAAGTTTGGCAATTATAAAGCTAATAAAAAAAATGAACTTGTAGGTGGTTGATGCACTTGAACTCTTGATGCAAAACATAAAGTTGCAATTTTTTTTTGGTTTGAAAATTTTCAGTTTAAAGATGAATTACAGTCCGTACTGCGCAATCTCAGCTCGGCAATGTTTGTGAGACTCACAAACAAGGAACGTTAACTTGCGAAAATGAAAATTACGGGACAAACTTACCTTTTCCTTCATTATTAACGTCAGAGTGTCCTTGCCAAACAATAATAACAAGTAAAAGAACCCCAAAGTTTTCCCAAACCGACATTTCAGTTCATCGAGCATTCGTAAACACGTCTGCCGTAATGGCGGACTGACGGTTTACTCCCATGCACTCCATGTATGCTATTACCGAAGTGTAACATATCAACAAATTCACAACAAAAAATGAAAACAAACCCCGAGATTGCGCAGTACGGACTGTTATTCGGCTTTAAATCGTTTTCCCCTTTGTCTCAGTTTATGGTAATGATTCAGAGACAAAAGAAAATAAAAATTAAACTGGTTTGAAAATTTTCAAATCAAAGAAAGATTGAACCATAACATACATGTTGCAGGTAAAATCCATTGTCAGGTTGAATCAGTATTCAATTTTAATAGGTAAACTACCCTAACCCTAGCACAAAGCTAACCATCTTCCTCAGCACAAAGATGCATGAAGCCAGTGGTGTGATGGTTAGCTTTGTGTTAGAGTTAGCTAGGTTTAGCTTTGTGTTAGATTTAGCTAGGGTTACAAGCTTTGGGTTAGACTTAGCTAGGGTTAGCTTTGTGTTAGAGTTAGCTAGGTTTAGCTTTGTGTTAGAGTTAGCTAGGGTTAGCTTTGTGTTAGAGTTAGCTAGGGTTAACTTTGTGTTAGAGTTAGCTAGGGTTAGCTTTGTGTTAGAGTTAGCTTTGTACTGGGGTAAGGGTTAGTTTACATAGACATTGAATACTGGGTACATGTAACCTACAATAGGCGACAAAAATAATTGACACACTGTACAACAAAAATGGTTTTCGTGCCATATTTATCACTGTATCTTTCCACTCATTACACTCTGCCGCATTAACCCCCGTTCCCCCATCCAATGTTGTAGGATTGTAGTGACAGACCTGACTAATTGTCTGGAGGTGGGGTGGGGGTTGGGAATAAGGGGGTGGGGCTGAAATGCCTCTCGTCCCAAAGAAAATGGGGTTCAAAATGACAATGTGTCAACAATATTGTAGATTGAATACTGAGCTAACCTGAGACCGGATTTTACCTGAAACATATACACACTAATGTCAACTCTGTAATTGTCACATTTTGTACTTCAGGTCACTGTTATTAAAGAAATAAAAAAGGCACAGAGTGCATTGTTCAATTGGATAAGCACGCAGGAATTTTTAAGGATATGAAAGAAGTGCAGAAAAGCATGACCTGAAGGCGGGTGCTTCTTGCACTTCTCAAGTGTTTTTAAAAATCCCCAAGTGCTTAAATAACTTAACAATGCACAAGGAACAAGTTTTCTTTTTAATTTCTTTTATATAATAAAAACGACAGGTGCATGCTTTATCAAGATATAATGAACTCCATCTGATCAATAATAGTGCACACATTTCATTTCTTTGAGCATGTTATAAAAGGGTAGAAGACCCTAGTGCTTAACTTTGTGTTATGTATTTCCTTTATTTTAGATACCATAGAATTGGTCTTCTTGTCCTGTTTCTTCATGACGTCAATGACGTTTTCCTGGAATTCTCTAAACTTTGTGTGGCATTCAAGTCGCGCAATGGAAAGTACAATCTCATACCAGACATTCTCAGTGCTGTGGGGTTTACTTGTTTTGCGTCATTGTGGTATGCCTGGGGTACTTGTTATTAATTTTTTGAATTATAGAATTTTGGTTCAATAAGAACACAGTAGAACCCCGCTAACTTGAACTCGGATAACTCGAACTCCTTGCTAACTCGAACTTTCCCTTGGATTTGGCCCTATTTTTGAGTCACTTTTTCTCGGATAACTCGAATTCCCCGCTAACTCAAACCATTTTTCGTTTCCCTTGGCCCAAATTTACCTCGATAACTCGAACTCTGTTGTTATAAAATCAAAGTATAAAGTAAGGCTGATACTACATAGAGCATTTAACGCGACAACGACATGATAGAGCCCAAACTGAAAGCTAAAATGCAACCGTGGACAGCTGTTTTGACCTGGTTGGGTCTCGTCAGCACGGTGTAGCAGCAAAAAGATAACCCACGTCACAGCGGCACTGTTATGACTTCTCACAATACAACTGTATCAAAATAGGCTGCTTGTTATCTGATTGTATTTAACATTTATTTTACGATCTTATCAGTCACTACCGGAATTGCGGTGTCTTTTGCCTCGGCAGTGAAAATAGGACAATGGACATGGTTACTTCCTTAATGTTGTTTTGTATTAAGTTGGACTGTAGTAATACACTACAAACTTCTTTTATATTGCAAAAACATGTGCCTAAATGTTAAAGTTACACTTAACTCAAAGTCATAATCATTGGAATATCTTGAAGAGTTGTTACCATACACAAATTGAGCAATGTTTATCACAGAAGTAGATAATAAAACTATGTTCACGTTATATATCGTCACTATTATTAATAATTAACAAAAGTAAATAAATGTTCAACTGACCCCGATAACTCGAACCCCTGCTAACTCAAACTGATTTTCATTTGCCTTCAGAGTTCGAGTTAGCGGGGTTCTACTGTGTATAAATTATGATAAACAATGTCCTCTGTTTTATGTGTTGCTAAACATTTTGAAACATCTTATACTTTTCATAATTATTTTTTAATTTTTCAGGTTTTATTGTCGTCTATACCTCTACCCAATCAAAGTGCTCTACTCTACTGGCTATGAATGCCGTCCAATAGTTCCGACTGGTCCATTTTACTTCTTCTTCAATACCATGTTGTGGATTCTATTTGGTATGAACTTATGGTGGTTTCAGTTCATTGTGTGGCTCCTTATTCGTATAGTGACGGGAATGAGTAGTGGTGTGGAAGACACTCGAGAGATCCCAACAAAAAAAATGGCAAATGGGAAGATGGTAGAAAATGGAGACATGTCAACTGGCGTTAATGAAAAACATGGTGAGAAGTACAGTCAAAACCTGAATTAATATGTATCCTTATAGGCAGCCCTGGTGAAGGCGCGGTGGTCTAGTGGTCAGCATGTCGGACTTTCAACCTGAAGGTTGGTGGTTCGAGTCTGGTCTCTGCCCTCATGTTGTTTCTTTAGACAAGAAACTTTACTCCATGTCTCTCTTTACTCGGGTGTATAAATGAGTACTGGCAACATAATGCTGGTGGGTAACCTTGTGATGGACTAGCATCCCATCCAGGGTGGGGGAGTAGTTGGCCACTTGACCTTAATAGACAGCCCTACCCTATCCCAGACTCGCTATTTTCCTGGTAAATGATACCTTATTCTAGATCAAAACTCTCTAATTTCTATTCCCTATCGCATACTAAACTGTTTAAAAACCATACCCTTCAAAGTGGCACATACCCATGTAGCTTATATATGAGAGTACCCCCCCCCCCCCCCCCCCCGGGTATAGTCTCCTGGTCCTCCATTTTAGGGGTTAGGCACAGAGCTACAGCCAACTACTATAATCATTCTATGCTGAGACACAAGCTATAACACCTTTAAATGCTGATCATGTGTGTCAGAGGTGCAATGAGGATGAATGAGTGAGTGAGTGAGGGCCTTCTGTATGCAAGATAATAACAGGCTTTGTACTTCTACATTGTTTTTGCAGCTGCACACCACAACAGTAAGAAGGATACCAAGAGAAGAGACGAAAATGTTGACTATTTTTTACCAAAAGATGCTAAAGAGGTAAAAGAGCAACATCGCCGCAGACAGCCACGCACTAAGCCAGCAAACCCATAGAATGATAGAGCCACTTATACACTATCCTATGAATTACTATCACTGGAGGTGTAATATCCCAGGGGGGGGGGGAACTCCCATATAAACATGACGGGTGATCATGGGACATTTTAGAAAAATCCCCTCAAGGGTACCAGAACTTATTCTGTGGGTGTGTCTTAAAAATCCATTTTCATCCCTTAGAGGTATACCAATTTTTTATTCTGCAGCTGTACAACAACAAATACAATATTTCATATTCTGTCTGTGGACACTAATTCTAACGGTGGTCATTTGAGATTTTAGTACCCTAAGGAGTACTTTTGCCTCCTGAAAGGTACACCGATCACCACCGTCATTTTTATAGGGCACCCCCCCCCCCCCCAAGGGTGTAATGTACAGCGATGTACTGAAATATTTATACATTAACATTTTGATAACTCCATAGAATTCGAACAGTTGTGTGTTTCTCCTGATGGGTCTAGTTATCAAAATTCTAATGTACACAGAACTGTTTTAATGGAATTAAATTATTTGTGAAATTTGTGAGGTGCTGAAGTTATCCTTGTTTTATAATCTCAGTTTTGCCTTTTATTGTTTGCTTCAGTTGGCTATTGGTTAAAATATTTCATATATTTGTTGCTTAATATAGTGTTATGGATAAAAATTCACAAGAACATCAATATTAAATAAAAATATGAATAAATTCTATTTAATTTTTATTTAATATCCACATTTTTCTCGTTCAACTAAATGTTTATTCATTTGTATTTTATGTTTGGGTGGATTTATCATACCGGTTATTGATTTCCCCTTTATTTCTTCAAATTAGAAGTTTTACCTTATCTGTAAAATACATATTAGATGATCAGTTTGTTTGTTTTCTCTTTACTTTTGAACATTTAACTGTTTAACTTTGTTCACGTGTTTTGTGAAATCACTCATGGATATCGTTTAGAATTGACTAGCTTTGTCATTTTCAGAGTATTATACTTTACATTATAACAATACTAATTACTATTCACAGTATACATTCTTTACACGCCGTTTCCATAACCATTGACTGGAAGCTTAATGTTATTAATGAGTTCCACAGATTTTGATATCCTATCTACAGCTATTGGTTTTTATGTTTGCAGTGTTATGTAATAGATCAAATATGAGACAGAACTGTATGGATATTTACAATGGCAAGCCCCAGGTGAACCATTGTAAATATTCATACGGGTCTGTCGCAAATACATATTTGAATGGTGATGAAGCTTACTAGCATTCCCTTTAGTATTCTGTATCAGTGATACAGTATAGCTGTTCTGAATCAGGATTTACTAGTTATAAACCTTCATTAAAGAGTCATTTCTTTTGTATTTTTCTTATGAATTCCGAATTTTATAAGTCATTATACACGACAGCGAGATTTGATCAGATTTATACATGAATCGAACATGCAATAATTATCACCACATAACCTAGATAAGTAATGAATTTGCACCTCGACGGACTAAGCTGGGAAAGAGGGACTGCTTGTGGTCTAGAAAAGCCGCTGGTACCCAAGGTACCTTGGGCTGCTGCTAATGATGCAAACTACGGCCTATTATGCGGCTTAGTTAGGCGTTGCATCGTATAGGTACCTGGGGTTATTTTTTTAAGTGTTACTAACCGAAATATTTTCTTGAAAAATATATTTTGTAGTGTTAGAACCGCAAGTTATACTGTTTAACTTTTACCTTTAGCCTAAAATTCAGGCGCCGGTTGTTGAAAAGGTGGATAGCGCTCTCCATCGGATAAATCACTATCCAGTGCATAACACAATTGGTTTTGCTAATACTTATCCACTGGATAGAGATTTATCTGGTGGATAGCGCTATCCACCTTTTGAACAACCGGGGCCTGGTGTTTAGTGAATTATGTTAAGGAGATATCATCTTACATGTATTCCCTTTGATAAATAAAGAAGCATTATATCAGTCAAAAAGATTATTGGTAAATTTTAGTGATGGTAAATTATGTAGTTCTCCATTTGCTGTAGTTGTTATTCAATTAAATATTTTCATTTCTAACTCAGCTCATAGGAGTAAGATAAAATTAATCAATTATTATTGACACTGAAATAAAGTTGCTTACTTTCTTCCTTGGTGTGTTCTTATTCACGCAAGCACTGTAATGCTTAACACAAGTGCCCCGGGCAAGCGCCAGGCTTGGGGGCTAGCACTATAAAGGAATGGAATGCTCTGCCATCCATCCATCCATCCGTCAATTGAAAACCGCTCTATTGTAATTTATTCTTAAAGAGACCGCTGGCCAATTGCAATAATCATCTGATTAGATGGAGGCAATTAAAGGGAGATAGATAGATAGGGGGTTGGAAGGGTTGTACCTAAATCATACCGTCCAGAAGGACGTCGGATACCTTATTGAGACTTATATAACGTAATGTCGACACTTAAAATTTACAAGTGTAAAAAAGAAAATCTTAAATCCCCACTCAGGATTGAGCCTGTGACCTCAGCTAGGCTTAGGCTTACATAGCCTACCGTACCACTGTACCACCTAGCTTCTCGGATTGTTTAGTCCTAAATTTAACTATATAAACTACTACCCCTAACCTCAACTGAAAGCTAACCAGTTACTCCGTTATATAAGTCTCAATAAGGTGTCCGACGTCCTTCTGGACGGTATGATTTGGGCGGGGAAGGGGAAGGAGCTTCCAGCCATGTCTCGGGTATTTGAATGGGTGCGTTAAAAAAGTATCCTGGTGTTTTATTCTTCCTGTTTAAAAAAATAAAGCAAGCTGCTGACCATAATCATGAAAGCATAATATATCAGCCGGGATTGTCCTTTTTATGCCATACAACAAGGTATCGAAATAACTATGAAGCTCCAGACTCGTACCCGGTCGCTTCTCTGTATTCGCGCTTTGATTGATGGGAAGGGTTTAAGTAGTTCCCGGTGCATCAAGGGAAGGACGGAAGAAAAGGCTCTAGCAATCGTAACGAAGCAGTAATGATTAGAAGGGTGTGTATAAGGGTATGTCTACACTATACCGGATAGCTTATCATGTCGACATGAAAAATACTCCGGCCTGGTGTGAACAGACTCGACCCAGAACTGGATATTTACTTCTTTTTCAGTGGGTTTCAATCCTCGCTCCTAGTTGTTGACTTCCGCTACGGTTCGGTTCGATTGCCTGTTCACACTGTCCCAGATAGTGGCACGAGAATCTATCCGATTTGTGACGATTCACTTTCACGAGCGCCGCGTCGCAGCGGTGCTCCGGAACAAAAATGGTTCCGAAACTAGCGTTTCATGTGTGAACGAAATGCCTATCCGGTATGGTTTTTCGTGCCGGCGCAAGAGCTATCCGGTATAGTGTAGACATAGCCTAATACAAAGCCATCTGCGTACTTCGCCAACCCACGTACTGAGCGATCTGCTCCGGAGTGCAACCCAAACTCTTAAAGCCCGTTTACACAAATGTCATGCGATTTTTGTCGCGCTCTCCGATGCAACTTTTGTCGCAAGTGTAAACTAGCGGCGATTTCCTGTGCGATTTCCTGTGCGATTCGGATGCGACATTTGCTTTGATTTGCCATGATTTCCCAAAAATCGCCGCCAAGTTGCATCAGGTTTCGAACATGCCTCTGTGACATCGCGCGACAAATCGCGCCCAAATCGCACTGAAATCGCGGACCGTTTACTGGCAAATGCAATTTGAAGATGCAACTTGCGCGCGACAAAAATTGCATCGACAAGTGCGACAAAAATTGCACAAAAAATCGCCTGTGTAAATGGGCCTTACATGTAAGGGTGTAAGAGAGATTCCTACACGGAAACTCTGAGGAGTCTCTCCATCGTCAGTATCCGCGGCCTTAAGGTACTTATGAAGTCGTCCAGACACAGCAGAACCCACAAAAAGGCGATGAGACGGCTAGCTTCTCAGTATGCTCCGATGACCTAAACAAATATCCATCGAGAAGAGGGACGCCTAACGACTTGCATGCCACTGTATAATAATTAAGCCAACGAACTGGGCAAACTAGTACATTCGAGATCCGTAACAGAGCACTGAGGGCGCGATAGACCTGTACGCTTAGTTTTCCCGAATGTAAAGTTAAGGAGAAATCCTTCCCTGTCCTTAATGCGGGGGTACACATGCACGCCATTTTCCGCCACTTGACATGGCTTTGATGGAAATATCTCGTTCACGTTTCAAGCAATCCAAAAACTCTCTACTCATCCCGTGAATCTATGTTGTGGGGTGTTTTGTGAATTTTTGGGTGATTTTTGGGTATGTTTGGGAGGAAATAGTTTTTCTCAAAGGATTGGTAAAATTAAGAGAAATAAGAAATATTGAAATTTTCTTTCTTCTATCCCTTCTTTAAACCTCTACAAATTTCATTCAAATTCATGTGTACTCCCACCTTAAGAAGGAAAACTTGATCTGCCTGTAAACGCTCCAAATCGGACGCCCTATCACCAGTAAAAAAGTCGACAACAAAAAAATGCTGTATTCCTTATAGTGTTCTCCGTATTAGCTCCAGGCTGAGTGAGGGTCTAGATATATCGTATAAAAGATCATTGAAGTAGTATATCAAACATGAGACACAGTGTTTCATCAGATTTCCAAACACCGCGAAGTGGGTTGAAAAACGAGGCGCAGCCGATTTTTTTTTAACCCACTTCAAGGTGTTTGGAAATCTGATGAAATACTGTGTCGAATGTTTGATATTACTTCTCAAACAAAATGATTTTAGAAGGAGAAATTAAGGATGCAAAAATGAGGAGTGTTTCAACTGATTTCCAAACACTCATTAAACATTAATTTCCTTTGTATTTTCGTCATGAATTATTAATGTATATAAAGTATAAGATTTACATTGGTTACTGGCCAGTTAAAAAACGCATCGAGTTTGAAATTCTTCTCGTCACTTATAAAGCATTACACGATATGGCTCCAACTCACGTAGTCAATCTGTTGACAAGATATATTCCAACCCGACTAGCTTACGGTCACCCAACAAAATTTCCTTAGATGAACCTGGTAAAGTAAGAACTTCAACATATGGACAGAGAGCATTCTCTTATGCATCTCCACACTTATGGAACTCATTACCTGAAAAACATTAAAGATGCTACGACAGTAGGAACATTTAAGTCTTTACTAAAGAATATTTATTTTCTAAAATGTTTTTCCTTCTTTTCTTATTATTGTTTTATCTTCATTACATTGTAGTATCATTACCAATATTTAATTACATTAGTATTCACAAATTAATTAGTTCAGTTTTTATATCACATTTAGTTTCATTCACAATAACATTTTAATATTTATTAGTATTAATTAAATAAGTAACAAAGTAGTTAAATTTGTCAGTGATAGGTTTTTATATATTCACATATTGTAAAAAGCATAGAGACTCTTGTTAATGCGTTTTTTAAGAACTTATTATTATTATTATTATTATTATTATTATTATTATTATCAGATTATAGGATATCTCTCTTCGTTAATGCCCCCAATACCATTGTGAAAGCACCGCGTAATTGTTTTAAAAATCAATTCGTTTTCGACTTAAATAAAATGAATGTTTGTCCCAAACTGCAGTCACATTTGTGAAAAGCGCCGACTTTCACTGGCTTTACTCCATGAACTTGAAAGAGCTGGTAAACAGAATGCTGGCTCTTTACAAATCGTACTAGTCTATTGTATGCCGGTGTACTCCAGTAACTAGAGTACCAAATTTCCGTAGAGCCAGCAGGCAGGAAATAATACATTTTCAAAAAGGTAACGACGTTTTTTAATGTGAACATGTAATAATAATAATAATAATAATAATAATAATAATAATAATAATAATAATCACTTTATTTAAGTGTCAAGGTATTTAGCGCGCGAGCACTAATTGGGGACACTAAATAAAGAAACAAATATTCAAATAGAACATAACATTTTAAAAATCCCAACTGGCAGGAGGCAAACCAGTTGGCTATTTTACAAGCGTGGCCGAGGAGTTGAACTCGGGTCTGCCGTGAAACAACTCCAGCAAGTGGTCAGAGCGGGACTTGAACCCGGGAACTCCGGATTACAAGTCGGATTACGGATTACAAGTCCGACGCCCTAACCACTCGACCACGCTGCCTCCCGTTTCCGATGAAACTTCATCCATCTTCAGCAAAAGTAACAGAACCCACAGTGGGTGTGATATAAATGCAAGAGGATACAATGGTATCGGGAAAACATAGCTAATTACAGCGTGATAAAAAAATATGGAACATATAACTAGTTACAACTTGACAAGAAATATAGATAATCAGAACTAATTACGGCGTGACGATAGTCAAGAAACGGAACAGAAAATATATACTGAGTATAAAAACAAAACTAAATGTCCAGTGAAAGATTGACACGAAAAATTCTTCTATCGAGTGAAGGTTTTTTCTCAATGAATATGAAACGCCTGCTTGATTTTGAGCTGGAAATGGGTGGAGGAGGTGCAGGGGCGGATCCAGGATTTTTCTTAGGAGGGGGTGCACCTCTAAGGAATGACGTAACCACGTTTTTTTCTTTTCTTTGCAGAATACCAGTTATATTAGAAAGATGCAGGTCATCTCAGAGGGGGGGGGGGGGGTGCACCCCCTGCACGCCCCCCCCCCCCCCCCGCTAGATCCGCCCCAGAGCGGTCCAGGATGGAAAAACAATCTTCAATCGTCTTCTTCTTCTTCGGTAAGATTTCCGTATAACCCCATACATTACACGCTATTGTTTTTTTTTAAGGTGTTCTATTCAGGTTTCGGCTTTTGTTTCAGTTTTAAAAACGCGCTCTGCATAACTAGTGAATGGTTCCAAAAGGACTTGGATGCTCTAGTTACGTGGGCCACTGTATGGCAACTTTCATTCAATCTTAAAAAATGTAATGTATTAAGAATAACTAGGTCTAAGTCTCCAATAACATTTTGTTATATAGCTCAGGGGTTTTCTATCCCCACAGTCTCACAACACCCTTACTTAGGTGTTGAATTAACCTCTTGAATCTTAGCTGGAACCGACAATATTCAAATAATCACTAAGAAAGCAAATCAAACTATAGCTTTTGGAGGAACCTAGCGGAAATTGTCCACAAACAGTCAAGGAGAAGGCATATAAATAACTCATAAGACCACGGCCAGTAGTGTATGGGACCCATACCTCGCTAAGGATATTTTGGAACTAGAAAAGATACAGCGCAGATCAGCACGATGGGTTAAGTCTTGTTACTCAAGACGGTCCCCGGGGGTCGTTACGAACTTACTTTAATGAGCTGGGATGGGTGCCCCTTCAGAGGCGTACGGAATGAACACAAAGTTAATTGTTATGTGGAAAGCCATAAATAATATGATTAGTCTCACTATATATGCCAGCCCTAATTCAGAAAAGAAACGGAGAGTCACAAGGCAGTTCCATTCTAATAAGTTTATTCAGCCATCAGCTTCTAGCAATGTTAGCTTTGTATCCAGAACTGTGAAGGCTACCACACTGAACGCCTTTAAGCGTGCCGTTTCAGAGATTGACATTAAACTAGAACTTACTTAATGGCTGTTTTTTTTTTCTCTCACGGCGGCCATATTGGTGTACAACTACAAAAGAATTTTAATGAACTTCTTTTGTTATGTACACCAACATGGCCGCCATGGCTTTTGTCATTTGCGTCCCACAGGACTGAAGGTCACGTGAGTGAAAACCATCTATAGGATTATTTATGACACAATTAGAAATTCTCTGGTGGAAGATATCATTAGCAAATATCCCGAATTCGATTATTTTAATGCTAATAACAAAATTGTTTTTCTCTTTAATAGCACCATGCTTTCATTTGTAAAAGATTAGGTCACTTCATTTACGAACCATTAGTTACAAGAATTGTAAATTAACCGATTTTGCTCCTTTATTTTATACTTTTGTTTTTGTTTTTATATGCAATACCATTTGTAATTGGGAATGCAAATAAACTGTTGTTGTTGTTGTTGTTGTTGTTATTTATTGTAAAATTTCATTGGGGTTATACGGAAATCTTTCCCGTTACACGAATCCGAAAGCACATTTCCCCTGACAAGAATTCCCACATTCTACATCACTTTTTTAGCTCGGAAAACTGCCGAGTTTTTAAACGCGGGGAAACGCGTGCGATCGAGCATCATCGCACGTTGACTTTTTGTTTTTCTTCTGATTGGTTGAGAAAGTGGCGCGAGATTTTTTAGCCAATCACAAAGCGTAACACCACTGACACTTTTTTGGGGGTAGGCAGGCACGTATTGCGACCCATGCCGCTACTTGTAGATCAAAGGGCTCTAAGAGACAAATTGTGAATAAACAAACTAAAGTCAATTTTAGTTGTTCTTAATGTTTTGATGATGTTTTCAAGATATTCTTATAAATAAATCGCAAGTTGCATTGGGGTAATGTGTGGGTGGTGGTAAGTAGGAGCCAAACCTTAGCCCGAACCTCCCCTCCCTTGACCACCCGCACTTCAGAAGGCGGTTCCAAAATGGCCGTTGGATACTTTGAGGCTTTCATCAAAATATGGAACCACTGTTTTGTTGAATGGGAGGTACGAGGCCCAAGAAAGACGTTTCTGAAGGATTTCTTTAACGATGTTTCAAGCTATGGCTTTATATCAGCTAATGACATTCTTCTTTGCCTTTTTCTCGGCTTTCTTTTTACCATTTTGCGGTATCTCCTGACGAGAGCTGTTTTCAAGGTGAGTGTGCATTTTTTATTTTGGAATTTTTCTGATCATGGTTCTGCTCAGACTTTATCATTTACCATTTAACACAGGTTTGGTATGTATTTTTATTACAAGTGGCTTTTGGTTTGGTTTTAGCGAAAGTAAACTCAGCCTGTTCAATTTGCAACAGGGCAGGTGAATTTAAAACATAACACCGATCAAAGGTCGTCATGCATGGAATATGAAACGCTATCATCAGTGAACCTTTTAGACTTCTAGAACAGAATTTCGCTTCAAATTAGGGAGTTTATATGTGCCACCTCCTCTATCATTATTTTGGCTTAACTGCAGAATACCCTGCCACAACAACTGCAGCAAGGTTTTATTTTCTTTCTTTGGACCGCTAAAACCGAACGTGAGCTTATGTTTTTTAATACTGAAAACCCCAATTGCTCTGCGGGGTAACTTTGTTTTGTGCATATGTGGTCATTCCCCGATCGTATTAATTTATAACTTGTGCATTTATTTTGCCCTCTCCGCATCGGAAGTGTCTTGATAATAATTTTTATGAAAATAACATAATTTTACCCTTCCTTCGGCTTGCCTTGCGAAATTCGATTTTACATAATTTAGAACAATTTAAAAGCTTATTAAGCTTATTTGAATAAAATTGACATATTTTATTAGAATGTTAATACCAGAAGCTGTACAGAAAAACGCAAATCTTAAATGCAGTTTTTTGTTCAAGCGAAAGCTGCTGGCTGGCGATTTGAAGGAAAAAGTGAGCCTCGATCGATCAGTTACTTTCTGCGTCATATTAATTTATGAATCAAAACTCTGTGGTTTGTGTCACTGCGAAGTCAAATCTCGGTGCAGCTTGATCGATTATTTGATTTTTATTAAGCTTACTTATTCTGTTTTAAAAACAGAAACGAGAAATTATTCACGACGATAAGGATTAGGGGTTTCATGTTTTATTGACACGTTTATATAATTTCTTGTGTATTTTTAAAATTTTCTTCAATAGTTGTTTACGTACTTTGGGTATGTTGGCCCATGCGCATAATTTGTTTTGATCTTCTAAACTTCAATTTTTTTCCTTATTGGTTCTTTTCCAGTTCTAAATCAATGAATTTTTCAACCCCAAGAAGGGCATTTTATGATGTTATTCAGTACTAAATACTGTGTCTCCTTGGGTCTTGTTTATTCTGAGTGAGCATTGATATTTTATTATTAGAAGAATGATACCTCCATTCTTAATATTTTGTGTTGATTAATAAGTGGAAGTCAATGAGCAAATGACTTTGATCATATCGGTACCAGTTAATTTTTTGTGGTAAAAATAATACAATTATTATAAGTTTAATGTTTTTTCCCTGTCAATGCTCAAGTTCCAGTGATTTTTAATCTTGTTTCACCCGCACTTTCAGTTGATATTTTACATCTTCCCCTGTTTTAACCACAATAGATAGTTAATAATATTGAAATATTGTATGCTGCATTGTATTTGCAAACTGTCAGCATTTTCCAGACAAAACTGCTTCTTGATCTTTACTTTGAAAAACGATAAACATAATGCTAATTTTAGTGAATCTATAAATATTTCGTAGTTCAGATTGTGGATATTGACAACAAGTTTGATACATCAGGTGTTGTTAGGGATCATTTTGTTATTGATTAACATTGCAAAGGCAAAATGAATGAAATGCATGGATATTGTCATAATGTTTACAACATGAGCGGCAGTGTTGTATTAGTTTTACAATCACTTCGCTTTCGGCACATGATTGTCAACCTGATACAACACAGATGTAAATTTAATACTTATGAAATTAAAATGAAATGCTAATTAGTTACAACAACAGTATACATGCAATCTGCTAGTGTTTGTAAATAAGCATTATTAGGATTTCAAGCCTTCATAAAATTTTCATTTCTTTTGAATTTTACTTATGAATTATTAACAAATTTTATAAACAATGATAACGATATTTTGCAAGTTTTGTATTCCTCAGGGGAGCATATGCACATTTTAATTAACCACAATATTTATTTACAGTACATCTATGCAATATTATTACTCAGTTGCCAAAAATCCTGTTATTTACTCTTAGCTTTTGTGAATCTCAAAATTAATCCATGAATCAATTAGTGACCATTCCTCATCACTTGAGTTCTCGGTAGTGTGGTTATAGCATCTGACTTGTGTACAGAAGGTTGTAGATTCAAATTCCATCTGCAACTCAGAAATTTTTTCCTGCCCCTCCACACATATCATTCTATTTTCATCAGTTTAAGTTAAAAATGATATTAAATAACCTTTCAAAGTCTGTTGGAATAATTCGTAAATCTAGTTTCTACCTGTCGACAAAATCTTTACGAACCTTATATTTTTCACTAGTTTATCCATACTTTTTCTATTGCAACTTAGTTTGGGCCTTGACTTATAGAACTAACCTTTCTCGCCTTGTAATTTTATAGAAACGAGTGGTGAGAACAATAGCTAAAACCCAATTCTATGCACATACTGATCCAATCTTTAAAAACCTTGGCATTTTAAAATTTCATGACATACACCTATTACAACTTGGCTTATTCATGTATTCCTATCAAAACCGTACTCTTCCTTTAAAATTTTATTGTAAATTTACCTTACAGAGACAAATTCATTCATATAATACGAGGAATTCCCACGCTTTTCGTCTACCTTTCTGTCGGACTAATATCAAACAGTTTTCCGTTTTTTACCAAGGACCCAAATTTTACAACTCCTTATCTAATAAGATCGTGAACTCGTCCTCCCCTGCCTCCTTTAAAAAAGCAATTAAGATGTTTATTTGTAATAAATATTAGTAATCTTGTATAAATGTGTCAAAATGTATCCGTCGTCATATTCTTATTTTGTTAATGTCATCTTACAAAACAAAAGCTGAGGAGACCTAATTAACATAAGCTTCATAGTTTCTTTTAGGCCTCCTCGCCATTGTTACCTCTATTATTTTTATATTAATGTGTTATTGTAGTATGGCAAATAAAAAAAAATACTGTATAACTAATTTGGTGATTTTCATACCCAAGCTATTTATTCAGTAAAAGTTGTAAAGTTGGTATCATGTTGGTGCTGCCATTGTTTTCTTTACCTGTTAGGTTGTATGTTTGTTTATCTTATGTTTTATCAGGGAGAAACTGGTCACAGTTCATGGAAGTTGTTTTTTAAAACTGTCTTGTTTGAACATATAGGTCCGAAATCTAAAGCTCAGAACTATCATTCGTGTATTTCTATAATTTTTTCAGTATTTACACTTGCAAATCTTTAGTTAGAAAGCAAAAGAGTTATGGTCAAACCTCCCTTTTAAATCGGCTTATAAGCATCTATAATGCAAATTAATAACTTTCATCTGGTTCAAATTTGTTTATTTTCATGGCTTATCTGTAATAGCGTGACAAACTGCATGACAAGTACATTTAAAACCTTTACATCAGAAGCAAAACATCGTAAAAACCTTTAACCTGCAGGAAAGATTGTAACACTAGCACATGTATACTATGTCAGAAACAGCTTTCTATGATGTGGGTTGAAACGTGCAACTGTCTCTTGTGTGCTTCAAAACAAGCTTAGGATTATTCAATTTGCTATAAGAAGTTTTGTTACAGCCATATTTGGAAAATCAAGATAAAATATTTACCAATCAATTTGCTAAGAACAACTTGCTTCCAATCTCGAGGGACCAAGGAGTTTCTAAATATGGTACTAAGCAACAAATGAATATTTGGAAGCTGTGAATGCGCGTTACACATTTCAGCCCACTTATGATGTCATGTGCAATTAACCAAGAATATGATTTTTCAAGTCCTCACAACTGAAACAATTCAGGAACAACTCAGGCCGGTTTGTAAGTAAGCTTTTGGAATTACAATTCTTATTAGTTAGTACTTTTAGTTAGGTGTCTCCAATTAGTTTCTTGTAAACTAGAACGAATGACACGCCGTTAATAAAGTTATTTTTATTATTATTATTATTATTATTATTATTAATTATTATTAAACTGATCTGTTAGGCATAGAGTAATATACAGACATGGTGACATGGAGAAATATCCACACAGTGAAAGATCATTTCTTTGTTTCCTTTTGTATTTAAAATTACATTCATTATCATCACATTGTGAAATTTCTTTCTGATTTTAAATTGCAGCCTACATTCAAGTGGTTTAAACTTCTTGAGAAAGATCAGGAAAAATGTCCGGAAAGTGCCTTCAAGCTTTTATTTTATTCCTCGGCATATGGATATTGCTCCTATATTCTATTTAATGGCAAATATGACTTTTTTGGTGACACAAATAATTGTTGGAAAGGTAGTGTATAAAACAACATTTACAGTTAATTCACTAAGTGTTTTCCATGGATCTTATTATCCCTTTCGGGGGCCAAGTTTTTTAAATCTCATTCTCCATGGCCGATTACTTTTATTTCCCAAATAACGTAAGGTGACTTAAGTCACCTTTGAAGAATATAATTCGTTGTACCGGGGACTTCGTTGTATCGGGGTTCAACTGTTGTGAGCATAATGTATAATAATGTACATTGTACATCTTTTCTTTAACCCCAGGATGGTATAAAGGAATGCCTATTCCTCAAGACATTTACACGCTTTATGTGGTAGAAGCAGGATTTTATTTTCATTCAATATATGCCACAGTGTTCATGGATCAGTGGAGAAAGGATTCTATTTTAATGATTCTACATCATGTTCTTACTAATTTACTTATTTTCTTCTCATTTGCAATCAGGTAAGGTGCACAAAATTAATAAATGCCATAAATAATTTATGGTATAATGTGAAAAAGATTACAATAATTATTATTAACTGTAATCTTTTTCAAATATGCCATGATGTTACATGACCTTATTCTTTGTTGCTATCAAATACAGCTATTTCAAGAAAGATGAAACCTGGTTGATAATTAAAATAAATAATTGTCCACTGTAAAAAGATTAAAAAAGCTGAAGTTTTGAGTGCTATTGGCCCTTCATCAGAGTGTCATTTAACCTTATCAGCTCAGTTAATAATTTAAGTAATGTTCATATTTCATTTCCCCATTTTTCATTGCATCAGTCTGAGGGCTTTTTCAGAAACTAACCCTTTATTCTAAGAAAATGTTGTCATATCCTAACCTGGGTATGGCAAGCCGATTGTAGCAATATTCAATAATTTGATATATATTCAATTCAGTATTTACATTTATGTAATATTTTTTTATTTGTTCAATTTAATATTTATATTTATGAAATATTTTTTTTATTTGTTCAATTTAATATTTATATTTATGGAATTTTTTAAAAAATCCATTTAATTTAATATGTCTAGATTGATTTAATTTAATCGCTTTATATCCATTTAATTTAATCCCAATATATTCATTCAATTCAATCCGTCAAAATATTCATTTAATCACGGGGACTGGGTCACGTCGCCAGATCCGAAAGATAAGGACCTGGGAACGATTGCGTTTCACGTGCATGTGTTTGTCCGCCATTATAAGCAGTGCGTACAGTACGAACAGGCAATGAATGACAAACTATCCGAAGCAGCAGGCCTTTTAAAGCGAGCCTCGGATATGTTGCTAACAGTGGATTCTCCATCGACATCAGAAGGTTCGACAGAAAGCCAACCAATGCTCCATAGCGTCGCGGAAAGCGTTACTAGAGCAAGAAACATGATGGACAGGAGTCGGCATGGAGGAACGTTTAGGAGACTTGGTTCTAACGAACGACTACGGTCTCAGATTCCCCGAGGAGGAACAAAAGGTAAACCGAAGCGGGCTGTGCAAACTAAAGGCATCAAAGAAAAACCTTTTGAGTTTGCTCTTCTAAACTCTAAGGAAGATGACACGGAAGATGATTTTTTGAAGAAAGAAATGGTTGTAGAAAGGGGCATGGTTACACTCGGTGAACAAGACAGCGAGGCGCAGGTCAGAGAAAAGATCACATCATCCCTGAAAGAAAAATACAATATTATTGGACCGAACGATTTTGAATTCGTAAAAGTAACTCAAAAGAAAATCAGTGTCCTGCATCTAAGCAAACAAACCGAGTATAATTACGATGTAGTGAAGAAATTGGTTGGCCAGGGTCTGTTGTATATCAGGATCAAAGTGGGATTCGAATTCGTGCTTAACGAAACCCACGCATCCGATTCTGACAATGAGCTGCTGCAATTTGGAGCCCTGGAGACTAGCACCATCCCTAGCAACTCTAATGGAGCTTCTGGTAATGTCCCTGGCACCTCTAATGGAACTTCTGGTATTGTCCCTGGCACCTCTAATGGCAGTTCTGGTAATGTCCTCGGTACCTCTAATGGAACTTCTGGCATCGTCCCCGGCACCTCCAATGGAACTTCTGGTATTGCCCCTCGTGCCTCTAATGGCAATTCTGGTATTGTCCTTGGAACCTCTAATGGCAATTCTGGAACGGTCCCTCACAGCTCAGCAGACAACCCGGGCATCTCTAGTATCTATGTCAACACTGTACAACAAGAGGAGAAGCAGAAAGAAGAAAGCCCACATGACTTCTTTTGCCGAGTTGTGAATGAGTTCCCAGTTGACATAATGGAACCAACGGAGATGCTTAGATATCTGCAGAAGAAAATTGTCTGTGGGAGACCATTAGAGGTAACCAATTCTTTGCGAATCCTTGAAGGAGAGACCAATTTCATAACTGTAGACAGACACAATATTCTGGAAACTACATTTGAGGAACTAAAGCATGTAACTGATCCAAGAGTCACCTTTGAGGTGCAGTTTTATGGCGAGCAAGCTGTTGACAGTGGTGGGCCTCGGAAGGAATGGATCAGAATATGCAATCAAAAGATCAAAGATACTTACTTTGATAATGGCCTCAAAGAGCACATGTCTGATGATTACTACTATATTGGTCAAATGGTCTGTATTGCTCTACTTCAAAATGGCCAATTACCTGTGTACATACCTGAAGAAATACTGCAGGCAATTTTTATTGAAGATCTGGAACTGCCTCCTTGTGTCAAAGAGCTCAAATGTGGTATGGATACTTTAGGAATTCCTATGTTTGGAAGGAAATTTCCCATGCTTCTTTATCTCCTGAGGCCATCTAGTGTTATCAGTCTATCAGTTCGACATCTTTTGTTCTTGTTGAAACCAGACTTCTCAGAAGAAGGATGCAACATGCTCATTCATGAAAAAGCTGTCTACAGCAAATTTGTGAAATATGTTAGAGATGTGTCAAGTGGCCGCAGAGTTGTCACCCTTGGAAACATCCTTGCATTTGTCACTGGAACAAGTGAAGAACCACCCCTTGGTTTTGCAAAGACACCACAAATTCAGTTTCCAGTCGCTGAAGTGAGAGAGCCCTTGACTACAGATGAGGTAAGAAATAAGTACTAAGTACAGGTACTGGTAGTTTTTGAAAAGTTAAGTCAGATTCATTAAGATAATATTTAAAAGTTGAGCCATAAAAGAAACATAAATTCCAATATCATTTTTAATATGTTAGGATAACAAATAGGGCAGGTAAAATGTGCAAAACAGCTGTGGTGATGAAAGCATTAAACATAACTTAGGTACACTGAACTGTAAAAGCGAATATTAGCAGTCAGCATGCCTTGGAACACACTCCAACTAAATCCATTTCTTATGTGGAAGGCAACTACTACATGTTGTATTATATCTTATTATGCATACAGAACATGCGTGTATGACTTTTTAATAATGGACATTGCATGTTTAATGGTAACAATATATTCCACCTTTTTCCAATCTATTGCTAATGATATGATTTTAACTTAGCATGCATGTGATTATTTAGTTTATACAATAGTATTCTCAAATACTGACTCTAGGGAAGACTTGTCAGCTTCAAACATAATCTGTACTCTTCCTGTGCAAGTTATGATGTAGCTTTTTCCCACTGTTACTTTCCAATTTACCTTTATGTACTGTCTACATACATGGATATTGTTACAGCTACACATAATAATTTCCTTTTTCATCAGGGAACTGGGGAATCAGAAGAACCACCTCAAAAGAAAAAAACCATTTGGCATTTCATGCCAACTTCTCATACCTGTTCAAACACATTGGAGTTGCCAACAGGTAATGCAGTTCTCCCTCTCCCATCAGATAATGAACTGTTCGAACTGTATGACCTAGCTTTCAAGAATAATTACTTTGGTGTTATGTAGGTCAAGGAGTTAACACTCTTATTTTTATAACAGTGAATCAAACATTGTATACAGCCATGCAGTTCACTTGTGACCTGTGTTGGTTTCCGTGTATGATCTTGATGCATTGTACTAAATATCGATACTGTAGAGTGGATTTACTTTAACTGTGAAATAGTTACTAAGCAATTTGATACTATAACACTAATTCCATTGTTTTCTTTTGTTTAGTTTTGACTATTTATCACTAAATGTGGGAGACTTTCACAGTTAAAATAAAATCACTCCAACAAATTGTCTTTTTGGTGGACACATCTGTACTTTCAGTAATTTTTTTCCTTTGTTTAAAATGTTACAAAATAATGCATTTTTATTTTAATTTTCCTTTGTTTCATTCATTGCCATAATTTAAAACAATGGAAAATAGAACTCGAACTGATTTAATTTTTTTCTTATTGTTATGTTTATTGATTCTTGTATAATACTCAGCCACTAGTCTTTGGCAGTGGCAGTAGACACTGAAAAATCAGACTAAAGGATAATGTTATTGTATCATCATAATAACAGTACACTTAACTGCACAGTGCAAGGTTATTTTTACTGGGCAGTGCTCCTTGCATTGTATTCTAAATCCAAGTTTATGTGTACAATTTTTGTGTCTAGTGCGTAGCACGTAGACACTATGTTAGAGTAAAATTCGATAAATACTTCATATACGGTAAGATATGATGTAATGTTCATATGGTTTCACCGAAGTTTCCCTTACGTGACTTGTTACATGAAGTATAAGATCAATGCGTAATGTAACCACGTCGATATTTTGTCGTTTACAACAGTCGGAGTATTCGGAATTGGGGCTCGATCACCGGAGCAGACGCGGAGCAAGCAAAGGGATATTCGGGACCAATTGAATCCAGGGAATGAGTCCGAGCGAAAGGTCTCGAGTAAGCTTATCTTCGTAAAAAATCATCTGCGAACGACGCGAAACATGATGCGAAGGACGCGAAAGGCAGTGAGTTTGGTGAGTAAACCAAGTTCTTTCTCACTTTTATGATGAATTTCTTTAAAGTTACTTTCCCAATATGCCACAGCTTTCGAAGTATGTGTCAATCTGGGGGAACGAAAAGCTTTAAAAGATGCTTTCAAGTAAGCTTAAGCTTACTCGGCTACAACGGAATAACGATGCTGCAATGTTGAGAGTGATCACTCCGGTGCTTCGAAAGAAAGAAATCAAGCTTCATAAGCCCCATTTGGGAAAAAAAGCCCTTCAAAGGAACAAATGAGCCCCGTTTGGGGATGATCGAGCCCCGTTTGGGGATTACAAAGCCCGTTGAGGAATTAAATAAGGGCCATGTGGGAAATGTATTTCATGTATTTCAGAGATATAGAAACTCAGCCGCCGCTGAAATGAAAACATCTTTCGTCGAGCAAACATCTACGAAAGCTGTGGCCTGTTTAGATGGAGAAAGTCATACTAGACCCATACTAGAAATACAATTAGTTCCCAGTTTGAAAACCATGTAAGCGTCAATCAAATGAAACCTTTCCATGCGATATTATAAATCAACATTGATGTAAGAGATTTTATATTTTGTGGGCTTGCTGTGAACATTGTGTAAGTAACACCAGCAGGTATTTCTCCTTCATCCTCACTCCACTGATCTTCAGTCTCAAGAACTTCATCACAATTACTACTGTTAACATTAAGTGTATTTTGTGACTGTGCATTTTGATTTTCAACAGTACTCCCATCTAATATACAGTTGTCACTATATTTTACTCTCCAGTCTTGATTAATTGTTATTCCTTCTTGTCTATACAGACTGCTGATAAGCCAGTTGGCTGCCTGGACAACTTTATGCGGTCTTATGTTGAAACAGTGCTGTGCTTTTGTATTGCAATCTTATCTTTAAATTCACCTTAATTGTCCCTGTTTCAGTGGGTAACCTTAAGTAACATATTGACAGTATCAGATACTTCTGCTGGTACATTTACAATAATGCGTGGGAATGTTTTTTTTTTTCTTAAGAATTTACTGGGATTCTTTTCTTTTGCTCCATTCCTATCAGTTTTCTAATGGTGCATCTCTTAAATTTATGTTATTAATTTTGTTGCAATTCATTGCTTTTTTATAGCGTCAGTGATTCAACCGTAAATATAACGTGAAAATAAGTTTAAGATTTTTAAAACAAGTATCTTGCATAAGATGTACATCAAGTTCAGATGTAAGTAATTCTATGACAGTTAATATTGTATAACTCATTCTGTTCCAGTTCTGTTACACTTCATGGATAATCAGTGAAACTAAACACTTCAGTTTGTCTTAATAAAGCATTAATTTTGAATTATTCAACCGTGTCTGCTGGTCCTTTACGTGTTTTCTTCTACATGTAATGTACCGTATTTTCTCAATTAAACGCCCCTGGTGTTTATTTCAAACTTGGCCTTGTGGACCCAGCGTTTCTTTGAATCAGCAGTTATTTCTCGGCCGCCATTTTTGAAGGGTTAATTCAAAATGCTATAATAACTGCTGCATACACTAAATACAATTACAAAACCAAACAATAGATAGCCTACATCACAGACGAACTGTAAACCACTGGATTCAAGCTACACCAGAGATGGTTACACAAATTCACATCATATCAACCTTGCACTAGACACATGTTCGCATTGCGGACCTATTTTTGTTGTTGTTGTTGTTGTTACTGTTTAAAAATTTCATTGTTCAAAGGTTACCTATTACCTGTCAATAGCTGAGTTCTTCCAATGCTGTTGAAAGGCCCATTTTCACCCACATGGCTTTGCGACTGTGTGTTGAGCTACTTCCCAAACAATAAAAGCAATCAAAAAGCCAAGTGAGTGAGCATGAGCCTTAAGGTGACTGGTAGCAGTTTCTAGAAGTTTCCAGCTATTACACTTAAATGGGTCAGAACTACAAATCTTTATCAGTGGCTGCTACAATAATAGTATCAAACAAGTGCCCAGTCATTGCAGAATAACTTGTAGTTATTACTGGTGACCATAACAACCATTCTTGGAGGTTACGGAGCTCCTTTTTGGAGTTAAAAGTGCTTGGAACTAAAATTAAGGTGTTTTTACAGGTTATGCCATTGTTATTAACCAGTAATGTTAAGAAAACAACCAGGGGAAAAACCTTCCACTCGTCCGCCTGTCTGAGACGAGTACATTTTGATCTCGGACAAGTGGAATTCCAAAAGCACTTGTCCAACGGGACGAGTAGAATTTACTGGATAATTTTTTTCCATTGAGTTCTAGGTTGCCCAAGCATCTCTGGACTTCTTTTCAGACTTTTTACCTTTCAAAACAAACGAGAAATCTCTCGACTTTCTGCAATCGAAGTGCCCAAGCGGAATAAATTAATAACGAGGCGTCAAATTACATTTGCACGTAATTTGCATAAACTTTCAAGTTGTGATTTTTGCGGATAACTTCAGAGAATTTGTTTGATGCCAGTATTGTAGCAGCAACTGAGAAATGTTTAGTATAAGAGCTGGAAACTGATGGAAACTGCTACCAGCCACCTGAAGTTGAGGGTATAAGAAAGGGGAATACCATTTTGTTTTAAATTGACATCAGGTTAGTTACAAAATGTTAAAATTTGATGATTAAGGATCATAACAGAACTCATATACATGTAAGTGCACAGTTGAAGACTATTGATAGCTGCCTTTCACTAAAATGTTGCATTCTTAAAAGTGCGTGTGAACAATTTTTTTATGCTTGTACTGTCTTTTTTTTTAAGTTTCATTGCTCAGTTAGGGATACCTATTAACTATTAAGAGTTGAGTTCTTAAAATGTTAATTAAGTTGATGTTGATAAAGTTGAAGTGCTGAATAAAGCAACGCTTCATTCATAATGTTATTGTGGTACATCAAGTTGTTCAAGTCTCTGAAAAACTAGTTCTAAAGCTTCGGTATAGATATCTGCACCCATTTCAGTTGATGGTCTCAGCGGATCCAGATGTTCCAAAACAAATGACTCCAGTAAATCTCCATGGCTAAGATTCACAGGGTCAATGACAACATGATTATCTCTTCCAGTGGGAGATGGTCCCTGGGGGTCATATCCATATATTTCCATATCAGATGGCTCTTCGTCTAGTAGTCCATGTGATAGTGGATTGTCAGCATGGAAGATGCCATTTGCCCACGTTTGGTACGGTGACCAGTTTCCCTCCGTACGTACCTTGTGGTGATTAAAGGCTTCACAAAACTCATCAAGGGCTTTATTGATTCTTGGAATGAAGATTAAGTGAAGAGTAAACACATGAATTGGATTATCTGTGTCGAGGATACCAGTGGACTCCATAGCATAGAATAGATAGTAATAAAAATGACAAACACACCTAAAAACATCTCTCCATAGTCTTTCAATGCGTTGGTTGTGAGTAGAGGGACCAGCAATAAAACTCCCCCTTCCCTCCCCCCTAGCTTGAACCATGGCATCACACACTAGGACATTTTCAACACCCTTGTCCACTCTTATTCTTGATGGCCAAAGGTTTCCATCACGATTTATGGCATCTAAGAACAGATCAAGTACAGTTTCTGCAAGATTGTTTGAGTTACATCTCAGAAACATTATTCTTCTCGAAAAGCCATCTATGCATCCGTGAATAACAATTTTCCAGCGTATCAAGGCGTGATGTCCATCTAAGTGCCACAGGGAGTTTGGCCAAGGTACCTGATAAGTCCTGCGTGAAACAACAACGCCCCATCGTAGTGCAGTATTCTGTGGATCCACTCTTGCCATGCTTTCTCTTATCCTTTTTCTTTGAATTCTGAAGCCAAGTGCTTTTATGTAACCTCCAACATAGCCCTGTCCAGTACTTCGTCCATGATCTGAAATGAAGCCTCGTACGATCTCGTCTAGTTCCTCGTCAGGCAAATGATGAAATCCTGTCATGTTTTGCAAACCATATTCTTCTACTCTCCTGTGAATCGTCCACCTCGAAACACCCAACATTTCTCCAATCTTAATCCAACTGAATCCCAATTCACGCAATTCTTCCAACATCTCAGCAGGAATGTCAAAACGTGGTCTTCCAGGAGTTTCCTTTTCCTCTTTTCCTGGGGCAAAACAATGTTCAGCAACAGTTTCTGGGGTGACAGGCTTAACTGCGATGTGATGATTTAAAGATGATAACACGTCCGCAAAAGCTGCTGCAAGTGAATCCAGCTCCTCTTTGTCACTTGTTCCAATCTCACGACAATCTGTTATCGATCTAAGCATCCTGATACTCTGATCGATAACTTCAGCATGCGCTTCGGCAGCTCCTTCGCCCACATCATTTTGGCAAATATATTCCGTTTTGTCCAAAACTGAGGCTAAAAACGCCGGCAGGTCTCTTCCAACGTCAAAACCTTCCTCGTCCGCCATATTGTATTTGCAATGATTCTTTCCCAGGCCCTTATCTTTCTGATCTGGCGACGTGACCCAGTCCCCGTGATTAAATGAATATTTTGACGGATTGAATTGAATGAATATATTGGGATTAAATTAAATGGATATAAAGCGATTAAATTAAATCAATCTAGACATATTAAATTAAATGGATTTTTTAAAAAATTCCATAAATATAAATATTAAATTGAACAAATAAAAAAAATATTTCATAAATATAAATATTAAATTGAACAAATAAAAAAATATTACATAAATGTAAATACTGAATTGAATATATATCAAATTATTGAATATTGCTACAATCGGCTTGCCATACCTGGGTTGACATAACAGAGGCATCTCATCTACATACTTTGTAAAATTGGATGCATTTTGTTGCAAGGCTCCACTTTCAGGGGAAAAAACTGGCCCCAATGTTTTCAACTACTTACTGGTAGTGCTCTATGGAGTGGGATTCAACTTACAATCATAAGAATACTTTTGATCGCTTCATGTGATATGTGAAAGTACATTCTTCTAGACTAAGAAAGTAAAAAAATCTAAATTAAAATAATTATCTTAAATTAAAAGTTAGGCGCCAAATGATCGAATCCAGTCGCATTGGTGACCCCACAGGTCGCAAGTATGAAACTAGTCATTTGCTTTCAAAATGAATGAGGTTACGGAAAAATGATTAAATAGTAATGACCAACAGCTTGAAATCTTTGTAGAAGGTGAGCTCAAAAAGGTATAGTGAAACCCCGTCATTCCGACCATCATTAAGGCATCACAATCTGGTCATATAAACATTAAAGTAAAAGTAAAGTCGCACATGAGCCTGATGGCCCACACGGCCGGAGCTTAACCCGGTTTCTGTAGCATGAAGCAACTAGGAACATTGCTACTCCCCCCTGGATGGGATGCTAGTCCATCGCAGGGTTATCCCCAGCATTTTGTCGCCGGTACCCATTTATACACCTGGGTGGAGAGAGACAGTGTGGAGTAAAGTTTCTTGTCTAAGGAAACAACACGACGACAGATAAACATGGTTGCCATTAAATGAGATTGGTCTAAAGTAAAAAGATTTTGTTCAGCTCAAGAAAAAGTGGCTGTATTAATGGGTTGGCCGTTAGGTGGGGTTCCAATGCGTATGTACCATATGGGCATGGAAGCTTATTGAAGCTCCTCCAAAAAATAGCAGGTTGCAATCTCAAGTATTTGTTTGATTTCCTCCTTTATTTGCAAGGTATTGATTGCCTAATAAGACTTTCAAGGCGAACACTAACCAAAATGAAAGTCAATTTTGTGCTGGAACAATGTCCAAGCACAGAATGATATTGGTTAAATTAGTCAGAAATTAGCAGGAATTTGGTTGGATAATGTCAGATGACCATGTGTTGTTTCCAGCAATGTAATTCCAGAGGCTTGATTTTGTGCTCATTGTACATGTATGTTTGTTATTATTCTGCTATTGCAGATACCACCGAATTGGTGTTATAGTGCTGTTCCTTCATGACATCAATGACGTTTTCCTGGAATTCTCTAAACTCTGTGTGGCATTCAGGACACGCAATGGAAAGTACCACCGTATATCAGATATTCTCAGTTCTGTTGGTTTTCTTACATTCACAGCATCATGGTAAGCCTAGTTTTAAAAAACAAGTTCCAATGATTTAAGCTTAACCCTTTAAGCCGTAAAAGTGATCAGCATCAAATTTCTCCTTGTAATATTAATGCCTTAACAATCAAAAAGGTCACGAGAATTAAGGACATGATCACAAGATGAGTTCTCTTGATATCCAAACAATTTCTCCCCACTACTTCTATAGGAAATGTATAGGACTAGAAATGAGAATTTAATTTTTGATGTTAGGGCTTAAAGGGTTAAGTACCCGGGCGCTTATTTACTTCTGGTAACTCAAGGGAGGCGTGCTTATTGGAGAGGGGGCGCTTACAGTGTATTTCTTTTTTTTTTTTGACAAAAGCATGCCATTCAAGCACTAAAAGGCACTTTCATGAACAATTGCAGAAAATACAATTTAAATAGTCATACAATGGTTTGCATTAAGTCAGAACAGTGGTAACAATGGCTTGCAGAGTCAGAAACTAAATTTTGCTACATGCATTGTTGCTCAATGTCTTCAATGTCAAGTGCTCTCTCCAAATAAACAGGTTTATTTAACCCTTTGGTGACTGCCCCAAAAATGGCTGTTTTTGACATATTTTGCTTGAAAGGAGGCTACTTCTTTGTTTTTCAACTGATTTTGGTCTACAATATCTTATTGTAAAGCTAAGTAAATGGACATCAATAATATGTTGTTTGGTTTCCTTCATTTGTTTTAATTAATTAATTAATTAATTAATGCTAATTAATACACCTGTTGCTTATCAAAAATTGCCCAGGAAACTGATTTGGAAATCAAAATTGTAAAAAATACAAACATGCATAAGGCCACACGAGTGAAGTTGGAACTATAACATTCAAGTCTTGTTTTGTTTAGAATACATAAAATCGCTTTTCAACCTATGTAATGAATGAACAAACACATAAAAATGGACAACACGATCTTTCGAAAAATTTTATTCAAATCTCCATAAGTTTATGTTTAAAAGAAAAATGTGAACCATTTATAGCGCATCGAGGCCAAGCTGTCTTTGATGAAAGAAATCATGAAACAACTGAATTTGAGCCTGTTTTATAAACAATTCTCCAAAACTAACAAGAACACAAAGAAAAAGTCAATCACAGATTGATATCAACATAAATTCCCATTGAAAAATGTAATTTGTTCAAGAAATTCTTTTATTACATCTCCGCTTCTTCAGTTCTGAAATCCGATGTGAGAAATATCTCATTGCCTTCGTTCCTGAAAAAACTTGACTACTGTAGTGAGATTAAACCACAACATCGTGCAACAGCAAGTTCTACATTTGTACCTCTTATTACTTTTGGCTCATGTGCAATTATATGCTGTTCTGTAAAACAGCATAAATTATAGAACCAGGCATGAAACATGTTTTAAAATTAACAATGACGGTAAGTGTCAAACAACATATGTTTATGATAAACATGTTTTGACAAAACGTGATTTCTCTAAACATGTTTTGGTGGTGATGTGAACATTTTTAAAACACAGCATAAGCTTTGTATTCATGAATATCCGAGTTGCAACTTTCATTAATCTAATTTTACAAATCTTTTTTTTTTCAGGTTTTATTGTCGTCTGTACCTCTATCCAATCAAAGTGCTCTATTCTTGTGGCTGTGGTGCCCGTCCGTACATGCCTTATACAGCTCCATTTTACTTCTTCTTCAATGCCATGCTGTGGATTTTATTTGGCATGAACTTATGGTGGTTTCAGTACATGGTTTTGCTCCTAATTCGTATAGTGACAGGAACGAGTCATAGTGTGGAAGATGTACGAGAGATTCCAAAGAACAAAATGGTAAATGGAAAAATGGTACAAAATGGAGATGTTTCAACTAGTGATAATGTCAATTATGGTAAGGAACACAGTGTAATCTGCATTAAAGTGGATATAACCCCCAAAAATAATTTTTTGGCTTACAAAAATCTTACTATTTTTCTGATCAAAATACTGCAAAAAATTTTGATTTTGCTTAAAACCCCGATTTTTTATGGCCCACCAAAGTTCGGCTTTTCAAAATCACCGCCGCGTTTTAGAAGGCTGGGACCGAGTGATGTGACGGAAGTATGTTCCCCGTGGTGTCGTCTAGTGTTATCTCAGTCAAGATACCCAGGAGTCTGAAATTTTTATTGAATTTACACGAAATATCTCATTTAATTCTTCTGAGAATAGTCAATCTTTGTTTAGAAATATCGAGCGATTTCAAATATTATTATCTTGGCTTCGAAGTTAAAGAAATTGTTTGGCTTGGGCACACTATAAAATCTTGATGGTTTTGACACTTAGAAAAAATTTGTGATGACTCGCCGAGTCAACTCTCACAGGAATATCTCCACAAAAATTATCACTGAAACCTCTCGAGAATATTCAATCTTTGTTCAGAAATGCCAAGCGATTCTAAATTATGTTTTCGTTTTGTAAAGGACAAATTCTCCTACACTGTAGCTATAGAATCTCAACTGACGGCACGGTTCTGAAGGTTTTCAAAATACTAGATACCTGGCAGTCTGAAATTCTCATCGAATTCTCACCAAATATCTCATTTAACTCGAACAGAATAGTCTCAAGTGAGAAAAGTCGATCTTTGTTAAGAAATCTCAAGCGATTAAAAACATTTTGGCTTCTCTTTTTGGAAGTGTTTTCAAAAGCTAATCAATTATTATAAGTTACATAAGTCACATGGAAAGACAAGTCAGAGACGAAACTAAAGGGCAAAACTACTTTGGAAAAATCTCCACTGATTAATTCTTCAACTAAAATCAAAATTGATGCCAACCCTGGGTTAGCTTAACCGTACTTTGAACAACCTGGCCAGTAGAGTTTATTCTGGGCAAGGGGGGTGGGGTGGGGTGGACGGACCTTCCAATGGACTAGTATCCCATCCAGGGGAGAGTACTTATACTGTCAGTCACTTAAGGCTACAGACACTATGTTAAGTTCCAGCAGTTTCAAGTCACTTAGCTCTTAAATCTTCACCCTTCTTTTTATTTAAGAAACTGAAGACAAAGCTAGCACCACCAGGTCCTCCTCTGTACAAAATTGTAACAGGCCTTACACTTACTTCATTGTTTTGCAGCTATGCAAAGCAGCTGTAGCAGCAAAGAAGATAACAAAAGAAGGGACGAACATGTTGACTATATTACAGAAAAAGAACATAAAGAGCAGTTCCGTCGCAGACAGCCACGCACCAAACCAGCAAACCCATAGAATGATGTATGTATTATCACATGTTGTTCCAGGAATTATCCATACCGCCCACTCCATGGAAGGACATTGGAAATTCCAGAGGGTAGAGGGGTCTCAAAAGTCTACGTTTTTAGAGGAAAGTTTGGTGCCAAATTGGCCAAATTCATAGTAGAGACGGAAAACCGTCTTGGACGGGAAACTCGTCTACAGACAGAAAACTTGTCTGATATGAATCCGGTGAAGGACAATTTCCCGTCTCAAATTTATCTGTCTATTTTTCCGTCTAAACCGACAGAAAAATAAGACGGGAAACTCGTCTTAGACGGAAAACTGTCTTAAATTCATATTAGACGCGATAATCACAACAACTTTTTTGCGCTATGCGCTTGCATGCACTAGGAAAAGACTGGAACTAGAAAGACAGCAACTGTTTCTGGGTAAAAAAAAAATGGCGCCCAAGAAGAAGGTCACTGAGAAGCAGTCTCATGAAGACGATTTACCGTCTTTAAATTCCTATCAGACAGTATTCTCTCTGATAGAATTCCGTCTGTGACAAGTTTCCCGTCTTCTAATATGAATTCGGCCATTGGTGGTTGGGGTATAAATCAAAAAACCTTTTGTGATGGAGGTATGGATATTTTCTGGAACAACACATTACTATTGCCTTCTTGAATACCCTATTCGTACTAATTTTTGCGCATACTTAATTTCGCGAAAATTCGGGAGCTGTATTTCACGAGTATTAATTTTTGGATTCCAGAAAAAAAGTAAACAAATTAAAGTGTATTTAATTTCGTGATTTTCCTGTTTCTTTAATCTTCCAAGTCCTAAAAGAATGTTCACAAAATAGCTATATAAAGACCACTTACCATGACAAATATCAAGAGTTACGCGCTTTTTACTTTTACGAGGTGGCATTGTCAATGTTGCTAACTAAAGGTTCTTGAGTCAAAGTGCCAAAGATCACCTCAACCTTTATAATTTATGTATTGTTTTCTTATACAGTAAAATATGGTATTAAATTTCACGATTTATATTTTTACGCTCTCTTTTTTTCTTGAGTATTTTTGCGATTTTTTCAAAATGTGAAAATCGCAGAATTTAGTGAGAATAAGGCACAACCTTCAGCACTTTGTATATTGTTGCCTTGTAAAACTTCACAAATGTAATAACGGGAGACCTACATGAACTGTCATTGTAAATATTCGAACTACTTTTCCCCATCAGGTTATGACTGGGCTATTTATGCAAGCACAAATCAGGATGCTCCTTAATAGGGCAGGACTGTGAGAATTTTTCTGACTAATTGCCTCTTGTAACTGGAAATGGCAAGTTTGATCAGTGATCACTGTAAAATAAGATTGGTAACTGGCACTTAAAGGGCTGAACAGGGCTCGAAATTTAAAAAAATTCGCAATTTGCGAGTAATTCCTAAAATTTAGTCACAAGTTTGAAAATTTTAGTCGCAAAAAAAAAAAACAAGACTACTACTACCAGAACCGGAAATGAGAAACATGAAATTTCTGCGAAAGTCTGAAAAAGTGCGCCCGTGATACACTAACGTTAACGGAGCATGAAATCAACGATTAAGTCACGCAACATTCAACGTGAATTTCACAGGATTTTTCGGATAAAATTACAACTACCAGTTACAAGTAAGACACAAGACTGTTGAATATAATTCATTTATTAGCTAGGCCATAAAACAGTTGCAAAATCACAACTATTAGACAAATTTTAGTTGCAAAAGCGAAATCTTTAGTCGCAAATGTGCCCGATACAGGCGCAATTTTGAGCCCTGCTGAAAGCATCACCTAGCTTTAAAATCAATTTTTGTTGTCATTTTGCTCAGACCGGGCTCATAATAATATAAGAGGCCAAGCCAGACATAACAAAAATACTGACCATACACTTATTGATTGAGTGGGAGGGCTGGACGGGAAAATATTTGGCTTGAGGTCATGGCGTACGGACCGAGCGCAGCGAGGTCGGTGCGCCATGACCGAGAACCAAATATTTTTGTGTCTGGCCCGACGTAACTCGGTCAATAAGTATCTTATAATATGACTAGAAAGTACAAGAATAGTTGTGCAGTGCAAGGTCACTTGAACTCAAGCGCGGCCGGACGGCTTTTTCCAGACCGGCTCATGTCATCCCGTCCGGCCCCGCTCACGTCACCTTGCGATTCCATTTTCTGTAGGAATGTGTCACTGGGGCCGTACGGTCATATTATAAAATAAAATAATATGTTGCTCAACATGTTACATTTTACTGGTAATTAAAAAAAAGTTGTTCAGAATTTGATAAAAGGTGGTTATGTCCCACCCCTCAGTTATTTTGAAACAAAACAGTTCAATTTGCTGCTATAATAGACCTTAATTTATTATTCAATAAACATATTAATAATTCTAATGATTATTTATAATAATTATTGTAATTTTGGAACTTATAAAACAGCAGCTTAAAAATTGTGTTATAATAATAAATTAGAATATAAATATATTCATTGGTAAAATTTTCAAATGCAAAAGAAGGCCAATGCAATGCATATTAGTATTTTCACAAAAATAAAATTCTATGAAAATAAAATTCCTTTTCATGTTTAATCTCCTTATTCTTAACTCATGTATATGTTGTGGTTCAATTTTATCCTTGGTTCAAATTTTATTTTCCTTTGTTTAAAACTCATTATCATACATTGTGCAGTTCCAGAAAATAACCATACTCCCCCCACGGAAGGTTTTTTGTTTAGCACCCCCGTACCCCAGGAAATTCCAGTTTAGCTTCATACATTGCTTCTAAAATGTTGGCTTTTAAGACCCCCCTCCCCCTAGGAATTTCCAATGACCTTCCATGTGGTGGGTGTGGATTTTTTCTGGAACTACACGTTACCATAGCCAAAAACAAAGGAAAATAAAATTTGAACCAAGGATAAAACTGAACCACAGCATACACAAAGAGTTGAACAAGTTGTTAAATTTGGGTAAAAACTTCACTTGATTTCTCAATCATTCACTCGATCAGCTGTAAAGTTTGAGCCCACAATATGTAATGGTCACCTGCCTTATTCATGGGGATGACATTGGAGGGAGGGGAGGGTGGGGAGGGTGGAGAGTTGGATGCAGGAGGTGCCGGGTTGGTGGAGAGGGAAGGGGTCTGAAGGTGTGCAGAGCTGGCTCATACAGTGCTGTAGGAGCCTTTGATTTGACTGAATTTATAACTTTTAAGGCATATAATGTGTTCCAGGCCTTTCTTTCCAGATATGGCAAGGTATAAATTGAACCAACATTTCTTTTATTCACAGTTGAAAGATGTAGTAATTATTCTTGATTGATTACATGTACAGTAATGTATGCTCCATGTTTTATCTTAAGGGTGGAGTGTCAGTTCATTCAACAGCTTTCTTGCATCATATTCTAGCAGTCATATTCTAAATGATTTTAAGAAAGTATAATTGTTTGGTGAAAAATAAATAACAATTTGTCCATTATGCTTCATGTGCCCCTGATCAATAGAAGCCTCGCTCCTGTGTAAACCAAGACAATAAGAGAGGCGGGTGAAGCATAATGAACTATTATAGCGCGAAAGCGCGCATGATATCGCCTAATACTTAGCCGACGAGGCCGCATAAATGTGAGAAAAAGTTGTGCAGTTTGGTTAAATACTTCTAAGTTATATTCCAAGTTGACGTGGCCCTCCCCGCTTCATTTTAGACCTAGGGTTTCATAAAGGGATTGGTAACTAAAAATCATGTACATTACACTGTTTTAGTCTTTGTCTAGATTTGGTTACCATAATGTGTCAACTGTTTCATTTTATCATTTTTCATGAGGATGGTCAATGTTAGAAATAATAAATAAATAATTCAACTATCACATGTTGTTTACCACTTATCATATAGCAATACCTTTATTGACAATGTCATGACTCTGTGGAAATGGGGTGCATTTCCAGTTGGTAATTAGACAAAATAATATTTATCTTAAAAATAAATTTTTATTGCTAGAATTGAAACCAGTTGATCAAGGCAACGTTTGTTTCAATTAATTGATGTCATCTGATATCTAAACTGATATCTCATTGACAGTGCCACACGCCCTACCATGAGCTCCCAACAAACTTGTTTTACAAGTTTCCACGATATCACCAGCTTATTAATAATTCTTACATTTTGTAATTGTGGATACATGTGAAGTAATGAGGTGATTAAAATCTTTGTTTTTTGTAACTAAAGGCTCAGATGCAACTTCACTTACAATGTCGCGCACAACAACATTTTTTTTGGGTGTCACGATGCAATTTGTTGTGCACAGCGTCACAAAAGTAGAACTCAATTCTACTGCAACTGTTGTGTGCAATGTTGCAAGAAAAGCTGCACTGTGTTGTTATATTATTACATGTTATTGTGGTCAGCTTTGCAAGGAGTGCAATTGAATTTGCACTCTCTGATTGGCTTAACTTGTGAAAAAGTTTGTTGGGTGTTCGTAGTATTAGGCACATCGCACTGTAATCAATTCAACAAAATTTATTACAACAATTAATATGGTAACTTTAAGTGTCACAGTTATTAGTTGGCCAAAATATGCCTTCTAATCTGGGGCTATTTCACTTAAAATAATGTTATAACAGAACAATTTAAAATACAATGAGAAATGTACTCATAAATTTAATACAAGACTAAAATTATTTTTAAAAAAATATATAATTTTCTTAAATTATGGTATGCTCATACTTGCTATTTAATACGTACAATTTTTTATTAAGTTTAATGTCCTTTAGAAGTTCTAGTCAATCACTATCAAGAGGGAATTCTTGCTTGCTTTGCTTTGTACCACATACAAATCAATAAAATAATAACCAGGGAATTTTTTTTTAAAGAAATTAAAGTTTAATTTTATGCAGTAGTAATGTGTAATATCCCTTTGCACATTACTACTGCATAAATGGTCAAGAAAACTAATTACAGATAAATAGCCCTTATGCATGTTTACATCAGACTAGCCAATTTTACCCCCAAGCCTTGCTTTTGAGGTGTAAACCTGCTACAATCTCATCAATGTATTCTTAAAGGAGCAAAGTTGGAAAGAATACCTGCTCAAAACAAATGTGAATTTATCAATCTCCTCTCATCACAAAATCAAATAATAGGGACTGGGTTCAAGTGTCCTGTTAGGTTGTAAATGGTCGCTTATTTTCATAAGGTGTAAGTAGAAATGTTCATTGAAAATGAAGGGTGATAATAATTGTGATAATGCAAATTACATGTATGTAATTAATGTGACAGCTTTGGCTGTATATAATTATTACAGGTGTAATATTTTTTTGGTGATTATTAAAATTCATAAAATTGGACTACTTTTGTGGTAAATGTCTTTTTTCCTTTTCTTTTGAGGTAGAGTGTGAAGTTAGATTATGTCATGAATGCTTTTCCCAAAATGATAGTTTGTACCCCTTAAGTAATTTCACACCAGCATAGTTGCATGCAATATTGGGATGATGGGAGCAGAGCCCGCCTGGGGAGCAGAGCGTATAACAACAGGACTGAAATAAGACGGAAAAGTGCTAAAAAGCGTTTTATTGATAACTGGTTGACTTAAGTACAGCAATTTAACCGGGAAACAGTACAATAATGCTCAAATCTAAAACAACTTGGATAAAACTCGATTGAAACAGTTCTCAAATAAGAACAAATCGGCGAGCAGTTACAATACAGTCGCTTCAAGCATTCACAGGGAAATGGTCAAAACTATTATACTCGGACAGAACCCAGTGTTTTGGTCTCTTTATGTACCTATCCAACCCCGCCTCTCCCCCACCTAAAAAGATGGTGCCTCGTTGGTACGGCCCCCAATCTATCAGGAGTAGAAACCGTTTTACTAGAAATGCAGGCTTCATGCACACAGCATATGAAAGTCTTATCACAATCTATCTACCTCAATAAATGGTGTCCATCAGGCTCATCAGATGGGTGGTACCTTGCGTGGGGTTGGGGGGGGGGGGGGGGGGGGGGGGGAGGAGGCTTTAACTTAAGCCTTATTTCTTCGCAAGATAAGGGTCTTCCTTGGATCCGCTACTGCAACCCCCTACACAAGGTGGGTCCTTTTCGAGTATACTTGTTTTGAGCACTTCCCTTAGACTAAACAAGCCACTAGAAAGCATTCAGCAAAGTGAGCACTAACACAGGATAAAAGAACATGGAGTAGCACGATGCAGAACTGGTGGGTGAACCAGTGGGTTTTGTTACGGCATCGTTGGGGTTCTCGCCACTGGGGAACTTCATCACCATGCAGTTCTTGCTCGTTTCATAATAAAACGATTTCCCCCACATTTTGTTGCATAAGCCTTTGCCATCTTTGTACATCTGAAAAAAAAAAACGACAGAAGTGCAATTCATACAAGTTGATGAGTGAGCATAGAGTCTCATGAAAACTTGTTATGGTAAAAAGGTAAAATCGCAGACGCACAGATGACCCACAAGGCCGGAGCTTAACCCGGTTTTCATCGTAGTGTTACCCCAATCTTGGGTGGAGAGAGATAATGTGGAGTAAAGTTTCTTGTCTAAGAAAACAACACGACGGCAGAGACCAGGCTCGAACCACCGACCTTCAGGTTGAAAGTCCGACGTGCTAACCACACGCGCCTCCTCCAAACATGGTAAGAGCGTAATCGCGCACGGGATAGCCCCCTACGCAGACGTCCTTAGGGCTCGTCACGCAATCTTTCCTCCCCAAAAGATTGTGTGACAAACCCTAAGGACGTCTGCGTAGAAGGCTACGCACGAGACGAAGACAAACGAAAAGACGCGAGACCATGTAAAAGTTGAAAAATGTAGAAAAATGCGAGAGAGAGTCTAAACGTGCTCTTGTGAACTGCCCTCATCTCGTTGTTATAACCTAATCTTAACTCTTTTTCATTTACAAATATCTTTCTTCTCGATAAATCTGTTGGTTGAAAGGTACTGTGTGAGTACTTGCTTCGATCAGGAATTATTAAAGCCCGGGGAAGACTCAATTGATAAAATTCAGAGATAATATTCGATAAAATTAGTTAATCATATCGGAAATTGATAAAAATCGATAAAAGGGTTGGTCTCAAATAGACTAAATGCCCGGCAGTCAGGAATTTTCACAAAATTTTCACTGAAAGGCTCTTTCAAATCTTTTGAGAGTATTCGATGTTCGATTAGAAATGTCAAGCGCTTCCAAAAATTATTTTGCTTTTCCAGTTGACGAAATATCCAAGCTTGGGCATACTATAAGATCGCTATGTTCTCGACACTTAGAAAATTTCTGCCGAGACTCTCAGTCAGAAATTTTCACAAAATTTTCACTGAAAGGCTCTTTCAAATCTTTTGAGAGTATTCGATGTTCGATTAGAAATGTCAAGCGCTTCCAAAATATAATTATGCTTTTCCAGTTGACGAAATATCCAAGCTTGGGCATACTATAAGATCGCTATTTTCACGACACTTAGAACATTTCTGACTGCCGGGCACGGTCTGAAATAGACTAAATGCCCGGCAGTGAGAAATTGTCATAGAATTTTCACTGAAAGGCTCTTTCAAATCTTTTGAGAGTATTCGATGTTCGTTTAGAAATGTCAAGCGCTTCCAAAAATTATTTTGCTTTTCTAGTTGACGAAATATTCAAGCTTCGGCATACTGAAAGATCGCTAAGTTCATGACATTTTAAAATGTCTGTAGACTGCCGGGCACGGCCTCAAATAGACTAAATGCCCGGCAGTCAGAAATTTTCACGGAATATTTCGTCAACTGGAAAATCAAAATAATTTTGGGAATCGCTTGACATTTCCAAACGAACATCGAATACTCTCAAAAGGTTTGAAAGAGCCTTGAACATTTCTCACTGCCGGACATTTAGTCTATTTCAGACCGTGCCCGGCAGTCTGCAGAAATGTTCTCAGTGTCGTGAACATAGCGATCTTATAGTATGCCCAAGCTTGGCTATTTCGTCAACTGGAAAATCAAAATAATTTTGGGAATCGCTTGACATTTCTAAACGAACTTCGAATATTCTAAAAGGTTTGAGTTAGACGTTAAGTCGAAATTCCGTGAAAATTTCTGACTGCGAGTCTCAGCAGAAATTTTCTAAGTGTCGAGAACAAAGCGATCTTATAGTATGCCCAAGCTTGGATATTTCGTCAACTGGAAAAGCAAAACAATTTTTGGAAGCGCTTGACATTTCTAAACGAACATCGAATACTCTCAAAAGGTTTGAAAGAGCCTTTCAATGAAAATTTTGTGAAAATTTCTGACTGCCGGGCATTTAGACACGGCGAATTTTTTATGCAATTAGCGTTATCGATTTTATCGATTTAACAAATTTACACCGGTTTTCCGTGGTGTGGACTCTTATTTACCACGATTTACGTCATCGCATGGTCAAAATGTTGTGGACTCACGAGGCGCAGCCGAGTGAGTCAGCAACAAATTTTGACCATGTGATGACGTAAATCGTGGTAAATGAGAGTCCACACCACGGAAAACCGGCGTAAATTTGTTTTTTACAACAATATTTATAAAAAAATCCAAGGAAAAATCGAAGTCTTGTTACAAACGTGACAGCAAAGAAAGAGCAAGCATTGTCTATAACTTTCTCGCAATCTGATTGGTTTTTTTCAAGCGCGCGTGATGTTAGCGTCAGCACCGTTGTCTGGACTCTCATTTACCACTCACGTCGACCAATGAGATTGCTAGTTTAGCAGCAATTGTGGTAAAAACTAGCTTATCTTACAATTTATCAAAACGAAATCAACAAAAGATATAAAGGAGCTCGCAAAAACACTAATGACAACTTCCTTAACCGTTCATCAATAAAATTTACTACATCTTTTCTAAAGTCATAAAAAAAAACGATAGTTCAATAGCGATTAGGGAAACCACAGATTTCGTGCTATATCTCCTGGATACGATTAACTGTGGTCCCCCAAAAATAAATGTCACGCATATACTGCGCATATGTAATGTAATAAATATGTTGCACACACATGTTATACCTTAGTCATGCCTTGCGAAGACATTTAGCTTGTTTCCAAAAAATCCGTAAAAAGTTCTATGGTTTACGTTAGGTATAAATGCAATCATATACATGTAACTGTTACTTGTAAAACTCCCTGATGAAGTCCGCGATAGTCGGACGAAAACGCGCAGGAGATAATAGATCAGTTTTACAAACTTATTAAAGTTCGTAAAAGTGCTGCTCACTAGCCGCTTTTCAAAAGCGTAAACCAACGAATAAATACTAAATTTCAATTGATTCTATAACAATCGATAAATCCGATAAAATCAATAACGTTGAAACTTCACCAGCGTGTGAGTATCGATTTCTATCAATTGATCGATAAAATCGATAACGTTTAATTTAAATTATCGATTGATATCGATTTATCGAACCATTTTCTGATATCGATTTTTGTCGATTGACTACCCGGGTTAAAGATGTAGAACTGAAACTGTCTAAAGTTTTGAATGACCTTTACGAAACAGTATATTACTTCTGTAATTCGGAATCTACGGCAATTGCTAACAAATGTAAATATAAAGAATAAACTAAACTAAAAGCGAAGTTTTGGATTTCTTGAAGAAGACCGCCATATATTAGGGCAGTTTTCAGTGTGTCGTAAAATCAAAACCATAGCAAATACTCTGACCTGTAGTCACAACAGGCGCAGACAAATCAATGAACCAATAAGAACTCGAAGCAAATTCACGTGACCGGCACCCAGCGCGAGAAAACACATGTAAGCACTTCATAACTTGTTTTCGTTTTACTTCTGATTAGTTGAGAAAGTGGCGCGAGATTTATTAGCCAATCACAAAAAGCATAGCGATGTAAAACCAAGCAACTGCAAAATTACTCTGGACACTCAAAAGTGCGCTATATTTTCATTACCTCAGAAAAAGTACGACAGCTGGAACTAGTTGGACAGCTATAGACATTGGAAGAATAATTAAAATCCATCAGCCAGTTTTCGGCACAGGTGTAGTCGGATTTGCACGCATCAAACCATTTGTCGCAGTAGTTTGCACATATGGGTACACCTTCCAGTTTACCCTTCCCAGTGTGCCACTTGATGAGGTTCGGTTCACACTGCCAAAAACATTCTTCGTTTTTTATGTAATTTTCACATTCCTGCAGGAAAGAAAAGAACCAAACTGAAACCTAAACTTCCATATATTAAAAAATAAAAATAAATGTATCCTTGTTGTTAACATTAAGTAATGATCCGCATAAGAAGGAAAGTGCTAAACGGCAATGCACGATGGAATGTCAACTATTTTCATTGTTACAACTAGTGATCTCATTGGCCGAGACTCAAAAACCGCTAAAAAGTTTTGAGACCCAATCGCACAACATGCAATTTTTAAAAGATATTGTATTTGGGGAACTTCATCAAAGAAGCAAAATTACTAGCCATTGTCTTCTGCTATTCTGATTGGTTAAGCACGAACATTTCCTAAAATATGTTTGACGCAAATGGATTTTCTGTATTTTTATAATGAAATATAATTATGAACCAATCAGCCCCTCCTCTATTCTTAAAATCAAATATATTTTATGTGGGAAAGAGCCATTGCCGCAGAACAATGAAGTTTACTATAGTTCTTATGTGAAGTATTACTTAATATATATAGATAGGCTGAGCCTAACAGCGTAGCTCTTTGAACAGAAAGCCGATGATAAACAAAACTGAGGTGAAAGGTCGGAAGCACAAGAATAAAATTGACGCCCGGGCTATTTTTTTAATTTTAACAATTCTCAAAAACAGACTTACGCGACATTGTAGTTTTAGCGGTTTTCTACATATTTCGAAAACCGCGAGATAGATTTTTTTAAAACGTTTATGGTCGTTTCTTTATAATATGAACAACATTGTCTCGAAGTTTCATCTTGATTGAAACATTGCAACATGGTCAAATAAAATAATAAAGTTCACCTAAAACACGATTGAGACTGTGTTTTGATTGCACGGTTAAATGCGCACAAAGACGCTTTAATTAATTCAGGTGAAGCGTAACGCATTTCTGCGTGACCATCATGTTTTGCGGAGTAACGTTAGGGGCTGTGTTCCACGTTATTTTTATCATTCTTACGAATAGACCAGTTCCGATATATTAAAATTCATACTTGGCTCCGAGGCTTTGGGGAATAAAACAAAAGAAATCACATTGAGGTTCAGCGTTGAATTATTCATTTCTTTTGTTTTATTCCCTAAGCCTCGGAGCCAAGTATGAATTTTAATATATCGGAACTGGTCTATTTCAGTCGGACGTTTATTTGACAGCAGGTCTTTTATTCGCATTTGACGTGCACTGGACAGTGACACTCTCGGCATTTTGAATTGCAGGGAAACGAAAAAAGTCAACGTGATTTGCATAATTCTCGACACGCAGAAATGCGTTACACTTCACCTGAATTAATTAACGCATTTTTGTGCGCCTTCAACCGTGCAATCAAAACACAAAGTCTCAATCGCGTTTTAGGTGAACTTTATTATTTTATTTGACCATGTTGTAATGTTTCAATCAAGATGAAACTTCGAGACAATGTTGTTCATATTACAAAGAAACGACCAAAAAAGTAAAAAAAAAAACAGTCTATCTCGCGGTTTTTTAAATATGCAGAAAAGTGCTAAAACTACAATATCGAGGACTCAGTCAAAAAACTATGGTTTCCTATAGAAAATCGAATCTCCAAAACTAAAACGAGAAACGCTTTCAAATTTTTATAGTTTCATCTCATACGCTAAACACACATTTTTAAACTTTTATTAGCTTAATTGAGGAACTTATGGATGTGCTCATACACATGCAAAATCACAACTTCGAAATGTTTTACTGATTTACGTATACTCAAAATATGCTTGACAAAAGTTTCTAATTTTTACATTTTTTGTTTGCCATATGTCATAGTTTATCGTAATAGTTTTGATTTTTCTAGATGCCATCGCAATCGCTTGGAATTTAGACTCAAGTGATTTCAATGTTTCTCGTTTATCTCCGCAATTTTAAATGCGATTTACAAAATTGTTACACATTTATAAACTTCAAACTAAGTACAATATTTTTGGTAAGTTTCATACTAATTCAATAAAGGAACGTTAGTTAAACGGCCGCTCAAAAATGGTCAGTGCGGCTTTATGGAAACTGTCCCTCCACTGCTTGGAAATTCTTTAAATCTCCGCTACTTCAGTTCTGAAACCCGAAGTGACAAACATCTCCAACATTGCTCCCATCCTCGAAGCAAGATTTTATCCCTGAAAGCTCTTCTTTTTCCACTATAGCGGCTTGAGTATCCCTTAATTAGTATCCCTGTCTTGAGCAGCAAACCGCGAAAAACTGCAGAAAAATAAAGACTTTAATAATTTAAATGGTTTTCTCCGCTAAACACAGCAGTGTTTTCCGGAGTGTTTTACCAGGTGACATGAAATTGCAAAGATCTCAGATGTTATGTGGCGTCATACGCGCATGTTTTACGACGGTATACGCGCCCACGAGTTAGCCCTGCGCGACGGCGGGCACACAACGCGCCCGCGAAACATTCCGCTAGCCATGACCATGAAAAGTGACGGGCATGGGTTCTATTATAGAGCGTTTTCACTGACGTCATATCAAAATTCAGAAGCCGTTTTCGATTCCAAAATGTTAGTGGAATTGTAGGGAGTGTAAAACTACACATCTAGGCCAAATTTTGAAGCGTAAGAGAATTTAGTTCAAGAGTTATAGGCGAACGAGTGTTAGACATTTTTAGTAAGAAATGTATGGAGCGGCCATCTTGGTGTACCACTTTGGAACACCAAGATGGCGGCCAAAAATTCAAAGCCTTAAATACACCAAAAATATCATCACAAAATATTGTATTTATTATAAACGCCATTAAATCTGCTCATAAGCATCTATAATTCAAAAATAACTTTCAACTGGTTCAATTTTGTTAATTTTCACGGCTTATTTGAAATAGCGTGACGGATTGCGTGACACATTTAAAACCTTTATAAATCGGAAGCAAAACATCGTTAAAACCTGAATTTTACAATAACTGTGCGAATTCTCGCGCGCTGATTGGCTAATTTTTATTATCAATAAGAGTACAGACGCATAAAACGATAAAACTGACGCCATCAGCGAAAGTTTTTCCAAACTTGTCAGCGCTGCGCTTTTTGTGGCGAGAATTCTTTCACAAATCCAGAATTATTCAATGAGAAAATCGTCCAAAATAGATGAGATGAACCTCAAGAAGCTAAAACACAACCTTAAAGCGGAAAGATGAAGATGTTTGTTGAGTTTGCTGTGGATCCACTCGCCTGCGGCTCGTGGATCCACAGCACTTTGACAATGTTATGACGAATTTTATCATCAATAACAGGACAGACGCATAAAAAACTGACGTCAATTTGTTAAACTTTTTGCGAAAGATTATAACACTGGTATCCATATACCATGTTAGAAACAGCTTTGTAGGATGTATACTTTAGATTTTTGAATTTTTATGACGTCATGTGAAAACGCTCTATGAGTATGGGGCTCCGCGCGGGCCTTCGGCCCGCAGAGCTCCGCTATAAAGCCTTTAAAGTCTCTCCTTTTTAGCGTGATCAGGCTTATACATTGTAGCTACAGATCGCGAGGAACAAGTAAAGTCGTAAATACTACGCGAAAGGAAAAGGAGATGGTATTTGGGGATTCGCAATAGCGCTGCGCACAAATGACGTCACAGACTTTTGACCCCCGTTGTGACTCAGACAAACAAACTCCTCCTGCATAATAATTTTGTATGGGAAAGTGGTGTTGGCGAACACTTTGATGCGGCTTTTATCGATATTTTCGCAAGAAAATCGATCACCCGGGTCAATGTTGAATAGAAAACCTAAACATTATTCTTGGAACATCTCAAACTTTGGTGAAAATGCAAAGAATTGATAGAGAGCGGCAATATTATTGTCTGAATGATTTCACTCTCGAGAGGTCCAGTTTGCAGTATATACAGCTGAGCCGTTAGAAACGTATCGAAACCTAGCATATTGAATCAAGCAGTTATAAAATAAGGGATCCATTGCAAATAAAAGGCAGGTTTCAATAATTGTGAAGAGAAATGATAATCTGTCCATTGCTCCACTGAACACAGGCGGCCCAAGCTCACTATCAGATAACTGGGACGTGACCTTTGCTTTATGAGTGGTATTGTGTTACAAAGATTGGATTTATAAAGGTTTGTATGGGAATGCAACGGTTTTGTTTTAAACTTAAAAATTCGAATGTTTTGTGAATGAAATTGACTTACCCTGTTGCTGGGTAAGTCAATTTCATTCACAAAACATTCGAATTTTTAAGTTTAAAACAAAACCGTTGCATTCCCATACAAACCTTTATAAATCCAATCTTTGTAACACAATACCACTCATAAAGCAAAGGTCACGTCCCAGTTATCTGATAGTGAGCTTGGGCCGCCTGTGGTTTGAGTCACGTAGGGGGTCTATCCAGAGTCCATCTATTTTTTGAGCTATTTTGAAAAAAATAGCTCATTAGCAGGCGCAAAGGTTGGTTTGTGATGTTTGTTTGTTTGTTTGTTAGTATGTATGTATGTATGTATGTATGTATGTATGTATGTATGTATGTATGTATGTATGTATGTATGTATGTATGTATGTATGTATGTCTTGGGTTATGTCACACCAATCAGATTGTCTCTAGTATGTACACCGTGTACTATGTCAGCCAATCAAATTCTCGCTTCTAAAATGGTATTACTGAAGGTCAAAGAAGGGCACTTGGCATGAATTGAAAATGTTCGCGATTGTTGCCTCAAACACGAAAAGTGTAAAGTTTTGAAGATTTGTTGGTTGGGAATTGTGCAGTAATCCCGACTGGCTTGCTAACATGGCAATAGGCAAGGGCATTTATTCGGAAATACTGCCTAAAATGTGCTCTATGCATGAATTGTACAATGGTCTGCGAGAGATGAGACGTCCAAAAAATGTGGACTGCGGTTACGTTTGTAGGTGAGCTTGTACTGAAATAAGAAAGTATAGCTTTATTGCAAAAACGGCAAGCGGATTTCAAATAATGTGATGCGGAACATGAATTGTATGTTTCAAACCTGGGTTTCGAGCGATGACTATTTGAAATTGTATCTTTTTTGTCAGTCACGTTGTTTGCCCGTGAAAATGTTGAACTTTGTCCTTATAGAAACTTGTCCGGGATGCATGGAGTTCAACAGAGAAAACTTAATGCAATTAATATACAATTTACAGTATTTAAAACGTTTATCTTTCTGTGAATTAATGTGAGCAGATGTGTAGGTTATTAATTGTATGCCCCAAGCGATTACTACAAGCGAGTAGCGACCATATTTTGCACGAGCAGTCACGTTGTGTGCACGTGCAAATGTTGAACTTTGTCCTCATAGAAACTGGTACGTGATGGAATTCAACACGTTTTCGAGAAAACGTTAATTCTTAAGGCCCCCGCAAACGAGGAAACATAGTTGCGGAAACATTGTTGCGTAAACATTGTTTCCCTAAATGCTTCCCCGTTTGCGCGGACAGGAAACATTTGTTGCGGAAACATTTTTTGCTTCCGAGAAACAAAATGTTTCTGACTTTTTTCAGAAACATGTTGTTTCGTTTGCACGCCGAGGAGATTCCAGGGTCGCGAGGACTGCTCCGGACTGCACTTCATAAATTGAACATGCGCAGTGCCGTATCCCATATATCAGCGCGCATTTTTTCCCAGTATAATGTTTCTTCGTTTGCGCGCCCAAGAAACATTCTGAGAATAAATGTTTCCGCAACAATGTTTCCTCGTTTGCGGGGGCCTTTATGGTGCGTTAAAAAACGCCTGTTCAAAAAACTATTAGTTGCAAAATTCATTTTGAATGCGCTAAGTTTCTGATTTAAGACTTTTCTGGTCGACATTACAGGAAAAGATGTTTGGTTCCAAATGTTAACCTCAAGGTTGTGGTTTTGAGTTGAAAACAATTTAATCTAATTAGTTTCTGTTTCTATTTGCACGACTTTTTTGTGGAGAATAAAAACAGTTGTTTGAATACTATTTGTTGCAATTTACAAGGAGACTACCAATATTCATTTTACATGCGTTTAGTTTCTGTGAAAGATTTTTCTGGTTGACATTACAGAAACAGGTGGTTCAAAGAATTTTTGTCACTAATTTCATTAGCTTGTGGTTTGGAGTTAAAAACATTTAATTAGTTTGCGTCTTCCAGGCCAAAGGGAACCATTTCCACGTTTCTTTTGTGAATAATAAAAGCAACTTTTTTAAAAAAGACTAGAATTTTCACAAACTAATAATCCTTCAATTTGGATGCATCAAATTTCTGTGCAGGACTTTTCTGGTTGATTACAGAGACAAGTTGGTCATTTCACTGGGGCCGTAGTTTCGTTATAAAATAACTCCGAAGATCCCGTGAAAAAGCTAGCCAAAACTTCCCACTTATTTTCATACCCTAACCCTTTAGGCTAGAATACAAAAGCAAACTTTGCATTTCTCCACCTAAATAGAGTTTTGGTCCCAGAGGGCCCGTTTCTCGAAAGTCCCGACAACTTTTCGGGCCCGCAACTCATATTCAAATCAGAATCTATAAAATGGTGATGCATTTTTAGCCCTCAAACCAGCTCGACTTGTTTTGTCAATTTAGAATTTTATTGCTTAGCTTTCAAAATCAACAAAATTTTAATCTTTAATGAATCCATTGCGAACATAAGATGGCTTTCCGGGCCCGAAACGTTATCGGGACGTTCGAGAAACGGGACGCAGTTCGTGATCTCGGTAGTTTTTGGGGGTAGGGGGCGGGCCGGAGGATTTGAAAAACGTATATCTGCAGGCGGTTATTTGTGCTAGTTTTCTTCCACTGTTTTGTTGTTTCACCATTTCATATCATTTAAGGAATTTTCAAAATAGCTCATGCACGCAATGCGTGCCTATGTTTAGTATTTGTGCGCAGCGCTATTGCTTTTCACGTATCCCTTCGGAAAGGCTTTTAGAAACATTTTGGAAATACGATCATTTCGAGTCCGATAAACAGGAAATCGCTCGGATATTTTGGCGATTGGATAGAAATGTTTTCAAAAGCTGCGCTCGACAAAGTGAAAACAATAGCTCGCTGTTGGGATTACCGGGAATCTTACCGAAAAACTATGGAAACATGGGCTCCTGCCTGTGATTAATGTTTTTACTGGTTTCAAAATTGAGGCTAATCCTGCATGAATTTTGCAACAATGAAGGGTTCACAGACGTGATAATCGCGATCGCAAATCTGCAAAACAACAGATGTTGGCCGCTTGCGGGAATATGATATTGACACCTCAGCGACCAAATCACGCAACTACAGGGAAATGGAAATTGGTTCGAAAAATCGGGAGTTCGAAAAATCGAAGGTGCTTTGTCTGAAATCAAATCCAAGAGAAACGAGTTTTGGTTCGAATAATCGGGAGTTTCGAAAAGTCGGGATTCCACTGCAGTACGACTTTCAAGTTGTTTGCACGGCAGCCACGCGGGTACATGGTCATAAACAATAGAAATCGTTTGCATAAAGTTTTATTTCCAAAGGACGAAAACTTCCAACACGTTAGCCGTGCAAACCACCAATTGGCATGGTTCAAAAAGAGCCTAGCCTTCAAATATCGCTGCCGACCTCTGGGGGCGTTCGCGCGAGAGAATCGCAGACGCTCTCTCGCACGAACGCCCCTAGCGGCCGGGAGCGACGACAGAGGCGGCTGTATTCGCCTCGACAGTTCAACTCACCTTTAATAAAAACTTTCGTGCCACGAAAGAAGAGCCTCGATAGTTAAACTCACCTTGGACAAATTCTTGCAATGATTCCACGAGAAGTTATACAGTACTTCGACCTTGTTGCGCTTTAGTTCCACAGTGAAGTTGGCGTTACAACAGGCCTTGTTTTTCCATGAGAAGCATTCAGCATAATCGGGTCCTTCTGGTGAAGGTTTTTCTTTATGAAAAGGGCCATCGATGCACTGAGTAACTTCTTCGACATGACCCTGGCAAAATCCGCCGAGGAAAACTACTAGTAGGAGCGAGAACACGGGGATTCCAATTTCGCGCGCCATTCTGCAAAATGAGTTGCACGTTCAGTAAAGTGAAATGATTTATGAAAGCACAGGAACACTGGAATGGACTTTAGTCTTTGGATTAGACTCTGCTCTGATTATTAGCCTCCTACGCAGACGTCCTTAGGGCTCGTCACGCAATCTTTCCTCCCCCACGAACGTCTGCTGAAACGAGCGGTTAAAAACATAGACCAATCACAGCGCACTTCCAAAGCAAGGAAGTGTGCACTTTGGACCTTTGGAAATTTCACGCGAGACGCGTGGCCTTTCAACGAGTGTGTGAGATGTCATTAAAATCGTCGATTTAAATCCTTATCAACGAGAGGCTATAGACGGCTAAAAGAGTGTAAGATCCAAGTCTTATGCGATAGTCACGGTCTATATTGGAATAGTGGTATATTGCAATGGTTTTTAGCTCTCCTCAGAGTTTATTACGTGTTTCTCGGAGCTAGGCAGTACCTCCATTGTCAGAAGTACGGCGTCATTGCTTCCGGTTTGAAATATTTGAATCTCCAGCATGGTAGCTGTTTTTAGTTCTTACAGATGCAAGTGGTTACTTTTATACACTCTTTAAGCAAAATTGAAAGCGAAGCAAGCGAAGTCGTTCAGTTCTTAGTACTCCTTTCTTAATCCGAGTAACCGCTTGTTACACTTGGATGTACTTGGTGCAGACGAACGGGTCACTCGACGAAAACACACTTACATCTATTTCCACGGCGCTTTCAATAACGCCTGACATGTTCACCGAACTCTTGCTGAACACTCGTACTCTCCCAGTAGGAATCAAATGAATACTACAGAGAAAGCAGTTATTTCCGACGATTTCTTTCGGAGTTTCGCCCATACATGAAGCAAGGATTTGGAATCACTTCGCATTCATAAATAAACTTAGCGGTCGAATGAACTCGCAGGAAAATTAATCGTCGCCAGGTCTAGGGAGCCTGTTCTAACACAGCTTATGATTGGCTTTTTATTAAACAATGACTTGACGCCGATTGGTCCTCCAGCAATCTGCACGTGATCTCCAGCTGATCTTTGCGAACAAAAGGAATGAAATTTAACCGCTCGTTTCAGCAGACGTTCGTGGGGGAGGAAAGATTACGTGACGAGCCCTAAGGACGTCTGCGTAGGAGGCTAACTGATTATGGATTTCATTTTTTTTAGCAAAAATAAAATGTTGCAAATAAACAAACAAACAAACAAACAACTCATTTAAACTTTTTTTTAGAGGATTGGCTCATTTTTTTCTTTCTGAAAATCAAGATCAGAGCATTTCTCTTGTGCGAGCTGTCATCACTGAATGACTGATCCGGAAACATTTTTGACCATCAACAGTTTCTTTTGAACTTGTGGAATTTTTCTACATATAAATGATAACTAAGTGACGCAGTATTACTGAAACCTGGATTATAGACGTTTGTTTCAAGTTTTACTATGTATCATAAATATTTTTTTTTAAATGAGAAATAGAACACAAACCGCGGTGATAAACATATTGAACTTGTTCATTTTTGATAAAACTTGACGTTTCGTATGCTACTACATACATTTTCAAAAGTGACCGTTACAGTGTTAAAAACTAGGAGTAATCGGAGCTTAGGGTAGTGCGTTCGGCGGTTGAAAGGGGGGATTTTGTTTTTTTGGTTATTGGGATAGATGAATATGTCTATGGCATATTGTCAAATTAAGGGTTATTGTGTACAGTGAAACCTGTATTTACTCTGTGTATGAAGACGGTAGGGAAACTTTGGTAGCAGAAAAACAAATTACATGTGTAAATCCTTTGAAGTTTGTTGTAGTTGTCGGTAAAGAAAAGTGCTTGGCGGTCCCTTGGGAAAAGTGGAAAAGGTGCACCAAATTTGCATATGTCAAAACGGTAATCACGCTGGCGAAAGCGAAATTCGCAAGTACTTGTATAAACAGACTACGCGCTTCTACAAATTCTCCGTTTTCTTTGTAGTTTCGCTCGCCAAATTAAGATTAAGCTTTTCCAAACTCTCAGCCTTCATTTCCAAGTTTTCCACGCGCGCTAAAAAAATCACAGAAAGTTTGGAGTGTCTCCGGGAATAAATAAGCCGCGTTTGGTTTCGCGAGCGTTCCATCGATCCATCCGCATAATCTCCATCAAAGTGAGAAAAAAATTCGTCGCTTGATTCTTGCTCGTTTTCTGGCTTGAATCTCGCTCGTGTCCGGCCATAAATTTTCGAACGGGATGGCTTGAATATGGTCCGATTCAAGCTCAGTCTAGCCATCCGAATGTCACGGCAGTACATATGTCTCCCTCTGTTCTTGCTCAATTCTCGTTTGTTTGTCTCGTTCGTGTCAGCCGAATCATCGCCATGATTTGATTCTCGCTGATTCGCATATTTTATATGTTTTAGGACACACTAAGCGTGTTGTGCCAGCGTGTTGTGAGCGTGTAGTTCGGTGAAAACTGCAAAAAAGCTTCGAAAGCAGAAGGACGTACGAAAAGCACATGGGAATACAGAATGTTAGCCTGCGAGCAAGCTCTCGGGCTCGGGGTTTGAGAGAGCGGAGAGCGAGAGCTTGCAACGATGTCTCAGAAATTTGAATGCCGCCCCCAATACTTCCCGTGGCTTCCCGCTGTCCGAGCTGTCAGAATTTGGCCAATCAGCGCAAACCGGAAACGAGCGTTAATGTCAACAAACATGTAACAGTCCACGTGAAAAAAAAACGGAACTTGCTCGCAGCAAGTATGGCAAATATAGATCTGTGTAGGGAGAAAACCGAAAGCAGAAGATCCAAACGATTTAATATTGTAGATATTGTAAAGCTTCGTTAAAACTTCGCTAGCGTGTTTATAATTTTGTGAATCGCGAGATGTTTTTTATTGAAAAGGTTTCAAATTACTTTCGAACATATGCAAATTGCGTGGTGAACAAAAATAAATAAACTAAATAGCACCGGCCAAAACACTAGAGCTCTTTCGATAGCTGTTCAAATGGCTGGAAATCTTTCATCTAAACGGGTACTAACATTCGCCGTTCGAAAGGGTGAAGATTTTTTTCAAACGTTTAACAGCCGCCGTTTGAACGGTTGAATATTTTTTCCCGTTAACTTTCAGCGTGAGAGGTCACAATTTTCTCGGCTGACCCAAACAAAAGCTGAAACTTCGCCGATCTTAATTCTTCATTAGATACATCGGCAACAGAAGCCGCAGACATTCCAATACTTCTGGCTTCTGCTACCTGGTCGTCGATGATGCGTTGTAACGGACAGACAACCAACACTGTTTGATGCTGCCTCCTTTCAATTTGCAGCCGCGGCAGCAAACAGTTGAAATATAAAGCTTTTGCCATAGCCCGTCAGCAAAACAGTGAGGACATCACTGCCTTTAAGTAGTGCTTCAACTGCTTGACGTTGCCCGGGTTTCAATTCCGAAGGAAACTTCACATATTTTGAACAATTCTCGCACGCTTTATGAATACAATCTCCTCCGCTCTCCGTGATTTTGTTTTCTTGATCACGCACGACGCACGAACAATGATGACGTTATTATCCAATTAAATCTCAACCAATCAGCATTTTCCGCTAGCTTTCACGGGTTAAACATTCAAATTTCTGAGACATCGTTGCAAGCTCTCATTCCTTTCCCTCCCCCACCCCCTCCCCCCCAAAAAAACTCCAAACCCGAACCCGAGAGCTTGCTCGCAGGCTCATTCCTTTCCCTCCCCCACCCCCTCCCCCCAAAAAAAACTCCAAACCCGAACCCGAGAGCTTGCTCGCAGGCTCATTCCTTTCCCTCCCCCACCCCCTCCCCCCCAAAAAAACTCCAAACCCGAACCCGAGAGCTTGCTCGCAGGCTAACAGAATGTGAGCAAGGATGAGATGAATGAACTAATCTCGCCACGTGAGTTAGTTCGTCAAAGTGAGGCAAACGTAAGCAAGCGCCTCAAAGCGAGGCAAATGTGTGTCGACGAACCAAAGCAATCTCGAAAAAACCTCCCTTATCAGTTGCACAGGACACCCAATAATGCACAGAACTCCCAACACAAATTAGGACTGCGTTCTCGTTCCTCGAACGCAACTATACTTACATAGTAGTAAAAAGCGACTGGGACCGAGATTAAGTACAAAACTTAGCAAATAAAATGAAAGGCTGATCGTACAGTGACGAATATATAGGGGTATAACCGTACTAAAAGAAAAAACGTTACAGATTTGAATATATAACAAGCGAAAGATATGAAATTACATACTTTGTTTATAGTCTAAGCTGAATGGATAAAACCTCCTGTGATCTCAACCATTCAAACGAATAGAGAATTGCAATATGTTAAGGGAACAGGAGATAGCACTAGCTCACATTTTTCAAAAATGGAATTTACTTGAGACAATCAAAATAAACAGAACACCACTGCATATTGTCCTGGACCGAAGATGGGGGGTTGGGCGGGGGGGGGGAGGCAGTCCCGCGGCAGTTACAGTGACCCACAGCTCAAATAGTCCAGTCAATCTGTGGATTAAGTTCAAACTAATTGCAACAAAAGCTTTTTCAGCGAAATATGAAGCATCTAAATGACCTTTTTAACATATCAAAAGTTCCACAAGATTCCATGGTCGGAACACCTTGAAATTCGGAATCATTTATTTTTGCTATTTTACCACATGGTTCCCACGTATCGCACTATAGAAAAAACGCAATAAATTTAACAATTTAAAGTTTTTTCTTCGTGTAACTAAACCTAGAGGCGCTGAATTCGCTTGGATTTCATTCGGGATACAATTAATGGCTACTATGTAGATTTTTAGTAGATAATTTTACTATTGTAGACTAACCACAGGGAGCCCAACCCAAGAAATAATAAAATACTGCAAAATTCTTACTGTTGTTTCATATTTACTGCTACTTTATACTTAAAAGCCTTTTTATCATACAAGTATGGTTAACTTTATTCTCTTTAAATGTTGGATGTCCTGGATTCATTAAAGCTTCGCGCTATTCGGCGAAATATTCATCAAAACGGGTCAAAGATTATACTTCAGTAGTTTCTAATATAAATCCTCTTCATCGGTCAGATCAGACTCTGGTGCGTTTGTGCAGTTAACTCCTTTGCACCCGCTACATGCTGCAGAGCACTTCAAGTTGTTCTTCCGACAAGAGCATCTGTTGTTCCTGCAGTCACCCTTGCAGCCACAACGAATCATCTGCAGTATAGAGGCGTGTGCTGGAGGCAAACTGGTGCGCTCTGGGGTGAATTTTCCATTTTTCAGCTGCCAGCCCCATTCGAGAGGTGGCAAATCTATGCCTTTCCATTGTTGGACTTGGAGGAACACTCGCTGGCTGTGGTAACTGGCAGCAGCTGATGTTGGTGGAAGGTTCTCTGGCTGCAAAACAGCATTGCCCGTTGAAACTTTCTGGCAAAATCGCGAATAACGTAGCGTATTTAAGCTCTCATCTTTTCCGCCGCTGTACAGACACACCAGTGCCCTTTCTCCTGCTGCAATCACGTCCTCTTTGCTTACAGCATTTGCATCCCCGGAGAACAATCTTGCCTGGTCTTTGAAATACTCACTTGCCTTGAACTTGTTCAGTCCGGTCGCCTTCCCAAGAACATGAATGCGCGATGTTGTGTCGCATCCTAGCAGGGCATGTATGAAGAGAATGTTGCTGCACATATCAGAACCTAATGCTGATTTTGTTTCCCTCACATTCCACACCCTGCTGGTCTTGCTGCGTTGTCCGGGCTCCGATTTGAAGAAGAGGTCTTTACCATCGATGTCACCATGGTACATCATAAGGACTAGAAGGTCAGTGTCATCCCCAACTAAGACTGTGGTGTTGGACTTTGCTGATTCGACCGCGGTTTTAACAATGAGGAGGTCAGCATCATTTGGAGCCTGGATTACATTGCAGCCAGCATTCAGGAGCTTCTCTGACAAGAGATTGATGAACTTTTGTTTGTTTCCCTCATTTGCTAGGAAATCTTTCTTCGTCAATGATACTATCATGTCACTCTGGAATAACACAGGTGGCGAGCACGAACTTCCCCGTCTCTCGTGCGTGCAGTCCTTCGTGCAGGGACCATTTCCATACCCATCAAAAACAACCGTGGGCGATCCGTACCTTCTCTGGATGTACTGGACATAGAGTGAGCACACGTCGTCGTAGGTTGTACCACGTGTCCAAGTTACTCGGTGGATAAGAGCGCCGCCATCAAGAACATAGTGGGCTTCTCTGGGGTATGGAGTTTGCACGCTATCAGTCATCTTCCAGAGAGCGTCGGCAAATGCTGGCTTGTCAGCTTTTCTCAATAGCAAAGAAGTGTCAAACAACGCTGCAGGGTAGCTAGACATTTCATATTCAAAAAATGAACCAGGGTTGTCATACTGGCCGCTTGTCGCCAACACACTGAGCCTTTGGAAAAGCAGCTGTGGGTGAATTTGAATGCTGCCATCTTTGAGGTGAACGGATGTTTTGCATGCAAGGGTTTTCACCTGATGTTTCTTCTGAAATGAGTGTTCATGTACATCTTTACCCGCCATTTTCTTGATTATCGAGTCGCCCACTTCTTTTGCCTTCTCGCAATTCACTCCGTCTTCGGCTACGACACCAGTTGCAATGTTTCGCAATGATGGGTCTGCGCAGAACGGGTCTCTTTGGGTGACGAAACCAACTATCTTCTGAAGGTCGCTGTGGTTGCGTTCCGTTCTTGCGGGTAGCTTCCTTATGAGGTCCACTACTGGTATGTTGGTCGCTTGTATGGAAAGAACTTCTGGTAAGATTTTGCATTGACTGATTTATATCTGCGCAGGCTGGCATTGACATGACCCACGTCAAACGTTGAGTTTCACTCATCCCTCTTCCTCTAGTAAGACCACCACTTGTCTTCAGACTCCTCATAAGCACCTAGTAACCAAATAGAAGGGTTACAAACCTACAACAGTAGCATATTTTTAAACATTATAATAATACCTTACCTGTTCGATAATCAAGTCGGTTGATAAACCTCCCCAGAAACGATCACTTCGACGCACAACGTGCAGGCCATCCAAGAACTTTTTGTATACAGATGGATGTGAGGTTTCGAGGTTCTGCATGATTTGAAGGTAGAAATAAGCCGATTTTGCGTATTGGTTATGTCCCGCTGCTGCAAAATATGGTAACATTTCATAAACAGCCTGGAGGTGCAGTTTCCAGTTCCCGGTTCTTTCTCCTTTGATGAACTTCCTTAAAATGTCGACCATCTTCATGTACTCTAGCCATAAAACAGCAGTACGCTGACCCGACAAAGATGCTTTCGTTTCCCCGATCTTCTTATTTGTCGAGTCAAGGCAACTGGAAGATGTATCCTGGCCAGATGTTTGAGGGGTTTCCAAAGACTTTTTACACAGCTGCTTCAGAAGTTCTAGATCGATGTCCGTTGCTTGCTGTTGCGGTGGTTGCGCTTCTTTGTCTTCCTCGTCATCTTGATCTGTCCTTTCAAATGGTGCAGGTAGCCCGAGTGCTTTGCAGGCTATCAATGAATTCAGTACTTCATCCACTAGGAAATGTCCTCTAATTGCTCGTGCTATGGCCTTCCCGCTGAGCATATGAATGGTAGTATTCTTCGCGTAGACCAACTCTAAAATATCTTCAATTCCAGAACCCGCCATTATATAGCCAATGCATCCGAGGAAGCTCATCTGTGTGTGTAGACCCCCTAAAATCAGAACAACAGACTTCAACTTGCTATCTTCTGCTTCCTGCTGTGTTATCGTGAGGGCTTTCCAGTAGAGGGGCTGGTCAAATGTGACTATTGGTGAGACTTCGTAGCGGGATGCTTGCTTCTAGTTTTTTCTTCATGTATACTGAACTGTATGCTTGATCCTCTTCACCTTCAAGAAAATCCTCCATCTTTCCGACAAGGTCTTCAATAGTGGGCTGTTCAACGTCGTTTTCCTCTAGAAATGCTATTACTTTAGAAAAAGCAATGCTCTTCACCGCGTCTACAGGTCGTCCTTGGGTCTTAGCTTTCTTTGAGCTACTTTCTGCTCCAATGTTATGCTGTAAGGGAATATTTCTTCCTGTTCGGAAATTGCTGCTACATAGCTGCTGGTAGACAGCATCAGCTGCGTGAAGATCTCGAAGATATTCCAGACGACCCCGCACCGCTATCGCCCAATCGTCGTTCCGTTCCTTGCACAGTCTACCAATGGATTCTTGGAACTCTATTGTTCTCACGCTTATCATGACATCGAGCTCGTTTTTCTTGCCATCGTACTTTGCAGGCTGACCGCAAAATAAACAATGCTCTGAAGAGCTGAAGGATAGGTGGGTTGAGCGCCGCCTGACTGCGCTTGCATTTTCCTCGCATTTCGTATCTGATGATTTCCCACGTGGTCTCAGCAGATCGAGCCGGCATTTCTTGTGAACTTTTAGGCCAGGCTTTGCATTAACTGCAGGATTGATTTCATTAATTTTTAGGCATCCCTTCTCAGTAAGCTTGGAAAATAAGCTCTCATCCTTCCCCACGTCTTCACCACAGATGCAGCAGCTGGATTCCATTCCCAAACGAGACAACTTCCAAACTTCAACTAAAAGTGACCGAACAAAGATGTGATTTAAATACTTATGCTTTAAATACATTTATTTATCACTCAAAATTGTGCATGGAAAAACACAGAAAAAGCTTAAACGAACTTACCTTCAGCAATTACATGCCCAATTAACAAAGAAAGAAGGAAAAACGTCATAAAAAGTAATAATATGCTGTTGAAATTTCCATTCTTAGCTATCAAGCCAGTACCTCGTTCGATTGTGACAGGCGTTCCTCGCAGAAACGAGCAGTCCTGGATGTCAATTTTAGATAGTTTTAGCACCTCATTTACTTGATTTTGTGCTGCTCTATTAGAACATATTTTGACTGTGATAGCTTTGTTCCACAATTTCAATCGTGAATACTAAAAAATCCTTTTTTTAAATAGTGATAAACAAATAACTTAATTTCCGCCGGATGGGATACCTGTGGATAAATCGTTTTTTTTCTTTAAAAAGCTCAAATCGTGCAAAACGCGCGAGGAAAAGAGTAACAAGTTTACAGGACAGTACAAACAATGTTTTCAACATGATAAAAACTATTTCTATTTCCACGTAATAATAGACACCCGTTATTTGTTATTTTTACAATGCGTGGGTACCCTGTGGTACACGGGAAGAAAATAAACGCCATTTTAACCTTGTTCCAACACGAGAATTTTGTGGAACTTTTAGTATGATGTTTATGAAGGTAAAAGTAAGCCAAAACCGCCTTAAAAGCTTTCAGTTGTAATTAGTTTGAACTTGGGCTACAAAAATTCCTAGATTGACTGGACTAAAAACCCAACACTGACCAACACTAGCTCTCCAGGAAGACAGGGCACAAAGCACAAGTTAAATTGAAGAGACTGAGAACGAAAATGTCTCAACTTTTAATGAGGTTATTGCCAGCAAGCAACCCAACCTCTACATTTAAATCAGAAATTCCATCTCTCCCTCCCACATCGCTAACATTTTGCAGTGCATCCTCCCCCGAGCTTCGCGAGGTTCTGCGAGACGCGTATTTCTAGTTATTAACATCTGTAAAGGTTTGGAGTAAACAAACAAATGAAAAAAAAAATGAAAAAAAAAAACAATGTTTCTTTGATTTTACAGTGGAAATCAGTTTTGCCCGACGCTAAGATATCAAAATAATCCCACTTGATGTTGTGTCCAGTGGTGTTGTGTTGTGTTGTGGTTGTTGCGAATTTGGATCTGACAAAATAAAGTCCAGAGTCCACAGTACAAAGCAGCGAATGTGACGAGTGACAACAAAGAGGCTCGTTTTGCGCGCGCAAAAAAGTACCACGCGGTTACGTGGCGTGGAACGTGGAAAGTGGTCTCACTGCCTCGATATCACGTTCCCCGCTTCCTTGAAAACTCGAGAAAGACTGGGACTCAGTTGTTTGCTTCCGATTGATATTTGTGCGGATTTCAACTTCAACTTCAACTTTATTACTTCCATCACTACTTAAAATCATTCAAAATGGTGAGTATATTATAGGTCTTTGACTTATTCAGGTCCTCATTACACAATCTATTAAAATGCGCCAAGTAGGTAGTCTATTTTTGAGTGTCGTTCCAGCAATATTTCTATTTTTATTTGAAAGTTGTCTCGCCGTTTCCCAAAGTTTTCTCCAGCCTATAGCCCGGCCTATAGCATCATTCTTTCGAATTTATTGAAATTACCACACTCGGAATTATCTCCATTCATACCAGTTAATAGTGAAACGCTTTTTGTTGTTTTATAAATTATTGTTTAAATTGGCACCTGCTAAAACACCCATAAAGCTTAATGCATTTTTGAACTCATTTCACGTGTAGATGTCAATCAAAGTTGAAAGTTCTAGTGCATATTCATAGCATCTGTATTTACTCATGCGCATAGCGGCATGAGTCAAGGTTTCGGTAAGGTCCTTGTTTCCATTTTTAGCTTTCGTCCCGCTTTTTGTAGTCACAAATTGCCTTGTTTTTTTAAAGTTTCCCGTATCCCGCGGGAGGACTTTCACTGGTCTGATTGGTTGACATGCGACCTCGTGATTTTCGGTGTGCCCGTAATCACGTTCTTGTTTTCAAATAGCCGAGTCAAGCCACTGGCATTTGGACTTCACCAGAAAAGAAATTACATTTTTCGATGGGAATTTATGTTGATATCAATTTGTGATTGAATTTTTCTTTCTGTTGTCGCTAATTTTAGAGAAATGCTTATAAAACGTGTTTAAGTTCAGTTGTAAATTCAGTCGTAATAAATGATATCTTATAATATGTAAACAAAACAAGACTTACATGTCACGCAAAATTCGTTGAGAGGGAAAGGGTGCGTGACCCAGTTAAAATTAACCATAAAATGTTCTTATGCAAGCGCATGAGTACAGGCTACCAGCTAGCCTCTTGTTTAAATTAACAACCAGTGCTCGACCTTAACTTTTTGGCTCACTAGTCCTTGGGCTAGTGGGTTCTGAAATTCACTAGCCAACAGGCATCATCTGCTCAAATTTTACTAGCCCAAACCCATTTTTACTAGTCCTGGACTAGTGGACTACCGCTAAGGTCGAGCACTGATAACTATTCACCGAAATGGTGGTGGCCAATGGTGGATATTTACCGAGCCACTTTGTGGCTTGGTAAATATCCACCATTGGCCACAGACACTGAGGTGAATTGTTTTAGAATAATTATACTAAAACAGTGAGATATTACATAGAATGAAAATGATTTAGCTCATTTATTCCTGTCAATGATTACAATTTTTCACGCAAATTTCTTGTAGGTGAATAGCACTTGCTATTCCGAGTTTCAGTAGCCAATCAGAGCGTGCCAACAACCCTATCCACTGTTTTAGGATATAAAAATAATATTTACATGGCTGTGCAGACATGAAATTTGTCTTCTAGTGTTCAACTCAATATCTCACAAGTGCGAATAACAGAGGAGTGAGGTGTCAGGTTAAACACAAGAAAAGAAATTTTGTGTCTGCACACCCATATATTATTTTGTTTATAATTTATACACAGTTGTAAACAACAATATTATTATTAATAATAATTAGGAAATTTTTACAAAGATTTTCAAGGAAAATCTAAAAAATGTTTCAATTGTAGATCGATCAACAGTTTTCAGCTCATTTGACATTTAATGATGGCAATTATTGTTAGCTAACATGAAGAATTATTGATATCCTTCATTCATGAGAGAAATCTTTATATTTTACTGAAGTTTATATGATATATTTAAAGAATAAATTGTTAGAATATCATCTTGTGAAAGATGCAGCCATTTCTGTGAAATTTGAGGTGGCTGGCTTATCAATCTGGGTGAGTTCCAAATCTTGTACTGATTTGGTACATACTTTTACATTTCCAAGGGTATCCACTTATAGGAACTTCCCTTTCACTCCCAGAGTCAAAAAGGAAGTTCCTATAAGCCGATACCCTTAATAATTATTATTAAGACGCATAATGTAGTTCTAACTTTGGGTCTGTGGACGAAATACTATGGTGTGACCATATAAATGAAACCTCTTTGGCAGTACTTTTGCATGGTACCATTTTTTTTTTTTTCAATATTGTACAAAATGAAATTTGGGATTTTCCTTGAATTTTGGGCTTTAGCACTCTTGGGAGTTAAATATTATCACATATAAATTAAGGTAACAATAGTGTTGTTACTGTCATTAACTGAGCCGTTGAGTTTTCATTCTAGGTGGAGAGATTTACAGAGAGCCAAATTGATGGTAGAGTATAATTTCTATCAATTTTTACTGAATTTTGAGAAAACTATGAGTCATTTTTCCTTTCTTGAAAATAATTAGAAAATTATATATTACTGGTAAATCTCTTGAAACTCATTTGCTAGGAGTTTTCAGTAATAATCATACCATTGTAACAGTCAATCGTGCTTGGTTTAAACATAGTTAATTAATAACGCGCAATGGTTATGAGATCTGAGAAATGTCTTTGTTCGATGTTTTTGTTATCGTTTTTTGGCCTTGACCACAACAGATGTTGAACTTTTGTTCGAACAACTGACCAATAGAAATGGTGCTATTAAGTTATTCAGTCATAGCGTGTGATCAAAAAACAAAAGATGTGCACTGTCAAGTACGGTTCAACATAAATTGTAGCTTCTTTGTTATCCCCATTGAAGTCTGCAAGGTTTCACAACCAGTCCGTCAATTAACTATGATTTAAATATTTTAAGAATTTCACACAGGTGCTGTTGAGATGCTGTAAAATTCTGAAATTGTGTGCTTAATACTTATAAACATATTTACATTCATTTGTTTTGAATTTTGATATCTTGTTAACAATTCCTGAAAGTATTAGCCATGGGTGACCCTCCCACCTTATTAATTTTAGGGAAACTTAATAACAGAAACTATACTTAATATAACATATATATGTTGTGGTTCAATTTTATCCTTGGTTCAAATTTTATTTGCCTTTGTTTTTGGCTATGGTAATGTATGATAATGAGTTTTAAACAAAGGCAAATAAAATTTGAACCAAGGATAAAATTGAACCACAACACAGACATTGTACATTAACTGTATTTAAACAATTTTCCCTCAAAAGCATTATCTCGATCCAGATATCCTCAGAATAAATACACTGTTCAGACTACATAGCAGTAATTTTTTACCTTGAAACTTTCATATTATAATCATAATATTTAATTTATTTTTGTCTTCAATTAGAGCATCTTATTTTGCAGTCGTATTTACTTGTTGAATACCGTGTTTCTTTAAAGCCTAAGAATACAGTCATGTAGATTGTTAGTCTCAAAGTACATGTACATGTAGCTGCTACCTGAAATTTGCTGCCCGTGGGATAGCTAATTCTGAAAGTGACGGGTTATTAGTTTCAGATTTCTTGGTGGTTCTGTTGCAAGTATGCAGGTAATAATAAACACTTAATGACTGATCCCTCGGGAAACAGCGAATTTTGTTTCCTGAGACAAAAACACGCCAAGCACTCGATCCATCATAATCATGCCACCTTTTGTCACGGTCTGATCACAGTCTGATCACGTGCGCTAGCGGGCAACAGTGCAATGTTACCCTCTGACGTCAAAATTGTTGCCCGCTTTCTCAAATGTTGCGCGCTTAGCACAATTGGCAGGAAACAGTTTGTTTGTTAGATGTCATGTGAATCAACCAATCAACACATGCGTTGTATTGACAAAAACTCCAGCTATATAACAATGAAAAGGAGTTAATGTTGTTGTTCTTATTTAACAGAATTCAAAGAATGTTTCTGCTTGTTTGATGGTGATAGTGATGGAATGGTAACAGAAAAAGAACTTGCCCTGATTATGAGATCACTAGGAGAGAACATAACCCATGATGAAATTGCTGCATTTATGAAAAAAGCTGGTGAGTTTAGGTTGCCTCTGTCAGCAGGGTTGCAAATTGGCACTTGACCACTTGCCAATGCAAGTAAAAAAACTTTTTGGATGAATACAAACCTTACAGCACTTGCCCAGTTAGAAGTTAAAGTTGCCTCTGAGAATCAGCAGGCGGTTGGAAATTAGAACTTGCCCACTTGCCAAAAATTTATGCAGCCAAGGAAATTAAAACACTTTTTGAGCAAATAATATATATAGATAGCCCAAGCCTAACAGCGTCGCACTTTGAACAAGCTGGTGAAAGGTTGGAAGCACAAGAATTAAGATTGACGAACGGGCTATTTACAATTTTAGCAATTCTCAAAAACAGTATTACGCGACCGTCTGCACAGTACATTTTTATAGACCGTACAAAAGTTCACAAAAACAACTTTTCTCTGTCTGGAATAACTAGTACCACTACTTTCCGAATAAAATACAGTTTTTGTTTGTCAAAAATTGCTCGAGAAACTGATTTGAAAATCAGAAATTGCAAAAATACACAAACATATTTGCATAAGGCGATGCGAGTGAAGATGGAACTGTACTATAAAATCAGTCTTGTTTTGTTTATATAAAATCGCTTTTAAATCCATCTAATGAATGAACAAACACATAAAAATGGACAACACAATCTTCTTTCGAAAAAATTTATTGAAATCTCCATTAGTTTACGTTTAAAAGCAAAACGCGTACCATTTAAGCTTAATTATAGCTCATCGATCAAGTTCAAGCTTTCTTCGATGAAATTCAAGAGATCGATACAACTGAATTCAAGCACGTTTTAAAATCAATTCTCCAAAACTAACAATAACACCAATAAAAAGTCACTCACAGATTGATATCAACATAAATTCTCATCGAAAACAGTAATCTGTTTTACCTTTAGTCCCTCGCTTGCTTGGAAATTCAAATCTCCGCTTCTGGTTCTGAAATCCGTAGAAAACAAACATCTCCCGCATTGATAAAAAACAAGATTTTATCCCTGAATGCTCGTCTTTTTACACTAAAGCGGCTTCTGAGTATCCCTTAATTAGTATCCTTGTCTTGAGTAGCAAACCGCGAAATATTCAGGGAAGTAACGCTTTTAATTTAAACGGTTTTCTCCGCTTAGTAAATTCACAGTAAAACATCAAAGTGTTTTTCTAGCTGACGTGACATTCGGCCGTGTAACCGCGCGAAAAACAAAGCCTCGCTTTGGTTTCAACATGACGTCGTACGCGCATGTTTTCCGACGTCATACGCGCCCGCGACCTAGTCCTGCGCGAAGGCAAGCTAGTCCTGCGTGACGGCGGAGGGCGGCGTCGGGCACACGCGCGCCCGCGAAACATTCCGCTAGCCATGACCATGAAAAATGAAGAGCATCGGTTCTATGAGTATGGAGCTGCGCAGCCAGGCCTTCGGCCTGGCAAGTGCTCCGCTACAAACCCTACATGACTTGCCCAGTTTGAAGTTAAATATGTCCTGTAATTACTCTTTTTGGCACCAGGTAAAAACTAATCTGGGTGTGTGTTATATGTGCAAGTCACTTACCATGCTGGCAAATACTCTAAGAATCAAGTTTCTAACCCTGTTCCTCAGTAGCAAAATACACAGCCAGTTAGAATTACTGGCCAAGATGTCATCTCACTAAATTAGTGGCATTATTGAGATTATGTTTCAGTCAAAAGTGGCTTGAGTCATTTCTTATTTTCCTTGTTCATAATTATTGTTAATAATACATGTAACTTCTGATTTTTAAAAATTACAAAAAGAGAAACAAGAATAATTTTGTCAAGAAATCAGCGATCGCACAATTCTCCTTTAATTATATTCTCTAATAATGATAGTGTCTACCTGTAGGCAAGCACTTTTTTAAATTAAAAAATTTAAGGTTCAGTGTAAGCTTCTTAACTGCAACAGGCAAAGAAGGAATAATTTTACAGCATTAAATGCATCATGACCTTTAATAGCAAAAGATTCAGTTTGTGTTATATATTCCTGACCAGGAAAACAGAAGGTGCGATTCCCTGAATTCTTGAGGATGATGGCAGAACAATGCAGCAAAAAGATCAACACTGAGCAGGAAATCTTGGGAGCCTTCACAGCTCTGGATAGAAATAAAACAGGCACTGTGAGTCGCACTCAGCTGCAGCATCTAATGACAGGAACTGGTGATAAGCTTACCACTGGAGAATGTAAATAAATAGAGATTTCTTTTTTTTAAAGTGCCCTCCCTTATTTAAAAAAACATTATTTGCAGACTATTGCAGCATATGAAATCATTACTCATGATAGTGATTTTTAGAATATAAATTTATTTTGTTTTGTTCTGTTCTTTTGGAACCTGCATGTACATGCAGACTCTGTTTTTGGAGGAAAGCCATTCCCTTCTGTCTATAAGACATTATTGAAGCCCCAGGGGATAAAGTAACTTCTTAATTTAGTTTTAGCATATTACACTCAAACTGCTTATTTTAGTTACTCTGATGAAGACTGCAGTTGCAGTCGAAAATTCAGTCTTTTAACGATATATAATTTTTTTTTTTATCTAGATCAGCTTCAACGTTTTTATAAACACCTTTTATCATGAGCCCAATCGTGTTCTGTTCATTCTGCTCCCAAAAACTGAATGAATGGAGTTTCTTAGAATAGGAAAAACTGCTAGCCTGTGGTAGCAAGCATGTCGCTCTGACATGTGTGCCGTTATGAACTCGTCGCTCGCATCTGTATCAGAAATTTGAACTACAGTATATCCGGATCCCTTACCCTTGAAAACCAGTATGTTAGAAAGAATGTATCAAGAATGACATGAAAAGTTTAAAATATATTTACTATTGGATAATTGGCAAGTGCAATATTACACCTGTAGCCTGTAAACATCAACATCAACATCAGTTGCAGCGGACAGAACAGCCTGGAGACAGAGAGCTTGCAGCCCAACTCTCCATTAGGAGATCGGACCCTGTAAACAGGCTTCTTTGTGGTCTCAGCCATAGCCATAGGTTTAAAAGTAATTGGCTGTAGAACGATCAAGGGAAGGGAAGGGATAGGGGATGACAGTGTCACTCACCCCCATTTCCCTCTCCCCTGCCTTGCTTTTTTCCAATCCACTTTAACCCAAAATCCCCATGTGTTGGTCTGTTCATGGGCTAGTGAAATTCTAGTTTAGTGTGTAAAGTTAAAACCTACATGTAGTTTATTGTGGTTGAAAAAGGAAAACTGGAATATGACAAGTAGTCGTGATCTCGCCTCAATCACTATGTATTTGACGATGTTTCTATCTTGTTGCAGTTGAACAAATGCTAAGGGACCTTGGCTTGGACGGTGGTTCCAATATTCGCTATACAGGTGAGCACTCATGCTGAGGAGGCTGAGCACCCAACAATGAACCCAGTTGTCGAAGTTAAGGTTTAATTAAGAAATGGTTCAACAGGAAACTGGTCAATTATAATAAGTACATTCTGTTGAACATTCAAATCAAATAAGAGTTTCCATAGTTTCCATTCAAATCAAATAAGAGTTTGCATAGTTTCCATAGTTTCCATAGTTTCCACAGAAAAAATAGCATCAGTCGGGTTAAGAGAATGACTGAAACTCAGTATATGTTGTTATTGTTGTTGTTTTACAAATCTAATATATATACACTGCTCAATGAGTACTCAATGGGATGGATCCTCAGGACTTGATGCACTGTACATACATGTAGCCTGCATAGCTGGTGGTTTTGTTGGTGCGTGTGTTGCTGAAATTCGCGAGCAGCAAAGGGTTTCTTGCGGATTCACCACTTGCCACTCACAGATTTCAGCATCAGACGTGCCAACCAAACCGCCAGCTACGCAAGCTACATACATGCAGCTGCAGTCAAACCTTCACCAATAGACTCCACCCATAGGTGAACACTTTTCTTAAAGGCACAATGTTCCCGCTGATACAGTTTATCATGTTTTCATGAGTCAATGGCCAGAAGCTTGCTTTAATATCTTGAAATCAGAAGAAAAATCAACTGCACTACACACAAACAGACTCAACCCCAATGGTATGCATGCCATTGCATGTGTTCATGTCTAGTTTGGATCACTTTCCAGTATATTAAATACATGTATCAGTAATTGTAATCCTTCAAATTATTTAATTTACAGATCTTGTGCGAGCTGTCACGCATTGAAGAGCCACCAAGAAAATAGACATTAGGTAGCTAGGATGCATGAGTTGGTTAGGAAAAGGTAGAGTTTTAACATATTATTGATATTAATAAGCAAATTAGAGAATCAACACAATTTAATATCTTCATGGGATGCACTTTGTATAGTACAGGTTGGGTTTGGGGAAAAATTATGTGTTGGTGGATGGTAAGTGTAGTCACATGACCTGAAACTGCAAAAGGCCCACTGTATCATTTTGTGGTTTTCATTACCGAATTGCCAATTTTTTCAGATAGTCACTAAATCGCTGGCAAAAACTCTGCAGTCACATGGAAACAGATCTGTCCAGCTGTCTGTCTAAGCTGTTGTCCATTCAACCTCGTTCCTAGGTTCTCTCTTCTTCCCTGGGAACGAGGTTGTCGGCCATTAATTATCACCAAGGATTGAATTCACATTGCACCAGTTTCCTAATTTGACTGCTAAATGGTTTCCAGCGATGTTTGATGGTCATGTGAAAACCAGCCATTCAGATGTTATTTATTAAGGAGTCGTTTAGAGTTTGCTTTAACTTAAAGATGTAATGTTCATTATTAATGTTCACCAACCGCTCGTGTTAAATCCTACAATGCGATGCTTCTGTTACTGTACATAGCAAAATTAATATAACACCCAGTTATCTTTTCAAACTTTGGTAGATTTTTTTTTTATTTCGTTAGACAATGGTGTTAATATTTGACGTCAGCTTATGACGACTTTTATTTAATTTAATGGCAATATATTTTATAAGCACACGTGTTACACATTTTCTAGGTGACTGTATCCTTTTTTCGGAAACGCAACTAAATAAAATGTATTCTAAAACCATTTTTAATGTGATATTTTTGGTGCGATTTTCCTTTGAAATAGTTTTAAATAAATTATAAATTATAATTGTAAAAAGTAAATTTCCGTTTCATTTTCGTTCTCTTTCCTTTACTGTCCTTATCTCTTTACCTTTGTTTTTGTTTTCTTTTTTTATTACTTAAATACTTTTAATGTTTTACATTGCTCCCATTGCTTGAAGATGTCAGATCATTTGGTTTTAGGTTTCCTTTTTCATCTGTACTTTATTGCAGCCCGTCTCGCCATCCACTGATCTTTTGTACTGTTACTTTGACAAACATGGCACTTAAACAAGCGTAAGATAAATAATATGTTTGTCAGAAGAATTAAAAGTAAATCACATTGTGTGAAGTTTTCATCTCGAATTTGGAATCAAATTATACTGTCCGTGTTTTCACCACAAGTCATCCATATGCCAACGGTCAAATACCGTCCAAACAATCCGCTTGCGGAGGGAGGGGGGGGGGGGGGGGGAGTAAAAATGCTTCTTATCCGTACATGCGAAATTAATGTAAACGGTAACAAACCTTTAACACGACTAGAGAAAAATGTCAGACCTTCGATCAAATGAGCGCGCACATGTTAACGTTCAAATTTGTCTTTATGACGTCGATTTTTTTACTTCGTTCTGCGTCGCAAAACGAGTTCGGTCGTGTCGCGTTCAAGAAAGAGAAAAACTCATTCGTGACAAAATGAAAACCTGTTTATTGTTTGCCTTTTTGTTCCTAACCTTGTCAGGAGTCCCGCCTGCTTCAGGAAGTACCAAGAAAGGTAAGAGTTGTTTTGAAATTATGAATCTTCACGGTACATATTTTTTCGCATGGCGTAAGCTGGTAGCAAAGGCTCAGCGCGCGCAAAAAGTCGTTACTTTTCGCAGTTTAAGAAAAGTTTGCCATGCTTAAATTATCGCAGGAATGTCTACTTTTGATTCTTAACACCTGCGTATGCTTTCGTTTGCATTAAAATAAGTAACAGTGCTGTCTGGGAAGATAACTTTGGCTGATTGTATCAATTGAAGAATTCTTTATTTGTTTGGATATTTGTTGCTATAGTTTCTATGTATACCAGAATGACGTAGTGATTTTCGCATTCGAAATTAATAATTGAAGAATTTCTCTTTTGTTTAGGTTTTTGTTGCTATAGTTTCTAGGTTTATCAACTCTGTTGTTTATCAGCTCTGCTGTTAGGTTTCAATCTCACAAACCTAAAGTTATTATTATTTATCTATTTATTTATTTAGTTATGTATACTTGAATGACGCAGTGATTCCTGCGCGCGCGCAGTCGGAAGTCAGTTCACTGAAATAGAAAACGGTCATAAGCGAAGCCCGAAACGTCGTTGATGAAATTTACTTAATGACACTTTCACAAAAAAAGAATTATTCTAATATGTTTATTTCTATTTCAAATTCTTGTTAATAAGTGTCACACATCCGTGGGAATTCAATTTTTGATTTCATTTGTTTTGCTGTAACTGACTTGTAGATTGTTTGTTGCCATTGGCTTGATGGAACAGTTTTGAATCTTGGAATTTTACAGCATAGTTTGAGCGTTATCTTTCTGGGTCCGATTGTTCCAATAGTGAAAAGCTTGCATATCAAACTGCGTGTTTACTTAGAGTCGGCGAACTGGGTTTTAAAGACCGTGAGTATGCCTGTTTGTGGAAGAGGGTCCATCATTTTATCGCTCATTTGGTTGTTTGATTGTTTCTTCGTTTGCTGTTTGGTCTGTTTAATAACAATTCTGTAACCCAGGAGGTTGTTGTGGTTGTTGTAATGCATTCGCTAAGGACAAACGACAATCAGATCTTGGTACTGATTTTCACCATCAGCCGTTTATGTTTATTAAAAAAAAAGAACGTCACGTAATAGCTACGTCATACATTGAGTCCTTGAAGCTCGGCGACTTTGTGTTGTAACTTAGCTATTTTCTCTTGCAATCTTAAAACCTTTCCTTGAAGTCTCAAAACTTCTTTGTCTTCTTCAGATAGAGGCTTTTTTGAAGTGTTCATACATTCAGCATCCTTTCTTCTTATTTCTTTTTCCTTCTCATCGTTACTTTTCAACTGAGTTTCTTCAGTATTCTTTACTTTGCAGTTTTTCTGATTTTCCCTTACATGTTTAACTGGTTGATCCGGTTTTGTTTCAATATTAGCTTCCATTTGAGAATCCTTCGATCCGTGTTCTTGGTTCGAATGCACGCTGACCGCATTAGACTGATGTTTATCGCTTTCGACATCATTTTGAAACATCGGCCGAAGCACTGGGGCGAGCAATGTCCAAATATAGAGACATAAGCATGCGCTACTTGAGCCCATTTTGATCCAAACCGCTGGCCACGACCGTTCGAGCTTCGTTATGTTGGAGTACTGGGTCGGACTGTACCAGTTTGTTAACGTCATCATAATATGTAAGGAGGCGAGAAACATGATAAAATGGAACAAGGAATAGTTATAGCCTACTTCCTCTTCCGCTGTCTCGCTGGACTCCAAGTCACTGTATTTTGAAGCAGATTTATCTGTCTTAATGCCATCTTGAATGCGAATGCGCCATCTGTCTGCATAAATTAAAAAAATAGAACCGATGAATTTAGAAATAATTATGACTCGACAACTGTCACTGATACCCACCCTGGATACCCATTGATGGCGGTACAGCAACAGGGATCATTTTGATACAAACTGCTGACTTTGACCGATGAAGTAGCATAACCCAGCATTGCATACCATGGATCCAAATAAGGAAGGCTGCCGTTTTCAAATTTCATACGTGTTACTTCCTTTTCTCCGTTTCTGGGAAAAAATAATACAAACTGAACTTACTTAGCTTTGAGGCACTCATTGCTGTGCTGAAGCTGGCGTAGATGAGCATGACAAAAACGAACACCCCACTGACGATCGTCTGCAGGCTCAGGCCAGTGTTTTGGTCGTACCCGGATATAAAGTAGCCGGGTGGATTACACAAGTCATCTGGTTCATGTGATAGCGCAGCCCATGTGAGGTATGTCGTGTAAGTTATTACCACTGCAGCTTGGAACAGACCTTTGAAAGACGTGTATTTAATAAGAACGACGGAATAAGTTACAAGTGTAAAACCTTCAGTCTTGTAATACTGTTCTCACTTTAGATTCTGTGGATAAAATCCTCTGTGTGAAAATTTAAAGAAAGCTATAGAGTAACACTTTCCTGTGGTGCTGTTTATTGTGCTGTACAAGGTGGTTCTAACTTTTGAGTCTTCCGACTTTGATTTCTTATGGTGCCGTTTGTTTTACAGTATTTCCGTCGAGAGCTTGTATTAATTCTACCCATATAATGAGCATAAAAATAGCAGATGGTGGGATCCCGCACTGATCTAAATACATGTCACTCACCGGTGCCAGACTGCGCCTCCTGTACTTTGGGAAGAAAGCTGACCGAAGTAGCTACCACGGACTGGCACAGGCTGAACGAGACGAAAAATAAATTTGTTCGACATTCGGCGGAGCGAACGAAAAACTTATAGAAAAATATCACAGCTACCATGGAGATGATAAACAACGAACCGGTACACGACAGAAGGGTCAAGTACCTGAAAATAAAAGACAGTGAATGGGATAAGAGGTGAAAATAACTAATTGATCTGCCTGGAAAATTGGCGCTGGTCATGAAACAACGAAATAGCTTATGTTTATACAGATCTCTCGCTGCAGCTAGCGAAAAAGAGAATAGGCCATTTGCACGATGACGTCATTTGACTACTACTACCAGAATCCTTCAGTTTTTTGTTTTGTAGTGCAAATTAGGGCTATTGTTATTTAAACCGCACTGGGATTACAAAATTTAAATAAGAAAGGAAAAACGAAATGAATTCTGGTAGTAGTAGTAGTAGTCAAATGACGTCATCGTGTAAATGGCCTATTGGGAATGAGTTCAATTATCGCGATTTTCATATGGTCATGAAATGATTACGCGTGAACACAACCAAAACAACCAACAAACAAGAAGGAAGCCCTTTCCCAGGATAATTCAGGGTTTAACTAACGGATGCAAACACGCGCGGCTTTTGGCAAAGCAAAGCGAACGGATTGCGAGCTAAAAAGGAGCTATTCTCTCTGACGTCACTCTCTTTTAAGCATTCTGATAGGTCAATAGAACAAGGATAGGTCCATATTAGGGATATTTTTAGCGGGAAAACTAGCAAAGCTTGTTTTGGACCTTTCAACTACAGGCGGATGAAACAAATCGCGTACACTCGGGGTAACCGTTTTTCGAGGTCATACGAAAATTTCTCCACTCACCAGCAGTTCGAACGGCATGAATTTGAGGCTTTCTCCATCTTCTCGACCCAGGTCTCGCTCCAGGAGTGAGACATATCAACCAGCAAAACAAGTTGTATGAGAATAAACAGAAACCCACCGACCAGTCCAAAGTACATCCAAACACGGTTAAACGTTACAGACTGGGGTATGAGCAACGAACATACGGTTAGAGCTGAAACAGAGAAAACAAATGAGAGTACCGTATTTTCTCGATTAAACGCCGGGCCCCGAATAAACACCGGGTATAATAGAGGAAGTTGGAGTAAGCCCCTCAAACGTTTATTTGTGGTATAATATTAAGGGCAAGGTACACCGCTGCCAAGAAAAACGAATAATAACCCTTTCTTTAAAAATGGCGGGCGAGAAAAAACTGCTGATTCAAAGAAACGCCGGGTCCACTAGGCCAAGTTTGAAATAAACGCCTGGGGCGTTTAATTGAGAAAATACGGTACCTATAGTTTATTTTCAGCCAATGTAAAATCAAATAAGAATCAAATTAAATTCCATATATTTTCGTTTATTTTGAACCCTGACTAGCAATTCCTGAAAGCAGTGGCCATCCGTAAGTAAAGGGCTTAGAAAAACTTTGGAAGGGTGTGCTGACTACCGTAGTGTGGTACTTTTAGAAAGTATATTTTTTTTGTAATTACCTTACTTCCTTTCATATTTTAAGATTTCATACCGTTTTCCTTGTTTAATAAGTTTCTTGGACTGGATTGTTCGTGTATTTTAGCTGTCCGAAATTAACCGCTATAAGGTAGCTGCTACCCGAAAATAACAAGAATAAATCTAAAAAAATGAGTGGAGAATAGAATAAGATAAGTTGATAATTAATTCAAAATATTATTATTAATCAATTATTATAATTAATAAAAAAAGACATCCCATCGTGGACTATTTTGACAGTATCCTCAATCAGTGTGTAGCGTTTTCTCGGGACAATCACACATTTACTTACCCATCAATAACAAACACTTGATGTACCAGCAGCCATTATGAATCCGTGCGCGAACTTCCTCGATGCTTTTCACTCCAACTAAAACACAGGAGAGGACGAGATAAAACATGGCCGTCCCAAAACACACCCGGTACACTGCCGCATAACCAACGAGGCTGTCACAGGTTGTCGAATCTACCATTTCATTGCAGAAATGTGGAATCGCATTAATCTTTGCTTTCATTTGTGGAACTGACAGCACAAAGCACAGGATAGTGACGAGTAAAAGAAATATGGTGTAGTTTACACGTGTGACTGTGGCCCGCCTGACTTTGCCACAAATTCCACACAGACAGCTTATCTCCTGGCTGGATTTTGCACGATTTTCAGAATCGCCTTTCATGTTTATTAGCTGTTTTTTGTTGATCGCGCGGGGTCGCGGAGAAGACGATGTGTTTGTGTTTATTTCTGGTGGTGCCATTGTGGCGATATCACGTCACCTGGTAAATTCGTTTGTGAAATGATAAACCACGAATCATATTCCCACTTGAAAGGAACAAAAACATGGCATCTTTATTTTTTTATGGTTAAATCGTAAGGTTATACGAACTAGAGAGAACAAATGCAGTGAAATTAAATTCTTGAGGAAGAGAGAAACTGAAGGAATACCAATTTTCATTGAAAGTTACGATTTTGCCTTTCAAATCGGCGTAAAATTGTTTCGATGAACTAAAGGAAAAAACTTTATAATTATAGCCCTCGTATTTTCATCTCTCGTGATGAATCATACTTAATGGCGATTCGCAGGACATCAGTTTCTTCTCGCGCGAAAAAGAACATTAAGGACACCTAATGACGTCACAAAACTAAATTTAACAGTTAACTCGACCCGAGTCCTCTTGATCATTTTTGAGAGGCAAGATAACCCACCAATTTTCACCCTAGAAGTTTTAAACTTTAAGAACGAAGTGCACCCATAAGGGTTAATTTCTTTTACACGAAAAAGATAGGTCTCACTTGAATAGTCTATTTGAATCTGTGTTCTTCAACCGCTCGACCGTTCGAGTGGGCGCGTTTGTGAGAATAGATCGTCATCTTCAAATTAAAACACATTTTCTTTTCGCAGTGGTAATTTTCGAGACTAATGCTCATCTGACTCAGTAATACTGAAGTGAATGATAGAATTCAGTAAGGATCTGAATAAAGAATCTGAGCTTCATACTTTAACAAAAGGAAGCCAGCAAGGGGTAATGCGCATGCTTGTTCGGAATGACAACGAGATTAAGAGCGCATGAGAGTTGCTGCATGAGAGCGCGTGGGAGCTAGTTGTCAAACGACAGCTAGAGTCTGCAGAGTTTAAAGTTTAGTTGAAAAACTCTGAGAGAAAGTCAGCATCTAGATTTTTCTTCTTTCACCTTGAGAGAATTTAACTTTTGGCAAATACTTCCTTACTGAGCTGGTCGGATTATTCCCCCCCCCCCCCCCCCCCCTTGCCTGCCCACATAGGCTTTGTAATTGGCTAAAAAACTTATGCTACTTTCTCGACCAATCAGAAGTAAAACCAAAGCCAATCGTGACTTCCTCGCACGCGTTTTCCCGCGCTTGGCGCCAGCTACATTTATTTGCTTTGAGCTGTGATTGGATTATTGAATTGTCTGTATCTGTCGTGATTGGCCAGAGTAATTACTTTGGTTTTGGTTTTACGACACTCAAGGAATTGAAAACTGTCGCTCTATCATCATCGTCATAATCATCTTAAGCATAGATCAAGTCTTGTGGTCTCGTTGCAGTTAAGATACGAAATTATAAACGAGTGCAATTTATAAACTCATAAATTCAAGTTAATGAATGGTATTGTACAAGAGAGCACACAAGCTACAAAGTACACAGTTCTATGGTTAAAATAAGGTTTCTGTTTACTGTCTTTCGTTTCCACAAATTTAGCGATTGTACATTTTGAATATGTTAAAAAGTATTTTGATACAAATTTATACAAAACGTTCCTTGCTTAGAATACAAAAATACGAAGATTAATGAAAACGTCACCATAGCATAACATAGGATTACGCCAGCGTTGATCAAGTAAAAAAAAAAATGCAGGACTGTCTTTTTGCAGTTTCACCCCTCAGAGTCAAATAAGATGCGATTGTGGCTTATGAGTCTGTGGACGAGATCTGTAAGTGTGACCCGGCGTTCAAATAAAAGCTAAAAAGCTGTAGTTTACCATGGTGCTGTTTTATTATGCTGTAGAATATACGGTTCTAACCTTCAAGCCTGTGAATGAAATCCTTAAGCGTGACCATTCAAATGAAAGCTAATGAGCAGTACTTTCCTATGATACTGTTTATTATGCTGTACAAGGTGGTTCTAACTTTTGAGTCTGTGGATCACGGAATCCTTAAGCGTGACCATTCAAATGAAAGCTACTGAGCAGTACTTTCCTATGATACTGTTTATTATGCTGTACAAGGTGGTTCTAACTTTTGAGTCTGTGGATCACGGAATCCTAAAGTGTGACCATTCAAATGAATGCTATTGAGCAGTACTTTCCTGTGGTGCTGTTTATTATGCTGTACAAGGTGGTTCCAACCTTCGATCCTGTGAATGAAATCCTTAAGCGTGACCATTCAAATGAAAGCTACTGAGCAGTACTTTTCTGTGATACTGTTTATTATTTTGAACAAGGTGCTTCTAATTTTTGAGTCTGTGGTTGGTATCCTGCAATGTGACAATTCCAATGAAAGTTGACATCCTTAAGTTGACATCCTTAAGTGTGTCAATTCAAGTGAAACTGAGCTACTGAGCTGTGTTGCTGTTTGTTATGCTGTAGAACAGATAACTCTACTGAACTTTTGTCCCGGGCGTGCCAGGTCTGAAAACAGGTATGGATTTTAGAGGTCTGGACCAGGTTGTTCAAAAGGTGGATAGCGCTATCCTTCGGATAAATCACTATCCAGTGGATAAGTATTAACAAAATCCTTTGTGTTATCCGATGGATAATGATTTATCCGGTGGATAGCGCTATCCACCTTTTGAAAAACCAGGTCCAGGTTTGAAAACGGATATGGTAAATGGAGTAGTTTGGTCTGAAATAGGGTCAGGATTTGGAGAACTAGGCGGCGGCACACCCCCACCATAAATTCCGGATGAAAGCCTTACGCAGGGCTATTAAAAAAATGCAGCTACTGAGCAGCGCTATGCTGTGGTGCTGTTTGTTTATCAGTATTTTCTTAAATGAAATTTGAAGTTATCTGCAATGTACTTTCGAAGAGAGTAGAAGAAATAACGCGAATTATCACGCACGACTTTCTTTTCTCGCAATATTAGGCTGTACTTTCCCATGCTGATCTTGTGGAAAATATTTTAAACTTAAAACTACACAATTATCCTCGTTTTGTATTTGATTCTGTTCTTGGAATGGTAACTTCCCTCGTTTCTTGTATCGATAAAATTTTATGCTGAATTTTGACGATTTTCGCCTGAAATCTGAGAATTCTCTCTTGCAATCTAAGAATTTCCTTGGAAACTTCCGGTTCCTTTACGCTGTTATTGAAAACGCTTTCTTGCGTTATTTTTTCAAATGGATGATCAATCTGTATTCTCACTGGCAGTGAAGGATCGGGTAGCTTCACACCCTCTTCGGAAGTTCTGTCGGAAGAATGCGAACCTTTCCGAATATGTGTCGCAATTCTAGGCGGAGGCGAACATGTATCGATTGATGAAGTTGGTGTCACTTGATGCCTTTCCTTTAGTCTGTCAACAGGCGTTTCGCCAGTGCGACCATCGTACTTATTAGTTTGTATTTTCTTTTGATAATTATCGCCGAAATTCTCAGTTTCAGTCCTCTTTAAATCCAACGCCTTTGCAGTGGACTCCGAAATAGTTGCTTCAGCATTTTCCTCCTTGCGAGGATTTTTCGATGCTTCTTGTAAGTGTCTTTTCCTCGCTTTGCTTTCTTCCTCAAACTGTTGCCTCGGTTTAGTTCTATCAACTGTGGCTTCAGCTTTTTTCAAAATTCGCCTTGCCTTCTTGAAATCGTCTCTTAGCTGCGCGGCACTTGCTTTTCTTGCGCTTGGCAGCCTAACAGGTTCTAACTCCAATCCCAAGTAGTGGCCCCACGTATTGCGTATTAACGGCGCCACGAGCGTCCATATATACACCAGACAGCAAATATAACTGGACGCCATCTGCACCCATACAGCCGCCCAATTCTTTATCATTTTCTTAAAATCGACATTTTCGTCTGGGCTGTGCCAGTTAGTCATTACCATCATCACATGTAGGGAAGCTAGAAAAAGTACAAAATGAAAGAAAGAATAACTATATGCAACGTCTTCGCTTTCGTGCTCCTCCGTTTCCTTGCCGTCTTCTTTAGACGATTTGTCCGCTTTTCGACGCTTAGCGTTTACCTCGGCGCTTTTTCGTAAATATTCAGGGTTATCTGATAATGACAGACCCAGTTTCCCGAGCTGAGATGTGCTAGCTCGGACAGTGCACGCAAAGGCTAGCAATGCAAACATCAATAGTGCGCCGAATATAGCTTGTCCGTTCACACCAGAAACCTTATCGTACTCTAGTATAACCGCGCCCAAAGGATTACACTTGGAGTCTGGCTGCGACGAAAGCGTGTTCCATGTAAGATACATGGTGTATATCGTAATAACTGAAGATTGCAGAAGACCAGCTCCTGTTGTTTCTTGTTGTACTCTAGGCAAGACGGAGATAATAGTAGCTAATGCGCAGTGCCCAACATTAAAGCTGATGTAAAATGTGTTAGCTTTACACTGTGAAATGTCGTCCGGGTTGGTGAAAAAGAGATAAAACATAACTGCAGCCGTGATAGAAAGCGAATACACTAAAGCCGTGGAAAAGGCCAACGAAAAGTACCAACACTTCGTGTCAAGCGTATCCATTTTTTCCGCCCAAGAAACGCTCCAAGAATGACCAAAGTCGATCACTAAAATCACTTGAATCAGGATAAACATGAACCCGCCTGTCAGGCCAATATACATCCATATCTTGCTGAAAGGTCCAGCGTTCGGCAGGTAAAATACGACGCCTATGATTAAAACCAACAGAGAGAGTTTGATGTACCAGAATCCGTTATGAAGTCTTGCGCGAAACTGTTTTTTCGAATGTACATTGTAAGTAAGTAGCGCAAACAAAAAGAAGAACATAGACATGGCAAAAGAAACTCTGTAAACAGCTCCATAACCTACCAGGTTATCACAAACTCGTTTGGACGCAAGTCTTGTGCAAAGTAACGGTATTTTATCGAGATTTGCTCGCATGTTTGGAGTGAGCATTACAAGGCAAAGAATCGTACCCAGGAGTAAAAATACAGCAAAGTATAGCCTCGATCGGATGCCGCCAATCTTTTTCTTGCAAAATAAGCTGAATGCTGCTGAGCCTGCGCAACAAGCGACCTCACTCGCGACTTCCGCTAAGCCCAGAGTCTGCAGAGCTGCTCCCATAGAAACCCATAAAGAATTGTGGGATAGGTTGAACGATAAACACGCGAGTACTCAAAACCATTCAGCTTTTCCAGGCCTTGTAGATAATCCGCTACAACGAGAAATCGCTATCGGCCCAGTCTTATTCCTAAGAAGTCCAAAGAACAGAACAAAATGTTTGAAATCTTTCTTTTTAAGTTGTGAGCAGGATCGTCGATTGAAGCCCGTTGAACCGTGAACGCTGGCAAATTCTGTCTTTCTCTGTTTCCAATTCAACAATAATTTGTCTAATTTGTGTTACAATGAACAAAGTTTTGATCGGAGAAAACCTTTTCGAAAAGTAGCTTCACGAGAAGACGATTCCTTGTATAGTCGAGCTCCTTTTGCACGAAAATTCTTTCGCGGTTCGATGATTTAGTCTTACAAGTCAGTTATAATTGGACGGGGTACCGCCTGGAAGTTTCATTCTCCATTCTCCATGCAACCAGGACAGTAGAAACATATGAACGTGTAGCGTAAAACTAACAAACGTTGCCAGTTCAATGATCCCTTCTCCAGCAGATTTTTACAGCGAAACGTTTTCAACTTTGGAAACGCCTTGAAATTGTGTAGTCACCAAGCGATTGAAATCCACGGTCAAAGATGGTTAAAACCAAAACACCAACGCCAGACGTTGTCCAAAAGCGCACACCTTGAAGTGAAAGTAACGGATTTTTTTTGTCTTTCTTAAGGGTCCTGTGAAAAAGCGTGGAAATCCTGCGACACAATTCCGAACGTAACTTTTCGCTTTCGAGATCTACTCCTAGCATGGAGTGTGTTGTTATTTTTGGTTGTGACTGCGGTGAAGCGAAATTACGCCACCCGCCAACAGGTACGAGAGTCAATGAGCAGGCGATGAGCCCGCGATGCACAGAACAGAGTGACTTAGTTTTTAGCCAAAACATGTGACGGCTGAGCTGAGTAAAACGCGCCATACCGTGAAACTATATTTTTTTCTGTGCGCACTTCAAGATATGGTGGGGTTATATTTTTTAAAATGCAAAGAATATTTTGTTTTCAAAAAGAAGAAGCCATCAAAATGAATACTAAAGTATTCTTAAAACTTTCATGCAAAATTTCCAAGATGCTTAAGCGATAATATAGTTTCAAAAGGCTTTTTACCAAAAAAAAACAGAAACCAATCCATGCATTTATCTACCCCTGCAAGGGTTTCTCCACACAAACTATCAAGTTGCTAAACCGACCCAAAGAAGTATAAAAGTACAAACTACATGAAAATGAACTCTTTAATCATAGTTTTATTTGCTTGTTTGTATCTGTGTACAAGTTTCCTTTCACGCAATTATTAGGTTGTTGGCTACAAATAAAATTACGCCGCACATTTATACAAATCATCGCAAACACTAATCATCGATGCTTGTTTGCTTGTACTAACAACCCGCCCTACAATAAATGACTTTGTCATTTGTTTTAAACACAGTTTCAAGAGGCTTAAAGCCTACCTAGTTACATAACTCTTATGAAACCCACCAATAATAATGGTCAAGAGATAATTCGATGGTTCTATTTACATTACATGTAAAGTACTTGACAAGTGACTGGTTTTCTTGACCCTTCTGACAGACTTCCAGATCTCTCGGACAGACATGCAGGACCGGTGATTTCAACAAAGTTTAGATGGTGTTTAAACAAAACAGCGGTCTACCCTGATATGTATAAAACGTTGTTCACTGCATGTACACAGTGTCAAGAAGACATACCTTATTCTTACTAATTTTCGCGATTTTTTTAATACCGGCGAACAAAAAAATTGCGCGAAATTTAAACACGCGAAATTTAATACCATAATTTTTAACAAACTAATAAGAATTTTAAATGTTCTTAGTCCGGGTCTTGTGGTGAATTGTTCTGAATTAAAACTCTAAGTATCTGTCCTTGATAACGTCTTTCCGGTATTCGGCTAGTACTCTTCCTCTGATTCACTGCTTTCTTCAGGTTGTTATTCGACCAAAACCTCTTTAGTGCTTTAAAAACACGGGATCACATTCATTTCAAAAATGTTCTTCCAGTGAGCCGTGGATTACTACATACAATAATTATATAAAAGTTTAAAAACCTTATACAACCAGACTCTTGACAAAAAAAGCGAAATTTAGTGCACTTTTGCTCTAATTTTTCTTGCAATCGCGAAAATTAATACTCACGAAATTCAACTCCCGTATTTTCGCGAAATTAAGTACGTGCGAGAATTAGTAAGAATAAGGTATAACAAAGATTGGAATGACATTTAGCTCCTGGAAATGACCCACTCATAAACACACTGATGCAGTGTCGCACCGAAATCGCCGCTCTAGAGTTCAATGCACTAAATTCAGGGTTTGAGCCAGGCCGCACCATTGCGCCAATCCTGCACTGCAATTTACATTGTCCCTCAGAAAAACGAACAAGGGGACAATCAGTCCCCTTGAACATCTGTTCAGAAAATGGCCTATAAAAAAGATACAAGAAAGTCTTTGATTCCAAAAACATTAAGAAAACAATTTTTGCTGTTTGTACCGTTGATTTCGCTGCAAAAAGCTCTCTCTCAAATCCGGAAAATTTAGAAAAAGCCATGCGATTCAAAATCGCCCTATAATGCATTGCAAACTGCAACATATGTTCGTCACGTATGCTAACGGTTTGTGTCTCAGGGAATATTCTAAATGGTGGTTGCCATTAGGTTTACAGTTATTGTCCCTCTGAAATGAAAAATGTTCTCTAAAACATTTGCTGAAGGGAGAAGTTGTCCTCCACTCATCAAATCCTGGCTCAAACCCTGACTATTTCTAACCTTTCAATCTCAAAGGCGGCCAAAATTAAAATTCAAGAAAAAAAAGATTCAAAATTTCTTTTTGTAAAATACACTGAAGAAGAAACAGTGTCATGGGAAAGTACTGTTGAAGAGCTTTAATTTAAACGTTTATACTGCAGGCGTTCCTCCGTTAGAGCCGCATTACCTGACTCGTTCTAAATTTTGACCATGACACCGTCTGAAGCCTCAGGGGCGGATCCAGGATTTTTCTTAGGAGGGGGTGCACCTCTAAGGAATGACGTAACTGAAGGGTGACGTAAACAAATTTTAAAAGCGAACAACGCAGACTAGGTCATCTCAGGGAGGAGGGGGGGGGGGGGGGTGCGCACCCCCTGCACCCTCCCCCTAGATCCGCCCCTGAGCCTCACAGTACAGCAGTGAAAAGGTTGAGAAACTAAAAGCTGAGTGGATGGAATTGATTCGAAAATGCGAGGTTCTCGTCTTCAGTTTAGCTGGTTTTATATGAGGAGATCGTTTGTAATACTGAACGAACACAACCTTGTCCGCTCGTCGCAAGTATGAACGAGCACTCTATATAGTATTTTATATGGCTAACCGAATTAAACGATGACTTTTAGATGGATTAAAAGATGGAACGATGGAGTATAGCCCATTTCTTATGTGTCCTATGCTTTTTCTTTTTTAAAACTATTTTGCAATAATATAAAAACACGTCAGGTTTACATTACTACTTTTATATCATTACACACAAACATGATAGTTGTTGCTATTTTATGGTGGCCCACAACTGGCATTGCAATAGTAAATCGATTACAGCAAAACAAAAACATCACAGCATTTGTATAAAGCGTACAGCAAATTCAAATTGATCACAGCAAAAGTAAAATGCTCACAGCAAAACCAAATACGTTCACAGCAAAACCAAATACGCTCACAGCAAAACCAAATACGCTCACAGCAAAACCAAACAACCACAGCAATTTATAATAAATCACAGCGAATTTGAATCGATCAGAGCAAAATGAAATGTTCACAGCAAAAGAAGAAATCCCAAAGAAAATTCAAGTCGATCACAGCAAATCAGTCAAATCGGTCACAGCAAAATGCAAATGCCCACAGCAAAACGAAAACTCCACAGCAAAAGAGAATCGTGCCCCTCAACATCAGGACGAGGCAGGCAAAAACATTTTGGAGTAGTGGTAAAGTTTCTTAAAAGGAACCTCCATTGTCAGAACAAATTGACGTTAAATTATTGTAAATAAAGTCGAAAAACAGGTGCAAATATAATTTTAGTGTACAAATAAAATGAATATAAATATGGCCTAGTTTCGCATTTAAATTTCCCGCGCGCCGCCATTTTGAATATTTATCTGACGTGTTACGGTTGCCGCTATTGTTAAGAATCGAAGTTCTTTTGTATGCAACAATAGGCCATTTGCACGATGGCGTCATTTGACTACAACTACCAGAATTCATTTCGTTTTTCCTTTCTTATTTAAATTTTGTAATCCCAGTGAGGTTTAAATAACAATAGCCCTAATTTGCACTACAAAATAAAAAACTGAAGGATTCTGGTAGTTGTAGTCTTATGACGTCATCGTGCAAATGGCCTATTGGACAACCGTAACACGTCATAAATATTCAAAATGGCGGCGCGTGGGAAAATTAAAAGCGAAAGTAGGCGATATTCATATCCATTTTTTTGTACACTAAAATTATATTTGCAACTGTTTTTTAAAAATTTCTAATTTAGACTTTATTTCAACAATTTTTAAAACGTCAATTTGTTATAACAATGGAGGTTCCCTTTAAAGCAGTTATGTCACGAGGATTTGTCTAACTTTTGGATAGAACTGCGCTAACATTACTAATAAGTCCTTCAATTATGCACTAAATTTTATTTAAACCTAAAAAGGAAGCTGTAAAGCGAATTCTAAAATGGAGAACGAACCACGGCGATTTTTTATAGATTTTTCAAAGTCACGGGAGAAGAACTTGAAGTATTTAGCGTAAACTTTTCAAGTTGCAACCATTTCCATCCTGATCATCCGCTGCTAAAAACATGCACACATCAATAGATTCAGTTCACTAATAGAGCAGTTTTCAATTGAGTGTGAAAAGTAATTGCACATGCAGTTGCTTTGGTTTTTCATTGCTACGCTTTGTGATTGGTTAAAAAATTCTCGCGCCACTTTCTCGACCAATCAGAAGTAAAACCAAAACCAATCGTGACTTGCTCGCACGCGTTTTCCCGCGCTTGGCGCCGCCGACATGTAATTGCTTCGAGCTCTGATTGGTTCATTGGATTGTTTACGACTGCTGTGATTGGTCAGAGAAAAAAAAAATAAGCAAGTGATTGGTCAGAGTAATAACTTTGGTTTTGGTTTCACCACACTCAATTGAAAACTGGCTGCTCTATAGTGATTGTTCACTAAACTAGATCATTATTTTAAAGTTTCCTTAGATATAAAAGTGTCTTTTGGCTATTGAAAATGATACTAAATATCTGGTGACATAACCCCTTTAAATCATACACTGTAATGTTATTCTATTCCTCTTCCGCTCTCTGAAGTAGGAAATATAGGGTTTGCGGTGCCTATGTACTATTTTATAAAGATATAGCAAAATGCTTTAATTGATACATTTACACCGGCGCTGGCATTGAAGAACTCATTTCCACAAGAGTTATTAGTGTCCATTCCTCCAGCTCTCCCATCGGTTCCAAACCCTAATCTTGACTCGGCCGCCTCAGAGCATCGATCCTTCCCATGTGCTATCATCCCTATTCGGGCTCTAGCGCCATTTAGTTTTCGGTCTTCTTCAACGTTAAACCCTTTTTTGTCGGAATTGTCGGAACAATGAGACTAAAAGAGAGAAATGTCATGTTTAGTTCACAACGTCGTCCCCCCACCCCCCACTCCTGAGGGTCTTCTCTGCTTTAAAAAATTCAAAATGGCGGGCCGGACGCCCGGGAGAGTACTCCCTATAATCCTTATAATGGGCTATAAGGGGATGTTCCGCCCGAAAGGGGTACCTTTTTTAGGCTGGAGGTATATGAAAGGGTATGGATTTCACGAGTTGAAGTATATGAAAGCGCAGGGATTTCACGAAGTATAGGAAAAGTAGGGAAAACACGAATTGAAGTATAAAAAAGGATAGGAAAAACTGCCATTTAAGGTGGCTCACAACAGTTCCCAGAATTTTCCATCACCTATACTTTGATGGATCAATACTATAATTCTTTATCAGTTGATGCTTCAATAATGGTATCAAACAAATGCCCAATTATTGGTGAACATGAGGCTACCCGTAGCCTATACTCGTACCGGTAATGTACGTTACTCGCGGGGAACACTTACGTAACACAACAACAGGCAAATAAAACCAAAATTAGTTTCGCTTCGTCTTGCATGCGTGCGTATTCTCGTATCTAATGCGATGCACAAATAAGAGACAAAAACAACAAGAATAAAAAGAAAAACGGAGGGCAAACTTTACCTAGTTGCCGTATCCGTTACGTGTAAACAGCAACAAACAATAAAACCCAAATTTGTTTCGCTTTCGCTTGCAAAACGACGCCGATTACACCGTATCCCATGTACCGTGAACTCAAAATTCTCGCAATGCATGCGTACGTATTCTCGTACCCAGATCTAACGCAATGCACAAAAGTAGACACGAAAACACGGAGGAAAACAAGAAGAAAAACGGAGGGCAATCCTTTCTCGTCTAACTTGTTGCCGTACCGACACGAGTAACAAGTTGTGGTGTCTTTTATGATGTAACAGGTTACCATAGTAACAGTATAACCTGTTAAAGACACCCTTAATTTTAGCTTTACATGCTTATAACTAAAAAACGAGCTAGATGACCCCCATTTTTTATTATCGAATTGTAATTGGCATGTTAAGATACAACCTTTTGCAAAGTTTAAAAACATTCTGTACATAGGGTTCAGAGTCGAAAACTTAAGGTGGCTCTGAACCCTATGTTCAGAATGTTTCTAAAAATAATTTTTGAAATAATCCGGCAGAGAACATGAAGAGTGTTAAAAATATATATTTTATTATGTTTGTATAATCATGCAACACTTTTAGTACTTACGGGTATGGAGGATCCACTTATCAACGATTCCCAAGTCGAGCGATCAATACTAAGGGATTGCAAAGAAGGGCCATCAAAGATTCCCACCGCAGTTTCTCTTGGCTGCGGACTTTTGATATTCAGCCATTTTGTTTCGCCTTTAACTTTCATTCCAACGCAAAAGCCTTCGAGGAGAGAAAGGGAGCCAAAGACAGCAAATTTTGTTTCCTATGAGAAAGAAACGTGTAGGTATGCATAATCAAATCGTTGCGATCTTACCTGTCCTTAGCTTCATCGGGTCAATGTATAAATCAAGTTTTGAAATCATAAATCGGCTTGAAGTGCTACAACAATACCACCCTGGTTGGGATGTTATAGTGTATCACATGTAATTACCCTCTACCATTTGTCACGTTTAAGTTGTTGGTGCTCCTGGCTTCTTTCTAGGTTCAAATAAAATTTGTGATTGATTCTGAACGTACTTATGAGTAATGCACGCTATGTAGCTCTGCACGCTGAATTTTATTGTGTAGAATATTTTAAGTACATTGTAATTAATATTTAAGATATTTTGGAATTTTACTTTGAACTTAATTGTATGTTATTGTGTAGAATATTTTAAGTAAATTGTAATTGATATTTTAAAATTTTAGATAGTGTCCCCAATTAGTGTTTTTAACTGCTATATTTTTTATTGACACTTGAATAAAGTTATTATTATTATGTGTTCTCTATATAATTATGTGTTCTCCATGGTGGCCGGGTCCAAACCATGGACCTACTGCACCCATGAGGCGCTGTGTGGAGGCCACACTACTCAGCATTGCAGGGAAAGGGTCTTGCGCAGGATGTTGGCTGTCCCAAGTAGTGCGGTTTTCTGAATTTCGCAGAGGTTGATGTTGCCAGGGATGCCAGTGACTTATTATTATTAGTAGTAGTATTGTATAATTTGTACAAAGATTTTGAAATGCTATATATATATATATATATATATACCCGTTTGCAAAAAAAAGTGACATTTTTAAAAAATGGAAATATATATATAGCTATTGTGTTCGCATCACAAATGTGGTGACAGGCGGTAGATACCTTTTCACAGTAACTACAATACCCTTTGCTAAGTGTTCATTACAGCAGGCGTCCGTTAATCTGCACCATTGTTCACGGAAAACATGAATAATTTTACAGATTAAATTATTCAATGCCTGAATATAAACAAATGAGGTCACGGGTTCGAACCCCGTTGAAGTCCTGAATTTTTTTCAGGCTTCTTTTCGCAATTGCTTAAATTGCGTTCATAACTGCGAGGATCATTCTTCATTTGAGTTTATAAAGCATAGTACAAAGATGATATATTTGTTCTCTTTTTCAGCACCTATTGAGAGTATGTGTCAATAAGTAACTTAATCATTTCGTCGACGGACTCCATAGTTTGGGTAATCCACATCAAACGTCTTAAGTGTACGCTTATTTTTGGGGTCGTTCACGACCCTTACCGTTATTTTACAAATCCTTTGATTGCAATTAAAAAGGGGGAATCAATGTTGGCAAATTAAGCTACCTTTTATGTAAAAAATATTTCCTCTGCTCGACGAACTTGCCGCTAAATTGGTGGCTTTTGATATATATTTTTTAAATTCATTATATCAAGGCGGCAGTACAACAACTTGAATGTTATGTACAAATCCTTTAATCTTGGTTAAAAAGAAACATGAAAAATCGCCAATAAAGCGGTAAAGGATACAAAAAGCCCCCAATATGTTCTGAAAAAGAGAACAAATATATATTCTTTGTCCTATACTTTTTAAACTGTTGTGATATTTGTATCCAAGGACGTCTATTTTACACTACTTTTTTGCTTCACAGTCTCCAACGAAGATCGTTGCTATCCGCAATGCCTCAGAAGAAGCAAAGGCTCGAGTTACCGTCGCTTGCAACTACCTGTCCACACGCGTGACAAAAACATGTTCTGTTGGCCAATCAAAATTCAAAGTTTTGACAATCAAACTTCAAAGTTTACCCGCCCACTTGGGGATGTTTTGGCGCCACTTACGCAAATGATCGTAGCTGATTTATCCACCGTTTGGCAACTGAAGACATGGCGTTTACAATAAATAAGTTTGGCAGGAATTTCAAGCAAGGAGTTCCACTGTCAAGTGATTTACGAAAACAAGTGACAGAACTCGCACAACTTCATTCATATAGGGAAGTTGGAAGAAGGCTGCGCGTAGATGTGAAGACAGGTAAACTTTGGGCGGGTAAACTTTGAAGTTTGATTGTCAAAACTTTGAATTTTGATTGGCCAGCAGAACATGTTTTTGTCACGCGTGTGGACAGGTAGTTGCAAGCGACGGTAATAAATTGTCTGTGGCTCATTTGTTTATATTCAGGCATTGAATAATTTAATCTGTAAAATTATTCAATAATGTTTTCCGTGAACAATGGTGCAGATTAACGGACGCCGGCTGCAATGAACACTTGGCAAAGGGTATTGTAGTTACTGTGAAATGGTATCTACCGTCTGTCACCACATTTGTGATGCGAACACTATAGCTATATATATATTTCTATTTTTTAAAAATGTCATTTTTTTTGCAAACGGGTATATATACACCTAATTGCAATAACGTTGTCATAGAAAAAAGAAAAATGAAAAAAGCCAAATAGGAATTAATTAGCTTCGTGCAGCGGCTATTGTTAATTTAAATTAAGCGTGCAGCGGCTATTGTTATTTGTATGGCCTTTTCTCATTTTTCGTTTTTACATTTTTCATTTTTCTATGACAACGTTTTTGCAATTAGGTGTATTTATAATTCAACACATTGATACACTGCCCAAATATGGTAAAAAAGTTGTCGATAGACGTTATGTCTACATGACATATAACCAGCGATGGCGGTAAATTTCGCATTTTGAAGGAAAGTGAAAATGACTGCTGCCTGCAATTTCGTGTTTTTGGGCGAAAAAGTGCGTGAACTATTAGTTAAAAAGGGGAAAAGAAAGAAAAAAAGAGAAGAAAAGAAAAGAGAAAAATACTGTTCACATGATTGGACAAAAAAGGCGCGAAATTTTCGCGTTGTCGCGGTCGCAGTGTTTCTTTGCGTAGCTGAATGAAACATCGCCAGAAATAGCGGACATGTTCACCGCGCGTGCGCGAGTTTCAGTGGCAATATGGCCGCCAAACACTAGAAGGCTTTGTATGGCAGAAATAAAACAAAATCAAATTGGCTGGCTTTTAGCTTACCTGGAATATTTGCCGCATTCCGGGTAAATTTATGAACATCTTTTCAAGTGTTTTTGTAAGCTTGATTTTCCCCACAATTGTTACTGGCCCTGCTTTTCAACAAAACATATTTCCGAAGCTTCGCTCATACAATGCTCTCTATTTTAGAAGCCATTAATGCCGATTTTCACTCAAAACGGGATTTCGAGGCACCATAGTTCGTAAAGTGATGGGGGTAGCCAACTTGCCGCAATCGTCTGAGAAGAAGCACCGACTGAACTGACGATCATCGCATTCTCACTTTCTACGATGGTTCCTTCGCCCTGCTTTTTGCTTTCAAAAATCGTTCAGAGCTGTAAAAATCATTTCCACCAACAGTCTTGAAGTTCGCTGTCTTCGAACTGCGATATTTGGGCACAGAATGCTCCAAATTTTGCTGCAAATCCCTCATTCAAAAGCTAAAGTCTTGTTGTTTTCAACTGCGAGCGAATTATTTCGGTCAGTGGTTTCTATATGGGCCTGAATACGCTTTATTTAACACAACCATTTTTGTCGCACCGAAGCCCCACCAAACGAATTTGAGCCCGTAGGGTGGAACAGCGGTGTATACCAATGACGCGACATCGCAGTGTAAGACGCACGAAAATTCGCTTCTCCAATGTCCCTTCTGGTGATGAACTGGTTCAAAGTTTAACCGCTCGACAAGTGAATGAAGGAGCACAATTTTCATGAAATTCCTTTGGTAATCACCTATGGAATATGATATAGACTTGATGTTTCCTCAGAAAAGTTTCTGATCTCGTCATTACGGCTGTGGGAGCTAAAAAACGAGCATTCCAAGTTTGTAAACAACATTGATCGACTCAGCTCGTACTTCGATGTTTGAAAATTTGGTGCTTATGGAAGGGACTAAAAAGCCAAATCAACTACAGGTACGATGTTTTAACCGTTTCTTGAATCCTTTAGCTGTGAATTTTTGTAAGCTTACTGTCCACGGTCTCCACGCTGTAGTTCTTTCCGACTTTTCGCCGCTATGTTTAGGTTCGTAGCCGTGTGTTTGTTCAATTTGTTTTGATTCTGAATTGAACTTTTTAAGATACGAAACACTTGTAACTAAGACATTCTATGCCATTTTACTGTGTTTTAATTCTTGTAGTCACTACTCTGTCCCGTTCTTTGAGCAGACGAAAGCTCTTCGTAGAAACTGTCAACTGATTGTGTACGCTAAATTAATTTCAGCTTGGCAAAAGTTTCGGCATTCACTGCTTGTTGTTTAAGAAATGGTGCGAGGTAAAATATTGTAGTTAGCCTTTTTACTTAATGAAAGGTTGTATATCTCAATGATTTTTTTCTCGAAACTGTGATTTGTTATCAATGTGTTGAATTATAAAACAGTTATAGCGTTCAAGCTTGCACAATATTGACAAAGGCGCCTCTTTCATTCATGAACTGTGTGATGTTGCAAGTTTCGCGCGGTAAAACATCTGTAAGCTTTTTTTTTTTTAAATAAAAGGCTTGTCGGCGATATTTTTTCTTCAAACTGTGCTTTGTTATCAATGTGTTGAATTATAAAACTATTATAGCGCTCAAGCTTGCGTGATATCGCCTAATTTTAGCCGACTCGGCCTACGGCCTCGTCGGCTAAGTATTAGCCGATATCACGCGCGCTTTCGCGCTATAATAGTTAATATATATATATATATATATATATATATATATATATATATATATATATATATATATATATATATATATATATATATATATATATATATATACGTACATAGCTTATGCCTGTTTTATCTTTTTATTTAGGGAAATGTGATAGGGCCAACCTCCTGTTTTTCCTTTTCAAGATGTTTTTGTAATTTTACTTTAGCCACATCATCTTGAATAAAATATTATGTTATGTTACGTTACGTTATGTATGTTATGTTATGTGACATAGTTCCTCTAATTAAAATAAAGACTTTACGGTTATACTTCAATTTTTATTTAGGGATAATAGAGCGAGGGAAAAAGTTGACTGCCGCAAGACGAGACTTGGCGGCCGTCACAGAATGAAATGGAAGATTTTGGTTCAATTTTGATTTTTGCTGCTCTTGTGCGGTTTTCAAATGAGTATCAAAAGTAATTACACAATTGCTTTGGTTTTGCATTGCTACGCTTTGTGATTACCTAAAAACTCTCGCGCCACTTTCTCAACCAATCAGAAGTAAAACCAAAACCAATCGTGACTTGTTTGCGCGCGATTTCCTGCGCTTGGCATCAGCTACATGTATTTGCTTCGAGTTCTGATTGGTTCATTTGATTGTCTGTTGTGATTGGCCAGAGTAGTAACTTTGGTTTTGGTTTTAGGACACTGAAAACTGCTCCAATGGGAGCGAAAACGTTTTGTGGTTGCTTCAATACCTTGTTACTAAGGTCAATCCCTCCAGGTTCATTGTAGGGTTTCGCATTTTTCCACAATGGGGAGTTGTATCCGAAGGTTGTCTGCGAAACAATGAATTTGTGTTAGTTGACAATATACAAGCAAGGATTTATTAAAGGGAACCTCCATTGTCAGAACAAATTAACATTAAATTGTTGGAAATAAAGTCGAAATTTAAAATTTTTAAAAGAACGGGTGCAAATATAATTGTAGTGTACAAATGAAATGGATATAAATATCGCCTATTTTCGCTTTTAAATTTCCTGCGCGCCGCCATTTTGAATATTTATGACGTGTTACCGTTGCCGCTATTGTTAAGAATCGAAGTTCTTTTGTATGCAACAATGAGACAACCGTAACACATCATAAATATTCAAAATGGCGGCGCGCGGGAAATTTAAAAGCGAAAATAGGCGATAATCGTATCCATTTTTTTTGTACACTAAAATTATATTTGCACCTGTTTTTTTAAAACATTTAATTTAGACTTTATTTCCAACAATTTAACGTCAATTTGTTATAACAATGGAGGTTCCCTTTAAGATTCATTAAATGCTGTAATGCAATGCAATGCAATGCAAAATTACACCATGGCAAGTGATCAAGAGTCCTTAATCAACACCATACATCGACTAATTATAAACCAATAATGATCATACGGCAAGGTCTCCCCAAGTCATTTATCAACGGGAAGATTCGTGGAATTGTCACGGCAAAAACAACCGAGTGTGTTCGACCTGAGCATTATATACACATGCTTGGCGATGCTCACCCTGGTCAAAGGTTTTTTTCCTTGGTTCCCATTATCCTCATATCCTTTCTAAAACTTGCAGTCCAGAGGGATTTGTAAGGTCTTCACCCTTCTCGGCACTCATAACAAATTAGATTTACGTTTCATCTATACTACCCGAATGTACTATTGTCCTTAACTTGAACAAGAGATAGCGCCATTTTAAAATATCTCAGTTTTTGCTTCAAAGTTGGGGCGGTGTAACACCCATATTATAAAGGGTTCAATAGTTTTGTTAAAAGTTCTCTGCTTCTTAGGGGGTAAGTAAAAAACACACACTTATCAACTTGCTCATAAATAGATTACTGGCGTTGCAGTTAGAAGGAAATGCTATAATTTGAGTGCTAAATTTTTGTCACTGATAATGTAGCAGAGTGTTGCGACTCTATGAAAGTACGGGTGATCTACCTTATTCCCGTCTATTTTCATAATCAGTGTCCATCCTCCGCTGCCACACTCATTTGTAGTTTCCATTTTGCAATAAATTAAGCTTGTTTTGCCGACGCCAATCGGCGTTTTAATGTAGTAAGCACGGCTGGAAACATTACTGTACGGAAATAATAGAAAACAGAAATATAAAGTTAAATCTCGTAACCGACCACCAAACCCCGATTGCATTCTTTGTTAAACACTATTTTAATAATAATAATAATAATAATAATAATAATAATAATAATAATAATGTTTATTAACAATTAAAATAACTATTTACAATACATTAAAATTCTAATACGATAAGATATGTACATTTGAAATGGTATAATAAAAGACTCCTCAACATTACATTTTTAAAATGAAACTGATCATTGTCATAAAAAAAAAATAATAATAATAATAATAATAATAATAATTATAATATGGTATTTTATGGTAGAAAACATCAACAAAGTATCAGAGAGAGCTACTATGACAGAGATTCAAAAGATCTGCATGCTGGGATCTGCACGAATCCTCAGAAAGGTGCTCAGTGTATGAACAGAATGATTGACTTGAGTGACTGACGCTCTAGGTGCATGGTTTGCAGTTTCTTGTCTAAGGAAACAACATGATGACCAGGGCTTGAACCACTGAACCTCAGATCTGAAAACCACTGCGCCTCTATTGAGATTTACAAACTGGACATTTTCTTTGCTTTTAAGTTCTTGCAAATGATCACAGCTGAGAGGCTGTCAACCGGAAGATTAACATTCGTTTATCTTTTAAAGGAGCCATGTTACAATGTTTTAAAAGTATTAGTTTCAAAGGCCAAACACATATTTATATCACTGGAAACCCAAAAATAATGGTCCAGTTTATTTATCATTCCACTTTGGACTCGCTATATTCTCTTCTAAAATTCACTTGACATTTCCTTCTTAGCGTTCTATAAGGATTTCGTTTATGACAATGGTACTTTGTTTTAAATTGGGGCAGTTTTGACCCCCAAAACGTCTAAATCTCCATGATACAGCTCCTTCAACAGCCAAAGAAAAGAAAAATTCATTATTATTTCGTGAATACGCGAAGCGTTGAACGAGGTCTACGGGGACTGACAACTATAGAAATTTTCACTCGGTGAATCACCCTTAAACATTGAGCACGCAATATGTAATGGTCACCTGCCTTACCCATGGGGACGGAGTTGGAGGGAGGGGAGGGTAGGTAGTTGGACGCAGGGTGAGAGGGGGGATCAGAGAGGAGGGTCTAAAGGTTGTTTCGTATTCACGAATTGATTCATAGGACCCTTTTTTTCATGCGTGCACTTTAGGTTTATGGCATTTACGCTGTCATCAGAAACACTGCACACGTACCAAGTAATCCCCTTGGCATGTTGATTGGCCCCGTCGGTTTCCAATTTTAACGAATGGTCACTTACGAGAGCAAATCTTGATGGTCGCTTACGAAAGTTTCAACTGTATGTGAGTTTTGCAGAGCGACCATGCGACCATTCGACCATGCTTGTAAACGACAATCTCCCTACAATGAACATCTTTATGAAGTGATGAAATCCCGTTTAAAACATTTCTCAGCCAAACCCTGTATTAAGAATCTCTCGTAAGCGACCATCCTTCCAAGCAAAACTATGATTACCTTCTTTTTCTGTATATTTCTTCGCAGGACCCAGCAGCTGTGCTGGGATCGTCTCCTAATTCTTTAGAGAAAAATTAGGAGATTAACCACAAACCTTATACGAAAACTTGAACCCTGAGCATCATTGAAATAGCTTTCCGGGTAGATCATTTTTAAAAGATCACAATTTAAAAGAGCACTTTACCAATACTATTTTGCTCAGTATTAAGCACTGTCTCACCAATCTCGTAACAGCTATATTACTTCTATGTTTCTATTCCTTTCTTTGTAGTGTGTTTTCTCTTTTTCTTAAAAAAAATGCAATTTAGTTATCGGGCTTATAATTAGATTACCTATATCTTGCCCTTCTCCATTTTTTCTTCTCTTATTAACTTCAAAAACGTATGTAATAGTAAAAAAATGGAGTAAATAAATGAAATAAATGATTTTTCAACAATTTTATATTATATTTGCAAAAACGTCTTGGGGCTTGTTTTGGAGTTCATATCTTTAAACAAATCTCCTTATAATTAAAAATACAGTTGCATTTGAGGTACCTTTTGCCGAATGCATGCGGGGAGAAAAAAGATTTTCAGAAACTTACTTACTTACTTACTTACTTACTTACTTACTTACTTACTTACTTACTTACTTACTTACTTACTTACTTACTTACTTACTTACTTACTTACTTACTTACTTACTTACTTACTTACTTACTTACTTACTTACTTACTTAATCCTCTTCGTGCTCGGTAGCACATAAGGCCGAAGATTTTCAGAAAGAACAGTTCCAAATTAGTGCATGAAAGAGGCAAGATATTAAAACTATAAAATAGTTTAAAAACTGCAGCTTTCCATTTATCCTGGTCATTCACTCGTCGCCGGAAAATAACGTTGAAACTAATCTCAAACCCGCGTATTCGCGCCTTTGGAAAATTTTTAATGAAGATCTGGGTTTAAGATAAGCAGAAAAATCAGAAATGAAATCAACCAATATCGCCTTGAAAAGTGCCACGCGGAGATAATAAAAACACAAAACAAAACAAACAAACAGCAAACAAAATCATCAAGTCCCTGGGAACGAGGTTGGAAATTAAACTCGTTCCCAGGGTTTTTGGGTTGTCATGTTTCAAAATGGCGGCGGAGAATTAAAGGCGCTGGGGACGAGCTTGATAACAGGTAAGATAATATTTACCTGGTACGATGTGCTGCTCTGGAACGGGCTAAAATAAAAGCAAAAGCAAAGTAGTAAGCTTAATTAATTCCAGTACAATGTACAATCAAGGACAAAAGTTCTTGGGACAAATGTTACAAAGTCGTCCTATTAACTATTAATTTAGTGTGACTGCCCAATGAAGCCATGTTTTTCGTTTAAAGCTCATTTTACCAACCCCACCCCTCCCCCCGAGACAATGTTGAAATCCACAAATCATTTTTATTACACGGGCTCAACATTGTAAGGGGGTGGGGGTCGGGAAACGGGCACTTATCGTTTGCGCGTAGGGAAACATCGTAAATGCAAATTCGTCCCAACCCTTTTGTCCTTGATTGTAGATAGTTTTAATTATCTTTTTTTCCTTTGAATCAGGATATTAAAACCAACAACTAACATGCTTGTTTGGCTTAACTTTTGCGTTGTAACAATTTAAACCACCGTTTGGGGTTAATTTGGAGCACCCAACGAATTGTCACATTTCAGTTCGGATTACGGTTTTATGTTTTCAAACAGGAACTATGGAAACTACACCTGAAGTTGTCGAGAGGATGAAAATGAAATGCTATTCGGTTCTCAAAAAAAGGCAAGCCATATCTGAGCTAACTTTTTCGGAGAAAGGGAATTTTTTCCTAATACTTTCATCCTGTTAAATTTTCAGCTAACGCATCCGAACAGATCGAAATGTAGAGTGAGGTGCAGGATTGCAGAAAATTAATTCAGTTTTTTTTAGAACGAAGCATGATACAATGGGATGTATTGTTATTCAATGAGATAGAAATATGATTTGTATCTCATTAAACTAGTTTTCTGCAATCCCGCACCTTAGTGAAAACATCGGCGAAAATCAACTACGGTATCAAAAATCCCTTTTTTGTACATTAAAACGTCCTTCAGTTTAAGCTGGTTTCCACAGCAACCAATAGAATTGCTTTATTGCTGTTGAATAAATATTTCTAGAATCTTCATAAAATTTCCTTTTAAACTCAAATATTTACCCACGTTTTTCTTAACCACTGGCACTGCAAGCATAAGTAATTAGGCCACCCGTAAGAATGGCCAAGCTCCTTTTGGACAAAATTGGCAAACTAAAACGCATTTTACTGAAGCGACTGTTATTCATGCATTGTCTGCGAAGAAATTGGAATTCGCCCATCTGTTTGCAATTTCTTGTCTTTCAGTGGTCGTATGGAAAATTAAATAAAGTCCAAACTGGCAATCCAACATTAAAAATCCCATGGATAATTTATTTTCGTGAGCTTAATAAAAACAGAAAAATATAGGTAATATTTTATTGTAGTCAATAATTAATTATTTTTCTTAGTTAACACATAACAGCACAAAATTAGGACATTTCTTCCTCCCCATCAATTGCAACCATATTTAATTCTGCCTATTTTCAATATTCAACAACGAAATGTCATTTTATGCAAGTTTGAAATCTACCTCGTAACAATTAAAGGCAAAAATATGATATACCCTTTCGGATTGGTGTAAAACGTTAATAATTTCGAGGGCAACTGACAAAAATGGAAAATAGGTTGAGCCAGCCATTTAATGTTTCGTGTTGAATACGACGCAGTATATAAAAATTCCCTACAACTATGTAAATTGAGTATTTCTCCTATGGTGTATCGACCGGATATCCCCTTCAGTGTGTTACAACTCTTACGGAGGCAATGCGAATTGCTTCCATGTGGCGTTATATTTTGTCTTTTCGATTAAGGATAAAAGGATCCCTCTGGAAACCAGCCTTCGAACTGACAGAGTTAGCATGTATAAATAAAGTTCTCTCTTTTTGTTTTTGATAGTTTTGTTAAATTACCTACAGGGATTTTTATCTTTTACAGTTGAAATTGGCCAGTCACTGTTGAAGGTGAAAGGTTTGAGGTTCAATTTAACTTTGACTGAACCAGCTGATTTTATATGCACTGTGTGCGGATGCACGATTTCCAAGAACAACTTAAATACACTTACCCTTATCTGATGAAAGATCCAGCCTCTTGAGATTACTGTCGGCTTGTCCCCACACTGATCTTTTATCCCATTAGAGTTTATCTCACAAGACTTGTTTTCTTTGCAGTAGTTGTACGAAATACAGTTTGGTTCGTCGTTGCAAGCTTGAAGACATCCTAACCAATCCACGTTGAATATTGTTCTCTTTACGTGACCGGGCAAATAACGATCCTTGTACGTCGTCGAGGCACAAACAGTAATTGTGAGCAAAAACGAAACGAAAAATGCCACAAAATACATTTTAACCACTCTGCTTTATCCGAAACTAAGACATATTGACATGCAATATCTTTGTGATATCAATGAGATTAAAAAAGAAACAGACGGGGAAAGGAAAAATAAGTTCTATTCTTCTGTATGACAAATTCTCTATTCTCGTCCTTTCATTGTGGCAAATGAATATGATGTCGCTATTGTTCGGATCTTTGTTCTTTTCCTTTTCGAATGAAATTACGCTGGGCTTTGGAAAATACTGTGTGGTCGAATGACAATTAGAAATTGAAATTGGGAATTTCCGACAGACTCACTGACGTAACAAAAGGATCCCTTACGTACTTTACATGAATCAATATAGATTATATTTTCATTTTGTTTTGGCAGCCCGCGTCAAATTGTGAATGATACTTCATTTAATATCACAAACGTGAGAGGAAAATTGGGATAAAAATGCGAACTGTGTAAACAGTGTAACCAGAAAACATGTTTTGGCGAATTTAGCCGAAGAAACGGTGGCCATTTGTTTGATTAAAGCACAGATAAAGGCAGGAAGAATTGATTAAAGTCTAATTAACGTAATTTACTTCTTTCCGATAAAAAAAATAGAAAACATTTCGGCTGTAATAAAAAATTGCTAGTCTATCTTGTAAACAGTGAGCTCAAATCACACATAAATTTTTATTGCAGTGTTCCCCGGATGAGTGAAAATTACCTCGGTACATAATTTTCTCGGTCCAAAGTTCAGACGAATAATCACGCAATCGTGGATCTGTGCGTAAAAATAATCTGTCAGTAATGCCCAGACGGAGATTTGTTTCTGGTGCGAAGCATAATACTTGAAATAAATTCAAAAGGAAGCGCAATCGCTTTCCTCCATGCCCGCTTTTAGTTTTAAATTCGAGGCAATTTATCGCGGCGAAACTACAAAGCCACAAGAGTAAAGAGGCACTGTAATTACTTGTTAACTACTTTTCGGTCTTATGGCGGGTGCTTTTTTCCCCCACATAACCGAGACTCCTTTTTATCGCCTTGTCCTCTCATGTAAACTTCTAAAATATATATTTTTTGTTTATATTTAAATGAAAATGTCCCATGAAGATGAGGCAATGCAACTGTGTATTAAGCAAATAACTTTTTATCATTTATATTTTCAATATCCATATATTTTTATCTTCACATTAGCATTCAGTCGTCAATTAATGGCCGATGAGGCTAGCATGACAGCGAAATCATAAAATTAAAGGCTTGTTTTACAGTCTCAGCTGGCTTTGAAAGCTGACAACAGAAACACCAATTATGCAAATATGGGCCATATAATACTATAGAACTTAATACAAACAGTCCGTTTCCCAACTGATGTTTTCTTGTCAGAAGAAGGGGTGTAAAAAAAACTGCCCCAAAACATCGCAAATAGCAAACTGGTTCCCAGGGCCTTCTCCAAGTTCAAAATGGCAGCGCGTGGAAACCTCTGGAAAGGCTAAATGCTGCAAGAATCGTGGAGTGCTTTGTCACATGACAAATTATGTCACAATAGTATTATTGTCCTTGAAACATGGGTTCTATGCAGTAAAACAAATATGGCTTCCGATCGCTGGGAATCACGGAATCACCTCCGAAGACAACATTTCAAAATGGCGGTGCGGGTGTATTTTGCGTGCGTAGAAACCCCTGGTCAAGACTGCCGAAATACTCCAAACGTCCTGAACTATTTTGTCGCGTAAAACATAATGAAATGTTTTCGTTGTATCCGAGCAACGGCTTCAGATTACTTGAAAGCAAACATGGCTGTCAATCGCTGAAAAGAACCTTCCAAAGCGACATTTCATCTCGTGTCACATGGTAAAATACGCCACGACAGGGTTGTGCCTAAATCATACCGTCCAGAAGGACGTCGGACACCTTATTGAGACTTATATAACGTAATGTCGACACTTAGAATTTTGTTTTCAATAAATTTGTAAGTGTAAAAAAGAAAATCGAAAATCCCCACACTGCACTCAGGATTGAACCTGTGACCTCGGCTAGGCTGAGGCTTACATAGCCTACCGTACCACTGTACCACCAAGCTTCTCGGGTTGCTTAGTCCTAAATTTAACTATATGAACTGCTACCCGTAACCTCAACTGAAAGCCAACCAGTTACTCCGTTATATAAGTCTCAATAAGGTGTCCGACGTCCTTCTGGACAGTATGATTTGGGCTTGACCCCACGACTATTTTGAACGTTTTGCTATTTTGAACGCAGAGAAGGCCCTGGGCACGAGGTTTCAACTTAATGACTGATCCCTCGGGAAACAGTGAATTTTGTTTCCCGAGAATCTCGATGTCTCCCTGAACGAAGGAAACGAACATTTTTTTTTAATATTATAACACAGTGATCAATTAATATATGGTAAAATGTTTTTATCTTAAGATATTTGACACGGTTTTGGCTTAGTGACTGTAAATTAATACATGGTTGATGAAAAATATCGACATTTAAATGAAAAAGCAACAACAAAGCTATTCCGACAAGCCCGTTTTAAAGTAAGAACATGTCATCAATGCAACACATAATAACCTATCTTGACCGCTTATCTTAATCTTTACCGGTGTTCCGTTATTTTTCTAGTTTATCACCAAGACACAGGCACATGTAAAACCTGGCAAAACAGATCGGTTGACATCAAATAAAACCCCAGAAAGACAATAACTGGCAGGTAAGCCATTTACCATTTACGAACAGCATTCCTTATTAGGAAATGCACTGGCACAAGGTCATACAAGCTTTTGGATGCAATCGACCCTTGTTACTAGTAATGGTTTTGTTTCGCTGGGGGGGGGGGGGGGTACATAACAGGGGTTAACAGTAACGGGCGCTACGCCTACAAAGAAGTGAAACTCTGGCAGCTTCGAAGGGTTCTTTCAAACTTCCGACGAAAAACCATCGCCCCCCCCCCCCCCCCAGCCTTACTTTTTATCAGCTTTATTGTATCTCTTCTGCGAATTTACTTCACACAGCACGCTATGCTCTAGTATATTCTGTGTTCATTTTCTATGCGAACAAATCACCTAACGTCACTCTATAACTGGCAATCATAAAAGTGTATTATTCACTTCGTTTTTTCCCCAATATAACGCCCCGCGCCCTCTAACCTCCTAATAGCACTATTTTACCACTGCTTACACATAGACTATCACTAAATGAAAGTGCTTATACAATATAGTACCTATTCCCAACACTTTAGCTTTGTGCAAACTGAACGTAAGTTTCTTTTTTCTGCATGGGGTTACCAGGCACTACTTAAGCACAGCCCTGCTATTGGTGGTTTTCTTCAATGCAATAACTTCACGATTCAGTGCAAAAAAACTCCAGTTATGCCGACGCATTGTAACTTTGGTATTTCCGAGTTTTAAAATGCTCTATGTCCGAAACGAATTACTCTAACAGCCCTAAGACCACGAAATAAACTTTTTCAAATTTGATGATAGCACGGGGAGGAAAACCAGCAATTGGCAGCAAAATATGTAACTCTCTGACAGTTTGGGCCTATTATAATAATCTTCAATGAACAGAAAAATATACGTTACTTGTGCAGCTCAATGTACTTATACCAATGACACGATCGCATTCCGCAATTTTCAGTTTTCAATCAATGAGTTCTTTCATGATGTTATCTGTTTCTCCAAAATGCAATAATACGTACTCTCGTCCAGTCAAGAGATTCTTTCGCAAAAGCGAGTGTATGCGATCGAACCGTTCGTTCAATTCCACGTTATACTCAATTTACTTCAACACTACATCAACGAGCAGCATGTACACTGAGGGGAAGAGAGATCTTTCTTTCCTTTCGTTTTCTTTTCATCGGTTTTGTCTTCATCTTCAACCTCCAACAATCCTTGTTCATCTTCTTCCTTGGGTAACGGCTTTGCAGCACCCTCGTCTTCTTCGACAACTTTCTCCTTTCCTGGGACGTCCGCAATGAGCTTCTCTTCATCATGACCACCTTTGTAAGGTTCTGCCTCCGAGGAAGCAGCATCCGGCTTCGTTAGAGTGCTCTTGGGTGACCCGTCCCTTGCTCGGGATATATCATCAATCGGCACGTGTTCTTTAGAGTCTAGAATTCCACTTTCTGATGGTGCCAAAGGTGCAGAACCATCCTTTTCCTTCTCGGGGAGTATTTCGGGTGCCGACAGCCTCTTCCTAAGAACCTGACGTAACAGCTGGTCGTCTCCCCCTTCGTCTTTATGGCCGAGTTTGGTGTAAGAATTTGATTTCAACGTTTCTTCTGTGGGTTCCTCCACTTCTGTATCATTTATTTTGTCCACTTCTTTTACAGGTTCTCCAACTTCTTCATCGTCTAGAATTTCTGTTTCACGGACGTCCATCGCTTTAGTGTCAACTGTCTGTAGCAGTTCATGATGAGGTTCGGTGGTCTTTCTCTCCATAGCTGGGGGAACAGTTTCTTCAACAGTATCCTCTATGTCCTTCTTTCTCTCTACTTGAGGAATTTCTAATACAATATGAGGCGATGGTTCCTCTTGCACATCAGATTCGTTTTCTTGGATCTCATTCGACTGCTCGTCATAAACGCGTTTCTTTTCAACTACATTTACGACAAACTCGTCGACCTCTTTCTTTGCAGATTCCTCTGGTTTTTGCTCCACAGCCAGCGGCTCCATGTTAAGTGAAACCGGTCTCTTTTCAACTACCAGAGGTGTACTTTCCTCGATTGGTTCTTTGGAGTCTTTCGTAGCTTCCTGTTTGGTTTGTTCTGGTGAAGTGTTGTCTATTACGGATTCAATGTTGACGAGCAGGGACTCCACCGTAGCATTGTCATCTTCAGGTGTGTCCAATTCCACTAAAATCTCGCTCTCGAGTGCTGCTGGCGTCTTCTCTACCACCACCACCTCGGCTTCCGAGATCGGTTCCCTCGACTCAGTTTGTGCTTGCTCACCATCTGCTGCTCCTTGGTTCTCTTCCTGATCAACCACTTGTTCAATGTGAAGTGAAGCAGGCCTCTTTTCTATGACCACGGGCACATCTTCTTCAAGCTCTTCGGCTTTCTTTTCATCGGTTGGTTCATGACTTTGTTCCGGTAATTGATGATCTATTACAGATTCAATGTTCACAAGCAGGCATTCCACTGTAGCATTATCGTCTTCAGGGCTTCCGTTTTCAACTAAAAGCTCCGACTCCAGAGTCGCAGGTGTCTTCTGTACCACCACAAGCTCATCTTCTGTGATTGGTTCCTTGGGCTCATCTTTATCTTTTCTTTCTTCTCTTTCATCCTGATCAATTACTTGTTGTATGTGAAGTGAAACAGGCCTCTTCTCTATCACCACGGGTGCATCTTCTTCGAGGGCTTTGGCTTTGTTGACATCTGCAGGTTCGTTAGCGCGATCCGGAGCTGTGTCATCTATCGCAGATTCAATGTTAACAAGCAAAGACGCTACTGTGGTAGTACCATCTTCCTCTGGCTCACCTTCTTTTTCAACTAACAAATCTGATTCAACTGAAACTGGCGTCTTCCTCACAACGACAAGCTCACATTCAGATATCGGTTCCCTCTCTTTTCCATCTTTCTTCGCATCATCCTGAACAAGCACATGTTCCATGTGGAATGAAACAGGTCTCTTCTCTATCACCGCTGGTAAATCTTCTTCAAGGGCTTCAGCCTTATCCTCAGACGGTTCATGAGTACGTTCCAGAGAAGTATCATCGATTACGGATTCAATGTTCACAAGCAAGCTCTCCACAGGAGTAGAATCGTCCTCTTTGGCCTCTTCATTTTCAACTAACATCTCCGACTCGAGGGCAACTGGTGTCTTCTGCACAATGACAAGTTCGGCTTCAGAAATCGGTTCCCTTTCGTCTATGTCTTTCTTCTCATCATCCTGGTCAAACATCTGTTCCATGTGGAGTGAAACGGGCCTTTTCTCTATCACCACAGGTAAATCTTCTTCAAGGGCTTCAGCCTTATCCTCAGGCGATTCGTGAACACGTTCTAGAGACGTATCATCGATTACGGATTCAATGTTCACAAGCAAGTTATCCACAGGGGTAGAATCGTCCTCTTTGGCCTCTTCATTTTCAACTAATATCTCCGACTCGAGGGCAACTGGTGTCTTCTGCACAACGACAAGTTCGGCTTCAGAAATCGGTTCCCTTTCATCTACGTCTTTCTTCTCATCATCCTGGTCAAACATCTGTTCCATGTGGAGTGAAACAGGCCTTTTCTCTATCACCACAGGTAAATCTTCTTCAAGGGCTTCAGCCTTATCCTCAGGCGATTCGTGAACACGTTGTAGAGACGTATCATCGATTACGGATTCAATGTTCACAAGCAAGTTATCCACAGGGGTAGAATCGTCCTCTTTGACCTCTTCATTTTCAACTAATATCTCCGACTCGAGGGCAACTGGTGTCTTCTGCACAACGACAAGTTCAGCTTCAGAGATCGGTTCCCTTTCGTCTACATCTTTTTGGTTCTCATCATCCTGATCAAGCACCTGTTCCATATGGAGTGAAACAGGTCTCTTCTCTATCACCACTGGTAAATCTTCTTCAAGGGCTTCAGCCTTATCCTGGGACGGTTCATGATCACGTTGTAGAGTCGTATCATCGATTACAGATTCGATGTTCACAAGCAAGCTCTCCACAGGGGTAGAATCGTCTTCTTTGGCTTCTTCTTCATTGTCAACCAAAAGCTCCGACTCAAGTACCACTTGTGTCTTCTTTTTTACAACCACAAGCTCAGTTTCTGCTACTGGCTCCATTTCGTTCCCTTCAGTCTTCGCAGGTTCGTTCTCATTAATAACATGCTCCATGTGGAGTGAAACAGGTCTCTTTTCTACGATCACAGGGGAATCTTCTTCAAGGGCTTTGGCTTCGTTTTCATCTGTTGGTTCTTGAGTTTCTTCTGGCGCTGGGTGGTCTATTACAGATTCAATGTTCACAAGTAAAGTTTCCACTGTAGTATTGTCCTCCTCTTTTCCTTCGTCTTCAGGATTTTCAACTAAAATCTGGGAGTCAAGTGCGCATTCTATTGGTGTCTTCTTTACAACCACATGCTCATCTTCCGTGATTGGTTCCTTCGGTTCAGTGACTTGTTCACCGTTCACTGTTTCTTCTTCTGTTTCGCCCTGATCAATTACATGCTCCATGTGAAGTGAGACAGGCCTCTTTTCTATGACCACGGGCGCATCTTCTTCAAGGGCTTCCCCTTTGTCGTTTGCTGGCTCGTAAGTACCGTCCGGCGATGTGTCATCTATTACAGATTCGATGTTGACAAGCAAGGACTCTACTGTGGCAGCATCATCTTCTTTGAGTTCGTTTTCAGGACTTTCTTGTTCCAGTAACACTTCGGTCTGAAGTGCAGCTGGTGTCTTCTTTACCACGACAAGCTCAGCTTCCGAGATCAGTTCCCTGGTCTCATTGACACTTTCGTCACTTATCTCGTTTCCATTGGAATTTTGAAAGTTAGAATTGCTGTCGATATTAAGAGACTTTTCCTTTTCTGCACTCTTGTGTCCAATTTGAAGAAAGACTTTTGTTGTAAAGACATGCTCTTCCGATTGCTGAGAACTAACCTCCCCATTCGCATTCAATGTCATAGATTCGTCTTCCATTGTTTTTTTTTTTCCTTGTTCTCTCCCAACACTTTCCTTTGGCTGTTAGCTTACTAGAATTCAACAGAGCATAAAGTTATTAGCACTAATCAGTATTTTTCTAGTAAGATTAAGTGCTATGTTAATGTTCTTTTCAACTATTTTACCTTACCACTGTGAGGTATATTTTCAAAGAAAAGAAAGGTCTTTTATAAATCAAATGTCAATCGTACTCAATAATGATTTCAATTGTTCCACTAGGTTCGAGTGAGGTTGGCCATCACTTGTATGACTCAAGAATGTGGTTAAACAATACAACAAATTTGACGAGCTCCATCATTCTATTCACCTACCACAGCATTAACAATTGTCCCCCCATCTTGCCAAAAAAGATGACGCCGAAGGGCCGAACATTTTTTTAGTCTCTAACATTGCCCCCAACCCCCACTCGCCCCCTCCCCCCTCTTACAATAGTCTGGGTCCGCCCCTGTAAGTCTCCTTCCGTGGGCGTTGGCCGGTGTAGGTCCATTTCCGATTTTTATCTCGTAAATACGCGAAGCGCTAAACACGATATAGTATAAGGGGACAATTATGCAAATGTTTTACTCCATTAATCACTCAGATGTAAACATTTTTTTTTTAATTCCCTAGTGTATTACAGACAGTCTTGTTTCACACAATGCATATTTATGTCACGCTGAGATGTTTTGGTCATTTTTAATCGTTTTAATCTTCAATTCTTTGACTTCAAACTCAGCACGGAAAATAACAACCGCTCTGTGGACTTAACCTTACGTTGTTTCGTATTCACGAGATGGCTCTTAGAGCCCTTTGATCTTAGTTTCTCCAACTTTCACTTTACATGTAATAAACCATAAGCTACATTGAGGGTCGTGAAGGGGTAAAGTGGGAGCTGGGATTAGCCTTATTTTGGACTGGGAAAATGGGATTTACTCACTGGGACTGGGATTTAGCCACTGGGAATGGGATGAACAATTATAAAATGGGAATGGGATTTCTTTTCTTCAGCGGTCTTTGCTCCAATATTTTGAAATAGAAAAATAAAATTTCGTAGCAATAGACCTTGCACTCCTCAGTAGAGACAGTAGAGACCATGAAATCAGTATTTTTCGCCTTCGCGCCCGTGGTCTAGCTACCAGGCTTACACGGTTGCATAGTTAGAGGGTCGTGAAGGGGTAAAATGGGAACTGGGATTTGGGCCAAATTTAGGCTGGGAACTGGAATTTGGTACCCCCCTTCACGACCCTCTACATTAAGTGGTAGCTTTCTATTTCGCAAATGGGTGCACAGGTTTCAAACAGTTGAGCCTGTTCGTTTAAAAGCAATCGCAAAACATTCGATGAAGAGACACGTCACACCTGTTAGTATAGGTTATCATACGGTTTCGAGTTCATTTTGGGATTAATTTGCACGAGTGAGTTTTTCAAAAAGCTCAAATTGCTTCGGCGAATGCAAGTTGAGCTTTTTGAAAAACTCACAAGTATAATTTTACATGAAAAAACTGGCGTCAATTTTTTTTTGAAAAACAAAAAATTTAATTTTTTTTTATTTGTAATTTGCACTGGTGTTACACTTTTTGCACTTGAACTGCACTGCTCTTAGCCAATCAGAATTGAGTATTTTTTTCATGTATATTATAAATTGAGCAAGTGTACGGAAATGGCATGACATGTTACGTGACCAGTGGTGAAGCATGACGGAAATCTTAATCCAGTAAACAGCGATCAAAAATGTGTTAATATCAAGGAATGTAAATGATGTAACATCCTTAATAACATTATCATATTTATTGATTTAATTATTAGTCCTTGCAGTAATAATATAGTATTTTGTAGTTAGAATTTATTGTAAAGGCCTGATGTTTTTTAAACCGTGATAAATAAAGCTATTACTAACTTACTTACTATGATCCGTTCTTCGGTTTTAAGGAAATGAGTACTGATCTACAAAATATTATAAATCCATGGGTAAGATAACGTTTGAGTTTGCCTTGGAACATGAAGTAATTACCACGATGTTCAAGAGAACGTAATTAATTCAATTAGTTAGTTAATCAACAAGAACAAAGAGCCGGCCGGGCCGCCGTTCCGTTCCGTGTAACGAAGAAATGTGGTGAAAGATATATAAAGTAATGGTGAACCTGCAAGAAAATGTATGGTGAAATGGGGTGGTAAAGGAAATGATAGATGCTTGAACTTCTCTTAAAGAGAGGTTCAGCTCTGGGCTCTTTAAAAACCTCCGAATGATGTATACCTGCAAGAATGCCCTCGGCAGCTAAGAAATGAAGTAACATATTATTCGCCGCAGGGAAATCAGCGTGCTGAAAAAGGTCATAGAATATTTCACATTGTAAATAGTACATTGTTTTCAAAACAACAATAATAATTCTTCAGTGTGTATCAACAGAAAACATTTAGTTCTTCTGTTTTCAATTTTGCAGATATCTTGCAGTGGTTTAAGGTCTTTGGACAACAATATTGATTAATGGAATGAGATATTATTGTTTAAATATATGGTGAAAAATTCGAGACGCTTCGATCTGATAACGAAGGCCGCAATAATATCCCACCGCTAGTGGTATTCACTAAAATTTTGACTTAAAATTTCTCTCGTACGACACGTTAAATGTTAAATCCACATCAATAAGGAGAACGTAATTCAAGTAAGCGACAAAATTCTATTTTAGTGGATTCACTTCCAGATATCGTTTTATGCAAATATGAACACACCAAACCTCTTGGAGAAATCTTAATAAAGAATTGTCTTGGATTAATTGCGCACATCTGTTCGCGTCAACGGAACAAACGATAAAAACACAACTTTCTGCGTTTAGTTTCTATTAACTCAAAGCTAAAACATTTGTCGAGTGAGAAACACGCCTAAATATTCTGTAACTGGAGTGCAAGGTTTTAGCCGTATTTAGGAATTTTACGCAGAGCGACACGCTATTGAGGTTTACATAGAAAAAGTCTATTATCAGTCTGTTGTTTTATATAATAATACATATTTCCCTTATTGACTTCAAAAAATAAATTTTCAGTCACTCACCTTTACACGGTTGAGCTGAGCTTCGATCTGTGATCCCCGGAGAAATAAACAAAACGATGTTCGCAGTGCGAGATCGCGGTTTGACAACTTGTAATCGCCAGTCGCCGCAAAGGTGAAATATGATGACGTTGGGTGATTCCCAAAATGATAATTGCAGGTTCTTCAAATTTCAGTATTTCAAATTGGCAGTTCAGTTTCGAGTGAAAATTGTCCTTCCAATTTTCGCCAGCAGTTAGAATTCAATAGCGGTGTAACATATCTAGTTTCTCTAATTCTCGTCATATTTTAAAAAAAATTCCACTTCAATTATTATGGTCACTCAAGAGCTCCGACAGGATTGATATTAATCGCAGGATCATCGCGCGTGCGGTTTTAAATGTCCTCGAGCGTGTCCTCGAGATGCCCGCGTGTGCGTGCCTTGAATATTGTAGGGAGTGGTCGCCTAACTCGCCTATCTCCAGTCTCGTCCCCAGAGCCCTCGTTTCGTTTGACCAGTGGTTGAAACGATTAAAAAAAACCGTGGAGCTCTGGGGACGGGAATGCCCAAATTACGATTAATGATATAAAAATAGGTTTAATATTAAAATGGGTATAAAAATTGGTATAAAAATATATAAAAATACGAAAAAAGCAAGTGACACACTCGAACACCAACCCCGCGGCCTGGCAAGTACCTTACGCATGCGCACAGCCATATCACCCGGGGCCCCGGCAGTGGCAGCCATGGACAGCTGTTTCGTCCTAATTAGGACTCATCAGCATGGGATAGCCACGGGCAGGGTCTCACATAAGATCATCGACCCCGCCACTTTACTGCCAAGGCGGATGCAAGCATCCTTTAAGGGCCAGCTCCACACGACAGCACGGCCGTCCTCCCACGGCATGCGTATGGAGAGGTGGATCAGCATTTTTGCCGATCGGTGTGTCAGTAAAAAAAATATATGCAGTAGCATAAAATATATATACAATCGCACGACTATAAAAATAGGTTTGAAATATATCACTTGTTTGCTTCCGCGGGATTTCTGTATTTTTAGTCTATAATCGTCCATTTTACAGTTGTGTGCTTGGTTGTGTGCTGGAGGTAACCTTGCTTTGATACAAACCTTTCTGCCCTTTCATATGTTAATAATGCTTTTCTCGTGCTAAATAGGTAAAATTACATCTGAAAAGCTCCAAGGTCTGTACCTTAACAACAATCTTGGACATTTCAAATGAAACATTAATACCCCCTCCCCCTTCCCCCCTCCCCCAGTTCAAAGATGGGAAAATGGGGCGTTTTGGTTTTCGCGCAAATCCATCACTGAATCGGGCGAAGGGGAGGTGTTATTTCTCTTTTTATTCCGTCCGAGATTGAGGCTGCGTTTTCGGGGGCAAATCCGAATCCGGATTCTTGAATCCAAAAACGGATTTTGCGTTTGTTTTACTAAAATCCAAAAACGGATCATGAATCCGTTGAATCCATACTTCGGTGAGATTTTTCAGATCAAATCTTAATCCGGATTTTTAGATTCGTGATCTGAGCGGTTTTTTTTTGGGAATGGATTCGAAAAAAGTACATCTGACAAGCGGTCTTTCGTGCAAATTTACTCGTTCCGTTCGCTTTTTTTTCTTTCACGATTTCATATCATGGGCAATTCAGGTAAGATTATTTTGAAAACAATTTGTCGAGCACGCTGATAAACACGAGCGAGTCAAAATGGCTTCATTTGCATACCAACGGCTTTTTTTACGTTAAACGGATCCATTTTAGGATTTTTCGTTTTTTTCGGATTTCGGATTCTCCCAAAAAAACGCAGCCTGAAAGTCAACTTCAGCCTCGCTTCCACTCAAAGGCCAGGATACTAAGAAGACAACCATAAGGTCTATTCTCAGAAGTACAAATTAAACGTGGTGAATATTTGGGTAGGCCAACAATGAGATATGCCAATCTATCCTTACGGTTGGCGAAAGAAACACGAAAATATGGTTTAATCAACTAAGTTGATATTGACAACAAGGTAAATTCAAATTCAACCAGAATCAGCCATAATTTATTCCAGACAAATTTTTTACCTCTCTCAATCCAATAACTCGCTGCTTAACGTCTAATTTTTCAGTCGAGGCTGAACCGAGACTAACGTTCTTATTTTCCTTTTGGCGACTGGAAGGAAGACATACAAAGCCTTTAACACCAAGAGAACTAAGGAGCTGCGAATGCTGCCTTGCAAAAAATGTAGAAGACGAGTGTCATTTCCTCTTCAACTGCGTCTCATATGTTGATTTACGGAACAACTTATTTTACGATATTAAGAAATATTGTGCAAGTTTTAAGAATTTAACAGACGAAGACCTTATTGTATTTTTCTTCAACCGTGATTTGTAAAAAAATGAGCCATTTTATATATGAAGCGTCCTTGAGGCGTGATGATTTGTTAATCCGTAATTAGTAACTATTATATTCATCATGGTTATTGCAATACCATTAATGTTATATGGGAATGCCAATAAAATATGTTATGTTATATGACTCCTAAAAACGTTCTTAAAATTTTCTAAGAGATAAATTATATAGTTCTGAATGAAAAGAAAGAAAAAAATAGGCAGTCCACCAAGTTCCTAATATTACTATTGTTGTTTGTGTTATTTTAAAATGGAAGACGACTTGCAACACTGCAAACAATTCTAACCTTTTGCGCTCAGTAGGACTGTTAATTTTCTATGACCAAATTATTACACTTTTTGTGACTACTGCGCCTGCGCAGCAGTCACTATTGCCATCGTCTGAGTTTTCCGAATGTAAGTAACAATGGAATATACTTCGGAGCCAATCAGCACACACAAATATCTTCGTATCAACGATGATTTGCCGATAGTTCCCGATGACAAACGAAATTCGATCTCTTTGAAGCACAGGCAGCCCAAACGTACGGTGTGTGAGTCACATCAAATTACAGATTCTAAGGCCGGTACACAGTAATAAGACTTTAATAAGACAGTAATAAGGGTAGTTTCTTGGTGTTGCGGATGGTGTGATCACCAAATGACGTAAAACAAAAGATTCAAAAGACACTGAACAATACCCACACCACAGCACAAAAGCTAACCAACAATGGCTTCCGCAACACCAAGAAACACCCGTAATAAGACTGTAACGGATCGAGAAGCGATAGAAAAAATCGAAAATATTACACAATAAAGTCTTCTTACCTTTACTTTATTGCCCCTTGCTGTGTCCTGATTTTTATAAATACGAAGGAACTAATAAAGCAAGGCTGACTGTACAACTGGGATTTACCTGATTTTTACAACTTTTGTCACTCGCACCACTTAAATAATATCATGTCTGTCTAGTCTATGTTTTAGTTTCTGTTCTCTCAAGTTTACCTTTGGGATTAATCGGAACTTCCAGTTTCGTTTCCGTCCGGTTCATTATCATTTTCACTAACCAAAATGGCTAGAGAAAGCCAAAATCTACTTTCTCAAACTCATTAATAATTCATGACGAGAACACAAAGGAAATCACTACCGTGAAGGAGGTTTTGAAATCGTTTCTTAATTTGCATAGATTTTGGCGATTTTATTCCTTCGTTTTCTCCGCATTTAACGATCAGTTTGAGAAGCTATATCAAACACTCGAAACAGTGTTTCATCAGATTTCCAAACACCTTGAAGTGGTTTAAAAAAACTCGGCTGCGCCTCGTTTTTCCAATCCACTTCTCGGTGCATGTTTGGAAATCTGATGAAACACTGTTCCTCGTGTTTGATATATTACATCCAAAACTGAATTTTTACTAGACTACGTCTAGGTGGCTACCGTTAGTCTCGAGCCCTGTTAATTTTACAACATTTACATCTCACAGCTTTCATATTTTGTTTCTAACCGCTCAGACGGAAGCCCGGGATGAAAGGTTGCAAGAGTAATTTTCAGCATCTTAAGGTCGGTATTTCCATAAAAGCCTCGCATGAGGAAAACTGACTTAAATCTTGACTCTTCGGAGGTTAATCACCAAGATTCATCATTATTTTAAACATTTGCTTCGATTCTTATCCACAAAACCGCATATATAGGACAATTCTACATTTCGCATTTTTCACCTGATACATCTTAGCAGTAGTCACGTGCGCCTGTTGGGCGATAGCCTGCGTGTCAGGCGTCTCCCCAGTTCCCCCCCCCCCCCCCCAGCCCCCTCCCCGACGCTTGCTACGCAGGCTAGTTGGGCGACTATTTTTTATCCTAGTTAGCTTACTTTACGAAAAAGAGGACAAAATAAGGACGTTCTTCGCAAAATCTCAACCTGGGTATGTTCTTAACATGGTCTTAAATTTTTGGCCAACCTCAACGTTCTTATAAAGAAGGTTCATATAAAAAAAGTGTACCAAATTTTTCAAACCCACAAAATATCACACTCCTGTTACTTTTAAACCTGAGAACTGCCAAGTCAGGCTTGTAACAAATATATCATGAGTCCAGAATCACGTTTTTTTTGCACAATTTTATTGCAATTCATTTGCACTTGTAGTGATTTTTCAGTAATTACCTTAAAGTGCATTTTACATTTCCCTGTACAGTGTTAAAATTATTATTCCAAAGAGCAAATAATTTATTAAGAAGTACTTTTTTAGATGCTAATAAATTATATTTACAACACTGTACTCAAGCAATTAATTTATTCTTATTTACAAATTCATCCATCACAGTAATATTGAGTGGTTTGTACTTTACTGTCATTAAAAGAAAACCAAAGTAATTACTCTGGCCAATCTAAACAGAGGTAGACAATCCAATGAACCAATCAGAGCTCGAATTAATTTACATGTAGCCGGCGCCAAGCGCGGGAAAACGCGTGCATACAAGTCAAAATTGGTACTGAGATTAATTAAATTAATTATTAAATAATTTTTAATTATTTAATTATGTGGAATAAATACAATGGAGCAACAGTATATCACTCCAGGTGAATATGAAGCCAAGAATTTCTTGGTTTTGGAGAAATAATATTGATTTTTCTTTTTAAAGAGTTAAAGGGTTAAAGAACTGATAACTGGAAACCAGATTAGCAGGGAAGAAGAATGAAGAAAACTATCACTTTAAAATTTAAAAAATATTGCAAAATCAATGATACATTGTAAATATGGGGTTGGAAATTAGCTCTTTTTAGTTGTCCGCTCGCCAATGCAACTACTGATAAATCCTTTTAGGTGAGTATGAAATGATTTTCACTTTTAAGTTAAATAATAAACCAAACCAGTGGATAGTGTTTTTCACATGCTCATTGCCTACTCAAAACTTGAAACTTAGTATTTGCCATTCACCTCCAGACATTGTTCTGGTTTTCATGTGCAAGTTTTTTCCTCATTTGTCAGAAATAAAGTAACTATTTGGGGGCTGGCTATCGACTGGTTTTTATATTTTATAATACTAAAACATTAATTGTTAATATCGACCATTATTCACCTTTCTCTTTTGTGAATAACTGTTAAATATTATCACTCTTTTGGATTCATAATGAAAACTAGTCTGTGACAGTGCATTGGCAAAGTCATTTGTCCAGCTGGTGAGAGCTCTACAATTACGTTTCCAACCCTGTAAATAACTATTAAACAACATGAATTAATTTAATAAAAAATAATTTAGGAGAACTGTAATTTCAATTTGGTGAATAAATGGGATTAGTTTGCAACAGAGAATATTGTGAATACCATTATCATAGCAATGATATACATGACAATAAAACCAATTCCAAGACCAATGGCTGTATATGCAAAGTTTCGAGCAGAATTTGAAGCATTTCGGGCAGAATTGAAGTCTCCACGGGCAAGGGAATTCCGAACCTGAAAATAATACAAATAGGTAAGATAAAGTCTTCACAAGCCTAATCGGGCTCACAATTGCCAGAGCTTATCCCGGTTTTGGTAGCATGAAGTGACTGAGAGTCCTCCCTGAATGGGATGCTAATCCATTGCAAGATTTAAGGACTTTTAGTCCTTAATATTTTATTTTATTTGTATATTAATATGTGTATCAGATAGTTTAACTTATTTGTTTTTTATTCACAACTTTTCATACATACAGGACCCTATTGAAAACCACTTTTGGGTGAATGGACTTTCCTGTTGAAAGATTGTAATTAGTATTATTATTAAGATTACCCCCGGGCATTATGTCACTGGAACCCATTTATACACCTGGATGGAGAGAGACAACGTGAAGCAAAGTTTCTTGTCTTAGGAAACAACATGACGGCAGAGACCAGGTTTGAACCACTGAATACAAAGTCATAAAATTGATGTTTTGACAACCTCATTTCATAGTAATTTTTGTATGTACCATCAACTTATTATAAACTCAGTAGCCATACTAAATAGAAGTGGCATTTATGGTCATTTATGCATTGGTGATCATGTCAAGTACATTTGCAATGCATGATTTGCAAATTGAAAGTATTCATGTGACATTTGAAAACATATCTGATTAAAATGTCCTGGTATGTTTACCTTAATGGCATGTGCCAATATTGAAATAATGGAAGGTTTAGAAAAGAGCATGCAAGGGAAATGTTTATGAGAATACAAGTCATGTACAGCAAACAAATTACTTTAATTAACCCTTTCACTCCCAGAATCAATTGCGGAGACGTGTAATGTTGTATTATCTTTTGAGTCTGTCAACAAAATCCTATGGTGTGACCATTCAAATGAAACCTCTTCAGCACTGATGCTCTGACCTCCCCCCCCCCTCCCCCCTTCCCCCCCCCCCCCCCAGTTGCTACCCTGAGGAAACACTAGGGAAAGGTGACAAATCTATTATAGCATGGTCGGGAATGACAAGTCATCTACCGTAAGCTGCCTCACCTCATTTGACTTTAGAATCGCCACAATACCAAGAGGCCAACAGCAGCACAGGCAAGCAAACCAGGACAGAGCCTGGTAATCAGGGGGAATCTCTTGCATGGACGGTTGTACTACGTAAGGACCTGGTTGCTGAAAAAAATCATAAATTTTGATCATCATGAGTATGACTACATGTACATCCTTTTATACACCTACCATAAAATTCTGGTTCTAAGCCCTGAGTTTATACCACTTCATAAGGAATTTTGGGATGGCAAACAAAAAATGTTATGATTCAAATTAAACTATTGTTTAAAGTCATTTTAGTGTCAGTAACAGACGTGTAGCTAAGAAAAAACTGAGCAGGCTCATTAACAAGCCCAGCCAGTTTTTCTGACTTGGCACCTGTAAAATTGCCCCAAGTCTTTGTTTTCTAGTGAAATTTCAGCCAGTGATAAGTTATCTTTCAGCTGGTGAAATTAGCCTGAAGCCGGCTCTTAGCTACATCCCTGGTGTAACATTTTCTATAGATTTACAGTTGAGCAGGGGTGTAGCTAAGAAAAAACTGAGCAGGCTCATTAACAAGTTCAGCCAGTTTTTCTGGCTCTTACACCTTCAAAATCTCCCAAAGTCTTTGTTTTCTAGTCAAATTTCAGCCGGTGATAAGTTTTCTTTCAGGTGGTGAAATTAGCTGGTAGCTGGCTCTTAACTGCATCCCTGATTGAGGAGCTGTGGTGTGCTTATGTACAGGAGAGGGTGTAACCAGAATAATGTTAATGTTACCAAACTGGTGGACTGTCCTATAACCGGTTGGGCTTATAAGAGGGTGTGGTTATAACTGGAATTTTAGGGCATAACTGTTAGGCAAAACACTTTTTGAAAGATTGTATCACTGGTATCCACATATCATTATTAGAAACAGCTTTGTGGGATGTATAGCAACCTTTGAGCCAGAAATTGAAAAGTGGCTATCCTGGGAGCTTGTTTCCCCAATCCATACAATTTTGAAACTAGGGCTTGGTGAATTTTCCATGAATTTCTAAAAATCTGGCCGCCCTCAGGATGTTCAAACACCGTACTGGCGAAAAGCTTTGAAGTTTTATAATGTCATGTGCAAACAAGAATTATGTTCCATACTAGCTGCTTCAGTGTATGGTCAACTATCTATGAGAAAATAAAAAGAAAACTTACTGCAGCAACTACACAACCAATGGGAGCACCTTGATACATTTGCCCAGGATAACCAGGCAGTGCTTGGTAGCCAGGTGGTGCTTGGTAACCAGGTGGTGCTTGGTAACCAGGTGGCATTTGGTAACCGGGTGGCATTTGGTAACCAGGTGATACTTGGTACCCAGGCTGCTGCAAGTAGGGGGGTGGGGCCTCTGATGCATAGGGAGGGGATGTGGCATCTGCTGTGTTTGAAGAATCATAATCCACGGCTATAACAAAATGAGCAGTAATATTAAATGTCATTGTTATGTAGCTGGAGTTTTTGTCAATACAACGCGTGCGTTGATTGGTTGATTCACTGTCACGACATCTAACAAACGAACTGTTTCCCACCAATTTTTCCTAAGCGGGCAACATTTGTGAAAGCGGGCAACAATTTTTACATCAGAGGGTAACATTGCACTGTTGCCCACTAGCGGACGTGATCAGACCATGACAAAAGGTAGCATGATTATGATGGATTGATGTTTACCTCGAGTGCTTGGCGCATTTTTCAAACTGTGTTGTGTTTTTTTTATGTTGCTATATAATAAATCACTTAATGACTGATCCCTCGGGAAACAGTGAATTTTGTTTCCCTCGAATCTCAATGCTTCCCTCGACTTCGTCTCGGGAAACATCGAGATTCTCGGAAAACAAAATTCACCGTTTCCCTCGGGACCAGTCATTAAGTGTTTATTATTTCCCACAACAGTCAAACCTGTATTAGCCAGATACCCAGGAGGACATTGCTCTTATTAGTGTCCAGTTAATTCAGTAATGACCACATGCTTTACTCATGGGGCAGCATTAGAGGGAGGGGAAGGTGGGGAGTTGGACACTGGGGGGGGGGGGAATCAGTGGAGCAAAATGCCTAGGAGAGGGGAGGGTTTGAACATTTTCCTCTTTCCCCAAAAGTCCAAATTCCAATTTGATCAGGAAGCAGTGGAAGTAAGAGCCACTTTATGAATTTCCACTGAAATTCCCATTTATTTATTTATTTATTTATTTATTTATTTAAAGGTGTTGATTAGACCAAACCAAATAAGGATTAATAATAAATATCAGTTGCCTTCATTTGCTTGAATCTATAGGGGTTGTCTTATGGATCGCGCATGAAGCCCAACATATTCAAGTTTCAAAAGAGAACTCAGGACAAAATAGTGTAAATGAGTGGTGGTAGCCACAGAAGCAAAAGGAACAATTTCAGGCAGATGAACATTTCTTTCAAAAAAAAAAAAAATACATTTCTTTCACATTCATAACATATACCAGTAGTCAGCAATATATATATCTTATTGGACGGTTTAGTGTGTAGTATCGCGGGATATTTTTACGAGTCTCGCTGTATTTTGGCGAGCCCGTAGTAGTTATGAACGTCGTTTTAATCTTTCTTACTTTTTCAAGTTTGTCGTGCGTGCGCTATTTGAACTTGTTTGTCAGCGCGTGTGCGCTTTATTAAAAAAAATGATGACGAATTGTCGGTCGTGTAGTTGTTTGCTCGTGAGTACTTTTTGTACAGTGAAGAAAGGCTTTGTGTGATTAAACGCATAATTGTTTGGATTTTTTGGGGTAAAAACATCAATAGATCCCGTCAGTTTTTCTTAGATTTTCTCAGTTTTGACCGTTCTAGTTTGGGAACAATTTCAGCCATTTTTTCACCGCTTACGTAAGATTAATGCTTGAAGTGACGTTTGTGAAAAAACCGGTCAAACCGGTCTTCTGGAGTACAAATACCTTGAGATATTTGTAGTCGTTTTGGGTGTTATTTGTACTCTACTGAGTGCAGTTGAATAATATGTACATGATTGTACTGTATAATATGTGTTGTCTGATACCCATGTTTTTGGAAACTAAAGGTAATATAATATTCTCATTCATTTAAAAGGTGCGAATTTCACTGTTGAACCCACCGCACATGCCTTTTGCCATATCACTGAATCCCTAGGGAGTTTCCCATCTTTTCCTAATAAGCGGGTTGTGTCCAGTGAAATAGTCCTCTTTTATTTCGAGGCTGGCTCATTTGAGCATCAGGGTTGTTTTTTTTCCCACCCTCCTCCCCTTCAGCGACGTCCACTACATGTATCTCCACAATTTCAGTCCCACTCTATAGCTAATTATGCAAAATTTTCCTCCCATATATATCTTAATAATTGTAAGTCATAGAGTGCCTTTTAAATGAATGTGAATTTATTGCTATTAGTGGCATGCAAATCATTATGGCATCAAAATAATATTTATTTATTTTTTATTTTATAGTTTGACTTCTACCTTTTTCTGTCATTTTTTACAACTGGGCCCAGTGCCTCTCAGATCTGTTGGAATATAACAAGATAATTACATCCTGTGTAGCAGTTTACATGTAAAGTTAGGCTAAAATATAGGCAGTTGAGTGATAAGGATTGGTTGATACCTATTTTTCAAATCTGATATGATATGAGTACAATAAGGAATTTATCATTTGATAATAATGATATAATACTGATACATACATGTAGTAATCAGGCTTACATGAAGTGTATCATACATGTAGGTCTGTTTCAGACATGTACATGTGTCTGGTATCAAAAAACATTGTAATGTGAGCATGGCACCAGTAGCATGGCATTTGAACCCAAACCATACCACTTGTGTACCATGGCAAGCTTCACGCTAAATGGTGGTAGCACATTGATATTTTAAACAGCACACTGCTACTACCAAGTCAGACTGAATTCCTATACTGTAAGTTATAAATTTGAGAAAAACAACATTGTTTAGAACAAAGGGCAACGCGCTGCTGTTGCTATGGTAACTGTCATTGCTTGGAAAACAGGGAAAATAAAACTTTAAGCACATTTCATGAACTCAAGCGCTCAAGTGGTGAAGTATGAAAGCAATCAAAGCATCTTCCCTGCAAAACGTTGATTTAAAAACATAAACCCCAAGCTAAAAAAAATGTTGCAATCCTCCTTATAATACACTTCAATATTTAGCTACAGTTTGCTAAATACTAGAAGGACTTGTACTCCATCTCACACTAAAGATCTAACACTCATAGCCTCCAACTCAGGGAGGTACTCGGGCATAAAAGTTACACGGAGGTACAAAGACCTTTTTGGGGGTTCTTTGAAGTTTGTGATTCTAAGACTTTTTTGGGTTAGAAATTTTGTGGTGACTTTTTTGGGGTGAAAGATTGTGTTGAGAACTTCCTTGCGGGTCGGCAAAAAGCATGACCTTTTTATGCAGATAGAAAAGGATTTTTGGGGGGCTACATTCTGGGCCGTTGGATGTTTTTTTGTTCTAATTGTTTTACCTAATGGGACTTTTTTGGGGTCTAATAATTTGGCCTCATTCGCACCTCCTATCACTACATGTATTAACTAGGGGCTTTAGCAACCACGACAGCAATGCCAAAGAAAACGTCATTGAAAAAAAGAATTTGCGCTCATTTAAACTACTTTGAAATTGTTTGAAATTGTTTAAGTAATGATTCGCATAAGAAGGAAAGTGCCGAACGGCAATGCACGATGGAATGTCAACTTTTTCATTGTTACAACAAGTGATCTGATTGGCCTAGACTCAAAAACTGCTAAAAAGTTAAGGTTCAAGATTTTCTTTATTTTTATTTTGTTATTGTTACTGAAATATAATTATGAACCATCAGCCCCTCCTCTATTCTTGAAACCAAAGATATTCTATGTGGGAAAGAGCCAATGCCGCAGAACAATGAAGTTTTATGGTAGTTCTTATGTGGAGCATTACTTACTTGTTTAATGTGACTGAATTGTCCAGGAGCTGAATTGGTAGGGACAGCTTTCAAGTTCAAATAGAGCAAGGAAAATTAACCGGGGTTTGGAAGCTGTGCAATGGGAATTTGTTGGTTAAAATCGGCTCAGCACTGGACCATTCCAAAATCCAGCTTTCCTCCCTTGTCTCTCTACTATACGCTCAGGAAAAAGTCTGATGCAAAACCCTTCAAATCGCTTAAATTCGCCATTTTCAGCCACAAGAACGACACCACACAACATTTCAGGTAAAAGTATGTTCATTTTGATCTTTTATATGAATATTTATCACAGTATATTATGACAAGTGAACCTATTCGATACTCCCATACATTTTCCTCTAAATTTAAAAATACAAATGGTCACACAGTTTGTGTGGGCCCCCTGTGATTTTGCAGGGAAGGGTAAAGAAATGTATCAAAATTAAAACGCATGTGCAGAGGCATTGTTTTCACTCATTGCACCTATTGTCTTGTGCCGCTCTCACTGCTGTCGCCGTCGTGGTTGCTAACGCTACCTATTACAGCTATAGCTGAGTATTTCCCTGGGTCTCACGCTCGATCATTATCTGAAACCAAGTCATACATGCTACATGTACAGTCCAGCCAACTTGTTTTATAATTCAACACATTGATACACTGCCCAAATATGGTAAAAAAGTTATCGATATGCGTTATGTCTACATGACGTATAACCAGTAATGGTGGTAAATTTTGCATTTTGAAGGAAAGTGAAAATGACTGCTGCCTGCAATTTCGTGTTTTTGGGCGAAAAACTGCGTGAACTATTAGTTAAAAAAGGGAAAAGAACGAAAAAAGAGAAGAAAAGAGAAAAAATATTGTTTACGTGATTGGACAAAAAAGGCGCGAAATTTGCGTGTTGTCGTGGTCGCAGTGTTTCTTGGCGTAGCTGAATGAAAACTGGTTCAAAGTTTAACCGCTCGACAAGAAGTGAAAGGAGGAGCACAATTTTCGTAAAATTCCTTTGGTAATCACCTCTGGAACATGGTATAAACTTGATGCTTCCTCAGAAAAGTTTCTGATCTCGTCATTACGGCTGTAGGAGCTAAAAATGAGCAAGTTTGTAAACAACATTGATTGACTCAGCTCGTACTTGGATGTTTGAAAATTTGGTGCTGATGGCAGGGACTAAAAAGCCAAATCAACTACAGGTATGATGTTTTAACTGTTTCTTTTACCCTTTAGCTGTGAATTTTTGTAACACATACTGTCCACGCTGCAGTTCTTTCCGACTTTTTGCCGCTATGTTTAGGTACGTAGCCGTGTGTTTGTTCAATTTGTTTTGATTCTGAATTTAACTTTTTAAGATACGAAACACTTGTAACTAAGACATTCTATGCCATTTTACTGTGTTTTAAATCTTGTAGTCACTACTCTGTCCTGTTCTTTGAGTAGACAAAAGCTCTTCGTAAAAACTCTCAACTGATTGTGTACGCTAAATTAATTTTCGCGATTAATTTTAGCTTGGCAAACGTTTCGGCATTCGCTGCTTGTTGTTTAAGAAATGGTGTGAGGTAAAATATTGTTGTAAGCCTTGTATATCTCAATGAATTTTTTCTAGAAACTGTGATTTGTTATCAATGTGTTGAATTGTAAAACAGTTATTGTAACAGTATCTAATCTTGTATGATTGTATGTAACGTAACAATTCTTCTATGTCACGCGTGTTGATTACGTCACGTGTAATTTATCGCATGCAGTACTTTTACTCGAGCACGTGCTTTTGTAGTAATGGCTGAATAAACTACTTGAGTTGAACTACGAGTCTGTTTACAGTTATAGTGTTCAAGCTTGCGCGTTATTGACAAAGGCTCCACTTTCATTCATGAACTGTGTGATGTTTCAAGTTTCGTGCAGTAAAACATATGTAAGCTTTTTTTAAAATAAAAGGCTTGTCGGCGATATTTTTTCTTCAAACTGTGCTTTGTTATCAATGTGTTGAATTATAAAACTATTATAGCGCTCAAGCTTGCGTGACATCGCCTGATTTTAGCAGACTCGGCCTACGGCCTCGTTGGCTAAGTATTAGGCGATATCACGCACGCTTTCGCACTATAATAGTTAAATCGCAGCATCAAGGTTTAAAACACTGAGGCCTGTTAACCAAGATGTAGGAGAGCCATATAACCAACAACAACAATTTATTTCAGTATTCCCATTTATATACATGGTATTACCTAAAATTAACTAAATTAGAAATAAATAGATCGATGTATAAACAGCAATGATATTAATAGTAAGCTTATATTATAAAATAAGAAAAAACTGTAAACACTACATATTAGGGCCATTTATACGAGACCAAATAAGTCGCGACTTGCATAAGTCGCGACTTACAGAAGACGCGAACTAGAGACCACTAGACCATTTATACGAGTGAGGCTTGCATAAGTCGCGACCTAAATAAGACGCGAACACATTTTTGTATCATTTATACGAGTGGTTCGCGTCTTCTGTAAGTCGCGACTTATGTAAGTCGCGACTTATTTGGTCTCGTATAAATGGCCCTATTGGCTCTCGTTCTACATGACATGCATTCGAAAACAAAGGCAGCAGTTGATCGACAAACAAAGGGATCAACAAAATAGAACAACAACGAAAATTAACAACGGGTCAGTATCGGGGATGAACTGGGAATGTCAATTTAGAACCTTGAGCTTAAGCTTATCACTCTTAAACTCGAATTGTTATTTTAAGAACCAAATTTGTTAAAACAAATCGACAGGTAAGAACTTTTTTGTTGTTAAATTAAATTTCTTATTTTAAGAATTTAATTCTTACTTTAATTCTTAAGAAATTGATTTTAAGGAAGAAAGTTTTCTTAGAATAAGAAGTAAATTCTTGAAATAAGAAATTTAATTTAACAACAAAAAAGTTCTTACCTGTCGATTTGTTTTAACAAATTTGGTTTAAGAGTGTATATTAAAATATAAAGCATGATAAGACTTTTTTATGAAACTGAAGTTTGAGGAACCGATTAGTTTCGTAACATCTGTACAACTAAAAACAATGTTTATTATAAGCAAAATAGAAGTTTACAGCTAAGCTGACATATTTCAAACCAGTGACTTTGTTCAAACTCATCTCTTTCATGGTCATTATTATCGTTAAATCAATTAAAACTTATCTTCGAATGTTTCATTTTTTTACTTTCATGAAGATAGCAATTAGAATGAAATGAAAGACGATTGTACTTACCACTGTACTTTGTGCGAAGAAAACGAAATTTTTTCTTTCGTAATGACCGTAATGTTTGGTTTCGAAAAAAACGCGTGAAAACAACAAAATGTCCGGCCAACACGCGCATGACACATGACACTGCGAATCCTCTGTTATGTCATGTACAAACCAATGAAGTGTAGTATAACCACAGGTGGCCCAAGCTATTTGTGTCACAGTAACCGTTACGAGCGAAATTATAAGGAAAAACGGTCCATTCTAGGAGTTAAAAAATACGAACAAGATTTCAATAAAAATTGCCTACCTTACTTCGCTTGTATGTTTCCTTGTCTCCTGTGTGATTTTGGGGGCGATTTAGAGCGTTTCCAGTGAGTTTTTTTTCCAGTGAGTTTTAGTTCCACTGAATAGAGAATTGAGTCATTCATCCACGTGAATGACTTACCTTCGTGTGAGCTTGCCAGTGAAATTATTCTTTACGCTGATGACACTGTAATTTACTACTCATCGACTAATTTGTCTGACCTTGAAAGCAAGTTAAATTCAGATTTGGCTACAATTTCCAACTGGTTTTCGAGTAACCTGTTGACCTCAAACATTTCTAAATGTAATTTCGTTATCTTTGGTAACTCGCGGAAGCTTAAACTGGTTAATGACGTTTCTCTTAAAGTAAACTCCACTGCTATTGATAGGTCTGACTCATTTAAGTACTTGGGAGTTGTTATAAATCAAACTATGTCTTGGTCAGTACAAAGATCAACCAAAGGATTGGGTTGATATTAGTAAAGAGAATAAGACATCTTTTGCCTCTATATGCTAAGCTACCACTATACAATTGCTTAATCATCCCACTGTTTGACTATGGAAACACAGTGTATGTGGGGCGACAAAAATAACAACACGCTTATGGGTCAGCTGCAAGTCCTTCAAAACAAGGCAGCCAAGGTCCTGCTTAATTTACCACCAAGAAGTTCATCTACCGAGGCATTAGATCGTTTGGACCTAAAGACCCTCCTAAAGAGGCGACACTTCCATCGCTGTGTTATGATGCAAAAATATCTGCTGGGGGAAATTGATTTTAAATTTGGCATCAGTCGTAATAGCAGTTTTCATTCTTATTCAACTCGCAGAAGCAGTGATTTGCACCTTCCTCGCGTGCGCACTAATTGGGGCAAGCAAACCTTCATTTATCAAGCCTCTAAGGACTGGAACAATTTAGATAATGACATTAAAAATACCCATTCACTGTCCTTATTTAAAGCAAAGCTTAAAAGTTTGTAAATAACCTTTCCATTTTTAAAATTTTTTAAAGCTATTTTACAATCTATTTTTTACTATTTTAAAACTATTTTCTTTTTTAACAATTTTAAAATTTATAATTTGCAGGGCCCCACTGAAAAGTGGGCTCCCTGGATAAATATTATTATTATTATTATTATTATTATTATTATTATTATTGCAGTAAAACTATCTGTATGCACAGTGTTATAAAGCAACACAGGGCGCAAAGCGTAACCTGTGCGCAAGAGCGAAACTTAAATAAATAAATAAATAAATAAATAAGTTACTGAAATCTTATATCTACAAATCTAAAAACTATAATCTAAGCATATAAATGTCTCTAATATCTCTCATTCTACGTGTAAATAACTTATTAAATAAATAAATAAATAAATAAATACACCATAATAATATTACTATTATTATTATTATTATTATTATTATTATTATTATTATTATTATTATTATAGAGAAAGCAAATAAGCAATGGAACTAAACTCACTGGAAACGCTCTAAATCGCCCCCAAAACCACACAGGAAACAAGGAAACACACAAGCGAAGTAGGGTAGGCAATTTTTATTGAAATCTTGTTCGTATTTTTCAACTCCTAGAATGGACCGTTTTTCGTCATACAAATCCTTATAACTTCGCTCGTAACGGTTCTGTGACACATATAGCTTGAGCTACCTGTGGTATAACTCTTAGTTTACCCTCCAGGCATCTGTTTGATTTTCGAATTAGGAACTGCGAAGATAAGAAAACTGGGATCATGTGTACTTAAGGCACCCTGTCGACCGTCACTATCGGCCGAGTATCGGTCGCAATATCGGTCGACATATCGGCCGATACTCGGTCGAGTGTCGGTCGACATGTCGGTCGCATATCGGCTGATATGTCGACCGACATTCGGTCGTCATGTTGACCGGTGTATCGGCCGACATATCGACCGAGCGTCGGTCGACATATCGGCCGATACTCGATCGATATGTCGGCCGATGTGCGGTCGACACTTGGTCAGTATGTCGGTCGACACTCGGTCGATACCTCAAGTGTTACGTTACGATGAACTGTCGGCGGCATATCGGTTGACTGTCGCTGTATATCGGTCAACTGTCGGCATATCGGTCGACTGTCAGTGTTGTGTTTGGTTAAACGTCTTTGTTTGCTGAAATGTCACCTTTCATGCTATTGTACGTTTACTTGTTCGACATCGGCGTCTAGAATAAACATTAGGTGGGTGCAGAGGTTGCGGCCTGTGCTCTTCCTAAAAAATAGTAATAATTTTAAAGAAATTTTATTATTTTATTGCTTTTCAGGTTTAAATTATAATTTTATTGTAAATAGTTTAGATATCCTATTGTACATAGCTTTTTAATTATTACTAGTAATTATTTATTTATTTTAATTTAATTTTTAGAATGTCCCCATATTAGTAAGGGAGATTTCTCCCTGGCTAGGCGGTCTTTTTGACATTTAAATAAAGTTTATTGATTGATTGATTGATTAGGTCACAGCAGGAGCCCATTACTTGGTCATTTCCAAACATCTGACTGCGAATCAGCGTCGTTTCCTCTCGCCCTCCATGCTTCCTCCATCAAGTAAATGGGGCAAAATTTAGATAATTGGGGCAAATTAGGCACAGTGGTGCAGTATGCAGTGTTACCATTTTGGCGTGCGGAGTAAATGTTTAAACAAAAAACTCGCGCGTGCACTTGCCATACTCTGTAGACTGGTTAAAGCCGCCGAAAGTCCCTTAAAAATAGCTGCGTGGGCAACGCAAACAAGAGACATTTGAGTAGAGAGAGAAAATAAAACTCAGTAACAAGAGTCGACCAAGTAACGGTAGACATATCGACATATCGACCGAGTGTCAGCCGATATGTCGACCGAGTATCGGCCGATATGTCGACCGATACTCGCCGATAGTGACGGTCGATAGTCGGCCGACGGGTCTCTCTTTTTTCGCAAAAGTCAGTGGGCACTAACGCAAAAAAAAATAGCGTGAAGTGCGAGCCGCGAGTAGCGCGGGCACTTCACGCTATTTTTTGCGTTAGTGCCCACTGACTTTTGCGAAAAAAGAGAGACTGCTCGCAGTCTAGCCGACGGGTGCCTTAAGTACACATGATCCGAAAACTGTAAGCTCGAGGAGTTTCCAGAAATAGCCGTGCAGACGCAGTACGAAAAACAATCTTTCCTTCTTGTACGGTTGACTCACGAACCCCTGATATCCGTCATTTTATTGTTTTGAAATATTATTTTTCTGTTCCCATGGCCCGTGGGTTAAAATAGGACCCGGCCGTTTTTACCTCGTATAATTTCATAAAAGATTTCTTCAAATCATACGTACCATTACCTCATCAGTGTTGTACAATCATGGCGTGCAAGCTACTACTGAATATTGTACATTGTACGCGCATTTTGATTGGTAATTACCTATGATCTATTCGAGTACAGACGCACAGCTGACGTCATGGAGAATTTGTTTTCTCTGCTTCGTCCAACGTGGTGGACAGTTTTTATCTCGTTAATGCGCAATCGTAAATGGCTATGTCTACACTATACCGGATAGCTCTTGCGCCGGCACGAAAACCATACCGGATAGGCCTTTCGTTCACACGTGAAACGCTAGTTTCGGAACGATTTTTGTTCCGGAGCGCCGCTGCGACGCGGCGCTCGTGAAAGTGAATCGTCACATATCAGATAGAGGCAGTGTGAACAGGCAATCGAACCGAACCGCAGCGGAGGTCAACAACTAGGAGCGAGGATTGAAACCCACTGAAAAAGAAGCAAATATCCAGTTCCGGGTCGTTTCTGTTCACACCAGGCCGGAGTATTTTTCATGTCGACATGACAAGCTATCCGGTATGCACCAAATTGAAGAAACGTTGTCGGGTGAAAAGCACAAACCATGAACGATGCGACCCAAAGGTTTACTGGGAAGTTGGAAAATTTAATCTTCGTTTGTGACAGAATATACATTATATTAACACAGGATGGATAAATTGTTAAGAACAGAACTGTTTTATTATGATAATGTATGCCGTTCGATTCTATGGTTACAGTTTCTATTGTTAGTCTTCGTGACGTCATAGCCTTCCCTCGTGGCCTTCGCCAAGTTGTTCAGTTCAGTTCTCGTGTACGCTACGTGTTGTTGAAGATTAAACCAGTTGAGTCTATGTAGCGGACGTGTGTTATTTATCAGGTTATGGGCCCAGGGCGCCGTATTGTTATTCTGGTTGTACTGTTGTCGCTGTTTTGCCGAGGAATGGCGGAAATATCTGAAAATTCGAGCATTAAGATAGAGAAGCTGAACGGAAGAAACTATCAAACATGGAAGTACAACGTGAAACTAGTCTTGATGGAACGTGGATTGTGGGGGTTCACCCAGGAAGGACAGGAAGTTCCACCGGCAGATTCTGCATCGGCGGCTGTCAAGAAAACCTTTCGTTTACGTTCTGATAAAGCATATTCGCTTATCGCGTTAAATGTTGACAAAGATCTGCAAGTTCACATCGCATCTGTTACAAACCCGCTGGATGCGTGGAGGATTCTGCAAAAGCAGTTTGAGTTCGTGTCGGTAACGCAAATGGTTCGTGTAAACAGGAAATTCTTCGCAGCGAGTATGAAGGAGGGGGAGGATCTCATGCAGCACTTGACATACATGACTTCCCTCGCCGAGCAACTTAGAGAAATGGCCGAAGAAATTTCTTCGAAGAAATTTGCTACGGTGGTATTAGGAAGTTTACCGGAGTCCTACGATAACTTCCTTACAAGCTTAAATGCGAGAAAAGCCGAAGAATTAGATTGGGAGAGCATCAAGGGATTGTTGATTGAAGAGCATTTAAAGCGTGTCGAAAAGAACGAGAAACAGGAATCTGCAGACAATGCACTTTTCGTCGAAAGAGGAAACCATTTCTATAGAGGAAGATATCAAACACGTGGTGGCGGTCGTGGTGGACGTTCTCGCTCTCAGAATTCACACTTTAACAAAGGCAATCCGTCCCACCGTGATGATCGCGAGAAGTACAAAGAAGTCACATGTTTCAAATGTAACCAGGAAGGACACATGGTGAAAAATTGTCCGTTCAACAAGAAACCTAACACAAGCAAAAGGGAAGGATCCAATATGGCGGAACTCGAAGGAGTGGCACTGATTTCAAGTACAACGAATCGGTCGGATGAATGGTTCATTGACTCCGCAGCAACCAAGCACATGACACATGACAAAAGCATTTTGGAGAACTTTGTTCAGTACGAACAACCAAAGAACATTTATCTTGGAGACAGCACAGTGATTCATGCTCTTGGTGAAGGGAAAGTGAGACTTCCCACAGTAAGCAGTACCCGTGAAATTGCTCTTGACTTGCATAAAGTACTGTTTGTACCAAAGTTGACCAAGAACTTACTTTCAGTCCCGGCAATGGCGTTGATGGGAGCCGAAATTCGTTTTGACAAGGATAAATGTTTAGTGCTGAAGAATGGCAAAGAATTCGTCATTGGTTGTTTGCCAGATGACAAGCTGTACACAGTGAACACTGTTGAGTATGCTCAAGTTTCGACCACTGACAATGGCCCATCACTTGAAGTTTGGCACAATAGATTGGGTCATCTAAACTACAACTACATGAATCAGTTGATGAAGAAAGAAATGGTCGTTGGAATGAACTGTGATTCAGTCACCGAGTCCCAAAAGGAATGTGAGGGATGTGTTCTTGGCAAAATGCAGAAGAAGCCTTTTCCAAAGCAGAGCCAACACAGGGCAACCAGACCATATGAAATTGTTCATAGTGATGTATGTGGTCCAATGCAAGTGGAATCCAAAGGTGGAAGTAGATACATGCTTACATTTACAGATGATTTCTCACGCTACACAACTACTTACTTCATCAAGTCCAAGAGTGAAGTACTGTCAAAGTTCAAGGAGTATGTTAATTCTGTCGAAAAACAAACTGGTAGTCAAATTTTGAAACTGAACATTCTGGCAGAAGAAGATGTTAAAGTCCTCAGAAGTGACAATGGAGGAGAATATACTTCCAACAACTTCACTAAATTCTGTGCCGAGATGGGAATTTCACACGAGTTTACTGTCCCATACTGTCCACAGCAAAATGGAGTTTCTGAACGGAAGAACCGCACTATTATGGAGAAAGCAAGATCAATGCTGCACCAAGCCAAGTTACCACTGGAATTCTGGGCAGAAGCCTGCAGCACAGCAGTGTATCTTCTTAACCGAAGCCCGACAACAGCATTGAAGAATGAAACACCTTTTGAGCGTTTGGTTGGTACGAAACCAGACATTACTCATCTAAGAGTGTTTGGGTGTGTGAGTTATGTGCATGTTCCAAACAGCAAGCGCAGAAAGCTAGATGCTAAAGCCCGTAAAGCAATTTTCATTGGATACCCTCCTGGAGTTAAAGGGTACAAACTGTATGACCTTGAAAAGAAGAGTTTTGTTGTGAGTCGAGATGTAACATTCTTTGAACAGAACTTTGATCATTTTGAAGAGGAAATCAAGTCAAAAGAAGCAGTCAAGTTGGATTTGAGCAATGTGTTTCCTAAAGTGGATGAAGAAAGTGAAAGTGCTCCAGAACATTCTGTGAAAAGAGAACCTGTGGTTCCAGAGCATCCTGAGTCTCCAGTTCCAAAACAACCCACGAACAAAGAACCTGCAGTTCCAAAGCATCTTGAGCCGTCAGTTCAAGTGGAGGAAAACTCAGATGCTACACAAGGTGTAGAACCTACAGTTCAAAAGAATGCTGAATCTACAGTTTTACAGAATGCTCAACCAGTGGGAGCAACAAATGAAGAAGCACCAGTTAAGAGAACCTATGAAGATTTGTTTATGGAACAAGTTCGAAACCTAGGACCAGTAAGGCAGCGAAAACGGCCAAGCAGATTTCAAGATGATGATGAATGCCTAGTGACTAGTTCAGAGATTGAGGAGCCAAAAACAGTTCATGAAGCGTTGAATGGTGAACAGTCAAATCAATGGAGAGAAGCCATGGAATCAGAATATTCGTCACTGTTGAAGAATGAAACATGGGACCTAGTTCCTCCACCTGAAGGAAAGAACGTAGTTGGATCCCGCTGGGTCTTGAAAGTTAAGCGTGATGAAGATGGTTCTGTTGATCGCTTCAAAGCTAGACTTGTTGCACAAGGATATTCTCAAGTGAAAGGTGTAGATTATGATGAGGTGTTTTCACCAGTGGCTCGATATTCGTCTGTGAGATCGTTGCTTGCCCTAGCTAACGCGCAAGATTTGGAGATACATCAAATGGATGTAAAAACTGCCTTTCTGAATGGTTCATTGGATTGTGAAATTTACATGTCACAACCAATAGGATTTGTCGATCCCGACAAACCAAATCATGTTTGCAAGTTGAAGAAAAGCATTTATGGACTCAAACAGTCAGCTCGTTGTTGGAACACTACTCTAGATGAGTATTTGAATTCAGTTGGCTATCGCAAGAGTAATGCTGATGGATGCATTTATGTTAAATCGTTGAAAGAAGTCAATGGTCACATCAGTTTTGTGATACTGGGCGTGTACGTCGATGACATCATTCCAGTCTCAAACAACCCTCAGTTGCTAAAAGCAGAGAAAGCTGCATTGTGTGAGAGATTTGAAATGACTGACCAAGGGGAGATACACTACCTCCTTGGTATGTCGATCAAGAGAGACAGACTGTGTAGAACACTGACAGTAAGCCAGCTTAACTATGTTGAGAAAGTACTTGAGAAATTTGGAATGGAAAACTGCAAACCTGTTTCTACTCCTCTTGAACTGGGCAAAAGGTTTCAGCAGCTACCACCAACGGATAAGCCGTTTGATATTCCAACATACCAACAGGCAATTGGATGTCTGACTTACATAGCAACAGCAACAAGACCTGACATAGCTGCTGCAGTTGGTGTCCTATCCCAGTATATGTCAAGACCAAGTAAAGATCACTGGATCGGTGTAAAGCGTGTTCTGAGATATCTCAAAGGAACTTTGAACTATGGTTTGAAATTTTCAGCTCATGACGAGGATCCAGAATTGATCGGCTACAGTGATGCAGATTGGGCAGGAGATGTTGACACTCGAAGATCAACATCAGGCTATGTGTTTCAGATTGGAAGGAGTACGGTTAGTTGGTCAAGCAGAAAGCAAGCGACAGTTGCTAAGTCTTCTACCGAAGCTGAATATGTTGCTCTGAGCTCAGCTACACAGGAAGCTGTATGGCTACGCCGTTTAATGGAAGACCTTGGAAAACATTTGGATACCCCAACTACCATTTATGAAGATAATCAAGGAGCCATTGAACTGGCAAAGAATGCCAAATATCATAACCGAACAAAGCACATTGACATTTGCCATCATTTTGTTCGCGAAAGAGTTGTTTCAAATGAAATCTGTGTCATTTATTGCCCTACTGGGGACATGGTTGCGGACATTATGACCAAAGGACTTGCGAAACTGTCTTTTGAGAAACTGCGAGATTTATTAGGCATTTATGACATAATGTAATTACATTGTTATTGTTTAAGTTTTGCTTGTTTGACTTTAATGGCATTATTATCAAGTGGGAGTGTTAAGAACAGAACTGTTTTATTATGATAATGTATGCCGTTCGATTCTATGGTTACAGTTTCTATTGTTAGTCTTCGTGACGTCATAGCCTTCCCTCGTGGCCTTCGCCAAGTTGTTCAGTTCAGTTCTCGTGTACGCTACGTGTTGTTGAAGATTAAACCAGTTGAGTCTATGTAGCGGACGTGTGTTATTTATCATAAATCATACTCTTAAATGTCTCAAACAAAGAAAACATCTCAGTTGATTATTAAGAAATAGAATATTACTAGTTTGCCAATGCTGCCTACCCAGAATCCCATTCGGTCTCATCGTTCATGGTTTATGCTTTTCACGAGTCGACGTTTCTTCAATAGGCCATTTCCGAGTTGCCTTTAGCCTCTCTATCAAAGCGAGGCTACGTGCGAAACCTTTCATATGAAAATGAGTTTTTATTCACATGCAAATAGGTTTTATTTCCATGTGAATGAAAACTCATTTTCATATGAAAGGTTTCGCACCAAGCCTTGCTTTGATAGACAGGCTAAAGGCAACTCGGAAATGGCCTATTTGGTGGGTGTAGTGCATATATGCAAATTAGCCATTCCATGTCCCTTTAATAATCGTAAACTTTTTAACGGGGGGGGGGGGGGGTGCGTACTCCTTTATATAAGCTATATAACAGCACCAAAGGATATGGTCTGCAATAGGCCATTTCCGAGTTGCCTTTAGCCTCTCTATCAAAGCGAGGCTAGGTGCGAAACCTTTCATATGAAAATGAGTTTTCATTCACATGGAAATAAAACCTATTTGCATGTGAATAAAAACTCATTTTCGCACGTAGCCTCGCTTTGATAGAGAGGCTAAAGGCAACTCGGAAATGGCCTATTCAAGCAGCGCGCCGCACAACACTACTATCGATCTTAGACGTCCTTGGACAAGGGATTTTTTTCGGCCCGCTTCTCAGTCTGCGGTTAAAAAAATGTCGTCACGTGATGACATTTTTTGGCTCTGCGGTTTCAAAAATGTTGATCACGTGATGCTTTATTTCGACTTCCCACGGCCGTGAATTCATTTTCGCGCCAACATGTCCGTTGTACAATTTAAGGTTTTTTACGGCGTAGTTTTTCGTTTTTACCTGTAGTAAAGTCGCCACCGGCCTGTACTATCGTATCTATTATTCCGCTTCTTATGTCATTGGACAAAGCTTTCCCTGGATGATAGCTTCGGCCGGCTCCCCAACATCTTTGATCAAAAGAAACATAGAATGCACGATCACTGCAACAAACCGATGAGAATGGCCGCACGCACTTTGCCGGTTTTCTTTTTTGCGCGAGTAACCGAATGGCGTCACGTGATCAACATTTTTGAAACCGCAGAGCCAAAAAAATGTCATCACGTGACGACATTTTTTTAACCGCAGACTGAAACCAACGGCCCGTGAAGCGGGCCGAAAAAAAATCCCTTGTCCAAGGACGTCTGAGATCGATAGTACCCAAATTTTCGGGGAGTACCCCCGGGGCTATATGTCTCGTTTCAGACTTCTATGGATATTTATGTCAGATCGTTTCTTATTTGTAAAATGAATATGCTTATTTTTTAAACTGCAAATGGAATTAAAATGGTAAGTTAACATTTATCAGTTAAGTGTTTTTTATTTTGCACTCTTTGTTTTCAAATCATTGCCCGCTGCTCGCAAAAAGCATGAAGTGCCGAAAGCGTGGATTCTCGCGCGTGTCAAAATCATGCATGGCGTATAACGATGAAAAAAAATTCCACCGCTAGAGGTTTGGGGAAAATTCTTACCCAAGCCTAATCGCCCCCCTCCCTCCCCCCCCACCCCACCCCCCCCCCCCCCCGTCAAAAGTCAACTGGTCGGCCCCTTACGTGACCCCAAAAGCCCGATTTGTAATCGGCGGATCGTCAAGAAAATACCCACGGAGGGGATCTTTGCTTGTTCCAGGCGTTCAGATTGTGGGAAAATCGCTAATAGTTGGGGAAGGCGCGAAGAAAAGCGAGCGAAAAAAATGCGGTGAGACGAGGGAACGTTCCCTCGCCTACTGTCCCCAATCTCCCCGCTTTTTTTCGCTCGCTTTTCTTCGCGCCTTCCCCGACTATTCGCGCTTTCCCCACTATCTGAACACCTGGATCAGACTACCGTCAGCACTCTTGCACGATCCATTATTCACACTGCCCTCCCTGTGAAACAATGTTGTTCCTAATGAGCCTCGTGCATTCATCCATTCAGTTTCACTTCGGTGTCGCAGCGCATTTCTGTATTTCACTTTCGTATTCGCTGCAAGCATGATGCACTTGTCTGTCCTTTGCTTCTTGTTAATTGCAACTTTGGGAGCTATAAATGGGAATTTACAACCCATTTGCAATCCTTCAAATTCCAGAAGCGTATCAAGTCCCAAGTTGCCGACTCTCCCTACAGCTTTTTCAACCAACATTGAAGTAAACATCGTGAACAAAAACTACACGATCGGATACAAGGAGTTCTACGATCAGACTGCTGACAAGGGCCGGATTGAACATACAAGAAACGGAGACACGCACATTGATATATACGACTACACCTTGGACGAGATACTCCATGTGAATGTCAACGCTAAAAACTGCACCGTTGCGTCCACGACTCAAAAGGACCATTTCCACTTCAGCTTTTTTGGCTATGGCTCGCACATTGAAAGTGTCTCCAAGTTGTTCAAATTTGGAAATCAGTTTAACGAAACCTACATGGGTATTTCATCCGTAAGAGGAATAAGGTAAGCGTATTAAAATAAATCTTTTAGGTTTAATGCGTGCAAATTTAAGTTTACGTTTAGTTTAAAGGCTCAGAAAAGGTGCAGGTTTATAGATTCAGCTCATTCGCCCGCTCATGATCGAGTCTCTCATGAGTTTTGTATGACAATGCAATTTTTATATCAGCTTACATCGTTTATTTATTCCTGTCCAGCTCGTGTGTACGGCTGAAAAAAGAAAATTCGAAGGGTCAACCTGAAGACAGATAAAACTTGCCGGCCAAATTTGCGATCCGCAAGTGGAGGATCTATTTCAAATAAACAAATACGCTTTAGCTTAAATAATTAAGCAGGGCCTTAAGCAGTAGGCTTAACTTAGCAGATTAAACGTGAAAGCCCTCAAATATACATCCAAAGCTTTCATATCACATTGCAACTTTGTATATTTAGCTTTAAAAATGTGCTTTAAGATGCAAGTACCAATGTGCTGTCGATCACAAGTTTGTCGGGTTGTTGGTCTGCAATCGAATGCTTTAATAAAATATTATTTGGAGAGCTCTTCATATCAAGTATTTCAATATCTGCTGTTATTTACAAATGCTGTTTGGCGTTTGACAATATAAGTAACAGCTAATATAAAATAGTTTTATGGAATATCAGGCTATAGTACTGCAAAAGTAGGATTTGAAATTGTACAAACAAATATTGATTATTCATACCTACAGAAAAATAAGACAGGTGTGATATACAATCATGTAGGTATTACATAACAAGTGTATTATGGTGCTCAAATTTTATTTCATTTTTCATTATTTTACAGACAGTAAAATGCTTTTCTGTCAGTGAATTTAATGTCCAGATAGATTATTATTCGAAATTGCAGTGTCTTTCAACGTTTTGAATTTGTTTGAACAAAGTTTCCTTGTTGCTTCATAAATTAGTCATTGTTGCATAACACTGCAGACTATAAACAGTGACACAGCGATTTTTTCCTGAAATCGTTTTCAACTTTTGTGTTAATTAATTATCAGGTCCAACTGCTATAACTGTTTACAAAGAACCAGACTTCAATTTAACATTGGTTAATTTAAATTTGTCTTGGATTAGGATTGAAGAGTTAAGCACTTTCACTGTCTAGTCTACAGTTAGTTAAATTAATAATGCTTAGAGCAGTTTTCAATTGAGTGTCGAAAGTAATTACACAATTGCTTTGGTTTTGCATTACTACGCTTTGTAATTGGCTAAAAGATCTTGCACCACTTTCTCGACCAATCAGAAGTAAAACCAAAACCAAGCGTGACTTGCTTGCATGCGTTTTCCTACGTTTGGCGCCGCTGACATGTAATTGCTTCGAGCTCTGATTGGTTCATTGGATTGTTTACGACTGCTATGATTGGTCAGAGTAATTACTTTGGTTTTGGTTTTACGACACTCAAAAAATAAATAGGTTATCCTAATCTAGCTGATGTTGGACGGCAGTGTTTTGTAGCCTCCACAAGTGGCCAAGAACCTGCATATTTGGGATGCACAGTATAGAATATTTTATAAAAATTTAGGCTTGTTTTATACTTAGTGGGAAAGATATTGATGTTGACTGTTCTTGTGTACAAATCACAATATCACTATAGATTTTCTGAATACTAATCAGGCTATGTACAGTCCCAAAAGTACAGTGTATTTCTATAAGATTTTAATGTCAATTATATAAATAGATTAAAATCTGACAATTGCACCAAGCTTAAATGTGAAATGATAACTGGCCTTTAATTAGCACTTATTCTTTATGTTTTAGGATTATAGGCTATAAATGAAAAAAAGGATGGTCAATGTTAACCTTGGTATAATGAAATGAGGAAGATTTCACATTATCATGGGACAAAGAAAACATCTGAGTCCCTGACAAGAATCAGAAGGTCATAGGTTTGTTTCCTTTCAGGGACTGACATATTTTCTCTTTGTCCCAAAATTCCTCATGACATGATCAACATTACATCTTTACTGAGCTTAACATTTACCAACTTTCTTTATTTATCACCTCACATGATGCTTTCGACATTGCTGATCTTAGCAGTATCTGTCTGTCTGTCTGTCTATCTGTCTGTCTATCTATCTGCAGCTTTCATTTAAAGAAGTTTTTAAACTTATGCAACAACCATATCCATGGCAAATAAAAGTGATTCATTCTGTGGCTTGTTTGTAACTTGCTTTGTTTTGTTTATCTAACTGAAATGCCATAGTTTGACTGGTTATTTTCTTTTTTCTGTTAGATGCCATCACTGGAGGACCTGCATTTTGACAAACCATTCTTCCTACCATCTGGATTACTATTTTTCAGTACCTGGGTGGGGAACAACTTGGAATATGTTGAATTCCACTGTTATCCGTGCAGTTATCAATGGTACTTCTTCAAATTTCCAATGGAACAATGGAACAATAGTTATTTTAAACAGCACGCATGATTTCTATCATGTATATGACTTTTTCAACTTCCTTCCCGGCTCTCCAGACCCAACCAATTTTCAGCTTCCAGAAGGAATGTATTGCGAAGGACTTAAAGGTGGCAACAAAACTTTTCCTAAAGTGCCTTCAGTTTTCAGCATGGAATATGAACGAATAATGAGAAATTATAGTGTGTCTAATTGGCAGGTAAGTGTATTATACATATGTTGTAGTTAAAATTTTTCAATAGGTAATTTTTTTAACTAGGTAATTTTTTTCTATTAAAAAAACACGATACATGTAAAAGTACCCACCCTCCCTAATTCTCATAATTTACCCCCCTGATGCTATACTTACTCTACTACCCTCTATCTCATGTACCCCCTGAAATATCTGCAGTGAAATTATGAAATAAAGAATTTTTTAAAGCACTTTCCTGGAGCTGAACTCTCTACCTTCAGATCTGCAGTCCACTCTATACCATTGTAAAATTCATTAATAATTCATAAGGATACTAACAAATAGTTCTAAATGAGCCATTCCAATCACATGGTTACCCTGTAATCCAGATACATGTACAACTCACTAGTGAGTTGTATCTGATAATGTGGAATTGTAGCTTTCAGTACATCATGAATTCATGTAACACTTGAAACAAAGCAATGAAGTGTTATGAATTAATTATAGACCTTTTTCATAATGGCGGACGAGTTATTTATTCTTTCATATCTATGTTAATTAGCCCTATTGGCCTCGTTAGCGTGTGCAAAATTCAAAAGAATTTTTACTCTAAAATGAGGCCAATAGGGCTAATTAACATAGATATAAAAGAATAAATAAATTGGCCGCCATTATGAAAAAGGTCTATGTACTGAAATTTAGACAATTGAGACAATGGAGACACATAATGAGAGCAACAAACCACTTTCGTGAAAATCAGCTCAATATTTTCCTATGTTGAGGCTGTAAATTGACAGCCTTAGAACACTTCAATGGATTTGAAACTTGGCAGTTGTATTGAATATTAATTAATCTTTATGAGGACTAAGTTTTAACAAAATTTATCCATCGCTTTTAAATTTGCGACCATTTTAATAAGTGTAGGGTCAATTTTTGATAAAAATGTGAAATAACACTAGAGACCAGTTCATATTCAAGCCAACATTTATAAAATTCAAATGGACGATTTCGCAGAGATTTTCACTTAAGGTATTTGGATGGTATAAAATTCATTTAAAACCAAACTATTATCTCATCAAGCTTTGTAGACATAAGTTTTAAAATAACATTTCAAAATTGTTTTGTTATTGTTGTATTTTAAAACCTTAAAACTTCACCCAAAATTTTCTCGAAAACGCTTCCATAGAAATTTGTAAAATTTTGTAGACCTTAGGACAAGTACGTCAGGTCGAAGATCCAGAGAGCGTTTTCCAAAATTATCTCTTGGTGACAAGTAAATTGGTATTATATAAAACAGGGAGTGATGTCATAACATTGCTTTGGCAACTCCGATTTCCATAAAACTTACCTCATCTGAAACTTTAATCTTTCTCAGCTGTGGTAATCGATTTTCCGTTGGATCGTTTGTGGTGGTACACAAGTTTCTCAAAGTTATAAGGTATCGTCACTCAAAAACCCAGTCGAGCCAACTTAAAATACAGTACGTCAAATACATGTATGTGTTAGTTTTCATGCAGGTTGAATCAGCATTCAATTTATAACATTAAAATGTGTTTATAACCCTGGGTATTCATCCTTAAGGTAAGCTAACCCTAACCCCTATAGCTAGCACAAATCTAACTGTCATCCCTGCACAAAGATACATGTACATGTAGCCAGTGGTGTGATGGTTAGCTTTGTGTTTAAATAGAGTTAGCTAGGGTTAGCTTTGTGTTAGAGTAATTTGTGCTGCCGGTTAGGGTCAGTAGCTTACCTAGATTGAATAGTGGGTACACGTCTAGATTGAATACTGATCTAACCAGATTTTACCTGCAACATATATATGCAGCTTGTTTTCTTAATTCTTTTCTTACAGGAAATTTATGACTTTGAGAAAAAGCTTGCTTTGTTCAAACTCCCAAATCGGTGGAACTCCAGTGTTGGTCCAGTGATTTTGATTCATGACTTCAACACAGGCATTGGTTACAATATCTCTGGTGGGCATCCTGGTCCCGTGTGCAAGCCTTTCAACTTAACTCTGGGAGAATGGCCGGGGGATTCAGCTGATGATGGCAATCATCACATTCGCATGAAGACAACACATGAGTTGTTCAATACCCCACGTGAAAATGGTTCATCTCCATTTGTGTACAAGGGAACTGCTTCTGTGCGTGGCATTGGTGCTGATATCTGGGTTGGCAAGGGAGTGTGGAAGAGCAGAAAGCTAAATAGAAGTTCTGTTGAGGTAAAAGCAGTCCAAAGGACTGATCTTTTAATTTTCTACAGCCTGAAACTATATACAGCACATACTGGGCATTTGTAACTGAAGGCTTTTTCTGACACCGTGATGAAATAAAGATTGTAGTAGTAGTAGTAGTAGTAGTAGCAGTAGCAGTAGCAGTAGCAGTAGCAGTAGCAGTAGCAGTAGCAGTAGCAGTAGCAGTAGCAGTAGCAGTAGCAGTAGCAGTAGCAGTAGCAGTAGCAGTAGCAGTAGCAGTAGCAGTAGCAGTAGCAGTAGCAGTAGCAGTAGCAGTAGCAGTAGCAGTAGCAGTAGCAGTAGCAGTAGCAGTAGCAGTAGCAGTAGCAGTAGCAGTAGCAGTAGCAGTAGCAGTAGCAGTAGCAGTAGCAGTAGCAGTAGCAGTAGCAGTAGCAGTAGCAGTAGCAGTAGCAGTGAGCTTGATCAGTAATTTTTTCTTTGCAGTTTGTTATGGAATGGCACTTCTCAAAACCAAAGTGGCATTTTTTATCTGGATCACAGAACTACCAGCACCAGGTTCCTCTCAGGCTTGATTTTTACTCACCAACGGGCCATAGTGAGATGAACTTGTTCAACTTTGATTCCCAGGCAGCTGCGCCAACACTTTTTGATATCAAACCTTGCTTCACTTGGAAGCAGCAACGCCTTGTTCGGTTTAGTTTGGCTGGTAAGGATAAATAAATTGTGTTGGCTTTGTTAAAAGTGATGGGAGCTAGGCGGTAGTTTATAATACAATGTACAAATGTAGGTGATAAACATCCCATATGCTGTGGTTCGAATATTTCTTAGGTTTAAAAATTTTGAAACCAGTTCGATTTGGGTATTACTAAATCGCGGAAACAATGTAAACTCGAGGAAACTAAGGGAAATCGGTAGAATTAAACACACCATACGTACCTTTACATACCTTAATGTTTCACTTTTTACGGACTTTGCAGTATAACTTCGCTGTCCAGGATTTTGATTTTTTTTATTTATTCAACCCAGTAAGGGCCAACTAGCCCACCACAGGGTGATTGTATATATGCTTGGTGTTGGTTATTGGTTATTCGCTGTGTTTTGTTATACATGGCTTTTGATTCCTATAGACTTCTACAAATAAGGTTCAAGGCATACTCCCCTAAGAAATAAGTAGCATGAATCCAATGATGCTGACAGGAATTTTTGTTGTATCCTCTAATAGGAAAATATGATAAGTATGGCGGGTCAAAAGAGTTCACACTTGAGATCACTAAGGCCATCAGTGCTGCAGCTAATGTCTCAATAATCAGAGTCAATGGAATTCGGGTAAGGATCAGTGGAATAATCGCTCCTGCTGTTTACATGTAACAATAGACTGCAAGCTTAGGGCTTCTATCATGTTAGCAGGTGATACTGTTAACAGGGAGTAAATCTTTGAGTTGACAAGAATTAAGTAGAGGAGCAGGGGTGGCGCAGTGGTGAGAGCACTCGCGTCCCACCAATGTGGCCCGGGTTCGATTCCTGGCCCCGGCATCATATGCGGGTTGAGTTTGTTGTTGGTTCTCTCCTTGCTCCGAGAGGTTTTTCTCCGGGTACTCCGGTTTTCCCCTCTCCTCAAAAACCAACACTTCCAAATTCCAATTCGATCCGGAATTCGAGGGCCACAGGTTTGACAGTTTCCCGAGAGACTGTTAAGTGTTACCCTCATTAAACAAAGTCTATATATGAAGGGCTGGGGGCCGAACCAGCCTATGCTGCTTTTTGGGCTCTGTCTAAGTGTAAGCATGTCCCCAAATGGGGTGTGTCCGTCTATCTCTACGTCCCCAAATTTTTCTCGCCCAGATTTGCCTAATTTTATCGTACAACGAATAATATCACAAACCTTTGTCGAATTTGCACTAATCCTAAGAAACTGAACTAATTTCACCTGAAAAAAGCAGAGTTCTGGCCTTCTAGTGCTTGTTTACATCCAGAGCGTAATTTCGACGACATTACAGCAGATTGGCCGTGAGAATATGCGACCGCAATACTCCTGACCCGCGCCAACGACATGAACGAAAATAGACCGGTTCACGACGTGAGTTGCATGATGGGTAATTGGGGCAAGACGGCGGGAATTTCAAAGATTTGTATTGGAATTCAAAGCCATCTAATTCTTCCTGAATTCATATATTTGACACTTTCTCTTTGAAAAGTGTAACTTATGAATTCAAAGACACAATAAGCTGAATCTGGAGTGCATAATAGTCCAAGATCACTTTTTAGAAAACCTCAATTTTCCCATACATTTTCTGTAATTCGACAGCATCAAAATTACAGAAAATGTATGGGAAAATTGAGGTTTTCTAAAAAGTGATCTTGGACTATTATGCACTCCAGATTCAGCTTATTGTGTCTTTGAATTCATAAGTTACACTTTTCAAAGAGAAAGTGTCAAATATATGAATTCAGGAAGAATTAGATGGCTTTGAATTCCAATACAAATCTTTGAAATTCCCGCCGTCTTGCCCCAATTACCCATCAAGCAACTCACGTCGTGAACCGGTCTATACCGTTATTTACGTGCCTGGCTCGCTTATCGATCGCGAGCTCGCTACGGCACTATTTCACGCTCGAGGTGAAAATAGGACGAGCCGGCGGGAAAGTCTGGAATCACTTCGGATCAGAAAAGGGGCAGCGTTGTGAGTTGTGGGCCATTTCCCATCCCGTTCCGTAGTCGAAATGCCCGATATCCGAAGTGCTTCGTGCTTTCGTTTGGCGGACATTCGCCATTGATATCCCGACATGCTTTGCGACAGTGGCGGATAGGTCGGCATTGCGTGGTCGCGCGGGAGATTGAAATACAGCTTTGGGCAGCTCAAAGTGAGTTCTTGCGGCCGGGTGAAATTCAGCAAGGCGGGCAAAGACTATGAGCCGGTAGCGGAGGACCTGGAGTGCTTCCTAAAGGAGGTCCGTAAGGATAAGAGAGATGGTGCGAATCTAAGTGGCTGACTATTGGTGATAAAAATGAAGTGATTTTGAGGGAATGAACTTTGGGATTTATTTTTCTTGAGCGGGATTTAGCGGTACGGGCCCAAACTTGGCCATCTGAAGTGAAAAATCAACGTAAAATCGAGAAATTCGGGTAAATTTTGGGATTCATTTTTTCGAGCGGGATTCAGTGGGAGACATGCAGATCTTTTTTTTTTTTTTGCATACGTTTATTCTCGAAAGCGACGGAAAAAACAATTGAACAATGTTTTGCAACTAGTTTTTAGTTCACATGCCAAAAATGGACAAATCTGAGCGAGAAAAATAAAAAACAACCTCAAAAGCAAGATAGGCTGGTTATGCCCCCGGCCCTTCATATACTAACCATAAATATATACCTTTTAGGTGCTTGAAGGAAGAAGAAGGAAGGAAGAAGACATTGATGTGACCTTTATATTGCTGGATCGGACCAAGTCCATGGGGGGTGATGTGGAAGTTGTGTATCCTGAAAAAGGACTCATGGATGCCTTGGATGCCTTGAAGAATTCAGTGCAAAATGGGAATTTCAAAGTGAAAACGCAAAGTGGTAAATGCAGTTTGAAGTTCATTTGGGTTACAGTGTACTCAGTAACGTAGCAAGAATCTTGAGCATAAGGCATCAGTCAATTTCAGCAGTGCCCTGCATGTGCCCGTGGCTGTAACTGCCTAGACTACGAGTAGTCCCTCCTTTTTCCTCAGGGATATTTAGAGCGAGCGCCTTTCTCGCATGGGGTGATTTTCACGCGCGCTCGCGTTTCGCTCGCTCTACTATCCCTGAGGAAAAAGGATGGACTACTCGTAGTCTAGTAACTGCCGAAACGTTGGTGTTTTATCTGACAAAAAGGCTGTGTAAATGGTCCGGGTATAGTAAAAAATGAAGGAAAATTCTTTGAATTTAGACCCATCCAATAGTTATTTGGAAGAAAACTAAGTCAACAGAGGGTTTTCCTTTAGCCACTAATGTACGACAAGTTCGCAACAAATTTATCTTCAGAAATGGAGCCAGGATTCTTTGAGGTAGAAAACAGGCTCAATCGTTTGGTCATGTAATGTGATTTTAATATTCAGGTTTATGTATAGTTAGTTATTTGTATAATTTATTATTTAGTTAATTTTAGATCATTATATTTCACATAGGATCCCTCTGTGAATCACCTTGAGCAAGGTCATGTTGGTATCCAAATAAAAGAGTACTATTATTATCGCACATGTTCTTTCCTGTGGTGCCGTTTATTTCAATTTTTTTCAAGTAAAAGTAGTATTGTAAAATAAAGTTACACTTTTAACGTGGTTACACACTTTGTCGTTTTTGTTTTGCTAAACCTTTGTCAACCAATGTTTTTTTTTGTTGACAGGAACTATAACCGCTTACAAGGATTCATTCGTTGTTGGGTTCGCACCAAGTCCCCTTCCTCCTCAGCCTCCTACTGCCACACCCTCTGGCCAACCCCAGCCAGGAGGAGGCAGCAAACAAAAGAAGGGTGTGTCCAGCGGTGCAGCGGCAGGGATTTCTATTCTCATGCTAGTGGTGGGAATTGCTGGAGGTTTAGTCATCGCACATGTGATCATGAAGCGCCGCGGACTAAGCTTGTTTCAGTACCAAAGACAGGAGTAGGTGGTTTCATTTTGCAGAGACATTCGATTATTTTTCAGATAGATCGAGAAGGCTCAGCTTTTATTTAGAGTGAATGGCTATAGTGTTAATGAGTTTTAAAATAATGATTGCAAAGTAAAAGGTAATCATTATTTTAATGGGTGGCTGTTTTAAAATAATTTGTTAAGGAATTTTTGAAATATTTTGCTTTATGCAAATTATTTGCTTTCTTGCTGTTTTGCCTATCACGTCCTAAAAATGATGTTTGAAAGTTTCATTATGACGTGTGTGACTCAGGATTTTAAGAAAAACGACGTTTAAAACAAGGGGCCATAAGCTGGCATTGCTATAATAACATCTTACACCAAGCCAAGCGCATACCCCTACTCAAAATGTCCTTTGCTTAGTTCCGGGCTCGATAAGTTATCCGGACTTTTTTATTTAAAAATCAGAATCTTTAGAATGGTGGTGTAAGTTTTAGCCCGCAAACCAGCCTGAGTTGTTTCGTAAAGTTAGAATTTTATTGCCTAGATTTCTATGCCAACAAAATGTGAATCTTCAATGTAAACATTGCGCGCATAAAAAGGGACTTTAGAGAAACGGGCCCCGGAACTATATTTTAAAATCAGAATCTTTAAAATGGCGATTTTTTAGTCCTCAAACCAGCCCGACTTGCTTCGTCAACTAAGGCTTTTATTGCTTAGCTTTCAAAACTAACACAATTTAAATACATGGTACGCATAAAATAACTTTCCGGGCCCGAAAAGTCATCGGGACTTTCGAGAACGGCCCCCAGGGCCCGGTTGCATAAATCAACGTAAGATTTAGTAGGATTTTCTGCATCCGTTCCCTGTTTTCCGGAGGATTTTCTTATGCGCTATATGGCGGATTAACGAGATAGAAACACAAAGAAAGCGCGATAAAATCTTTCGGAACGCAGGAAATGGTTTCTGAAAAAAACCAGTTATTCTTAAGTTGCTTTATTCAACCGGGTCGAGGATAGTAGACAAGGTCATTAAGTAGACAGCTGTAAATTTGGCTATTATCACATTTATTGTCACATTGGATCATGCTGAATTTAAGAAAATGCCAACCCCAGCTTATCATAGTCTAATTTTAAAACTATAACTCATAGTTCCCGTTCCCGTGTATTGCAAAGGAAACTTTGTTGAATTTACACCAGATAATTATAATGCCAAATACTTAACTTCAGTAGAACTTCAACGTAAAGAAAACAGTGCATCAGTCAAACAGATAGCAACCTCCTTCGTTTCTGCAGTTTTCAATTCCAACGGTTTTTTTGGGTTGGCCTTTTCGTTGTTAACGAATTAAAGCTATTTAAATACAACTATTTAGTTTTCAATTCTAAGTTTTTGAGAATGCGGTTGTCGAGTGAGTTGGCCTTTTCGTTATTAACGAGTTAAAGCTATTTAAATAAAACTATTTAGCCAACTATTTAACCAGGGTTGTAATGGTGTTCCAAGGCAAATCTCAATACACTTTACCACGTTATATGATAGCATTGTAAACAAATGCTAGAGCACACAATTATTTGTCGAATAACTAATGTATATTCAGTGGGGAGTTAAGTCGAATTCCCCATCCAGTATATAATGGACAATTTTTTTTTGAGAATGCGGCTGTCGAGTGGGTTGGCCTTTTCGTTATTAACGAATTAAAGCTATTTAAATAAAACTATTTAGCCAACTATTTAACCAGGGTTGTAATGGTGTTCGAAGGCAAATCTTTATACACTTTACCACGTTATATGATAGCATTGTAAACAAATGCTAGAGCACACAATTATTTGTCGAATAACTAATGTATATTCAGTGGGGAGTTAAGTCGAATTCCCCATCCAGTATATAATGGACAATTTTTACATTTTGGTAAAGCAAAATATTTAAGCTTAAATTATAAACGTTTGTAAACGTTAAATATTTGTATTCACATTTCAAATGTAACTGGCTTTTTCAGGTTTGAAAATAAAAGTTCACTAAATTGACTTTAAGTCAAATTGCCTTCGGTGGTCTTCTTGGGATTGAGAAGTTTTTTTTTTTTTTGGATTTTGCTCCAAAGAGTGTATCACGAACCAAAGGAGAATGCAGAAGACCGCTAGCGAAGAACAAAACTGGAGGTATACGTAAGGAGCAGAAACGATTCAATGATATGAGGTCGAAGAGGGTTCCCAAGCCATGCTCCCCTCCACACGTGCCCTGGCATATTTCGCGCGTGCTTCTCTGCTAGCGAGTATTAAATCCTCAGCTAGGGAGTAATCCAAGCTTTTCGTTTTAGAGCACCAAAACTGTCACATCCGGTCACATCTTTGGAGTACAGTGGCTGATTTAGGGAGAGGGGCCCGGGGAACTCCCCCTCCCCCCCCCCCCCCCCCCCCCCCCCCCTTTATCTTGCAAACAAAATAGAGCCAGAAGCTGCCGAAACATTTTTCAGTCTCCACACCCAGACTACATAGATGTTATTGAACTAGCGTGACGTCCGTATTGGGAAAATATTGGTGGAGTTCTTTTTTTGTTACTAAGTTTATGAACCTCGCCTTCGGCTCGGTCCGAGATCAATATTTCCCAATACGAACCGAACAAGCTAGTTCAATAATGGTTTTATTATTATGGCTCATCATTAAAATTTTGCTGATAAATTGACTGCATCCGTTCTCGGCAAACGCGCGCACCCCAATCACAGACATCGTTTGGACGCACCAAAGTTAAGCCGTATACTTTGCATTTTTCAGGCTACTTTCGTAACAGTTTAACCGAAATCATCCGCCAAACATGAAGAAAAAGTGTTTCTACTTTATAAAAAATGGTTTTTCTTTGTTTAATGTTTCATAAAAGGGATTTTGTGAAATTAATTCGCGAGAGGTCTATTTCAGCGGTCCGTATGCAAAAGTTCGGACCGCCCAGGGAACCAATCAGAATGCTTCTTTTCATCACGAACCAGTTCAGCCATATAATATTATGTACTTATTGACTAAGTGGGAGGGCCGGATGGGAAAATATTTGGCTCAAGGACATGGCGTACGGACCGTGCGCAGCGAGGTCCGTGCGCCATGAACGAGAGCCAAATATTTTCCCATCCGGCCCGACCTAACTTAGTCAATAAGTATTTTATCATATGACCAATTTGGAGACAAAATTACTTGAAATTTTAACGCGCGAGGCCGTCCACTTTTGTAGTTGGGCCGTACGCCTTTTTCCGGCCCCGATCGCGCAAACTAAGAGAATGCGTACGGCCCTCATATGGGACTTTCATCAATGGTTTTGCAAAGAAAAGCAGGGCCGTACGGGTCATATGATAAGAGGAATTGCCATAAGACAGAAAATCAAATTATCCAAATAACATGAAAGCTTTGTGACGAAATTAAATTTGTTAAAAATCGCCAGAGGCTTTTTTGCACCGAACGCATTTCTCTTGCGCCATTGTGAATAACGAAAAAGGCCTGGGGACGAGGTTGACTCAAGTCACGTGGTTTCAATTTTTGGCGGCCATATCTATCACTTCTGCCGGTTCGCTTTTCAATAACGTTTACCGATATTTGAAGGTTTTTCTTTTGTTAATTGGACTTTTTACTTTAGAAGGAATTTAAGGTATTATGAACACTTGTGACAGCAACCCGTAACGTTTACATGCATGCTTGGCTTTCGAATAAGGCGAGAATTTAGAGGACAAGGTAAGACGTTAAAGTGATGCCGGATAACTACATGAATTCGTTTCACTTGTGAAGGGAATTGCTTTATATTTTGTTTGTACTTTTTGTTCAGAATGGATGGCATCGAAGAATCTCCGGACAGTTCAGTTATCCAGGAACATCGGAAAGGTAAGTTATAACTTACTTTAGTTTTGCTGGTGACGCGACGAAATTGAAAACTTGTTGCTATAAAAGCTATTCTAATTTCTTTCACCGAACTTTCGCATTGGTTCCACTGTTAAGGGCTCTAGATAAATCCTTGGGGTTTTGTTGACGATGTTATAGATATGGTGATGTACACAAGCGTTCTTGTTATGCTTTAATACATTAATGGATATTTCGAGTGATGTTCTTATTTTTATCAGCTCGTCTTTTTTCCCCTTTTAAGGTAACTTCTTCACTTCGACAGATGTCACTTGTGCGCCGCTGAATCAAGAGGAAAATTGTTCTTCTAAACATCTTTCTGACTCGACGGTAAATATAGTTACCATTAATAACAACTATTTTAGCGCTCAAGTAACTGCTTAGTTTACATGTAATTAGCTTAAAATTATACATAGAAAATGCGCGCGAAATATTTTTGAAATCCCGCCTCTGAATTGAATTTCAGCTTACTTTTTGAGAAACATGTTTTAGAGTTGCTTCAAATACTGCGCTGCAATGTAACAACTATTAGAACTTTAAATATAAATAGTTTTTTTAGAGTCCTTATAAAACTTAATTATGATCTTTTTTGTTGCAAGGATGCAACAAATGCAGTGGAAAATGAAGTTCAAGAAAGACTTGAAAATGCAAAGCAAGAATGTTTGTCAGTCCAGGAAAATGCAAGAAGTAGTCCTGATGAATTAGGTAGGAAATACTAAGATTTTATTTTGTTTTTATGTTGATCATATGGGGCAAAACAGCATATTAAAAGCATCATAAACAGAATGATTTATTTACTTGGATGTCTAAACATCATGCATTCATATACACATGAGATCAGAATATGATAAAATTTGTAGGAACCAATTCTCTACATGCAGTAACCAGGTCGCATGATCTGAAACAGGTAAACAAACATGCCATAGGCAGGAATAAAAGAAACAAAATATTGAAAATTTTATTGCTAAGGTGACAATTATGCAAAGATTGTTAAAAGGGACTGAACTATGTTCAAGCATGGCAGCATCTTTTTTAGATTGCTTTAAATTTTTTCAAAATGGCTTGAAAAGGGCTGGGGAGAACACTGAAGATGAAAGACCAGGCATGTGACACTTAAGAACTAATACCCAGAGCTAATACCGAGTGGTAAATTATGAGAAGTCATTCTTCAATCCAATTAAAATCATAGTTAGGTTGGATGTATAAAAATCATCAATGTATCGGGGATGGGGAGGGAGGGGGAGGTGAAAGATTATTCATTAATATTTTTTAGTGCTCCCCTCCACCCTCCTGCCCATAAACAATTTAGGTTGGATGCATAAGAATCAACTTTGTATTGAGAGAGGGGAAGGAAAAGAAAAGTGAAGGTGAAGGCAAATGCAAAGGTAATTTGTTTGCAAAATGATAAGTGTCCTGAGACTTGTGGTAGAATTGTTGAGGTATTTCATGTTTTTCCTCTTGCTTTTTGAAGATCACCATGTGCCATGCAGGCTGGAGACAGAAATAACCATATCACCCTTCTCACCTATTGCTGGTTTGGTGCCAATAACAAACATAAGCACAACCACACCAACACAAATACCACAGGAACAAACTCCACTGCCGGAAAGGGGAGATGATAGCTCTGAAAAAGAAGTATTCACTCTCCGTGAATCTTCTTCTGTTGGTCCTCAACTCTTGAAATACACTAGTGGAGAAGAGATAGGTAATTATCATTTTGTGGTGAGTCAAGACCAAGGTCAAGGCATGTCAGATGATGATTCATGTGATGCAAGTTACTTGCAAAGTGTAAACAATGCTGTAAATAGCTTTAATGAGCAATACCAAGACAGGAGAGAAGAAAATGGGGCTTTTTCACCAGAGGCATTCCTTTCATCAATTCCACTGTTTAAAAAGCTGAGGAATAAAAGACCAGCTGCCATACTTCCCAAGCCTGATACGACAGATCCTAGTGGTCAGTATGAGCATTATTTAACAGGCAGTCATGGAGTCCCGATTCTGCCCAAAACCACTGTTTTGATGCATGATAGTGGACATGGTGTACCAATTGCGCCCCGGCCAAATCCAAACCCAACATTGTCTTGTTATGTCCTTGTGGTTCCTACTCCGGTGTATTATGAAAACTTTGTTCCTGATCAAGAAAGCCTTCAGTTGCAGCAAGAACAGCAAGACGATATGTCGGCAACTGTTCCTTCAGAACCTCGGGGTGAAGAAACAGAAATTGAAGCCACCCCTGATGGTAAGGGCATGCGACTTTCTATTGGATCTTATGTACTATTGGTAGGGAGTAGTGTCAACTGATATTGTTGGCATAACTGATATTACTTCATAAAAAAATTCTAAGAGGTGTGTATGTTATAGCCAGCTGAAGATCCTGTATTTCTATATCCCCAGCATCTTTAAAAATGAAAGAGTGCAAGGGGGCGGGAACCACCAAATAAGGGATGACAACCAGGGTGAAGGGTACGGGCCCGGGGGGGGACTCCCATATAAAAATGACGGGGTGCTCGTCGTACCTTTTAGGGGTCAAAATTTGGAGATGGGTACCACTTAGGGTACTAAAATCTAAAATGACCACCGTTAATTATTGCGGTACCTTTTAGGGTATGAGCCGAAAAAATATGACAGAATATGACATGTGTTGTTTGAGAATTGGTACCTCTTAGGGGTAAAAATTCTTTTGAGCCACGCCCATCAAACGAGATTCTGGTAGTGTTTTTCGAAAATTTCCGACGAGCACCCCCATCATTTTTATATGGGAGTCCCGCCCGGGGGGTACGGAAAGTGGGGTGTTCAGTCACCCATCTCCCAACCCTGCCCCTTGAACAATATGACAGCTGAGTGATGTCAAATTCCATCAAAAGATTGGTGCTCATATAGAGTTACATTGGCCAAGAGTTAATTAATAGGTAGGTTGATTTCACATAACATTCAATGCCATTCAGTGGACTTATTTACCATCATCATCATGCCCATTTCCTCTTCTTGCCCACTTCTTTGCTCTGACTATACATGTACCGGCCTGATGTAGTAATGAGTATACACCATGCTATTATAACTATTGAATCCTGATTGTTCATCCTGCAAAAGACTCGATCATTACCATTGATATGACAATATTTGTCTGGTGTTGAAATTGATGCAGGGGTTTCGTGCCTCTTGAGTTTTCATTTTAGGAATAAGATAACAAAGACAACTATTAGTTATGGCCTCATTTGTACTTCTCAGGCACGTTGCAATTTTAAGTGATTTTTATGCCCCTTCTTTCCTCTAGAGATAAATTATTAAACAACAAAATATATTCACCTCAAAATGGTTCATCTTGAATTATTCTTTACTAGTCACGACTCAGGTGCCAGATCCTGTAGCTATGCAGCCTCCAGATTGGACCCCAAAGCCTCCCAAGCTAGCCAGAACACCCTTACCTTCCACCAGGGTGCGAGTATCACCAAGCCCTCACAAGAACAGCAACAGGTGCTCTCCTCTCATCACCGTGTCGACTACAACAACTCCAATACCCCCATTACAAGGCAATAAACAGCAGTATGTCATCGTTCAAGGAAACCACAGGCACTTGAAGGGACTTGCAAGTTATAAAGACAGTTTTTGTACTCCCACAATAGAGGGAAGCCACCAACCTATTTACCTACAAGGTGAAACAGAAATTTCTATAAATTTTGATGCTTGAGGTTAGGTTAAAATAATGCTATTTTATTTATTTATTATTTTTGCAAGAAAGGACAAATATTGTATTGGCTATATGGAGAGAAGAATAGTGTCATGGAGATTTAGTTCTATTTTTGTTTTTGCTTTCTCTTGTTTAGTGCATTTCCTTTCTTTAGTCATGTTCCCTTCAATATTTTGTCTTCATACCATTTTCAATTCATAAAATGTAGATCTGATTGAATTAACGGGACGCTTCTATTATGGAGTAGACAATCTTTATTTGTGCTGTTGTGCAAATTAACTCTTTTCAAATCTCTCTGGCAGGCCTACCGCCTCAAGGGTTCAGACGACTTTGGAAGGCCAAGGAAAATGCTTGTACAGAGAACCCTACAAAGGTGAACTCATAGTTTGTTGTCTTACTTGGTATTGTTTTTCTATACAGTGGTAGATCCAGGAGAGGTGCCTGGTGGGGCCTCCCCTCACCCTATCCGATATCTCTCGCCAAAACATTAAGGCCCAAAGGGCCAAAAATGTTTTTCGGTCTCTAACATTAAGTCCCTCCGATCCCCCGCCTCCCTTATTCACTCCGCCCCCTGCCCAACCTCATTCCCAGGGCCCTCTCCGCGTTGTTGAAATTCAAAATGGTGGGTTGGACGAAGAAGACCCGGGCTGTGCCCTTAGAAGAATAATGAGGAGCTCAAAGGCTCCCAACTATAAAATCTGGGCTGCTTTATGGAAAAAGAAGTTTTCTAATCGCCCGAAGACAAGAGTAGCCTAATCCCCTGATTGCTGCTAGAGCACAACCCTGAGTTTGCAGAATTGAGCGGAGTAATCATAGTTGCACAGCATTGACTTTGAGCTTAAACGTTAGTTAGCTTAATTGCGTTAATTTCCATGTTGTTAATTTGCCCTGCATTTCAGAGGTCCTTGGAACCACTTTTTACCAAAGCTTCAGCATCTGTTAGTCAGGAAGCTATTGTCCCTCAAATGGAGAAGTCCCCTCTGACGTGCATAAGAGACAAGATACCCTGTGACAGAGAAGTACCAGAGCCAAACAGCAGTACGGTGAGGATTCACTCTTCGTTTGGGGCGGGGTGATGTAGCATCCTTTTGTTTTCCTTATAATTCTCCATAATGATACAATGTATACATAATTCTTCACAGTAATGAGCGTAATTAAAGGGACAGTTCAGTTCTCGGCTGCTGATATATCGTGTTTTCATGATTATTGCCAGGACCTTGCTTTAAGCTTGCTTTATTATCTTGAATCACAGTGTCCCGGAAGATATATCGTGTTTTCATGATTATTGCCAGTACCTTGCCAGTACCTTGCCTTAAGCTTGCTTTTTTTCTCTTGCAATAAGAAGAAAGTATCGCCAAAACGTGATGAAAGAAAAAAAATATTACCTAAAGAGACAAATAAACGGTTAAAAAAGTCAAAATTCCATAACAATAACTTTGATTTGTTACTGGTCCACTTCCATCCTTGCAATCCTGCACTTAATCTCCAAACTAGTGCTTCTGTTTTGCTCTATAAAATCTTTTTATCCAATTAAGTAGTTAATGGTATCAACAACAAAATTCTCGATTGTGATTGGTCATCGACGCGCCTATTTCTTACGTAATTGTCGCGCGGTCACTTGGGTGTCCAATTACAGCTGTCCAATTACAACATTTTGTAATTGGATAGCTGTAATTGGACACCTACGTTGCGCGTGCGTCAATCAGGTGCACTTAAATGGGTTCTTTTTTTCGCGGCTGTTTCCTCCTGCTTTCAAACTGATAGAAAATATCCTTGATGTTTTGAGTACAAAAAACTCCACATACTGGATAGACTTTTTAATCTCGAATTTTGTTATTGATTCGATTAATTAGTAATTGAAATTACTCGCCCGACTACTCCCTGAATTGTACTCCAGCTGTGAACAAAACCTGGAAGCAGACAAAGTAATAATGGGTCCACGAATGTTAAGGGGAAAATGGTCATCGATCTTGGTTTTGAAAATGTTATATAATGAAACACAAAGCTTAAATCTTATAAACTAACTAACGTTTCCAATACGTTTGCTCCTTTTTTTCCAGAGCCCAGACCAAATAATTCCAGCAAAAGAAATCCCTGATGTTTCAGCATCAACGCCAGCTGTCGAGGCGACAATTGACCAGGATACAGTAGGTAGGCATACCTAGACGAAACTTTAGATTTCCCGTTTTGATAGATAGATAGACACCTTTATTTAAAAAATAAAATAAAAAAATCAGGGTAGCCCTTTCAGAATCCAGAACATCTGCTATCAATAGGAGCTCTGATAGATATACACTTACAACAACTAAAACTAGAAGTAGCTGAGAGCCAGTGAAGTGCTGCGATGTTACTTATCAAATAGTGGGAAATTTGACGCAAAATTAGACGAGGCCCGGACGGGGAATTGACTTCAACAAAAAACATCGGTCAGCGGTCGCAAGCTAAAGGAGTTTCGTAATCCATATTTCCGGGAGTTTCCATAACTACTTCCAGCGATTGATAAAATTGTGTTTGACATGATAACTCTGCGTAATAAGTAAACAGCTTACCTCGACCGAGAACGCAAAATCTCGGCTTTGGTTACCTTTAGGGGTGCCGCGCTATATAGCGAAAAACCAACTGTATTAGCGCGCGCTGAAATAGCGCATTTAATGTCGTCAAATTGCGTCAGCAAAGTACTAATTAAAGTTCAAAAATGAAAACAATTCAAATTTGACAAGTTAAAAAAAGAACGAAATGTCACTCAAAAATTGCTCAAACACAGTGTCACACTCCGGACGTGTGTGGTTGCTCTTTTTGAGGTTTTTTATCTTTCAACCATGCAATTGCAGACTCGAGAGAAATTACTACTTTTAGAAACTCGATAATATTCACCGTTTTCTCTCAAAATGACTATGATCGCGAGATTAATTCGCAATTTTAGCGCGCGCTAATATAGTTGTTTTTACAGTTGCTAATACAGTTGTTCAAAACCAATCGTCGTTTTCTCTCAAAATGACTCGCCATATCATCGCGAGATTAATTCGCAATTTTAGCGCGCGCTAATACAGTTGTTTTTACAGTTGCTAATACAGCTGTTCAAAACCAATCATCGTTTTCTCTCAAAATGACAATTTTACTCGCTATATGATCGCGAGATTAATTCGCTATTTTAGCGCGTGCTAATACAATTGATTTTACAGTTACTAATACAGTTGTACATGTTCACACCTATCCTGACCACGCAGAATTCTACAACTACTGCCGCTGATGATACATACTGCATCCTCACTCAAAATCATAGTCCACGAAAAAGTCCACGAAATCCTCAAACCGATCTGTTGCGCCGTATATAAAGCGCCCAGACCTCACTCGGTCAAATGAAACACAGGGAGCCTGTCACGATTAGTGTGCTGCTCGCCTAAAGGCTCGCAGCAACTATACAACACATACTTACTAATCCATAAGAACTGTAAAAAGCTATATTAAACTATTTACAATCGATTGGAAATAAAATACAAAAGAACCCGCCACGATAAGCCGTTTAGCTCGTTCAATGCCCTGGATTGGACACGCCTTTTTCATATTTCTCAAATTCAACGTTAACGCAATATTTTGTCCTTACAGATGTTACAGAATCGGAATGCCCTGAAAATCATGATCAACCCTTGGAATCGGAGAACGAAAAAATTGATGAAGTCACAATTATACCAATCTCGCAAGTTAAGGGTACAGAAGACAAGGAGAGAAAGAAAATCAGAGACAGGTTTGAAACTGTTGACTTTTCATAACAATTACCCTAATGCCTTAATTTTTTGCGCATCTTGAAAGGTTCACAAAAAATAAACTCGCCAAAACAAATCCACTTAAATTCTTAATAATTGAACACAACTCTGTCTTTTGACTGACATATTCGATTCTAAAAGCAGCATTTAATTGTGAATCTGATTGTTTGTCGTGTGGTAGGAAATATGACGCTGATCTCAAGAAGGCATTTGAACAGCTCCGACGCGTGGTGCCTCGTATACAGAAGAGCTACAGTCGAGTGAGTATGAGGCATTTCCTTCAATGTACTTCTTTCAGCTCTGTTTTAATAAACTTTAAAGGGGGAGAACCTTAACTACAAGGTGGTTGCTATGGAAGAGTTCCAAAGGTCGTATAATCGGTTTCTTAACTTCCTCAACTATGATGTTTGGTCACGTTCTTTCTGTTAATGACTCCATCAAATTTTATGAGTCACAACAATATTTGGTAAGTTACGTGAACATTAGCATAAAAACCCTTAAAACTCAAATATCTTAATAGAACCAAAATCTGTAAAGGACCGCAAACGATAATGCTGTAAACGATACGTAGGATCTACGAAAGACCTTATCAGCCAAAAAATGAACAAACATAAACGACAAACTGCAAGGCTGATCTGACTACGTAAAATGGTAGATCTTGTGAGACACCAATGCGACAGAAACCGATAAAGCAGGGTAGCAACCGCGGACAGCTGTTTCGCCCTTTCTTGGGGCTCGTCAGCGCGGTGTAGCTTGTAACAAACTAAGAACAACTACAAGAAAGCAGTCGTAAATAGATTGCACAATGACCCGTACACAATATCAAGTTCCGTACCTTGGAACCAACAGACTGACTTGTCACCCGCATCACACGTGCCGCATCACGTGTTGCGGGGAACAAGCCGTCCCAAGATGTCACAATGAGACAAATATCTTACATTTTCTCCAAAAAAACCAATGTCAACGGCTTAAGAACAACCTAATAAAAAATCTGTAGCATGGGTTTGTTAGAATTCACGTTATTGAAAAAGCTATGACGTCATAAAAGGTGTATTTCCATATACTTTCTTTAATAGCTTTCCTTTATTTTTCGTCTAAACGGTACTTCCATCCTAAAAAAAGTTGAATTGCTTATGATTCGCCGAAAAAATTGGATTTTTATCTCTTTTCCTTTGAATTTCTGCGCTTTTTCATTCTTACGCGCGATTGGGGACTGGCACTAGTTGCTTATGCGCATTGTCGATTTAGTGATGTCTTGTGTTCAGTTTCATAGTTCCCATCATGTTAGCACTTTATGACGCGTGAGAAATGTGGACCATGAAATAATGCCCCGAGCAACGACTCTAAAACTGTAGTTAAGGTTCACCCCCCACCCCCCTCCCCCCTCCCCCCCTTCCCCCCCTCCCTTAAAGTTGGAAAAATCTAACACGACATAACACCAACTAGTATAGGTAAAAACGGCACACTGATCCTTACGGCAAGGAGAAGAGATTAAGACATAAGTGAAAGTTGAATATATTTGCCCGATATTTCGGTTTGCAAAACAAACCTTCTACGGGGGCTAAAAAACAAAACTGAATACAGATATAAAAGACTGTTTCATATAAAACTTTTGAAATATGACATACAACAGAATAACAGAAAATGATTGGTAAGAAAGAAGCTAAATGTCGTACTAATTAAGTTCATCACGTCTATTTATACCATGAGGATCAAGTGTCATCGCTTAATCTATAAGATGGGCCTCGCGTGCCTTTCTGACTGAGTCACGGTTGTTGTGGATGAGTTCCAAGGGAATGAGGAGGATGTCGTTGATAGAATGGCCAGGTTGGTTAAAATGTATTGAAACAGGAGTGGGATTGATAAGATGGTGGTGATTGAGGATGGAGCGACGATGTTTACCAACTGTCCGTGTGCGATCTTAATTGTCTGGTGATGATCCATTTTCTTATGTCTAACTATGCCTGATCTCCACAATATAATTTATAGTTTCGTTTATTTTATCTCTTGGTTTAACTACTTTCCCGTTTTCATTTCATTTTGCAGGGATTAATTTTACAAGAAACCATCAAGTACATTGGAATCCTGGAGAAGAAAGTTCTAGGTACGGATATTTAGCCAGATATCTTCTTTAAGAATTTTTTTTGCGTTTTTGTCGTCGAACCTTGATCTGTTCTTTTTTAATCACTCTAATCTTGTTTTTTTCTTTCAATCAACTTGCTATAGGTGCGGGTTTGCGGTTGTCCTCGCAAACACAAGATCATTCTGAGCAAAATAATCAGTCAGTAAGTGTATCTGAAGAAGCAATTGCCAAAGAGATCCAAGAATCAGCCACCGAAACCCAACACGTTTTATCTCCTATGGCCTCTTCAGTCCCTGATATGTCTGACAGCGTTACTAGCACAATGGACGAGACACCAACGATGCTACCCGAGAATGAAAGAGGCTTAAATCTTCAAGAAAACGCAACAGCTACCTTAACCTCTCCCACTGTTTTGTCCTTATCTACTGACGAAGGCCCGTGTTCATTTGTGAGCACTGAGGGAGCTGTTATCACCATTGATTGCGAGGATCCTAATGGAGACACTTTGATGATAGAAGAGGTACCCCTGTCGCTTCCATTCCAACAAATCCAACTTCTTCCAGTAAATGATGCTACTCATGTGCTGACCCCGCAATCCCCAGACGAGCCCCTTTCACAAGAGCTCCATACCAGACTGATCCCCGTCATCGAAGTCCCTGGCTACACAGAGAGTTGCGAGCACCTAGGGGTGTCCCAAGGAGAACACATTTCTCCCCTCCGGGACGTGTTTCTTAACGCGATGACCACGATCAGCCATGAGGGCTTAAGCGATCTCGGTGTTACCCTATCCCCCTTGTTATCGCCTTTGGGAATACTGCTTTCTCCCGGTGGGGATTACAACCAGGAGCCAACAATTGCTGTTGTGGTAGAGGATGCGAGTTCAGCTATTGAGGAAGGCGTGGTTGTATCAAGCGGAGTAATTCCAGGGATCTGCACTGATATGACATCAATAGCGGCCTCGGTTGAAATTACCACTGACCAGCGGAAGAAAAGGGCGTCCCCCTCCTGTGGCAGGACCAGGAGAAGCCCAAGATTGCGAGCAGCACAAACGGTACCTTCCTTATCACCTTTACAATCTGGTGCCTGTCAGCCGAGCATTCCTCATAGTAGGAACAGACGCGTTCTACAGGACCACAGTAATTTCGAAGACCCAATGTCGCCTGTTGGTGGTAATGGAAGAGGACGACGAAGAAAGTCGAGGGATGGTTCACCGGAACAGTCTTTCCACAATGCCGATGAGAATTCCGCTTTTGTAGCTAATCAAACCTGCACCCCACCCGGGAGAGTTTCGGGTGTTATACTAAGTGGGAGAAGGAAGACGCCCAATTCCCGTGGGAGAGTGGGCACGAAGAGGTTCCGTCGGTTTTAGTTGTAATGTTCAGTTTTGTAAGTGGCGTAAATCGTGCAGTTTTGACAGCCGTCAATCGAGTTCTCTACAGCTGATCATGTATTAGCCATGAGCATGCGAAAAATAGAAAACTTGAATTGCGACATTCGGTTTTCGAATTACACGAAAACAGAATCAGGCGACGAGTTAGTTTTTAATTTAAAATGATGTCTGGCATTATTAATAAATGGTAATTTTTCAGTCAAAATTTGTTGGTCGATGTCAACATCAAACTTAACCCAGCTAATCAGCTCCTTTCCTTTTTTGTGACCTACCGTGCGTTTTTCAATAGCCTTGGAAACGTTTCGGGTTGGAGAAGCTTTGTTATGTGCAAAATGTTTACCAACAACATTTCAGTTTAGTTGATTTTGAAAGGAAAGCATGAAAATTCTCAGTTGATGAAACAAGTTGGGCTGGTTTGTATGCTAAAACCTTCACGCCATTCCATAAAAACTGAGTGTTAAGAAATAGCTCACCAGCCAAATGTCTCCAGGAGCTTCTGAGAAACGCACGCCTGATTTTTCAGGAATATTTGTCGAAAAAGTTCGGTTTTCCCCCATACTACTAATGGTAAGCACTCAGTCCAGATCCACTATAGAAGGGGTGACCTCTCCTTCATTTTCAAACTTTGAGAGTAATATGCAAATAGCCCCTTTTCGAAACAGCCTGACATTTTATAATAGGGACATTTTATAATAGGGATTAAATTAAAAACAAATTTCCCATATTGAATTTAGCAAAAATGTGAAGTTAAGAAGAGATCTGCTGATACACTAAAGGAAATATGATGATTGCCTGATGATTGCTTCGAGAGAAGCATGAAACTCGGAGTTGCAAATATATGTTTGAACTAGTCCATATTCTTTATTTATATATATATATATATATATATATATATATATATATATATATATATATATATATATATATATATATATATATATATATATATATATATATATATTTATATATATATATATATATAAAGAAATTCACGATTTGTTCAAGAAAATCAGGTATAGCCGGCGGACACACACTGCCCACTGCCCACCTGTCATACATTTCTTTGTAAAATATTTCCCGAAGTTTGCTGAAGATCTGTACGAAACTTCGTGCAGTATGCGGAATCTACTGATGGACCCTGTTTTTCAGTTCGTTCAACATTTTCAGAAGGGCTTTTTAAATCTTTAACTAAATAACCTTCAGAAACCACAGTACGTAAGTGTAATCTCAGCAATATTGTTGTGTTTATGACACAACCTTTCTTTGGTGGTTGATTGACAACTTGGTTTGAAAACGGCGTACTTTCGGTCCCAAACTTGATTGGCTAAGGACCATACCGCACCCAATTACTACTGTTGGATGGCAAACCAGACCTTCACCACACACCGCCCAAATAATTAATACTTCAACTTTTTTCGGACCTTTTTTTCTAGATTTGCGAAACTTCTCTAAACGGTCAGTACAAGTCATTGTCAGAATTCAAGAAAGGTTTTATCGTAATTTGTCCATAACAGTATTGCATGAACTTTAGTACATTGCAGAAATGAGTGATTAGCAAGAACTTAACCTTGATCATGAGGAAGCTGTAATAGTTGTTAAAGACAACAGTGATGGGGAAGATCTGGTATATATTTATCGATTTGAATGTAAACTGAGTGAAAATTAAATTTTGGACCACGGGATTTTGTCAGAAATTGGAACGACCGAAAAGGAAAGTAACAGAACCATGCTCTTCAAACGGGTACCCGGTTCCTGTTCGTTTACTTTGACCAGCAGTTGCATTGGTATTTCTAAGCGCTTTTCATTCATCAACTCACCATTAGAAAACTATGGTGTAGCTTGCTCATAGTACCTGGTATTCAGGCAATCCAAAAACAAAAAACGATTTTCAGATAGTATGGGTATTCTATAAATACGATATATATAAAATCGGATACACATTCGTTTCTAGTCATCCTCCTTTATTCCTTTTCAAAATCACATTTACGGTTACGGCGGCGATATGATCAAAGTGTGAATCCCTGAATTTGAGATCACAACGCGCCACTAATGTGCCTCTATAAGTTGGCTACTTAATTATTTACAAGTTCAACTACCAGTGAACCCAAACTCTCGTTAAGATTTTTTATCTCTATATTATAACAGTATTTTTTTAATATTTAGTGGTTTTGCATGGTTGGTAACAAAAGGCAGGATGTTCAAGGCTCACACGAGAACCCGAGGGAAAATGGGAAGAAATCGAAGCCAATGCGACTCACGATTTGCTCTCCGATTCTCTACCCCTCTTTTTTGTTGCACTTAATATCATTTACTACATCCGCCTGGGATTTGCAAACACAATGAGAAAATCGATATTTTACCCTACAAAGAATTATACAGTGGTCACAATTTAGACTTACTAAAAAAAAAGTCAGCAACAAGTATGTAAAATGTTTCTTTGAACAAATGAATAAAATGTTCGCTCCTTGATGTTTCGAATAAGATGAAACAGCGCAGAGTTAATTTTTTGTATCGCTGCACGTTTTTCAAATAAACTGAGTGTAATAATACTTATGACAAATACTGTACCCAATAACTTATCTCAACACAATATATATGTAACTTTCTCTTATGCGAATGTATGCTATATACAGTCTTTACAGCAATCGTCAGCAACGGAAGCACCCAAACCTGTTTCCCTTGACGAGCACGGAAGTCATTATCACGAACTGTCATGTTGCTTAGCAACAATGTTGCTATAAGCAACGGGCTCAGCTACTCTGGTAGCCGAGATTTTGATTCATTGGTGTAACATCAAAATACTTTGTCAACGTCATTGTAGCCTGTGTGCAGACTCCTATTTCCGAAAAGCAAAGGTAATCTGAAACGTCTACACGCAGTCTACTTAATTTGGGTATTAAATAAATGTAAAAAAAATCTTTCCCGACTGGATAATGGTGAAAATAAACCAAACCATCTTCGCGACGTTTTTAGGAACTACTGAAACTTCTGCGCTAACGGCTAGTGAGACTTAAAGAAGTCAGTCCTTTCTCTCAGGAATAGTCCAGCGGGGAAAAAACGCAAATGACTCCTCGCAGTCTAGCTACTGACCGACTGGTATTCCCCAACAAGGGCTATTGACGTTTCCCATGCACGTGTACTTCTAACAACTAGAAGAAATGTCACGCTCATTCACCCGACAATTTTACCCGTAAATCTGTGCAACAATGAAAAAAGAATGCATTTTGCGGTAAAAAAGAAAATGTTAAAAATGGCAGTAAGGTATGCCTAGACCCATATTGGAATCTCGTCACCTACTTTGTATGCTTTACGCACATTTTGCACCCTATTCCTTTTAGAGTACAACACTGATTAGCGTGTTACCGTGGTTTAGTAAACTGTGCAAGGTGGTTCTAACGGGAGGTCCAGCACTTGTCCAAACGATGTTAGTGATTCGCTAAGAAAACAATAGATTTGTCCCGTTAGGATAGGGATTAGGGATAGGGGCATTGTTCAAGTGATATATCAATTGCATCGTTCGCCAATCACAGACATCGTTTGGACAGTTACGGGGTCGCCCGTTCTAACGCTTGAGTTTGTGGATTGAATCCTAAGTCCCGGTCAAAGCTATAGGGAAATCTTTGCTGATGTCACACTGTTAACATTTTGCCTCATGAGCATGAACTAAATGAGCTACTAGAAATGGACAAACTACAAACTGAGAGAGCGCGTTTCACTTACAAAACAGTGTAAATATCAATCTGATAAGTTGAACATTCTCGGAGAAATCAGCTAATTAGCAAAAACTGTAAAACTTATAAATAATCTATCTGTTTGAGTTGCCACACAGCCATACATTCTTTGTAAAATTTTGAAACTTAAAAATGTCATTTCTCGATACTTATTTAACGTTTCACGCTCAAATTTCCGAACATTACTAATGTTGCCAAGCTCTTTCGATTTATAGGTTCATGTATTTGTAAACAATTACACCATTTATGTTAATGACGCAAAAACGTAAGCAAAGATTCTCCTATAGTAAAGTGAGTTATTAAAGACCCAGTACTGTCCATTACGCTTCACGCGCCTCTGAAAAATAGAAGCCTCGGTCCTGTGCAAACCAAAACAATAAATGAGGCGCGTGAAGCATTAAGTTGTATGCTATGTGAATTCTACCAAATTTGTTACATTTGTACGCCAGTAAATACCCTGGGTATCACAGCCTTTTTTTCGCGCTCTCATCTTTCTCATATTACACGCCTCTTTAATCCTCTGGTACCCAGGGTAGCTAGTCAGTGGCATGGAATCCAGAAGGTAAAGGGTTAGTCGATCTCAAGGATCCTTTTTAGGTTTAATTAGCGGTCGAGTTATTTTGCTCATCAGTGCTATTAGCATCGGGTTGCTTAGAGGCCTCGTACAACTGATGCAGTCTTGAGTTTTCTCTTTGTTCCACCTCTAACCGACCTCGGTAGCTCTCGGCTTCTTTCTGTGCGTTCTCCAGCTCCGTGCGATATTTCTCGCTGTCTCGCTGAAGAGCGTGCAGTTTGCCTTCCAACTCTTTCCTAGCTTTGTCTTCTTCCAATTGCCTCTGCTCCAGCAGCTTGCGAAGGTCTTCTTGGACTTGAAGTAGAACCTGAGGGCCGATTAACGGCTGCTGCTGCTGCTGTTGCTGTTGTTGTTGCTGTTGCTGCTGGGTTTGTTGGTGTTGAATGTCCGCTGCTGTTTGCACAGGATTCTGACGAGCAAATGATATGAACATTAGAGTAGTTTTCTATTGAATGTGTAATTTTGCAATAGCGCTTTTCGCGGTTAACCTTTCTCATTTGCATTACAATAAAATCCAACATGATTGCGAGGCAATGTCGGGCAGAAACTACAAAATCGCCCGAGATTGCTACGCAACTACGTTGATTTTTATTGTAATGCAAATGAGAAAGGTTAACCGCGAAAAGGGCTATTGCTTGCATTGCTACGCTTTGTGATTGGCTTAAATGATCTCGAGTCACTTTCTCGACCAATCAGAAGTAAAACCAAACCAATCGTGACTTGCTCGCACGCGTTTTCCCGCGCTTGGGGCCGGCGACATGTAGTTGCTTCGAGTTCTGATTGGTTCATTGGATTGTCTGCGTCTGTTATGATTGGCCAGAGTAATTACTATCATGGATTGGTTTAACAACACTCAATTGAAAACTGCTTTATCAAATGGAACATTACATTGTCGCCATAAAAACCTAAGAATAATTCACTTTTAATAACTCCAATTCTAACTTGCCTCGGAAGCTAACAAAACAGTCTTTCATCCTTGGTCTTCCTTTGTTATACTGTCCGGTATTCGTTTACTTTCTTCGCTTAGTTGTTAATTGTAACGTTTCGCGCAACTAGAATCGAGTTCTACTTTTGCGACGTTGCGCGCAACAAATTGCACCGTGTGACATCCCCAAAACATGTAGTTGCACGGAACGTTGCAACAAAAGTTGCACCGTGTGTCCGGGCCGTAAGTGGACACGGGGAATGCTCTAGGAGACATTTCCTTACATGTTCTCTTCTTGATAAAGGGCATAAGCAGAACGGGCCCGCCCAAAACTTGTGCTGCTTCTGTAGGGTGGGTCGTTTTGTGTTGGTAACTGTATTGGGAAACAGCCAGCCAACCAGCTTGATAATAGATACTTGTACGGATTATTATACGTAAGATTAATTCATTATTTGTTACCTGGCCGAGCTGTGTGACGTAATTTTGTGGTAGTAGCGTCCTCTGTGGAATTGACTGAGCCAGTAATTGCTGAGTGATGTTTTGTGGTTGCTGCTGCTGCTGCTGTGCTGATCCGGTGGCTTGCTGTGGTTGTTGCTGTCGCTGTTGTTGTGAATTCTGATTCAGATGAGGCATCTGATTACCAATCTGTAACTGAGTATCTAAAGGAAAAATAAAATAAACATAAAACATTAGAAACAACCTTTTCTTTTGTGAACATCAGTGCGTAAACGTGACCAGATTTGTTTTCTATATTGCTTTGGAAAATAACTTCTAATAATTAATCTTTCTCTAACATTCATCAGTATCAGTGAAAAAGAATCGACCGTGAAACGAAAAAAAATATGGAGAATACATTCCTATTGTTATATCGGAGGCAAGCATCTTCTCTGTGGCTGGTATTCCAATGTTAGGTGATAACTGTACCCTTGAGATTCACTTACTTAACAGTTGCATCTGTTGAGGTGTTAAAGTCAAGGGAGTCAGTGGTAATGCTCCTTGGCCTCCTAAGTTCTGCATTAGATGCGCCAAGTTCAGCTGGTCCTGTGGAAGCTGTAACTGGACAACTGGAGCCTGATGTGCAGCTGAGCCAGCAGCTTGTTCCTGTGGAGTCTGCGCACTGTTGTCAGGCTGCTGTACAATAGTGACTTGGCTTTGCTGTGACGGTGCTGTTGACGTTGGCTGAGTTGAAACAAGTACAAACATCGATAACGGTAAGTCAATTTTTTATTACAATTTGAAACAACAAACACTGAAAACAAAAACAAGAGGCGACTTGTGTTTATCCACAATAAAGATGGCCCTTCAGTGCATCAGTTGATTTGTAACCCTGCATGGGATGTTCTACTGAAGCGTATCTTCTTGGCTCCCCTGATGTGCACAGACTCAAATATGGTTCATACAGACTTTAAGAGTTTTATCCATTCAAGGACTTTTCCAGGACTTGTCAACAATATTCAAGGACTTGTTTCTTTCAGGAACACACATTATTATGTTGCAATTATACATACATGATTATTTTGCATACTTGCAAAGAAACTGGTGTCCACAAGTACTAATGATCATCACAAATAGGCGATTTGCACGATGACGTCATTTGACTACTACTACCAGAATCCTTCAGTTTTTTGTTTTGTAGTGCAAATTAGGGCTATTGTTATTTAAACCGCACTGGGATTACAAAATTTAAATAAGAAAGGAAAAACGAAATGAATTCTGGCAGTAGTAGTCAAATGACGTCATCGTGCAAATGGCCTATTGAAAGGATAAACAGATATTGCTACAGCCCTACAGAGGGGCTGGTTCTAAGGTACCTTGAATAAGAATCACTCAATTGTCCTAGTCTAAAAACGATGCCTTTGCAACACTTTTTTCGACACAACAGAAGTTGCGATAAGCCTCTCTTAATTTGTCACTAAGAAATAAAACCTAAAAGAGAAAATAACTGCTGTGAGGCAAACATTTACCGGTTGCGACTCCTGTCCAGCAACTTGTTGAACCAGTTGCACATGTTGAAGTGCGAATGTTGGATCCGTCAGCAGTTGAGGTTGTACATGTTGCAGTCCTGTAGGGACTTGAAGTGTTATAAATACCTCCTGTGTTCCCTGCATGTTCTGTGAATTGACATCATCCTGTTTGGTCTCACTACCATCCTGTTCCTGATTGGGTGAAATAATATGAAATGTGTTAATACATGTATGTGTAAGAATCACTGGTCAGTTTTTCAGTTAGTCTATGGTTAGTCAAATTTGTCTATTGCCTGTCTGTTCTGTTAATGAAGTCAATAAGACAAGCCAAGTCAGTTAAAAGACTAAAGAAGTATGTTTATCATTTTACACAAGAATTTAAAAACTTCAACTGATGAATTTCAAAAACAAAATCACAAGTACATAAAACAAAAGGTGCACAAAATACAAGTGAAGTCTGGCAAAGTGAGATGTACATGTGAGGCTTGAGGGATGTGGCTTAAAGTGACAAAGTCAGAATGCAGCACAAGTGTGCACATCCCACAAGCCTCACATTTTCATTGATTGTTATCTTCAAATTCGATCCCTGCTTCTGAAAGGCTGGGAAAGTGACGCAAGCTGTTTTAGCAAAATAATGCCAAAGTGTAGTAATACAAAACCCAAGCAATCATGAAATTACTGTTGACATTCAATTGAAAAATCCTCTCATCACTTGTCACTGTACCTGTGACTGGGTCTGGCTTTTTAACAACTCTGCTGCTTGATTGTGGTCAAGTTTGACTTGAGCTGCAACAGAAAAAGCAAGAGAAAAGTAAAAAACCAGCATTCAAATTTGTATTCCAAAAACAAAAACAACCTTCAAACAATAATCAGGGCAAGATATAAAACAAATCTCAAGAACTACTCAAATAGCCCTGAATTCAGCTGTAGCCTGACTTGCAAGATAAAAATCAATGACTTCTAAAAAAAAGAACTGCAGATGAATTTTAATTGCCTTTAAAACAATACAGAAAACATTCATTCATGGACATCAACCGACTGCTACACTGTAACAGTCCCTCTCTGGTTAGTTGAGCAGGCAAGCATCACGCCAAAAGCAATACCAGCCAAGGGAGGACTGAGGAAGAGATGCCTCTCCCCCAGTTTGCCCTCGGCTTGTTCGCTTGCTCCAGTCTTGCCAAGCTTGTCTTCGTGATAAGCTCACCCACTCAACTCACTGAAAAGGGACAGCTAGCAGTCTAGGACATCAATCAAAGGGTCAATTTTAGATGCAAAACCAAGAATCCATCTCATAATGAGGATGAAGGGTGAAAGATTTGTTCTATTCCTCACCAACTCCATCCTTGTTTGTTGCTGCATTAAACTCCAGAACCACACTGGGCTGCACACCTTGCATTGGAGCAAGTATCTGACTTAACGCCAGCTGTGTCTGACCTGAACCACTTGGCAGCGGAAAAGGTGCCATGATGGTTTGTGGAAGCACCGTCTGTGCTGCAGTATGATGAGCTTGTGTGGTCGCATTACTGAAGGTGACACTCTTGACTGCAGCATCTGTTCCTGCGATGGTAAAACCTGAGCTTGTGGCACTTGCTGCTGTGATATCCCCTGCAGTTGTGGCAGATGAAGGAACTTGCTGTATCGACACACTGGCTGCATTGGAGAAGAAAGGTGAACCACCCGGCTGGACCAGAGGTAACAGCTGTGCCCCTGATGAGGCTGCTTGCTGTGGCGTCATCACTGGCATTGAAAATGACAGTGGCAGAGGTGAGGTTTGAGCGGGTGATGATAAGGAAGACAGGGCTGACAGTGCTGCAAGGGGGGATGGCATGGGGAAGAGACTGGAGGGTGTCAGGGGAGTGGTGAAGGTGGGTGTGGTCGGTGGGAGGGAAAGTGGTGCAATGCCAATGGGTCTGCCAGCAACAGCAGTGACTTGATGCGGTGTTGTTGATGTTGAAGATGCAGTGTGAAAAGAAGCTGTAGCTAGGGTTGCCAGAGTGTCAAGTACACTTGAATCTTGAGGTTTGGTGGTGCTTGAGTTGCTTTTGCCTTCAGAGTGTACTAGAAAAACAACAACAAAAATTGAGCACATCAAACTTAGAATGATTAGTATCAAGTTATAAGTCCACACCAAGAACAAAGATGTAAAGCCCAGTGACAGTCACAGCTACATACCAGATGGCATTTTCCCATCTCGTTCACTCTCAGATTTTGCTTTAACGATAGCAGCAGCAGACACAAGGGAGGCAATAGAGTTCTCTGTGGGACTACGCAGGGATGGTGAACCTAAAGAAAGACAATAAAATGTCACAGGACTGATAATAAGAAACTTGTAATCATTATTTTGTGAACAATATTTTGCTCATTTTCGTTCACACACTTTAACTTTACTTTCTACATTTAGTTATTCGAGAACTTGATGAAAATCCCACCATGTGGCAGGAGTTTCAATGTGGTGCAAATGGGCCCCACCCCCAGCTACTGTGTATAACATGTAGGAAGGAGGACTGGCCTGAACCAAAGACTTCTCGATTTCAATTCCACTCAGCCATACAGCTTATGGATTTGAATTCAATGTAGCATTCACCAGGGCTGGGTAAAGCTACATGCATGTGTAACTTAATAAGATAAAGTCGCACACAGGCAACCGGTGACCCACACAGTCGGAGCATAACCCTGTTCCTGTAACATGAAGTAACCCCTCCCTGAATGGGATGCGGAGTTACCCCCAGCATTTTGTCACCGGTACCCATTTATACACTCAGATGGAGAGAGGTAATGTGGAGCAAAGTTTCTTGCCAAAGAAAACAACACGACAGCAGAGACCAGGACTTGGACCACTGAACTTCAGATCTGAAGTCCAATGTGCTAGTCTCTTCACATGGTTCGTACAACTTCAGACAAATAAAATTCAAGGACTTTTCAAGGACAAAAAATAGTTTTCAAGGACTAAGTTTTACATGTATTTACGAAATTGAATCTCTTTGTCCCCTGGTGAATGAAACTGAGGCAAAGATTACAATTTTGCTTCATGTACGCATTCACGTATTATGCCAACATTTTCGCTAGTTATTTTTGGTTTTTAAAAGTCGCTGGTAGTCACATTTTTCGTAACAAAATCATTTAATTTATCAGAAAAGTGATAGGGCGTACACAAAGTTCAAAATTGCAAGGACTTTTCAAGACCTAATAAAAAAATCAAGTACTTTTCCAGGGCCTTAACCAAATTCAAGGACTTTTCAAGACGACAGCTTGAAGTCAAGACCTTTTCAAGATTGTACGAACCATGTCTACACCACCATACCTCCACATGATAACTTGATACATTGTAGTTAGAGCAGTTTTCAATTGCGTGTCAAAAGCAATTACACAATTGCTTTGGTTTTTCATTGCTATGCTTTGTGATTGGCTAAAAAATCTCGCGCCACTTTCTCGACCAATCAGAAGTAAAACCAAAACCAATCGTGACTTGCTTGCACGCATTTTCCTGTGCTTGGTGCTGCCGACATGTAATTGCTTCAAGCTCTGATTGGTTCATTGGATTGTTCACGACTGTTGTGATTGGTCAGAGTAATTACTTTGGTTTTGGTTTTACTACACTCAATTGAAAACTGCTCTAAAGCAAAAACAAACTAGCAGTTTATGAATATGTACCTGCATTAGAAAACTGAGGAGGTGCTGACACTCTCCTCCCTCCGCCCACAGCAGATTTAGGGGACGTTCCTGGTGTTGTAGCTTTTCTACGTGGCTTGTTACCATTCTCTGCAAAAAATAGTTTTAATGTAATTCAGCACTTCAGCTCTGTTAAACTTTTTATCCCCACAACCAAACCAATATCAAAATACCAATTCTCTTTATTTGTTCCCAAATATTTCATTCTGTCACAGCACCAGGGTTTCTTTAAGAAACGAACCCCTTTATCCATTTGACGATCATTACTGCTTACAAAGTGCTAAATAATTTAGCACCAAAATACATTAGTGAATTACTAAACAAAAGAGTCAACCCAAAAAATTTTCGAGGAATGAACAAAATAAATTTACCGAGAGTTTTCACTACAAACTACAGATTGAACTCCTTCAGATACGATGCACCCAAGCTTTGGAACAGTTTGACTGATGAAATAAGCTCTGTATCAAACATCAAAAATTTTATTGATAAAACAATAATTAGAAATAGAATCTTTGAAGAATGACTAATTTTAACTTGTTATATATTTTCAAATATTTTAATATCGTGATGCCAGCATCTTGATTCTGATTCTTAGTATATTTTAGTATATTTTTATCATGGTTAGCTGTTTGTCAAATGCTAGAACCGCCCTACCTTGTTCACTACCCCATGTATAAATAAAGTGTTGTTGTTGTATCATTTACCTGTTGGACCTTCAGGACCAGTCCATGAGCCTGCTGTCATAGGAAACTTTTTTGTTCTCTGTCTCTTCTTCATTGAGTTCAAAGAAAGATTGTTGCGGTCAGCTAGAAAACATGAACAGAAACATACAAACCAGTTAGTAAATGTAAATGCTGTTTTTATAGTGGACTAATTCACAAGCATGCCACTCAAACATGGAAACAAATAATGTATTGCAAATTGTTCAAACATAACATGTTCAAAATCTCAACTTGCAGGAGACAGACCAGTTGGATATTTTACAAGTGTGGCTGAGGAGTTGAACTCACGTCTAATGTAACTCTAACCACAAGTATATTCAAAGCTTTGGCTCTTATTCTAAATGATTACAGCACATACAAATCTCGTTATAAAATACAAGTGATGCATGACATTAACATTGTGTCTTGTGCTAATTAATTACTCTTATGGAAGGCTATTCCAATAAACTAAAATTTGCTACATGTAAAATAAACAACAGCATCCTAAGTTAATAAACCAGCCATTTTGTTTGGGTGGTTAATTATTAACAAAACCAGCAAAACCTCCATTTTCCTGGTCCCAAAGGTGTCACCTTATTGCAGGTGCCAATGTTCATCTGACCTTATTTCGTACCCTAAATAACATTAAACTTTTTTTATCTCTCTGAAAACAAAAGACATTAAATTTTCCAATGCTACAAACATTTGAGGCAACATATTGTTACCAAAGAAAACTCTAGTGTTTAATCTAATTGATAACAAGCATTAACTAAAGGTGACCACAAAGCCTTCCAAACAGATTTTCCACAGAAACATTCCCTTGATAATTTGTGTACAACTTCTGTCACCAATATTTTTAGTTTACCTTGTCTCTTTGGAGTCTTTGGTATTGTCAAATCTTGATCCTAATGAGCAAAATAGATAATTTAAACTGATATTAATAATAAAACAATTAACATCACAAAAAGTAAAACCTCAAACTGTGCATTATTTTTAAAGCCCTCCCAAAAAATGGGCCTCTTTTTTAACAAATTAGTTAGTAAAGTAATTCTCTCCATGTCAGGAGGCACATACACTGTAAGGCTGTTTAACGCATTAATCCTTGCTGAATTAAGAAATCCTCCTATACAATGTCAGAAACCCATTAGTGGGTTGAAACATGCAACTGTCTCTTGTACGCTTCAAAACAAGCTTCCAATTATTCAATTTGCTAAGAAGTTGTAATACAGCCATATTTGGAAAATCAAGGTAAAAATATTAACCAATCAATTCGCTAGAACAACTTGCTTCCAATTTTGAGAGACCTAGGGGTTTCCAAATATGGTACTACGCTAAAAATGTATATTCGGAAGCTGTGAATGCGCGTTACTCTTTTTGACCCACTAATGGGTTTCTGACAATGTACAATACAATACAACTGGTTGTTTGGGAGAATAACTGACCTGATCAGATGACAGTGCAGCTAGTACTTCAGTGTAACCCTTAGCTCTTGTGATATCAACTGGTGTCTTGCCAAACTAATTATAGAAACAAGAAGAACTTTGTTACTAAATTTTAAGTTCTTTGTTTGAATGAGTCTTGTGATTCTAAAAGGATAGATAATTCACATCACAGTACAAAGAAATTGTGACTTGCAACAGGCTTTTCTTGTCTCTCAAAGTACTGAACCATGTAGGCATAATTTATATGCAGGGTGCATATAATTATGTTGCATGCAAGGAAATTGGGCAGTTGATTACAAAAATGGAAGTTACAGCATTATTTCAATGTACATGAACATGTAGACTAGAAATATGTGGCTCGTAGAACCTCACAAAGCTCAGGGGAAGGTGCGATGGTTTGCGTACCGTTTACCATCTGCCATCTTTGTGTACTATGCTCCTCTATGGTTACATGAACTAGTTGTCGTGGTTTTGTTGCTAGCCTCGATTCACGAGGAATCAATTGAAATTAATTTTCTCTAACTTAGTTGAGAGGTTGGCAAACCCATGACCACTTAACACATGTATGAGGTGACATAAAAGAATACAAAAGGAATTCATTATAATTATATACAGATAAGTTTGATCAACTATTATGAATTAAAATATATATCCTAACCTTGCTTTTAATGTCTGTAATGGCTCCTGCTCTGAGCAAAATCTTGACAATGTCAACGTGATTGTGTTCACAGGCCCAGTGAAGTGGGGTCATATTAAGCTATCATAACAAAGAAAGAACATTACAACTACATGTAACTAAAGATAGGATACAAATTAATTTCTGAAATTTTGAAGACTGGATCACCTAATATTTAAGATCTGATTGATTAATCAATTATGATTTCATCATGGACGACACTCAGGGATGGAGGTAGCCTGCGTAGCAGGCATCGGGGAGAAAGGAAATAGGGAGAAAGGGAAGGCTGCCTGCAATAAAGACCCCATTTGCTCTTTTCTGCTGACACTGATGGCTGCAAAATTCTGATTGGCTAATTCGCACTGGGTGGTAAACATAGTACATGTAAATTCCTGCGTTAAGTCATTTATACGTAAAAACGAGTGCCAGTTTCTGATTGGTGAATGTATCAAAAGTTGACATAATTCGATTACAAGGAAGTCGATGGGCGTGATGCAAATAGCCCTGTTCTTATAGCAGGCATTCCTTCCATTTTCCCCCTCTCCTTTCACACCCCTTCCCCCCTCCCCGTTTACGCCTGCCACGCAGGCTAGGATGGAAGTGTCCAATAACATTTTGTTGTTCCAGAAAAATAATAATATCTGTGGCGGTGCAATTTTGTCCTTGGTGCAAATTTTATTTTCCTTTGTTTAAAAATCATTATCATACATTTCTTTACCCAAAAACAAAGGAAAATATTGCACCAAGGACAAAATTGCACCACAACAAATCCATACCTCTTACACAGAAGGATTTTTGGATAAAACCTCCCGCCACTCTTCACCCCTCTGGAAACTCCAGTTTGGCTCCATACTCACCCCCCCCCCCCCTTTCCCCTCAGAATTTACAATGACCTTCCATGGGGAGGTCAGTATGATATTTTTCTTGAATTTGAATGTTTGGCACTCTTGCGAGTTAAATTGTTTAAAGGAATGGGAAAGATATGCATTTTATTGGAAAGGACTAGCCTGCTACATGTACATGTATCTAATTAACAAAGGGTTAAAAAATTACTATTAATTTATTCAGTAAAATTTTGTATTACATAATTTATCTGTTATATCCCACCACACATTAATTACATTTTCATGAGTGTAGAAAGCTTTTATATTAGTTGCATACCATGTCTGCATTATTTGCACAAGCACCAGAGGATATAAGAAGCTCTACTACATGGGTATGTCCATGCTGTGCAGCCATGTGTAAAGGTGTCCTGTCAACCTAGAAAAAATATTACAAATTGAAAAAATATTACAGTCTTGAGTGTCATACCTAATAATGAAATTAAAAAGAAAATAAAAAAACTACATTAAACCACTGCCTGGACATTGTTAGACTAAGTAAGTCTTCACAAGCCTGTTGGCTCACAACTGCCGGAGTTTAAACCCAGCTGATGTAGCATGAAGCGACTGAGTCTACTACTCCCTGGATGGGATGCTAGTCTATTGTAGGGCAGGGCCTCTGATATTACGCGATGGTGCGATTTCGCATAATCGGCCTCAAATCGCATCCAATCGCATAATTCGTGAAAAATCACACAAAATCGCATAAAAATTATGTGAACAAACTACACGATACACTATCACTTTAGCTAAGAAACTTAAGCTAAAATTTGTTTTTTTCTATTGAATTATCCTGTATCAAATAAACAAACCGCCACTTTCGATCGAAACTGCATTCGTTCTTCTCCACAACAGGCTTGGTAACCGCGTAAATTTCTTCAGCACATGTTTTATTTAGCCTGGTTACTAAGGTTAACCAAGATGGCCACTCGTTTACGACTCTTTTCTTGGATTCTGTCATTTGTTTTGGATGTTCCTTCATATCTAAAAGCTTCAAAATGTCCCACAAAGATAGCGAGCACCGTTTTAAAACAGGTATTTTCGTTTTCTTCCTCTGAAACCTAGTAAAACATGCATAAAAAAGTTCCAGAAAAAATCGCATAATTTGCGTAATTTTCCGCATAATAGTCCTTGCTTATCGCATAATTTGCCACGAAAAAATCGCATAATTTCCATTTTTTTATCGCATAATATCATAGGCCCTGCAAAATTACCCTCAGCATTATGTTGCCAGTACCCATTTATACACCCGGTTGGAGAGAGACAATGTGGAGCAAAGTTTCTTGTCTAAGAAAACAACACAACGGCATAGACCAGGCTTGAACCACCGACCTTCATGTTGAACGTCTGATGTGCTAACCACTAGACCACTGCGCCTCCACTATTATTAATAAATTATACTAAGGAAAATATAACTTGACAAGGCCAAGTACAAGACTGTGTACCTTTGTACGTGCATCTCGGCTGACTCCAGCACGGAGTAATACTTCTGCAGTCTGGGTATGGCCATGTTGGGCTGCCAAATGTAATGGAGAGGTGCCAAGCTATGGAGTATTCACAGATAAAACTCTCAGTTAAAAAAAAGGTTCCAGTTTTTTGGTAACATTTACAGTGTAGCAATTTTATTTTGAACTATTCTGTTTGCGAGGATAAGCTTAAAAAAATAGGAAATACTGTTAATTATAGGACAATGATGTTTTAAAACAATGTATAGGACTTTATAGTGACTTGAAAGCACCCTGAGATTGGTTAAAAAGGCCTGCAGTAATTTATTAGGATCATCACATACAAAACCAAAATTTAAAACTTTCTTCAAATGAAGTGCAGATTTATGTTGTAAAGTTTCCAGGCAGCTAAAACAACACTACTTTATATTCAACACAACAATCTACCTTATGGAAAATTAAAGATTTATCAGATGAGTTTTAAAGCTGTTTAATTTGTTTGGATGGTTTGTTTATATCGAGCATTTTTTGTGTGTCAAGGAAGCCCAAAACCTCATGCATAAGACTTAAGGTTTCTACAGTTGTATTTGGATTTCCTCACCGCTCTTTTTTAATGTGGCAAAATATAAAAAGAACAAGGAAACACTTCACGACAAGTTATAATATTTCAATCTGTTTTAATCAGTACAGTTCTTTTCATCAGTTCTTTTTGTCCAAAAATGCTAAAATTTGATTTTAAGACAACATTACACTACACTTTTGGATATAGCAGCCTTTTCCTATCGCTACTTTTGGAGGGTCGCTACTTTTGGGTAGCTAAAACGTGTACCGTACATGGGCCTTTCGATGTGAATAAAATCGCGACAAATGTGAAAACATACACACTTTTTATTTGGAGAAACTTATTACATGTTATTGTTTTGAAAAACAACATTACAGATACATTTACCTTTTTCAAGCTTTTTAAATTATATTTTTTGATATATCTAAAATGTATCTATTGGATTTTAGAGCTACATTTGTGATATATCTGAAATATATTTGGGCCCGGTTCCTAGAAAGCCGATTAGCGCTAATCCTGGGTTAACTGTCACCAGAATATATGAGTTGTCAATGGTAATTATCCCAGGATTAGTGCTAATCGGCTTTTTAGGAACGGGGGCCAGGTCTGTAAAAGATACATATTAGATATACTTCACACACAATCCAGATATATTTTTGAGTATCTGATTGTTGTAAGGGAATTCGAAAGAATCAGTCTTTGAATAATCTACATTAGCAGCAGTCAGTTTCCATTAATACCGGTAATATTAAATCGTATTGTGAGCTGTACCTTTTAAGAGTTATGTATTGTCCTTTGAATAGGAATGTCAAAGATTTCTTGCTGAAAAGGGAAATTACTTTTGAGGTCGCTACTTTCGGAGGGTCGTTATTTTCGGGGGTTGCTACTTTCGGGATTTTCTAACACCTGTGAAATTTTATCGCTACTTTCGGAGAGTCACTACTTTCGGGGGGTCGTTACTTTCGGAACTTCACGGTATATAATGATGCAAGAAGGAATGCAAAAAAGACATTTGGCTATTAATATTGCACATCAAATTACGCAGTTTCATGTAGATATATGAATTATCTTACCCAGTCAGTTGTAAAGGGTGCACCAGATGCCATGAGCATGCTCACTTCATCTGCCTGTCCTTTACGAGATGCCTCTAGCAACCGCTTTCCTAGGTCCACCAGAGATGACTTCTCCTTCTCTTTCATACTGGCAATCTATGTTTGTGGCAGCAAAAACCTTCAACATACATGTATGATATACACATTAGTAAAAAAATAATAATCCTGGTATACAGTGTAGACTAGTACCAGTACATCCTTATCACTGTGGGGTTGATGTATATATGTTGTGGTTCAATTTTATCCTTGGTTCAAATTTTATTTTCCTTTGTTTAAAACTCATTATCATACATTACCATAGCCAAAAACAAAGGAAAATAAAATTTGAACCAAGGATAAAATTGAACCACAACATATACATACATTCTAAGTTGCAATCAGGTCTATTATTGCTTCACTTGGAAAACTATTCTCAACAGGAGGGTATGATATGAATGGTTGTCCGGTTGTCCCGGACAACCAAAATAATGGTGGGGTAACCAAATCACACTCAGGGCAACTCAATCTGCAATGGTACAGAATTGTGTTATCGCAACTTTTGTTTTCAATAAGCTAATAAAAACTAAAAAGGGCAATAAAGTAAAATGAAATCATAACTTTATCATAGCTGTTAACCTTTTTTTAGCAAAATAATTTATGGTTTTCTGCATTTGCCATTTTATCACTGTTCTTCACCTCTGCATGCCTGTGGAGCTTTAAATACCAGCTGCATCACCAAACACAGCCCAATTTTGTTTTTCAAGGTTGTTCATAGTCATATGAAAGTGATCTGTTTCTATGTTTATTTTTTAGTTGATGATGAGCTTTTAAATGTACTTTAAACGGCTGGAAGTTCCTCAACCGAATAAAAGTAATATAGGGACAAAAAAACAATACATATGATAGTGTTTCTTTATTTTAATCAGGTGAACATATAATTTCTTGGGGCAACCATGCCATTTGCCCCTAGGATAACTAGAAACAAAACTAAATTTTGAATCCCTGCTCAACATGTAGTTACATTAAAAAAGAGAGTTAAAATTTGACTTGTCTGCAGGTTAATGTACCTTTATAAATGTAGTACAGCTTTTTATTTGCAACTAACAGATTTTAGAATTATACATTGTCAAGCTGTTACTACCTAAAGTACATAAAATATAATCCCAGGCAACATTTTACATGCTATATATGATGCCATTGCGGAATGATGCATGACATGTTACATAATGTACATTTGTTTGACTGGGACTTTATTATACAAGTGATCCAAATACAGTGTCTTGTAACTTACACACAAACATGCACAATGATAACAAGCCCCTCTATGGGTTTTATGACAAAATCAAAGTTGCGGTGATTTTTTCTAACAAAACAGCGATCTTTCAGAAATGATCGCAGTCATCGTTTTCGAAGAGTGACTTTTCACTTGATAGAAGTTCACCAGTTATCCATATCATGCCAAAGAAAATTGGATACAGAAAATTAGGTGAGTTAAATGTAAGGGATGAAAATTTATACAAATAAATAAATTAAAACATTGAATCACAAAATAATTAATTTTATTGGTCAACCAGTTCTATTTTTCGTATGACTGGGCAGCTGCAGATCCATGGCCCATACAATTAAAACTGTACTAGTAGGAAGTGGGGGGGGGGGGGGGGGGGGGTTGATTTAGTAAGAACAAGTGCTTGGGGCTCAATTTCATGTGACAAGTACTAATTAATACTACTGATAAAATTTTATTGTTGTACACTTTCTCTTTTATAACAATACAGTTACATTATATTCAAACTGAATATCTGTGCCTTTTACTATTCACTGGATAAATAGGTACAGTAATATACCAATTAAAAATATTAGTAGTCACCTTGGTGACTGACTATCACAAATATTTACCTCGCCACTTTGTGGTTTGATACACAGGTGAGGTGTATCATCAACAAATAAACTAGAGGGATATTCTGGGTAAATTTAAGAAAATATTACAGAGCTCAATGAGACATTTTTGCTCAATCAACTCCAGTTAATAAGCTTAAGATTTTTGACATTACAAATTATTACATTTTTGACATTACAAATTATTACAAAATATGACACTAGAAAACTCCATAAAAACTCAATATCTTTAAACTGTAAACTGAACATAATTTTTTCTTGTGAATTTTTTTCAAAAAAAAAAAGAAACAACAAAATTGTTTTAAAGGATCAGAAAAAAGGAAGGTATAAAATGATCGCAATCAAAGCAATGCCCTGCTAGCAGACTCCTCCGTTATATTTTAAAAGGAGACTCTGCTTAATTAAGCTACATGTACACGTAAACGTTTCTTTTTGATTGGAACAAAAACGATATATCGAATTTTCAAAGGAATTATAGTATTTTTTCTCGTTTAAACACGAAGGCACTCAGAAAAATAATTATCTACATATGCTATGCACCAAGTTTGCTTGTCCGGAAGTCAAACGCCGCCATCTTGTCTCTGTGGACAACACGTCAACGCTAAACAAAACTTACGGTGGGTACAATAAATAAGCCAATAATAGTAGTGCGTACATCAAAGCAAACTTATTGCAGGGAAAAACGTTAACGTTCTATAAAGGTTTTGTTCCTGTGTAATCGATACCATGAGATTAATGAGAAAGACGAACTTCTCGCAATCGAACCGAAGATGATCGATCGACAGCCGCGTAAATACACAATTGACAAGAACAACTTTACCACTGGTTACAGCTCGAAAACTCGCGAAAGGCAAAAACAATATTGGAATCCAAAAAAAGGGGGTAGTTTTCTCGTAGTGTACAAGGGCAGGTGCAGGGGTGGGAAATGGGGCAGATAGAAAACATACGCCATGCAACTTTGCACATCCGGAGTAACTAATTTATGCAAAAATAGGAAGCGCGTCCACAACACTAGAACTACCGGTTTGCTCAACTTCTGTTTGAAGCGAGAATTCGCACGATCATGACTAACAAACCACGACCCCTCGATTTAGTGCAATCGACTTGTTAATCGAGCTGTTTCCTTCGGAGACAAAACGAATTACGGGCCGTCACGCGGAATACAGCAAGGGAAGGAAAAGAACACAACACGGAAGCGAAGAATTCTGCCTTCAAACTTTTACAACGAGTCTTGAAAATTACGACCCGATTACACTCACCTTTCAACACACCTCTTTCGCGATTATGTCGCTGACGTGATCCACGATATCCTAGCAAAATTTTGCGTTACAAAAGCAAGCCATCAAAAGTTTAGGGGATGCAAAAATGGCCGGAAACTAGCAGCGGAAGCACATGGTTGGTTCTTGTTGCTCGTTTGGAACTTCCTTTGCTCCTTGGACGCCGTTGTACGTATGATCACGTGATTTTCTTGTAACGGGAAAATACTTGTTAATATATTTTACAACCACAAAATAGTGACTTCTGTTTACCGAAATTTGAGTTTATTTGACGCTCAAAATTATTCGTGCACACTGCAAGAGCGAAAAGTAACTAAATTACATTGACGGTTGATATATTTTGTAGCAATTTTTGAATAAAAAATAAAATGTTTACTGATCGAGATAGAATTTCTTGCCACCACGACTAATTGAGTTTTACATTAAGTTCCCGTATGTCGAAAGTCTTCCCGCCAGAAAGAAAGCATTTCTTTCGGAGTAGAGTCGACGCACAAATAATATATATATTTTTACAACAACCAGTGAATTTCCCTGCTAGCAGAGTTTCCTTTTCTCTCTGCCTCAAATAACGTTACGGCTGTTGGTAGGGAACCAGTGAAAAGTACCGGGGTATGATTCAAAACCCAATGAACTGAAATAAGACTCGGCCAACGCCCGGGAGATTTGGTGGTTTAAAGCCTTCCAGTTGAAAACCTTTCACATTTTCAACCCCAAAATAAGTAATTTTAAGACCAAAATAGGTGATTTGCCTACCCATTTCCACAGGGGCGGATCCAGGAATTTCTGAAAGGAGGGGTCCGGGTGCATGTCCCCCGGAAAATTTTTCCGATTTTACCCTCTAAAACGCTACTTCCAGCATTTCTGAGAGTCGAAAAGCGTTCCTTAAGTCAAAAACTTGACAATCAGTCAATTGGTGGAAAAAAAAAACAACTACGTATAAAACAATTTTATTCAAATATTTTTATGAACCACATGAGAGACACAAGTCTGAAAGGGGGTTCCGGACCCCTCGACCCTCACCCTGGATCCGCCACTGTTCCAGACCTGATCGACCCCTAGAACATGAGACCTGAGATATCCCTGCCCGCTGGTGTTTTCTCTGCCGTAAGGATCACTGAGTTTGCCATGTTGTTTTACAATCTGCCGGATCCAGATCATTGTCATGCATCCGGCAGGCCCGGGCATACAAATTTTTCAGCCCACTTGTGTTACATTTTTAAGAATTGGAAATGAAAACTTCAAATCCATTCTCTTTTATCAAATATTAGGATTTCGGTGCTGTCAAGATACACATCAAATCACCAGAAGGTGAAGGATGAAGCATTTTCAAGGGCCAATATCGAAAAATTTTCCGGGGGGCCCGGACCCCCTAGAAGAGGCCCTTGCGGGCCGGATGGCCAGGCCTACAACTCTTCTAAAAGCTGGCTACGCCCCTGGCAACCCTCACTGGTTTATAGTCTTGGAGCGCTTTCCTTTTGCGATGGAAAATCCGGTTGTTCCGGTGGTAAATCAAATGGAACAGACTTTTCCACTGGAAATTTTCCGGAAAAATGGAATACCTTCAGAGGTAGTTCTCTTTTCTCGATTTTACCGAAATGATCGGAAAATCCCGTACCATTGCATCTGCTGCGTCCCACTTGTGCCATGCTCCTTGATGCATTGAAGGCCATGTTTGTTATTGTAAATCGTTAGTACCCAGTCTCGTCAAGAAAAAAAGAGTGACTCTGTGCAAAAGGAACACGCTCTTCCCGTTCCATTTTGATTGATGACAATTTGTCTTGTTCCATTTGACAGGAAATTCTACCCGGTTTTTCCATTTAAATGGAAAGCGCTCTTGGTCTTGATGCTCAATGTTTTAACCATTAAATCGATACCCGTTATCAGACCACCCCACTCCCACCTGTCATACCCATCGTTAAATCGCCTTACCCATTTGCAGAACCTTATTTCAGACCAAAATGACTAAAAGTCTAAAAGCCGCACATACCTACATCCCCACATAGCTCATGTAAGGGAGTATTATTCGCTCCCGGGGGCCAACTTTAGGTAACAGCCGCCTCTCATCGCTCCCCATCAGTCAAATAAACCATCTGAAAGTAGTGAGTCACACGTTTGCGCACCTTAGAATACCGTGACCTTTCTTGGCACCAGTTTCCATCGTTTTCCTTTGGGGCAATTCATATCGTGAGCTGAACGTTCAAGTTATGTTTTCTGTTGTCATTTTCATGTTGTGCATTTGTCGGTATGAAAGCGAAAAATAAGTGCTTTCCGATCATTTTTCCGGGCAAAACGTAGCAGCCCCTCCCCACTCGGCTCGGTAGTCTTTTTAAAGCCGTCTTCAAGTTTTTATTTGTATTATTTTGTTACCTTTTTCTTCGTGTCGCCTTGAAATATTAATTTTACTAATTCAATTCTGGAAAAGATACGGCACTCATGAATTTGTTGTTGTGGTTCACTCTTACAGGCTCATCGGCGAATCAGTACCCCCCCCCCCCCCCCCCCCCCCTCCCCTCCCACTCCGATACAGTTTCCCGCATTCCGCCGACTTCTTTGTTTGTTTTCCCGGTGTGTGCGTACACTAGCTCGTCTGTAAAATTTACAATATTCTGGGACCATTTAACACCAGTACAAGTATACTCACAGCGTCCCTCACTGCCATCCGTGCTGTCACCCGCGACCCCCTTTATCCCCAGCACGTGGTGGCCAGCGGTTTCTTCCCGGTGCCTTTCTCAAATTTGTTTCGGATGTGTTCGTTCGGATTTGTTTCTTGTCCGTTCCACTCAAAATTGTTCAAGCCCTTTAGTAGTATACTACACTCGAAAATAATAAGATAATAAGGGATAAGATAAGATACAGATTCTCGATGTGGTTAAGAAAACGGAAATTGCTTCACTTACACTGATATTCTTCGCACCGTTTCATTATCGACATCAGCTGAATTTTCGGTTTGTTTATCGGCAGCTCATATCTTTTAGGCCTGGAACGATCATGGCATCCAAACCTAGAGTTATTGTACTTGGCGGTAAGTGGTATGTTAAGGACTTTATTTGCTAAACTGTTGTTCCAATAAGCTTATATTTGTAATAATGACAATTTTATGACCTCGAAGATCGACCTATTTAGGTTAGTCTTTTATCGCAGCTGCCAGTTTTTTCACTTTAATCTTTGATCTTTAATCTTGTCAAACATCTTCGTCGGTGTTTATTAGCTGGAAATACTAACGTATTTTTCTTTCTGATTATCATCTGTACATTATCTTTTGTTGTCAATTCTCAAGAGATCATACGACATAGTATGAGCTCTGACCTGTTAGGGGTGGCAGGCCAGGGAATCCAACCTCCCCGCTTCCCCGCTTCCCCGCTTCCCCGCTTCCCCGCTTCCCCGCCTCCGAATACTCTTTACTCCTTATCCTACCACTTTCTTTGCATTTCCCACCTCTGCGATATTACCCTCACAATCTTAAAATGCTGTTTTCTGCAGGTTTCTGTCTTCCCCTCTTTCCCAGTTTCCACCCCCCCCCCCCTTCCCTGCCTACCCCACCCTCCCTGTAAACAATTTATCTGTCTTTTATGAATTATATTGTGTGATGTACACCCCTCACACACCTCATTTTGGGTTGTTATCTGTTTTCAACTTGTAGCTCTAGGTTTTGTTGGTCGCAACCTTGTATGTTATCTTGTCGAGCATGAGTTGTGTTCCAAGGTAAGAAATTTATATATATACATGTTACAGTTTACAGTTGTTTAAAGTGATTTTATGTAATTAAATTTTTTGTGTACATTTGTTTTGTAATAATCGCGTTCGAAGAACGCAATCCTAATTTCATGTTGGTTGTCCTGTGGTTTATGTGCAGTAAAATTTGAGATTTTTTGGTAGACGGTCTTCCAAATTGCCGCCCCTATTGGTTTTTTTCAGGGGCTCATTCCCGCCGGAAATTCCTTCGAACGCGTCTCCATAATCTGTGATTACTGCTAGTATTTAGTTTAGTCGGGGCTTCGTTTAAACTTGCCTTGTCAAATTGGATGTCCTTGAATAAAAATTGAATATTTGAGTAAAAAGCCAAACTAAAAAATATTCTGTGGGAGGGGTATGGATATTTTCTGGAACAACACATGTCATTTAAAAAATTTCTGACAACCTGACAATCATCCCCATCATTTTCATCTGGGATTTTCTCTCCCAGGAGTGGGAAATGAATTCTAAAACACTTTGACTGCAAAAGCCTGCCAGCATACATCTGTAATGGAACAGTTGAAGACAGAACCCCCTTCAAATTAAAAAAATAAAGTTTGAGAAGGTTTTAACAAGATTGTCCTTGTATCCATGTTTCATAGATTCGAGCAGTTGACAAGGTTCCACCGCAGACTGCATGGCTGAATGAAAGACATAAAGTAAGATTTACTCTCTACTGTGTAGTTCTAACTTAAAATTTGCAGATTGAACTGGTTTTCATCCCAGAACAAACAGTTACACTGTATGTTTACACTCAGGCATTGACTTAGGATGATATTTTTACATTTTTGCAGGAAGCTTTCCACCACAGCAGTGTTGAATTCAAAAGTGCCAATCTAATTAATCGTGGTAAGAATTTGATGAATTTTCTTTGTAATACAATTCATTGCAATTAATATAAAATGTAAGGACCTGGTCGCACTACAGTCAAAAACAAAAATTAGCCCTTGCAAAAATCGAGGAAAACAAAAGAAACCGCAGCCTCCGATGGGACACGGTTTTTGTGGAATATGTTTTTGTTTTTATGTCATTTTGCACGGACTAATTTTTGTTTTTGACTGTAGTGCGACCAGGCCCTTATTATCATGTACAGGTGAATTAGTTACTACTGTTCAGTCATAGCTTTTAATTTATTATTAAAGTGACCACCGTGGGGATTTGGGAAACATGGGCTTAACACTTTAACTCCTGAGAGTGCCAATCATCAAAAGAAAAATATTATAGTTCATTTTGCGCATTACTGAAAACCAGTTGTTATCATGCAAAAGTCCTGCTGAAGAGGTTTCATTTAAATGGTCACACCATAGGATTTTGTCCACAGACTCAAAAGTTAGAACAAATGGTACCATGCAAAAGTACTGCTGAAGAAGTTTCATTTAAATGGTCACACCATAGGATTTCATCAACAGACTCAAAAGTTAATTAGAACAAATGGTACCATGCAAAAGTACTGCTGAAGAGGTTTCATTTAAATGGTCACATCATAAGATTTCGTCCACAGACTCAAAAGTTAGAATAAATGGTACCATGCAAAGTACTGCTGAAGAAGTTTCATTTAAATGGTCAAACCATAGGATTTCATCCACAGACTCAAAAGTTAGATCTACACTACATTTCTAGCTCTGGGGGTGAAAGGGTTACGTAGTAAGTAGAGCTGGTCACTAGCTTACAAAAGCTAATTTAAATGCAGTTTTACTGAGAATTTTGGTCCTCGGGATTTCAGGAGGGTGGTCACTGAAGGAAGCTGGTCACTTACAAGAGTGGTCGCAAGAAAAGCTTCAACTGTATTAATGAGATTTATTACTACATGTAGTAAAACTCTACTAGGCAAAAACTCTTATTTAAAACTACATTTCAATGGGGCATGCTGACCTCTGGAATGGTTGGTGCAGACTTTATGCGTGAGGGGGAGAGGCTTTGTTTGAAAAATCTCAAGAGAATCAGTTGCTTGGTTGTAAGAATAATATTAAAAAGAGGGCACTTTATCTATTCATTACTATTTCCACTGACAGAAGCTCATTTATAGTTTGTTTTTCTAATTTGTTTAGGTAGTGTGGAGAAAGCATTTTTGGATACTGAAGGGGATTTTGATATTTGCTTTAATTGTGCTGCAGAGACAAGATATGGACAGTCAGAACAGGTGATTATAGTCACAATTACTGAATAGAGGTTTCATTTTGGGGGTAATGGTGATCTGCTGGAAAGGGGAGAGTCTACCTGCTATAGCTCAGAAGGAGATCGGACAGCCAGATCGGACAGCCAGATCGGACACCTTAGTATGTTTTTGTCAAGACAGATCTGTTACAGATCTGCCCATTTTGTGGTGTACACATAATGTTGAGGGTAACCCTGTGATAGACAAGCATTCTTTCCAGAGGAAGTCTTGAAATAGTCCTACAATGTAGCTATAGTTTCATGCTACAGAAACCAGGTAAAGGTCTGTAGCTGTGCAGCAGGCCTGCCTCCTGTGGCACCTGTACAAATTTATCTACATGTAGTCTTATTGACTCTTTCTTATAGTACTTTGATTAGATGAATATTGTGAGTGTTACTCTTTGTCTTAGGTTTATAAAGATGGTATTGTTAAACTAAGTATGAACTGTGCAAAACAAGCATTGGAGTCTAATGTGAAGAGGTATATTGAGATCTCCACAGCTCAAGTGTATTCCTGTGACAAGGTAAGAAAAACAAAACAAAAAGGTTTTAAAGGTCATTAAATTATTCTCATTGCACCAGATAGTAATGGCACATGTACACTGTATGCAGGCCTACATAATGTCATTTGTTTTTGGCAGGGTGAAAGTGATGAGAACAGCAAAACAACACCTTGGACACAGATAGGAAAGTACAAACTAATGGTTGAGGAGGAATTAGCTAAACTTGATGGGTATGAAATTGTATAAAAAACCTTTTATATTATTTATTTTGCTCTGTTTACAGCCACTCAGTGGAATAGCGTTCCGCCCAGATGACGTCATATTTGGCAGCATTGCATTGTGGGATCGAAATGCGGACAAATATTTCAAAATGGCTGCCTCGGAAACACCAGTTTTTGCGATTCCTGTACATGTTGTGGATAATTGTCAAGTTGTACCCAAGAAAAGAGCTTTGTAGCACGTGTGCATAGTTCTTGAATGTTTGTACGCATTTCAATCCCATGATGCTGCGCGCCAATTCTATTTTTAGAATCTGGGCGGAACGCTATTCAATTCAGTTACATCCATTTAGTGTATTTTTCTGTTGCCACAATGTGTTGTTCTTTTTATCTCATGAACCCGCAAAGCATCAAATTGAACAAGATATTGTACACAGGGACAGCTATGTAAATGAGCACTCGATCAGTTGGTCGGTCATCATTGGGATGTAAACTTTATTTGTAATTCCCCAGGGTATTACATCATGCAGTTGTCAATCAGCTGTAAACCTTGCATGAGCCTGCAATATGTAATGGTCACCTGCCTTACCCATGGGGATGGTCTTGGAGGGAGGGGAGGGTGGGGGGGGGAGGAAGGGGGGGGGATGGGTGAAGCAAAATGTCTAAGAGAGGGGAGAGGAGGAATTCACATATTCACAAGTTGTTTATAGGAGCCTTTGATTTAAGTAACAATGTGTGTAAGAACTAGGCAATGCTCTATTGTTCTGCGGCATTTCGCTTTCCCCACATAAGATTGTTTAGGTTTTTCTTACTGAGAATACATCAACCTCCAAAACAATGGCCAAGAAAGGCTTCTAATTTTACTTGTTTCCCACATAGAATTTTGGTTGCATTTTTCACTGAAAGGGAATCAATTAGTACAATGTAAACTAGAGAGAAATAAATGCACTACCTGGTTAAGTTATGGTAGATTTTCACGTTTTAGCCAATGATCTGAGGTGGACGGTTTCAACAATATCACAATTAACACCTTTCTGCATTCCCTGCTGTTAGGTTGCCTACTTCTTACTAGAACCATTACTTAATTTTCTTTTTTTTAGGTTGAACTTTGTCATTGTCAGACCAGCAATTATTTATGGAGTAGCTGATAGACAGGGACTAAGTATGTTATTTGGATAAACTTTTATTTAAAGATCATTTGCCCAGGGCTTTGCACCTTTCAACTAACACACTGCATCTTATCTGTACATTGCAGCCCCAAGATTAATTATTGGAGCTGTCTACAAACAAATGGAAGAAAAAATGAAGGTTAGTAGATCTGCAGTGTCTAGATGGATGAATAACTCTTTCTCAGTGTCAAAATGTTATCCTTACACTGTTAAGGCAATTGACTCCATTGTCTACTTCAACTACGGTGCTTTTCATCTAACTTTTGACGGACAGGTTGCAACGTTCATTGTAAAATTCAGATTGAAGTATGTCACAAACTTCACACTTGTATTCTCAATCACTCATTCAATCGAATTACAAAAAATTTGAATTGTAGTTCACTATTGTGACTAATTTCTGTAATTAAAACATCTGTTACATAATTGTAATATGTTTTGCAATGACACCCAAATAAGCTGGTAAGTACATGTAAACTAAGTAAGTAAAGTAAAGTCGTGCACCCGAGCCAGAAGGCTCATAACGGCTGGAGCTTAAACCCGGTTTCTATAGCATGAAGCGACTAGGAATATTGCTACTCCCCCCTGGATGGGATGCTAGTCCATCGCAGGGTCACCCCCAGCATTTTGTCGCCGGTACCCATTTATACACCTGGGTGGAGAGAGACAGTGTGGAGTAAAGTTTCTTGTCTAAGAAAACAACACGACGGCAGAGACCAGGCTTCGAACCACCGACCTTCAGGTTGAAAGTCCGACGCGCTAACCACTACACCACCGTCCCTCCCACAACTAAGTAAACATTACTAAATATTATTTTTAAACTGAGATAAAAGTACAAGGAATGTACTTTAAGGGGAAGTTATCTCTCCTTTGTTGTGTGACCAACTGTAAAGTCCCAGGTGTTCAAAACTGCAATTCAAATGGGTAGTGTCTTCAGTTGGCTTCTTTTCTGTGACTTATAAAACGTTTTTGGCAGACGGCCAACAGAATTGACTCAGAATACTGTAATGCTGGGGTTTTTATGATATAAATAACACAGTATTGAACCACAAAATTTATCCCTTTATTGAACAGGAGTTGACATGATTGTGCACAGCAATGAAAATTAAACCCCAGTTATTACTGACTCTTCTATATATTACTGACACCAAATCATGGCTCTGAAGTTATCTTATGTTTACAGCAGACAATTAATGGCTGCATTTAATTCTTTACTTATAATATTTAGTTGCTGTGGACAAAGGATCTGAAAATGAGTACTGTTCATGTGACTGACGTGTGTCGAGCACTGTGGCACCTGACAAGCCATGGCAAAAGTGGTGATGTGTTCAACTTGGCAGACAAGAGTAATACCAGTAAGCCGCCTTCTACTCTAAATAATTATTTTACTGAGCAGAAACATTATTTTCCAGTTTATGAATTATTTTTGAATTATGGATATTTGCAATGGCGAGCCATTGTAAATAATTATTCATACAGTTTTGCTGCGAATATAAAAGAAAAGATAAACGAACAATAGCAATGAAGCTTATTAGTGCTTATTCCTACTTAAGCACTCTGTATAAGAGATACATGTACATTATAGCTGTTCTTTATCAGGATTTACAACCCTTCATTAAATTTTCATTTCTTTAATTTGTACTTTCCTTATGAATTATTTATGAATTAAAAGTATAATAACTAATATTAATATTGTGATGTTTCCATGTTTCGGGTCCTCGGGCACTCATATAAAATTCTACAACACACTAAGCGGCCATGTTGTTTTTATTCACAGTGACACGCGACAACATTACTTCGCGGGGGAGTTGGATTCCAACTTGACGTGGCATTTGCCCCTCTAACAGAGTGTACATTCATGTACATTGTAACTATGTTATAGTATTAAAAAATAATTAGATCACTGCCAAAGTCACTTATTTATAATCCAAAATAAAATATTATTCTCTCAGCCCAGGGAAGTATATCCAACTTTGTCTGTGAGATATTTGGGATTCAGCATGACTATTTTGGAACTGTGTTGTCTAACATGGCACGGGTAAGTCCTCACTCTTTCCATTCATACAGTCTTTTGCCATATGCATGGTTTTCTTAATTTACTTTACAGTAAGGCTCAGGTCACTGGACGCAGCATCATCTTGTTTTCCTTGACAGTTTTGGTACTTCGATTTAAAGTGCCCCTGCGATCAAATTTTATAATTTTTTTTATTTCATTTTTCGAAAGAAAATATTGTAATTATTGACCGGTCCAAACCGTTTTTCAATCTGATCACGGGAAAGCGGTTTTTTTATAACTGTACTTTTCTCCTTTTCACTGCCGCCATTATATTTGCATGTTCCAGTAGTGTCAAAAGAAGCCATTCACACTTTGCAATTTTAAGCCAGTGAGTCTTTGACGTCACTTTCTCTGGCTTCTTTTGAAACTACTGGAACATGCAAATGTAATGGCGGCTGGAAAATGAGAAAAGTACAGTCAAAAAAAACGCTTTCCAGTGATCAGATTGAAAAACGGTTTGGACTGGGCAGTAAGTACAATATTTTCTTTCAAAAAATGAAATAAAAAACAATTCTAAAATTTGATCGCAGGGGCACTTTAATATACAGTTTGTTTTAAGGTGTACATGTAACACAAATTGGTCAAGTATTTGACTTAATTGGGGACAATGACTGTGAATCTGTGCATGCACTGTAGAGATGGAGCTAACAAATGAACTACAGAAACTGATCGAACTCTATGACTGTCCCATAAATCAGTAATGTGCCTTCCAATAAAATTACAGTAAAATAAAATAACAATATTAATACAGCTGTATTTCCTAGTACAGATTTAAAAGATGTAAGGAAAAGAAGGGAACATTAACAATTTGATCTTAATATTTTCTAATTGCAACAGAAAAAGAGGAGAAAGGGTTGAAAGGGTTGAAAGAGAGAAATCAAAAAAGCAGGCCGAGGAGAGGAGGAAGGAATTGGGTGCAAAGGGCACATGTATAGGAATTGGGAAGTGGGAAGTTACACTGCCCCACTAAAGATTTTGAAGCGAAGTCATATAATTTGAGTAATTCCTCTTGATCATGCCAATGGATTTTCCATGGAGTGCATTTTAAATTGATTACTTTCTAATTGTAGCTGAACATGGCAAGCACTGTTGAAGACTCCAATGAAAAGCACCTAACCCCTTGGTCAGAAGCCTGTGACAGAGATGGTATCCAGACTACCCCCCTTAGTCCTTATCTGGATCAGGTTAGTGGGCCCAGCTGAAATGAAAAAGCACCCAATAAGGGCATGTGTCTTGTGCTCAATACTGTAATGCTTTGTGGCTCAAATTTCTAAGTTTAACAAATATTTGTTGCAGCTAATAGAACGTAATACAAAAAAGCAGTAACATCACATTTACATTTACATTTACTATTTTCAGTTCACCTAGAATATGTTTTTCCTTTTATAACACCCTCTTTTTGCCTGTTCCTTTCACAAAAAAAAAAAATAAATAAATGCCGATATATTACTGATACCTTTTTAAAACGTTATCCTGTTTGCTGTTTGTTATGTAATATGTTTGGCAAATTTTCAGTGGCAATGCCACAAGACATAAATTATACTTCAGATGTACATGTAATTTACCTTCTCTGTCATTTGATAGCAATTTACCCTGCTTTTTGAGGCCAAGCAGAGATGACACTCGATCACTTTCAATGCTAGATGCGCTGGGTTGCTTTTTCCTTAAATTCTTTCATTTTTCCCCTATTCTTGCTTTGCTTTTCTTTCTTTTTCTGATCCTTCCTTCCTTCCTTCCTGCCTGCCTGCCTGCCCGCCCGCCCGCCCGCCTGCCTTTTTGTGTCACAATGAGAGTAATTTGAAGTCTTAGCACACTAAACCAACATGTTTTATTTGTAAACAGGAGCTTCTGTATGACAATCATTTGTATATAAATGGATCAAAGCTTGAGGAAACGGGCTTTAGCTACAATATCCCCCAACTGACTGTTGGAGCACTAAGAGAGGTAATCTCCTGTTATCTCCCCTACTGCATACAGTCATGTTTAAGTTGTAATTTATGTGGGCAGAAGAATCACAGTCGAACCTCCTTAATACATGCACTAAAGGGACAGAGGAGAGGTTCAACAGTCAACTCTTCAAAAGAAGCCACCCCTGTAAGTCGGACACCTCTCTAGAGCAGACATCATTGGATGGTTGGTTGCTGTCGAATTTCACGTGTTTGTCTGTATCTAAACGCTCTACCAGGCAGACATCTCTACAGCCAGGTAGAACTGGTGTCAGTGGTGTCCGGCTTAGAGATTTTTCACTGTATTTTTATTTTTCTTGTTTCATTTTGCCAATGTACATTGTCATTGTTGGTAAACTGATAATCTTTTTCTTTTTTTCTTTTTTTCTTTTTGTGTCAAGTAGTTGTGCTTGTCCATTCATCCTTAAAATGATACTTTCTGGTCTGTTGCTGGCTGAAACAGTTACTCATGGTTTAAATAATTAAAATAGGGCTGGGTTAAGAGGATTGTGAACAGGTTGAATGTAACCATGAATTTGTGAGAGCCCTCAGCTATCCTTTTGTGGTTAAAACGAAAGTTAATGGACCTTCTCACCGATACAGCAGCTACATGGGGCATCCCATAATGACCATTGAAATTAGTTGTTAACAAAAATATATATTAATTTAAATGGTTATTATGGGATGCCAAGGCGGGAAAGTCAATATAGCTGCCATATCAGTAAGAAAGACAGAGTCCTTTCAGCTGTTGCCTGTACGTAAGGCATAGTTACCAACAGCCGGTGTTGGTCATTCTCTAGAGCTTTTAGCCGGCACCAGTCGTAATGTACACTCTATCTTTTTGTCTACTAGGTTATTGATGATTATGTCAACACAAGGCTGTTTCCTCCTTCACTTGCACATCCAAGGTGATGTCCTCCAATATACAAAGGATACTAATTAACTTTTTATGCCTAAGTTACTAATGGTGCAATGGAACAAATGATGGTTGAAAAGAGAAACAAGGAAATGGTCGGTGCTTTGTGCTCTGAAAATTCAACATAAAAGGATAAAACCTTTGGTGCTCTGAAATTATACAGAAAAGACACACTAATAAGCAATTAAAAGCGATAAATTATGAACCCATTCTGGACTGAGATTGATAAGCTATAAAAAAATGTCAACAAATTATCAACCAGAGAGGTGAAAATTTAAAAAAAAATAATAATAATAATAAAGTAAACCATTCAATATGATATGTTGTGATGTATTACCAATCTCTCCGAACTGAAAATAACCCATTCATTCCCAGAATGGAACTTTTGGGTCTTTCCATGTCAAAACTTAAAGTGTGCAGACCCTTAACCCCCTTTAATTCCCAAGAGTGCCAAAAATCAAATTCAATAAAAATCCCAAAATTCATTTCGTAAAATACAGAAAAACGAATGGTACCATGCAAAAGTAGAGGTTTCATTTGAATGGTCACACCATAGGATTTCGTCAACAGACTCAAAAGTTAGAACTAGATTACATGTCTTCACATTTGACTCTGGGAGTGAAAGGGTTAACATGAAAGCAGTTCAGCAATACAGGCTGTCAGGTCCCCTTTTCAACTATTTTTTGGGTCGTTCTGTGTGTACCGGTGCTCGTTGTCTTCTATTGTTTGTGAGGTATTGTATTTTTGGTCTTGTTTTGCATTTGTATTATTGTCGTTCTTTGTTCCTTTTGTTTTACGTCATCTGTGCTCCGGTACACACAAAAAGAACCTATTTTTTGATGAAGGGTTTAAAATCGTGATTTGGTATTAATCCTAAAATATTCTTTTGCCGGAGACTGAGGCAACAATTTTCTTGAGAAGTTCTTTCCTCGTCTTATTCGAAGAATTCTCTTTATTCCAACTTCTTGATCTTCAAAGATAGTAAATCCAGGCTTGAACGGGATTCAAACCCATGACCTTGCGATGCCAGTGCAATGCTCTATCCATTGAGCTATCAAGCCACATGGATATATATACATATGTGTGTGTGAATATATGAATAATATATGTAAATATATGATTTTCATATATTCACATTCAAATATTAGCATAGTTATGACCAAAAAAACCAGCCGAACCCTTGTGATATTGCCCCTGTATGAATAAATAACAAACAGATGGTAATACACTCCCTGTTTTATTTTCGTGGACTGACTCAGTCGGGTTTCGCTTTTTGCGGTCCATCTTCGTCAAAGACAGAAAGAACACGTAAATTTCGTAATATAGCCTTTATTGTTTATTTGTTTAATTATTGCAGTGTTTCCACGATAGTAGGTGCATTGAAAATGAGCATGAATTACTTTTAGAATATAAAACATTTTGTTCTTATTTTAATGTATTCATTGAACATTGAATGTTTGTTGAATGTTCTTCAAAGTATAGGATAAGCTTGATAATTGTTCATTAAAACTGGTTGCGTTTTAAGATTGTAAGAGCATCGAGACTTGATGCTCTAAACGCGTATTATTTATTTATTATTTACTTATAATAAATTCTATATAATTGGAAATAAATGGAAAATTACATATCAAATTAATGTTTATAATTTTTCTAGAGTCACTTATAATAATTTCTTTGAATTTAAACACCTCTGATTGACACTTTATTCAGTTCTTGTCGTTCCGTCGGGGTACAGATGCAGTTATGCATGAAGACATGTTACTTCAACTTCAATTTTACCTCAACACTAAAGCCATTCTTTAGATTTAAGAATCGAACTGTTTTGCTATCGGGTAAAACCCACACATTGGGCTTGTAGCAATCTGGTTTACCGTGGGTTTGGACATACACAATGCTATCCCGTACTGATTTTCTCAGAGTGATCTCTATTTGTCGCTCAGCACTTGAAGAATGGTACAACTCCTCTTGTCCCACATCGTCTGATCCAGTAAGAGGCCCATATTTAGTGGGAAGATTCACGTCGGGAGAACTGATACTGATGAAGACAGCATCTGCTGTTTTCTCGATCATGATAAGACAATTTCCTCCGCTTACTGCCCCTATTGCGCCATCAGGTGGGAGATCTTTGGCTGCTTCAAACATTACATAACCAGTGATGGGATGACTTAGGGCGGACCATGTTATTGGTGACTTCAGAAATTGGACGATATAGGCGATTTCATCTTTCTGCAGGACTTTGTAAACTTGACTTCCTGCTGTTTCCTGGGCCGTTGATATGTCAGTTAATACTGGATGATACTTGTCGGTAGGTATTAAGATGGCGTATTCATAACTCGAAGGGAATTTTGTATGTTCAAACCACGCTGTTCCGTAACGCCAAGATGATGCTTTATCTCCATCGTCGGTCTTGGAAGGCTGATCTTTCACGTGAACTTTCAAGATTGATTTGCTAGGGTCTGGTATGTAGTAGAAGTTTCCTTTAGCGTCAGTTAGGGTAGTGTAACTGTTTCCCGAGGACGGTGTTCTGGCATCAAATTTGTTGGAATGGGCTATTTGAACGCCATCCACCTCAATAAATGACGAGGCTACACCATCTAGAAGCTTGTCTTGGAATAACGTCGTTTGAGCGATGTTACCATCAGTGTCTTGGGCCCAAATGTTGCTTCCTAAGCAAACCAGCAAGTTTTCAAAAAAGAAGACCGATTTTTTAAACTTAAACTTGATGTCATTCCGCCAGTCTTTCAAGTCGTAATTTGGTTGTTCAAAGTCCATAGCAAAAATTCCATTTTCCAGGATACTTGTGCCCTTAAACGAGACACCTCCAGCCAGGCGTCGTTTGTTGTAAAACCTTCCTTCCTCCATTTTTAAGTCATCCATATTCGAACTTCCTAAGGCGATGGTTGTTGCTCCAGGTACTTTGGCCCAATCCCATCCGTTAGCGACGTCATGAACCTTAAGGCTTGCTTCACTGTTGGCAACTAGGAGAGCGCCATGACTTGCAAACATGCCGAAAACATTTTCGTCCTTTGAGTTTTCAAAATCCCAGAGAAATCGATTAAATCCCTTGGCGGTCACAGCCCAGTCTTTGCGTCGATGGACAGATAGGGCGGCGAAGTTCTTGGACCAATGGCCTTGAGGGGAGGGCTCAGCAGGTATACCTTGAGATTCTGCAGCGGTTTTCACCTATACAAATATATATAAATGAATAAAAAATATATAGACTGCATAGATATGCAGATAGGGCGCCGCTCCAACCGTCCTTGAATTTGAAAATTTAGAACTTAAACTGACATCTGCTCGTGCGGAACGTTTTAGTCTGATGATCGCTTAGTGCGTGAAACGTGAGTTGCAACTTTCCGATATATATATATATATATATATATATATATATATATATATATATATATATATATATATATATATATATATATATATATATATATATATATATATATATAAAACGAATCAAAGAGCGGTTTCACTACAGGAAAGTTAATAATGTCCCCTCTAAACGTTTATTTAGCAGAAAATTCAAAATTTGGGAAAATATGTTTGTCAAAATATGGTTGCCACGGAAACGTCTCATTTCATGTGCAAAAGTCTGTTACCGCCAGATAAATTTAAGAAAAAAGTCACGAAATTTGATAAAGTTATGAACGTTCAAAGTCAGTGCAGGCTACCCCCCACACCCTCCCTCATATTCGTATTCATTGAATACCAAGGTCCATGGTTGATGTTCACTTGGTAAAAAGGAAGTTAACTCGAAAGAGGTCCAATTGGTCCCATTATACGAATGACTAGTCTCTATATTCGCCACCAGTCCTAAACAAACAGAGAACTTTAGCTTATCGCGTATCATGGATTTAGTTACTGATTTTTCTTCATGGAATGAGTGACAGTCATCAACCCTTATAATTATAAGCAGGTGATCATCACTGTATACTAATCAATAAATTAGTCTCCCGCAAAAGGCAAAATACTCACGGCTTCCGTGATGTCCAGAGATCCCAAACTGTTTGGATAGTACTTGGCTTTGTTAGGTTTTCCATCTTCTAAATAACTAGCTACATCTGGATCGTCATATAACCGCAGGAACATGTCTGGTCCGCTAACATTCGCCACTATTATATTTGTAGGTGTTGTTGAAGGCATCGGGGAAGGATAGGAAACAGTGATGTAGGCGTAGCCTGGTAATACAGCCTTAATAAGGACCTTGTTATAGTAATGTGGGAAACGCCCGTTGACACAGTTTGGAGTAGATGACTTGACGGCTATTATACGAAGAGTTTCAAGTCCTCGTCTGATGTTGTTGACTGATGATGCTGATAAAGCGAATTCAGTTCCTCCAAGAAGGTATTGAACCAAAGCTGCAACATGTAGGGCTTGCGGCACATATGCTGATCCATAAAAGGCTTTGTGATGATATCCTGTGAAGTCAGGTTTAATGACGCCTCCAAGGCCTTCATTCACAGCCAAAGCATTGTTCATCCACCGAAGTAAGGCTTCCGCGTCCCGAATTTTGGCTTTGACTTCATCCTCGGTATCACTTGGCATTACCAGCGCGATCATCAGCCTGTACAGCATCAACGTGATCATACGGTCAGCAGTCGTTCCTTTAAGTTCGAAGTCTGGTGACTGATAAATCTCTCCAAAGTCGTTGTACCATTTTGCAGTGTCAATCAAAGCCAGCAATCTGCTTTTGTTTGAAGGAATGTTCAGAGAGTCACGGAGAAGGAACAGAGTGTTCATGAATCCAGCACCATCTCTGTTCCATTCGTGATCTAAAGAGCCAAAACCGCTGCCATCTGCAAACCCCTGCTGTTTAACAAAATCAAGAACATTGTTTATCTTGTTTAGTCGGTCAAGGTTAAGTGTTTTTATCGCAGTTTCCACATCTTCCTGCGTAAGTGGTCTTGGCTTCGGTAGATACTCTTTAAACAGCTTTTTCATCTCCCTATTTTCACCTGCAATAGCATCATAAGAAATTTTCTCCTTATCTTTGTCTCCAGAGTTTAACTCCTGAAGATGCTTTTTAGCAGCCTCTGTAATTTCGTTAGTACGCGATCGTAAGTAGTATTCCAGAGCCAATGGAAGCAGGATTTTATCCATGATAAAACCAAACTTTCTCGTCTTATCAGTCTTGGAATATTTTCCATATCTGCAGTCTCTGCAAAATAAAGAAGGACCAACGATTTTTCCTTCCGCATCGAAGATCAGATCATCGTATTCCTTATGTGCCTTCGTAACACTACTCATAAGGGAATTCCATCTTTTCTCCAGAAAAGAATCCTTCTTGAAGTTAGAAGACGTTTTTGTCTCGTCGCAGTACCAATTCCTTAGTCGACTTGTGATATGCTCCAAACTCTTCACCTTTTTCTCGTCAATTATCGATGGTGACTCAGGAATGGGCTGTTGACTCCAATGGTATGTCCGTTGCCACGTGTTGCTCGCGTCATACAGGTCTACGCCCTCAATCGGAGGAACTACTTTGTCACGTGACTGTTTACCAAAGCCTTTTTCAAACCCGAGTAAGTCCATACAAATGGTATCGGCGTCGCTTAGGACAAAATTAACTTCATCGATTTCAACCGACTTCTTTTTTAGGCTCTTACCTTTCACCTTACATTCTGAGAATTTGACCCAAATTCCTCTCCATCCTTGAAAATCAAGATTCACTTGGAACCTCCCAACAAGACTGTTGGAGTGTTTAAATTCTACGTCCATGGTTTTTCCTGGTGAGGGGGCTTCCTTATAGAACCAAACCTTGACACCGCCTCGTAAAATCCATTTCTGAGGAATAGTGAAAGTCGGGGATTTTAGTTGCAGCATCGAGGCACCAGTGGCGATCCATTTGAATGAGGTTTTTAAGTGCTTGACAGTCACAGGGTCGGTGGACCGTGATACATTTCCAGATGCTGGTGGAATGAGCTTAAAGCAGTCTACTTGGTCAGGATCCTCAAAATCAAAGGTAACATCGTGAAGACAAGGAGACTGAGCTGCGAAGAAGAAAGCGTGCAACGTTTCATTCCATGTCATTTTTGATGGTGGAGTAATCCTTTAAAATACTATTTTATTTACTTTATAAGAACGTTTGTTAGATTTGGTAAGTAAAACTCAGCAAACCTAATATATTTCACACTAAAAAAATTCTACACCAGGGTAGTTTCCAAAGAATTCTTTACACTATAAATAACTTACAAATATCTGTAATTCCTTGTATTTTGTCCCGGTTTTTATTGTTGTTGCAAAAATGAGTACTAATCGGTTTATTTGTTGTACTTTACCTCCCCCCCTTGTTTCCTCTCACAGCCTCCCTCCCCTCCAACCCCCCCCCCCCCCCCCCCCTTTCAGTGACGTATCTGACGCAGTGAGCGTTTAACATTAGGTAAGAAACTTGCAGAAGACCAAAAAAATAACATAAAAAATAAACAAGTTGTTAGTGACATACCTGATACATGGGTTAAGCTCACAAGCAGGTAACAGACTTGTAGTAGATCAAGAAAAATAAACATACTTTGGTTTTCCTCTTCCTGTGCAAGGTAAGAAAAAAACATGCTATGAAAAAAAGTTGAAAACGTTTGTCTCAGTAATTAAGTAACACTGTTGTGAACGTCGACGTTTTCGGGCAGCAGTGTTACCGTACATGGTATATAGCGGTGAGGCTGCGTTTGAAAAGGGACTGTTCCGAAATTTATTTCAAGGGTGCCCTTGTGAATATTCTTCCAATGAGGGTCTGGATGGTGGTTTACTGACAGCTAAGAATTGCTCCTGGAATTGGCCAACATTTCACCTGTCAGTTGAGAACTGTCTCATAATTGAAACTGACAGCTGAGTTGACGTCTGTCAAAATTAACTAATAGCTGAAAAATTGGTAAATTTCAACTTACAACTGATAGCTGAGAAATAGCTACCCTGCGCAACAGGCGCTCATGTGAAGCCTGCGCCAGACGTCTGCTATTTAGTGTGTGAGCGTGAAGCGCGAGTCACGCAAGGGAGAGGAGAAACGAAGAACGCGCCTGTTGACACGCCATTTTTCTGGCTCTTTCGCCCACCAAAGTTGACAGGCAAGGATAATAACGAAAGACCAATCCAGAAGCCTTGAAATTATTCATGGGAAATGTTCTACAGCAAGGCGCGCCAAACCTCTTGCTGTTTATCTGCAGTCCAGAAATGAGGCGATATTATGACACAAGAACGAAGTAATGTCACCCAACTGCTCTTCTGGGACACAAGTCATGTTAAAAAATCAAGGGGGCGACAGGCAAGAACTAGTGACCAGTTGAAAACTGACACTGGATTGACTATATGCGATCGTCCCTAATGAAGTCAGTCAAATGCATCCTAGCACGCTTGAACACGATGACACACGATTGATCGACGGAGCAGTGACTTTATCCCGTGTCAACACGGAGTTTTGTCTCTCAGTGGATTTTCTCATCATGACAGTATTTTTGGTCCTCAGCGGTTAGAAATAAAATGTTGTAAATGTGATCAAACGATTCTTTTTGTTTGTCCTTTCGCTTGGTTGTTATACATTGGTCGTAAGAACTTTAACTTTCATTTTCTGTCCTCGCCAACAAGCCAAATATTTTTAAAAATGAATTTCTGTAACATTTTTGTAGTACACGTTTTAGAATATTTAATTATCACGTTCCATGTGACCCTTGCAATTGGGTTCGCTATCAATCTCTGATCGAAGAACTTGTAATAGATTTATTACACAGACTTGATATTTGCTTTTGATCTCTTCACATTTCAATCCACGCGTATCACGTGGTACAAATTAGCCAATAGAATTCTGGTCAACAGATGACCTGTGAAAGAGTCAGATCTAGAACAATGACGTATCTTCAGGCGCGTCTCTTTTCTTGTTTCCCTCGCGTGTCTCACGCTCCACGCTCGCTGTTCACGCTTCACGTTCGCGCACCACAAAAGTATCCGTTGTGCAGACCAAGAAATGGCCAAAAATTTAACTGATTAGTGAAATTCCAGTACCTCAAATCACATCCTCGTTCCCAGGGTATCAATTCTTCTCGTCCCCTGGAGGCCTTGAGAACGAGTTTGCCCCATTCAGATCTTCTTGTATGGCTATAATACGAGCAGTGATCAAGAGGATTTTTCCGCAAAGACAGAGCTTTACTTCACTTCACTTCACTTCATCGACTATATCATCATGCATAATTTCATTGAGTTTTCTATAAGGTGCTACTTTCGTAATGGCAAGAGGTTTTTATATGAAAAACTGACTTGTATGTACCATTTGCTATATTATGCTGCTTACAGAAACAAAGTACTAAGCAAGTTAAATAGAAAACAGGCTTTGGGGGCATCTAATAACTTCGACGACCTTATAAAATAAAGTACAATGGTAGTCCAATTACATTGTAAAACAAAATAACAATAAAATTATGATAATTTTGTGGTCGTAATTTTGTGTTTATTCCAGCAAAATAGTGAAAAACAGAAGATGGTAAAGTGAAAATGCGAATAATTTTTTTTTTACTTTAATAAAAACAATAAAGAAACTAAAATAAATAGGTATGGTAACTAGAGTAATTTTTTATTTGAATTAACTAGCAATATGAGTTACCCTAATTTCGTTCTCAAAAGCGCGCAATTAAAAAGAAAAAAATACTTATATGTTACTGTTGGCAAAAATCATTCGAGAAGCAGACAGGATCACAGGATAAGACTACACAACTGCTTTCATTTAAATGTTCTTATCGTAGGATTTCATCCGCAGACTAAAGAGTTAGAGCCACGATACACTAGATTTGACATAAAAAATCATGAATGCCGGCAAGGGCGGCTTAATTTCCATCATTTACTGATTTACGTACCTTGAAGAGCTGTCTATCAATCTGCCCCCTTCTCGATGAAGTCGTTTTTGAAGTACTTGTCAACTGTTATTAGAACTTAACCTCGATTGTTACAGTAAAAGTAATAAAATATAAATTACAAAAGCTTTCTTGAATGGGAGGACCTGTTTAAACATGGACAACCCCTTTAGAGCTTTCTAAATTAAATCGTAGAAGATTGTCAAGCTTGGGTGCTTATGGGGACATAGATCAACATTTCCTTTTCCTATCAGATAACACAATTCTGCATGGCTCTCACGGGTCGAACTCATCTCCATGTATCATTTACTGATTTACGTTCCTTGAAGGGCTGTCTATCAATCTGATCCCTTCTCGACGAAGTCGTTTTTGAAGTACTTGTCAACTGTTATTAGAACTTAACCTCGATTGTTACAGTAAAAGTAATAAAATATAAATTACAACAGCTTTCTTGAATGGGAGGACCTGTTTAAGCATGGACAACCCCTTTAGATCTTTCTAAATTAAATCGTAGAAGATTGTCAAGCTTGGGTGCTTATGGGGACATAGATCAACATTTCCTTTTCCTATCAGATAACACAGTTCTGCATGGCTCTCACGGGTCGAACTCATTTCCAATTTACGTTCCTTGAAGGGCTGTCTATCAATCTGCTCCCTTCTAGATCAAGTTGTTTTTGAACGAAGTACTCGTCAACTATTATTAGAACTTAACCTCGATTGTTACAGTAAAAGTAATAAAATATAAATTACAAAAGCTTTCTTGAATGGGAGGACCTGTTTAAGCATGGACAACTCGTTTAGATCTTTTAAATTAAATCGTAGAAGATTGACAAGCTTGGGTGCTTATAGGTACGCAGAACAACATTTCCCTTTTGCTATCAGATAACGCAGTTCTGCATGGCTCTCACAGGTCGAACTCATCTCTTGAGAAATTAAACTACAGCGCCATGGATCAAGGTTGTGGAGTAATTCATTTTTTAGAGTTATGATTTTCGTCAAACAGATTTTCGTCAATTCACAGGTCCTATAAAGAAAATAATTCAGTTTGAAAAATGTTTTGGACTGCGAGTTATCTTACAAATGAACTAAATAACTTTCAACATTCATAATTTCCTTAATATGTATTCAAAAGCCATCAAACTTTGTGACGTTTCCTAAATTTTATCTGGCAACAATTTAATATGACATTTTATTGATCACGTGACTTGATGTTTCCATAGCAACAAGATTTTGACAACCATGTTTTTTGTATTTTGCATATTTGGTATAACTTTTTTATTGGTTTTGATTAATTTTGAGTTAATTTGGACGATTTTTAAGAGGTTTTGAAAAATTTTAGGAATCTAAGATGGCGGCAGTATAACTAATTACCTAATAACTATGTCATATGACGCCATCGTTCCATTTTGCGGACCGCAAAGGAGGCAGGTTTGACCTATGTACCTTCCATGTTTAATTGTAATAGCCTTACTATTCTTGAAGGTACGAGGGGAACAGCTCAGGAACTCAAAAAAAATCCCAGGCAAAATAGGGTTAAAGCAGTCACCCATAACAGAGGGTTGAAACGAGTTACGCGTGCTCACAACGTGTGCAAATTCATTTTGCCAAGTACTATATTTTGGAAACAATCAATTAAGCGTGACAACGCTTTGCTTTTCAGTTTTGTATAAATTTACAAAAACTCGCTGCAACTTGCTGAGAAAAACTGCTCCCGAACCTGATATTCATCGTAAACATACACGATTAGAGGTCACATTTAGTAAAACGAACAGATCGCATTCAATTCCTTCACGTCAACTCTTGTCTCTCTTGGACTTCCCTTGCGGATCAAAACACACTTGTCTCACCTGCCCACGCATCGAAAAGGTAAAGTCTAGATTCCATAGCTCTGAAGGAAATCGGACACCTTATTGAGACTTATATAACGGAGTAACTGGTTAGCTTTCAGTTGAGGTTACGGGTAGCAGTTTATATAGTTAAGTCTAGGACTAAACAGCCAGAGAAGCTAGGTTTTTTTTTTTTTTTTTTTTTTTTTTTTTTTTTTTTTTTCTTGACATTACATTTATTCAATCAACAATCAACTACTTACAAACACTACGACTAGTTATTCACTACTTACAATACAATATTTACAATATAATAAATTACACTACCGTGAAACAACATCTAAACTAACACTAACGAACGAAGATATTTCACTTATAAAGTGTGTAAAATAAGCGCCCATTTCTTATTGAATTTATCCAATTTGCTATTTTTAATATGGATATATTTTTGTGTTTCGTATTTTGTTTTCACCTTTAGCTTAAAGCCATTTATATTAGGTAAAGTATGAGTCCTTCTGCAATCCCATATGTAAATTTTAGCAATCAATAGCAAGTAGTTAAGCAGGGGGTAACAAACGGAGGTTATAACACCTAACAGCACATCTTGCAAAGTGATACAAATGAATTCGTTTGTCAGTGAAAGGAAATACGACTCAAATTCTTTCCAAAATCCCGTTGAATGCATGCAATAGAAGAAAAGATGGTTCAGTGTTTCTGGTTCAAGTTTACAGAAGGAGCATTTATCATCTGTCGCAAAACCTATTTTAAACAGTTTGGTATTAGTGTACACTATATTGTTAAGGACCTTATATTGAAAGGCTTTGACGTAGGTTTCTAGAGACACAGTATGGGGTAAAGAGAAGACCTGTTCCAGTTGGACTTCTGTTAAGTCGAATTCGCGTTTCAGGTATTGTGAGTGATTAGGGTATTGTGCTTTAGACCTTATAAACAAAGCGTAATAGTCTTTCGATTTCTTTTCCAGGATATCAAAAACCTTGTTATCTATCATCAAAATGGGGTGGACTGCTAAGGATCTCTGGTTGTCATTTTTCAAATGAGATGGTATTGAGTGCCGGAGTCCGGCCCACGTTAAGAAGTTTGTTTTGATCTATTTTGCCTTCACTACACAACCGAACACACTCAAACGTTGAGGCATGGGCGCGTTGGTCAGCCAGGCCCACGATACATTTTATTATTGACAAAGGACTATCGTATTACAATATTACTATAATATACTATACTATAATATTACAATAACTCTAGGTTGGCCGGCCAGGCCCACGATACATTTTGTTATTGACGAAGAACTATAATATAACGATAACTCTAACCGCACCAGAGCCGGACACGTAAACCCCAAAAAACCAACTGTTGGAAAAAATAGGGACCGTGTACCCCCGACCTATGCAGTGGTGCTACCTTTGGGGTTTTAAGGTATTTTTAACTAAGAAACAAACGACTAAAATGCGGCTAAAACTGCCGATAACAAATCTTAAGGTATTACAATAAACAACTAAGACAAAAGTTAACTTGTTTGAACAGTACTAGAGGCGGCGAGGCTGACCGTAGAATGACACAAATCTATCAACGAACACTTTTCAAACTCACGAACCGTGAGCCCCTGCGCACTACACTAGAACCCAGTTCTCTGCTCCGTGTCGGCAAAATATTAATTTATGTTAATACCGATTATCACAAATTACATATTTTGCCTTCACTACACAACCGAACACACTCAAACGTTGAGGCATGGGCGCGTTGGTCAGCCAGGCCCATAGTAGACAGCAAAAGAAAGGGCTAGAGCTCAGAGCGACAAGGACTTGAAGACTTCAAGTCTGCTTGGTAGTGAATCCTTAACATAAATGTTTTAGCTGCTCGCCTCGACCAGCTAACCTGCTAACTGCGGGCAGTGGATATTCTCAGCTATCCGGGCCTTCTGCGTTTAAGTTATGAACAAAGCTAAACTGGACATCCCTGCTACGAATAAGACATAACTCAGAGCTTCTAAGGAAACCTGAAAAAGTGAGAATAAACATAACTAGACTTTTTAATTGCAGAAGATTGTCCCAATCAGTTTTCTTTCAGCAAGTTGCTTGAGACGAGTAACTTCGAGGGGCTCGTTCCTCCTGGTGGTAGGTTGGCTGGCAAGGCGAAGAGCGCCTTCTTTTGCAGCAATGACAGTCGGGTGTACTGAAGGGGAATCAACTCTGGCCAGCTAATGCGCCCACTTAAAAGCGTATAGTAGAAAGCACAATTGATGCAGACACTGACTTTGTGGACTCGAGCAGATGTTGCAGATGCAGGGCACGATCCAAAGGTCTGACCGGAAAATCAGGAATACGCAACACGTCTTTAGCAAAGTCTCGCCATCTATTAACGGTAGTTTTGCGATGACCCAGTGGTTTTGGAAGCAAGCACGGTGAATTTCAGAGTCTGTTTTAGCTGGATAACTTGGTACGTTGTCCGGGCTTCCTGCAGACCAAAATGCGGACGAGGAGATATCTAAGAACATTATGAAACACATATAATGTAAGAGACGAACTCATAAAGAAAAATGTACGGACGAACGGGTAATAAAAAAAAATAAATTTAAATTGCGCTCGCAACCCTGCTGTCAAAAACAGAAAACTATCCTAACTGATTCGACAAGCATAATACCAAACTTAAACCCCGTTTAGCTCCTCTTAGAAAATAGGGATGATCCCCTATAGGGCATATCATCATGCCCCTCTTGGACGTAACATTGAGCCTGTCTAAGCCACTCTCGGGCATAACATTGAGCCCCTCTTGGGCGTAACATTAAAACCCATCTAGGGCGTAACATTGAACCCCTCTTGGGCATAACATTGAAAACCATTTAGGGCATTTCATAACGCTGAGCCCATCTAGGGCATTCGGTAAGCCCCTTCAGGGCATAACGCTGAGCCCATCTTGGGCATTCGGTAAACCCCTCCAGGGTATAACGCTGAGCCCATCTAGGGCATTCGGTAAGCCCCTCCAGGGCATAACGCTGAGCCCATCTTGGGCATTCGGTAAACCCCTCCAGGGTATAACGCTGAGCCCATCTAGGGCATTCGGTAAGCCCCTCCAGGGCATAACGCTGAGCCCATCTTGGGCATTCGGTAAACCCCTCCAGGGCATAACGCTAAGCCCATCTAGGGCATTCATTAAGCCCATCTAAGGCATAACACCTCTAACAGGCAATTCAATCTAGGAAAAAAAAAATACCCTAGAAACTCGACTCTGGTTGAAATACGTTCAGTAGGAAATCTCAGCAAAATAGTCATATATCTGTGCATTCACTTGCGACACGAAAGCTCTCACTAGATAACTCGTAGCCCGACCTAGGAGCGATACTAAAGTCAATACGAATTGCTAATGAAGGGACCGTCACGGGATTACAACCGAAAATAGAGTTTCTGGCTTGACATCTATAAGTAAATTAGGCAAATTAAATTAGATAGAATGCCCCAATCATGAATAAAGGTGCTCCAGTGGAAAACCATATAAACGCAGAATGGGCCAGAAATGGGCAGACTTCCAAAATGGTACACTGAGAGCTCCCTTAGCACTGCAAGATCTCGTATGGCTGAAGACTATGCACGTTAAGTAAACCCGAGGACGCAGCCGGCTGTCGTGATGGGACCAATTTTGGGCAAAGGCGTATGCACCGCTGGAACCGGGTTGGTAGAATCTGGAATTGAAAACATTTAACGTTAGCGTTGAATGAACATGCGAACCTATCACAGGTATGAGGACCCGCTAAACCGTCGAGAGCATAGAAAACCGTGCCATCAATGGTGTAATCGACATAATCAATGAACTTGAATATAACACCTGCAATAGTATTTAGATCCCTTAATAGTATACACTGCATGTCGATGTCAACGTCGTTGAACAGACAGCTCTGAAAGATGCCTACTGCAGGCTGTTGTAAAGCCGGACCTTTAGATTATCAGTAGACCAGGTAACTGGCTTACTGGCCTCCTAGAAAGCTTTCAATGACAGGAAAAACGGCAAGCAACTCTCTGAACGTGGAACCTTGCGCTTTCTCGAAATCGGAACGGGTATTGATGAAAAATTTTGCCGTCGAAACTATAAAACTTCCACAAGATGAGGCCACTGCATCGGAATATATCACTCATAAGAGGACTTATGACGGGCTGGCCAAATAGGTATGCCGTTAAGGCTCGCTACGTTGGTTTTCCCGAAGATCAATTCAGCATTCAGCATTCTCGGGAGGAAAGTGATGTCGACGCAGTGTTGATCATAGCAAATAGATTTCTAGTCATAAGCTGGGAGACGTTGCCCACGCAGTAACCGAGTGAAATAATTTTCCCCGCTAACCCTCGCAATCCTACGAACTGGGACGCGAAAAGAAGCGACCAATATGGGACACATCTATCTGTCTGTCTATATGTAGCGTAAATTTCCGACATGGCCGTACGTGTTGATGACCGTTCCGAGCCGAGAAATTACCTGAGTTGGGCCCCAAGACATTTGGCTTCATTAGGAAGAAAACCAGAGATAAGCAAATCGGCAAGAACCTGAAGGCTCGCAATCTTTGCGTTGTTGTAACCGACAGCAGCGACGAGACCGTCGTCTAAGAAGGCAACAATTTACCCGGCTTCAGATCTCCATTTCTCAATTAACGGCTTAAACAATTCCGTAAACAGGTAAGGCGCTAAACTAAAACCGAAAGGTAAAACTGAAAACTTATAAAATATCTAGCGTGACCGGCGGAAAATGTCCAAGAAAAAGAAAGAAACTTTCGATGAACGAAGATCTTCAACATGATGATGACCACAAGATCAAAAGAGAACGTATAGTCTCCCGGATTCTAAATCTCTTAGGCAACAGTCAAGTCTTCGCATCTAAAATTTTCTCTTGTCGTGACGCACATCTAAAATAAAACGCGTTAAACAGATTTTTGCGTTAACACAAACAAAGAGTCCATAGTGAAAGGTGGCTCGTAAACTTCAGTAATACAATGTGGACTAATGAGCTCGTTTATGACATTCTCAATGGAACTAGAATCCTTCAAAGCTAACGCGTTATTACTGGCCGTAAAAGACGTGGGAATTTTGAGCAACGGCAATTTGCATACAAATGGAATAACATCGATAATAAACTTCGGCGTGTTAATGCTCTTCCAGAACTCAATTACTCAATATAATCTCCCTCAGACCGATACGAATTCCTGGTCAGATTTAAATTCGCATTGTACTTCGGGGTCCAAAAAAACAAAATATAGAGATGATGGGCAAGAGTCCTTCTGATAGTAATCTTCGTCCAACTCCATGTCTGAACAGCGTCAGAGGTTTTCCGCACGCAAAGCAAACACCAGTAGCAGATCTTTGCACTAAATGTTGTTGATTAAGGCGAGAGAAGAAATTAGATGATTGTTGTCTTGCGATCTGTGGAGATTTAGCCTGAATGGACGTCGGCAAGGTTTTCGTTGGTGGGAAGAACGCGCGGGTGAAACGCTTACGGCTCTGTAAAATTTTCTTTTCGTCTTCTTCGTCGTCGGCCAAATCATGATGTTTGTATTCATTGACAGTTTTCCAACCAAACGGTGACTTATCTGCAAGCAGGATGAATTTTTCACGCTCTTGCACGAGAGCCAAACCTTTGTCTAAGGCATCCTTTAATTTCTGCATATCTTTGCGTTCCAGAACGGCCTTTGCGTCCTTCATGGTTTCTTTAATCGCTTTATTGACGTTGTACTGGTCCTCGCTGCTCTTCTTGTTGAATTGGGGAGTGAAACCGCGCTTGATTCTTTTGATTTCTGTCATCTGCTGGGCAGCCATATCCTCATTTGAACGCTTGAGAGCTAAACTGGAATCTTTAACCAGAGTCTTAAACTGACCAAGAGGGTCCTGGTTGTTCTGTGTTATTAGTCGAACCGCTGTAGCCTCATTGATATTGCCAGGGAGGAAAGCAAAAAATTGGGGTAACATTGAACTTGTTTGAACAGTACTAGAGGCGGCGAGGCTGACCGTAGAATGACACAAATCTATCAACGAACACTTTTCAAACTCACGAACCGTGAGCCCCTGCGCACTACACTAGAACCCAGTTCTCTGCTCCGTGTCGGCAAAATATTAATTTATGTTAATACCGATTATCACAAATTACATTCTGTGAGATAATATGGAAGGAGTCAATAATACTTAATTCAAATAATAGATCGTTTACATAGATAATATCAGACTCGAAAAATCGTTTGTAAAAGATAGGCATCTTGTTTATTCGAATTTCCTTGTTATTCCATAATATATACTTCCAATCGTCTCCGGTTGCGAATTCTTCTCGATATTCTGACCACCATTGTAGCAACTCAGAATAAAACTGAGAGGAGGTGGAGCAATCTTTGACATCGTAATTACAATGAAAAAGAAAAAGGCCTCCAAACCGCTGTAATAAGTGTAGTAGATACGTTTTCCATGCTCCGTTGTTTGTGCCAAAAATTCTTTTTAACCAGGCTAATCTTAAAGACTTAATCATACTTTCAAAGTCAATCATTTTTAAACCACCCTTCTCGTATTCATTTATTACAGACAGTCTTGTCACTTTATCAACGCCCTTCCATAAAAATTTAAATAACAACTGGTTTAGATCTTTGATGATTCCGTTGGGAGTTGGCAGTAATGAGCAAACATAAACAAATTTTGGGATAATCAAAGACTTGATTATTGTTACTTTCCCATATAAAGAGAGGCCTCTAGATGACCAAAGATTCATCAACTTTTTTATGCTGTCAAGTTTTTCTATAAAGTTTTTCTCGCGTAACAATTTTTGGTCATATGAGTAAAAAACCCCAAGGGATTTGATTGGTTCACTTGGCCACTTAATACCAAATGGTTTCGTTTTGTTTCCTCTGGAGGAACCAATCCACATACCTTCAGTTTTTGTTGGATTAACCATTAAACCGGATAATGACCTGAAAACATCGAGAAGAGTGAAAAGGGCATGTGCTGAATTAATATCAGATAAAACCGCCGTCGTGTCATCTGCATATTGGAGAATCTTGGTTTCCTCTTTCCCAATCGTGAGCCCTTTTATTGCTACATTTTTCCGTACTGCAATTGCTAAGGTTTCGACCGCTATAACAAATAGGTATGGGGAGAGTGGATCTCCTTGTCTAACTCCACGTTCTAGCGTGAAGTAATCTGATGTGAACCCATTATTGATGACACAGCTTTTGATATTTTTATAGAAAGTCTTAACCCAACGAATGAAATCCGGACCGAAATTAAAAAATTCCAAGCAATTTAGAAGATAATCCCACTCCAGGCTATCGAAAGCCTTTTGAAAATCAATAAAAATCATCAAACCAGGGATATTCTCTTTAACTGTGAAATCCATTATATCAAAGATGGATCTTACTGTTTCGCCGATGTAACGGTCCTTAATAAATCCGGTTTGATCATGGTGAATAATATTTGGCAGGACATTTTTTAATCTTGAAGCAATAACTTTAGACATGATTTTTGCATCCACGTTGACAAGAGAAATTGGTCGCCAATTCTCTAAAAGAGAGCGATCTTTTCCTTTTTTTTCAATAAGCGTGATAACTGCTTGCTTTTGCGAGACTGACATTTCGCCCTTTTCAAAACATTCATTTGCACATTTAACAAACGGCTCACAGATTACCGGCCAAAACTTTCTATAGAATTCAATTGGGAGACCATCATTCCCCGGAGATTTGTTCTCTTTAAAACTTCCCAAAAGCGAGGCACATTCTTCTGGAGTAATTTTTCCTTCGCATGATAGCTTTTGTTCCTCTGTAAGTCTAGGGATATTCAAATCTCTCAGAAAAGATTCAATTGTTTGTAAATGATCAGCGTTTTTATTGCCACTTGAATACAGGTTTTGATAAAAGCGTTTCTGTTCGGATAATATATTGAAAGGGTCTGTAGTGATCGAACCGCTAATTCTCAACTTCCGTATGTGTTTTTTAACGTTATTCCTTTTTTCTAAATTGAGAAAGTATTTCGTGCTTCTTTCGCCATGTTCATGCCACCGAGCTCGAGCACGGATGATAATTCCTTTTATTTTTTCTTCATAAATTAATTCCATTTCTTCTTTAGCCGATTTGACATCATGCGCGTTTTCATCACTGGGGTTCATCTCAAATATCTGTTTTGCTTTTGCATATTTATTTTGGAGATTGTTTTCTTTTTCATTCTTTTCTCTGGCTATCTTTTTAGAATGCTGTATCGCACAAGCTCTGATATTGTATTTAAGCCAATCCCAGACACTCCGATTGTCAGACAACTCATTTCGGCCCTCAGTTAACCAGATTGGAATCCGCATTGTAACATTCTTAACAAACTCATCATCATCCAAGAGTGTGGCATTCATTTTCCAGTGGCCGGGACCCCTAATTGAATTTTCATCGTTGGTGAACTCAATACAAATTGCTGCATGATCGGTTTTAATAGCTGGAATTATATCTGTCGACGTTACAAAGTCGTGTAAATTGTTTGAGATCATCCAGTAATCTAAACGGCAAAAGATCGCTGGGGAGTTTTGGCTCCACGTAAAGCTTTTCTTTTCTGGGTATTTTATCCTCCAAATATCAACGAGATCAAGTTCGTCCTGAATGCAATTAATGCTTGCTACAACAGATTTTCTAGGTATTAGTATTCCTCCTTTCTTATCGAGCGCCGTGTTAAGTGGACAATTAAAATCTCCTCCCATAATAATATTCTCTTCCTCATCCAGATTTTCTTTTTTCATCAACACGAGTAAGTTATGAAAGAAGTTAACAATGCATTTATCTTTGTTGGGAGCGTATACGTTGATCAAAAGATACATTTTGTCCTTGATTTCAACTTTAAGAATAATATACCGTCCTAAGGGATCTAAAATTTCAGAGTGAATTGTGCAATCAACGCCTTTCTTGAAAAGTATTGCTACACCGCAGGAATTTGGACTTCCATGTGACATTATCATCTCGCCTCCCCATTCGTTTTTCCATTGTATTTCCGAATCTTTGATTGAATGAGTCTCTTGCAAGAAAACAAAATCTGCTTTTCTTTTACGACACCAGGTGTAAATCATTCTTCTTTTCCGAAAATTGCTAATACCCCTCACATTAAGAGATACTAATTTACATGTGTCAACCTTCATCTATTTCTTGCTATGAAACTGAATGTAAATAAGGTTGCAGAAGAACTCAATGTAAATAAAATAAGGGTGTATAACTCGGCTCTAGATTCCAAAGACGATATGGTAATCTTGAAAGCGTGAAATATGGATGGCCAAGGATAGTGGTTACCTACACAAAATCTATCCCTTATTATTAACGAAAAAAAATTATTATAATACCAAGACATGAAAGCTACGACAATTGATACAAATAAACAAACATAAATACAGTGAATCATTGTGGCGTGTTTTGAGACTGAGGCCCTCCAGTTGCCGCATTACTATTCATGATTAAACCGTAATGTGGAAGATTTTTTATCTCGTCGCCCCTATATACCTGTCCATTTATAATCAACTTATCAACTTTAAAAAAAGCCTTTTGCTTTGCTTGCTTTGCCTTTTTGAGGATCGGGTAAAGAGTTTCATGGATCTTATCTATTTCCTTAGGATAATCATTCGCAATTCCAATCTTAGTGCCTTTCAGATTCTTTACAAATGACCACATATATTCTTTATCCTGGAAAAAGCTAAATTTAGCTAGTATTGGTCTTGGTTTGGAAGACTGTGACCTATCCTTTCGAGATTGTACTCGATGAACCCGCTCAAAACGAATGCCTTCGACATCTTCTTCTGGGATCTTCATCTTGTTCTGCATCATATCTCGAACTAGTTCTTCAGAATTCTCGTATGACTCACCTTCAGATTCTGCGATCCCAAAAATCTTAATATTTTCTCTTCTAGAATAAGCTTCCATCCTGATGTTACAGCGCTTTAGATTTAAGACCTCCTCCTTGAGAGAAGTTAACTCGTCGTTGGTATCCGCCATAACGGAGCACGTGGAAGCTGTGGTAGATTTAAGTTCTTTTATATCTGTAGCTGTTTTCTCCGCCGCATCTTTCATCTTCTTATTTTCCTCCTCTAATTGTGTAACGCGTTCTTTAATCGCCTCAATTTCACCGAAGACAGTGAGGAGCTTGTCAAGTTTAGCCTTTATCTCGGACAGATCAAGCGAAGCATCGCAGCAATGGCCGCTATCAACCAGATCTTCGTCCGTCTGAGAACTACTTTCTCGTTGTCTTTTCTTGCTCCCTTTTTTGCTCTTGCTCGCTTTTTCTTTTCTCTCTTCCTTCGACAAGTCTTGAATCTCATCATTGGCCATATTATCTTGGCTAAGGAGGGCCTATTAGACTCACATAAAATTACATCGTTTGAAATTCACTTGAACCAGAGCTTCAAAAAACACGTCCGCACGCTATTGTGCCAGGTTACCAGTTACCAGTCGCCAGAGAAGCTAGGTGGTACAGTGGTACGGTAGGCTATGTAAGTCTTAGCCTAGCTGAGGTCACAGGTTCAATCCTGAATGGGGATTTTAGATTTTCTTTTTTACACAAATGTATTGAAAATAAAATTCTAAGTGTTGACATTACGTTATATAATTCTCAATAAGAGTCCGACCTCCTTCTGAGCTATAGAAGGTAGACTCTACCTATCGAAAATGGATATTGCGTCATTATTCCGAATTTCCGCCATCTTGGATTTATATAATTGCCGCCATCTTGTATTCGCCATCTTGGATTTATATAATGTTAGAAAAGCACCAAAACTGAGCCAAAATTAATTAAAATCACAGAAAAATGCTAAAATGAGATGAAATTGTAAAATGTACTAGACGAAAGTAAAAAATGGTCCGTTAAACGGTATTTTAAGATATTGACGATTAGGTAAACATGTTGGTCAAAATATGGTTGTCATATCAAAATGTTCCCAGATATATCTTTCAAAATTCGTAAAGTTTGATGGGTATGTGTTAAATGCTTCGAAAGTTAGCACGGGTACTTTCCGCCGTTTTATTTTTGCTATGCGATATGCCCTAGAAAACAGAAGACATGATTTAGTTAGGTTTTGACCTTCTTTACCCCAATCATACCCTGGGTGCCAGAGGTTTTTATTTTTTAGTGAAAACGGCGAGTTTGAGCGGCGAAGCCGCGACAACGAGGCGCAACGCGCCGAGAAAAAATAAAAACCTCTGGGCACTCGAGTACACAACCTCATTTCCATGCGATTTGTGGATCGGATATCTCACCAAACCGGTTTTAAACCTTGGGGACCAACGCGTGACTGTTTGTTTACATTAAATCTGACAGTTTAAAACGCACGTACGTGGCGCCGCTATGCGTTCGGGACAGAAATATTCAAATCCACTCCAGTAGAAAAGATACATCGATGTCGACATTTTTTCACTGTAGAGTGTTGAGAAAAAGGAGATAGAAGATTTTATTGTCCTTGCAAACAAACGCTAATCTCAGACAAAGAAGTAAACTTTCTGGATACAATCGTTTTCAAAGGCGAGAGATTCAACAAACAAAGAATCCTTGATATCCGCACGCAATTTAACCAACAGAGACTTTCCAGTACACCTATTTCTCTTCCTGTCACCTACCAGTGGTCAGCGAAATAGTTCAGCGAGAATACCTCCAACTCCAAAGCTCCGTGCTAGAGATAAAAATTAAAAGAGATAAAAATTTTCCTCGTTCAAACAAAACTCTAAAGGTCCCACTCCACGATAACACGAATTAATAAGTCGTGTCTGGCCTGTCAACACCTCTTTTCAAGACATCCTTGCGCTGAATACATTTCAACAGCGCTTCTTTCTGAACTGGCTTTAGTTCTCTGATATTTTGAAAATTTGGATACTAAAGAGTAATCCACAGCGTTTCTTAAAGATCGCAAAAAGCCGCAATCTCTATCTACGTCCGCCATTGTTGTTTGTGTGGCTTGACTTTGGGAAACCGGTTTTTCACGCGCCTGTGGCGAAATGTTTTGGTCCAGGCAATCGAAGTTGCTGTTGCATCATTAACTCCCGGTAAAGTCTAGAAACAAGTAGGAGTAACCAATCAGCGACCTAGTTCAGATTCTGAACTAGCTCCTCGCATGGAAATGAGGTTGTATATTCGAGTGACCAGAGGTCCGTCTCGCGAGCTTGTTCTAACCGTTTATGCGGTTAATTTCACTCATGATATTTTGCCTTCACTACACAACCGAACACACTCACAAGTTGAGGCATGGGCGCGTTGGTCAGCCAGGCCCAAGATATATTTTAATTGCAACAATAATCTTACAACAAAGTGGTTAAGAGATACATCAAATAACGTCCTACATGCGCCAAAGCCGGACACGTAAACCCCAAAAAACCCCTTGTTAGGAAAAATAGGGACCGTGTACCCCCGACCAAATGCAGAGGCGCTACCTTCGGGGTTTTAAGGTTGATCTAAAAACAAATCATATGACGCTAATTACACAATAAAAATAAACCTAAAGAGAAAGTGCTAGTGGCAAGGCTGACCGTAGAATGTCACAAGTTTCTCAACCGTGTCTTTACAAACATACTACCCATGATCCCTAGCGTACTACGCTCGCACCCAGTTCTCTGTTTCGTGTCGGCAAAATATTAATTTATGTCAATACCGATTATCACAAATTACATATTTTGCCTTCACTACACAACCGAACACACTCACAAGTTGAGGCATGGGCGCGTTGGTCAGCCAGGCCCAAGATAGAAAGCTAAAGGTAGGGCTAGAGCTCACAGAGACAGAGCCTTAGAAACTTCTAACCTACTGGCAAGGGAATCCTTAACGTAAATGTTCTTCGCTGTGACTGAAGCCCAGCGACCATGGCGCTGAAGATTCCTCTCCGAAACACCGGAGCTGGCAGCTAAAGTAGCTCCACCTGACCTAGCTGAATGAGTGCTAAACTTAGATATATCTGGTACAATATTTGCGAAAGACTTTTTAAAAGACTGCCTATAGGTAGAATAACTAATTGGCTTATTTATGGAAATAAGGCGCTTCCGATTACCTGAAGCTGAAATGGCCCTAAAAAGATACTCGTCTGAATTTTCAGGAATCTGGGCCTTATGCATATACATTCTAAGTAAGGAACACGGGCACGTGATAGACGAAGATTCAGCAATAACAACCGATCTACCCTCCCTCAGTTGATCCGTCTTGCTTTTCTCTATGCTGATTGTAACATAACCCTCGTTAAACTGAACATCTTTGCTACGAATAACGCATAACTCGGAACTTCTAAGAAACCCGGAAAATGCAAGAATGAACATAACTAAATTTCTTAATTGCAAAAGGTCTTCTAGATTAGCATCTGCAGCAAGATGCTTGAGGTGGTGGGCATCCAGGGGCTCCTTTCTATTGACTATTGGCTGACTGGCAAGACGAACAGCTCCTTCTTTTACAGCAATGACAGTAGGGTGCAATGTTGGTGAGTCGACGCCTGCAAGAAGATGAATCCACTTGAACGCGTAGAAGGCGCAGTTTATGGTAGCGACGGACTTGGACGACTCGAGGAGGTGTTGCAAGTAGAGGGCACAATCAATGGGTCTGACTGGAAACTCCGAGGTACCCAAAACATCACTAGCAAAGGTTCTCCACTTGTTAAAAGCTCTCAAGTAATTTTCGGATGTCCCAGACGCTCTGGAAGCAAGGACGGTAGACTTGAGGTTCTCCATTAGCTGAACCACTCTCGGGGAATTTTGGGCCTCTGAAGACCAGAAAACGGAAGTGAAGATATCTAGGGATAAGAAAAAAGTTAAAATATCAAGAAAATCTAAAAACATATCAATGAGACAGGCAGCAATGCACACAAAGCTGAATTTGCATTTAACTCACTGTATTCAGTAAGGAAAAATACTCTGCCCTCCAGGCAATACACATCTCACATATCACGATAGAAAAAACATACTATGCTATTGTAGCGGTCATACCCCTCTAGGGCGTTCGCACATCGACGACCTAATATATCCCTCTAGGATACAAAATCAGAAATACATACGAAAAATTGCCCCTCTAGGGCCTCTCCTGGATGCCTCTCTAAGGCATAACGCGTTTAACTTGAAAATTAAAAACATACTATGCTATTGTAGCGGTCATACCCCTCTAGGGCGTTCGCACATCGACGACCTAATATATCCCTCTAGGATACAAAATCAGAAATACATACGAAAAATTGCCCCTCTAGGGCCTCTCCTGGATGCCTCTCTAAGGCATAACGCGTTTAACTTGAAAATTTCTAACAAACAATAAGTACTTCTCGCAAAAACGCCTTATCGGCCACATTGAAAATCTCTAGCCCGAATGGAATCAAACACAAGGAACTAGAAAGCTATGACGAAACAACTCGGAATCTAATCTGGGAGCAATGCTAAAGTCAAGACGTAGAGCTAATGAAACAAATGCCAAAGGCTTGCTACCAAAAATAGAGTTCTTAGCTTTTCCCCTAATGAATAAATTAGGAAAGTTAGGTAGGATAACCCAGTCATGGATAAATGTACTCCAATGGAAACCATCCGAGCAGAGGATGGGCCAAAAGTGCGCTGACTTCCAAAGGGGAACTACCAGAGTTCCTTGAGCACTGCAAACCTCCATATGCTTAATAACTTTACACGTTAAATACACAGGGGGACAAAGCCAGTTATTATGATGAGACCAATCTTGAGAAAATGCATTAACGCCACTCGAACCAGGCTGGTAAAACCTTGAATTAAAGCACTGGATTTTGGCATTGTAGGAACTAGCGAACCTATCGCAGGTATGCGGGCCCCATAAATCATCAAGAGCGTTGAAGACCGTGTCGTTGATCATGTAGTCGTCATAATCAACGAATTTGCTAATATCATCCGCCGCACTATTTAGGTCTCTTGGGATCCATTGCATATCGATATTAATAGCATTAAGTAAACAACTTCGACGGATATCCATTGCAAGCTCCTGTAATGCTAAAATCTGGGACCCGGAATTAACGATACGGGCAACGTTCTGATTATCCGTAAACCACGTGACTGTCTGGGCTTTCAAGGACACCGCGAAGGCTTTCATTGACAAAGAAACGGCTAACAGCTCTCTGAATGTAGAACTTTGAGCCTTCTCAAAATCTGACCAGTTCTGATGGAACATCTTCCCCTCGAACTCGATGAAACTGCCGCAAGCTGAGCCGGAAGCATCGGAATAGACGATCTTCGAAGGCTTGTGCCTGACAGGCCAAATAGGTATACCATTAAGACTTTCCACGTTAGATTTCCAGAAAATCAGCTCATCCAGAGCTCCAGACGAAAGACGAACGTAAGAATTCCAGGTTGGCGCGGTATTGATGACTGCGAATAAGTGTCTAGACATAAGCCTAGAGACATTACCAACGCAGGAGCCAAGAGATGATTTTTCCGCAAACGGAGGCAAGCTTACGAACTGGATGAGAAGACGAGGAAATGGCCAAAACAGACGTTAAGTCTTCTTGTAAACTGGTAATCCGCTTGTCAGTGGCAGAAATTTCAGAGGTGAAGGTGTTAAGAACGGCTCCGAGCCAAGTAATAACTTGAGTGGGCTCCCAAACACATTTGGCTTCATTGGGAAGAAAACCAGATTTCAGCAGATCTGCATGTACTTGCAAACTAGCGATTTTAGCCTTATTCTTGTCCGCAGCGGCACCGAGACCGTCGTCCAAATAAACCACGATCGACTTAGCTTCGGACCTCCATTTCTTGACCAAAGGCTTGAACAGTTTTGTAAATAAATACGGCGCGGAACTGAGGCCAAACGGAAGAACAGCAAACTGGAAAAATCTGGTGCGCCCTGAGGAAAATGTCCACGCAAATGAGAGATATTTCCTGTGCTCCGGGAATATTTCCACATGATGATAACCAGACTTTAAGTCAAAAGTAAACATAAAATCTCCAGGGTTCAAAATCTCTTTCGCAATAGACAAATCTTCACACCTAAATCGACATTTATAAAGGAACTGATTAACGTGGCGAAGGTCTAAAATTAGACGCTTCTTGCCTGATTTTTGAACAGATACGGACAAAGGATTGATGATAACAGGAGCTTCAAACACTTCGGTGACGCAACCGTTAATAATGAGATCGTTGATGGCACTTTCGACGAAAGCTGACTGCTCCAAAGCCGAACTATTGTTCCTAGCTGTGAAGGGCGGAGGAATTTGAAGAAGCGGTAATTTGTAGCCACATTCAATAACATCCAGGATAAATTGAGGTGCGTGAATGTCGTTCCAGAATTTTAGGGCTCCGCGAAGCCGTCCTTTAACGGACAAATAGTCAACGCCGGATTTAACCTCGAAAGAATTTCCGTTGACACGAAGAAACACTAATTCGTTGCTATCCTCATGAACAAGGTCAAGATCTAAATCAACATCCGAGGAGGGTCAATTGTGATTCTGACCGGTATTAGAAGGAACATTAAACCGCAAATTAGGACAGAAAGCCCTCCAATGCCCGGGTTTACCGCAAGCGAAGCACAAACCTGACGCCGATTTCGGAGACGGATTTACACGCGAAAACCAATTGGGCAGCTGTAAGGCGGAAGACTGCGCCGTTGCTGAAGTCGATGTAACATTACTTCTTTGCCGGATCGAGCGAGATGTGAAACGCCTCGTGGACCTAGCTGCTCTGGTTTCGGCCCTGTATATCTTTTTCTCATCCTCTTCGTCATCTGCGAGATCATGGTGCTTATATTCGAGGACCGTCTTCCACCCGTACTGTGATTTATCGGCTAGTAGGATTATCTTTTGACGCTCTTGAAGCAGGTCCATACCTTTATCTAAGGCTTGTTTGGTCTTCTCGACGTCGTTCCTTTCGAGAGCAATCTGGGCGTCTTCAACGGCATCTTTAACAGCTTTGTTAGCTTTGTACTGCTCCTCGTTACTCTTTTTATTGAAATGAGGGACGGAATCTCGCTTTAGCCTTTTAATCTCTGACATCTGTTGGGAAGCGATGGACTTGTTAGATCGTTTGAGGTCAGAAATCGAAGATTTCACGAGATCTTTGATCTGAACAAGAAGATCTTTGTTGTTTTCAGCGATAACTTTCTTGACGCCTGCTTCATCCATAACTAGCCAAGAAAAAGTGATGAAGAGAAGAAATAAACCTAAAGAGAAAGTGCTAGTGGCAAGGCTGACCGTAGAATGTCACAAGTTTCTCAACCGTCTCTTTACAAACATACTACCCATCCCTAGCGTACTACGCTCGCACCCAGTTCTCTGTTTCGTGTCGGCAAAATATTAATTTATGTCAATACCGATTATCACAAATTACATATTCAGAGAACGGACCTCTGGATCCAGGGTGCCCCAATCAAAGCTGTTAATCTAAATTTTCAATTTGTTTGCGGAAATCACCAAAACGGGAGAAGTTGGAAAATGATGCCTTCTTTATTAATTATCTCAATTGACCATAGAGCACCGGTCTGCAGAGCGGGAGGTCGCGGGTTCGAACCCCGGCCGGACCACTAACCAGGGTCTTTAAATAACTGGTAAGATCATGCTGTCTGTGCTCAAAAACCTTGTCTCAGGTCAGATGATCGCGTCATTGGGCGGTGACGAAAAGCCGTTGGCCTTGTCTCCTATAACTCCTTGCATTCTAACTGTAGGGGACGTTAAAGAACCATTGAGGACGTAACAAAACCCTGACTGTGACCACCCTCAGTGTGCAACCTTTCCCCAGGGAGGTGGGTAAAAAAAAAGAAACGGGGCCACAGTAATTGGCGCAAGCTGTTGTGGTGTCCCTGCCAAGTGTGGCGAAGTTAATAAAATAAAATAATAAATAAATAAAATAAAATAAAGTGTCTGAAGCTCTCGAGTACTTTTGCAACCAACTGTAGTTTTCCCAATCCATTTCGCACTTTTTGAATGGATTTTCATTTCGTAATGGAACAGAAATGTCTCGAGATTCGCTGTTTTTCTAGCTGCTGTCTCATATAATACAGAACTTTTAATAAAAAATAAGGTGTCTCAGCGGTATCTATTTGAGTTACAATGTATTATTTTTTGATGCTTTTTAAAGTTGGGTCTCTCTTTACTCATATCCACTACAACGTTGCTAAAAATACCGGGAGGGTTATTTAAACAAGGTATAAATAAGATCGTAGTTTATATATATCTTATTGACCAGGCGCGAGGGCCGTACTAGGAGAATATCGTTCCTAGATCTGGACAGTACGGACCGAGCGCAGCGAGGTCCGTACAAAAAAAAGAGGGCCGATATTCTTCCAGGACGGTCCCGAGCAAGCTTGATAAATAGATATTTATTACACGACTTATTACACGACTAAAGGATCGCGCGGGATCATTTTGGACAATGCCCGATTCAATTACTTAGCTAGAGAATATTGGACCGGCAAAAGATCATTCTAATTGGTTGATTTTAGTTATTTGCCTTCTGTCTTAGTCGTGGAAAAACAATTGTTGTATACTAAAACAGTGGATAGCGATGTTGGCCCGCTCTGATTGGCTACTGAAACTCGGGATAGCAAGTACTATGCAAACTCAATTTGCATAGTAGTAGATTCCCCTGGGAATTGCGTATACAGCTGTTTCGAGAAAGGTTGTCGGAAAAAAGCGCAAAAGTGCACGCGACAATCCTGAAAAATAATATGGGATATGATCAATGAATTTTAATAAGTCAAAAAAAAAAAAAAAAACAAGAAACCCGCGATACCTCGTCCCTACAGGGATGATCTTAGATGGCGGGCCGAGTTTTTAGGATATAGCGTGGATGACTACCCACAATCCCTTTCTGGATTGTCGCGTGCACTTTTACGCTTTTCTCCGACAACTTTTCTCGAAACAGCTGTATAAGCGGTACACGTGTCCTACCCCCATCACCACAGGAAACCCAAGCGTAATGTTTGCATACTAATGATATTTGAAAATATAAGACATTGTATGGAATTTCGAATTCAACGTTTTAAGCAATATATAAAATCAAAATTGCTGAATAAATCGTTGAAACATTTATTGGTGTTGTATTCTATCTTTATTCAGTGTTTCTACGCTATTTGAACGATGTTTAGTCCATTTATCTTACCTTGTATAATATAATGGTTCCATTATGGTTCCATTATGGTTCCATTATGTAGGGAACGGAATATTTGGCTAAATTGCAGAATACCTCGCAACTTATTAGCATCTTATTGAATAACAGTAGTGCCTATTGTTTCATGCTCGTTTTTCCTGGGTTAGGGTTACGACTAGGTCTAGGAGTTTGTTAGCAGTTGCGGGATATTCTGCAATTGCTCCAGCTGTATTGTGTTCGTTCGTCTCCCGCTCTCCCATATACTTGCTATAGGCTTATGTAGCTTCGTGTTTCCCCTATTGTTCGTAATTTTTCCTGTAGTTGCTCCATTGCTGGTATGTGTTATTTGTGTTAGCTAGTCCGAGATATTATTTATGGTTTTTGGCGTTGGTGTTCTACTCCTGACACACATGGGTAGCTGAGTTAGCAAATTAGCATGTTTTTGTTCTTGACTGCGCACGGGGAAATGACGATGTCAAAACAAAGAAAAAAAAATGGAAAAACACAAACAAACAAAAATAAATTGGAAAGAGAAAAAAAAGGGAAGTAGTAAAAACATAAGAAGGAAAAAAAGAGAAGGGGGAATATAAAGAGTAAGAGGTTTAAAAAAAGAGAAGACAAGCGAAAAAAAAAGAAGAAAAGAAAAGAAAGGAAAAAAAAGCCAGAGTTATAAATGTGGATCCATAATGTTAATAAAGAATGGGAATAGTCTGGGGAAGAGAAAAAAGGCCGGGTGAACAGGGAAATGGCAGTTGTAAAAAAAAAATGAAACAAAAGAAAAGGAGGAAAACAGAGAACAAGGACAAAAGAAAAGTAAACAGAGAAAAAAGACATTTATAAATGTGGACCCATAATGTTAATAAATGGGGTAGATGGGAGTAGTCTGGGAAAAGAGGAAAAGGCCGAATTAACAGAAAAATGGCGGTTGTTGATACAAAGAAAAGAAAAGGAAAGTCTGAGGAAACTTTCTGTGGTAATTTAGTGATTATTTGCGAGACCTGTGGAAAAACACATATTAAAAATGTTTTACCGTTTTATTCAAAATCGAACAGTTTAATTTGTTTGAAATTTTCCCATTTAGTGTGCTACATTGCGTAGATTATAGCGCAACACCATATGCTAATGAGTCACAATAGTAGAAAGAGCCACAAAATATGTTAATGATCTTTTCGACGCACGGGTAAGCTTTTTGTTTTCTTTGTCTGTTAATCCCTATGCAGCCTCGCGGCATTTATGGGGCAGTGCAGCGCGATATTTTTTTAACAGCCAGTCAATTCGTTGAGAAAGTTAAAATAAAACCTGGGCTGCCTTGGGCTTCAAAAGATACTTTAAGGAGACGGAAACTGCACTTCATTTTTGCAAACGCTTTAAGATGCCGACATTTTCCCAATTTTCCCGTGAATTTTTTTTTAAAACTCAACGGCATCTCACATACGTAGACATTACTTTTAAGACTTAAGTCACGTCTATTCTCTACTATCACTGACTTGTCTGAAAGGAGGGTAAATTGCAAACCAATAATGAAACCCTAGGGACGTGACGTAAAATATCTTTGTACTGAAAAGAGCTATAAAAGACAGCGCTTAAAATTCGATGATCTTACTCAGTTCGCAGAAATGACTTCATTTTGGAGGCCATTTGATGAGGACGACGAACAGCCCGAAACACAAGGTAGGCATTGGTCAGTTACGACACTAAAACATATCTCAGGATTTTTTTTTTTACTAATTTTGTCTTTCTAATTTCATTGTTTTTTTTGTGCAGAAATTTCAATAGAGCCTAAGGCTAAGAAAACCAAAAAGCGTCGCTACCAGATAACCGAAGCTGAGCAAAAGATAGTCCTAGAAGCCTACAGCGAAAACTCGGGCTGGGATGACATTTTAACGGCAATAAAGGAACGCTTAAGTCAACCCTTGGCTGGAAATTTTCTGAAGAACGAAAGCATCAGGGAATACTATCGTTCTACCCCAAGAGAATCATCGATAAAAAGGATTAGACCAATTGTTTCCCAAAACCTCCAAAAAGCTAAACAGCTGACTGCCACGACAAGTACAAGCGAGTCGGCGATGTCACAGGCTATTGTGGATAACAGGATGCGATACGCAAAGAAGCGCTCAAGAGAAGAGCGAAAATCCGCGAAATTTAGCCAGGCAGCATGTCTTGACGAAGATAGTTCAGACACCGATGCTGATCTCCCAGGGGAAGCCAACCCCGCACCGCCTGAACCAAAACAGGACAAACCTAAGAAAAAGCGATCCAGGAAGCGACAGCGGACATCACAGGAGGCCCACAAGGCGCACATGAAGATGTGTGGGAAGGCAGTGAAAATGATGAGTAAAATAGAACGCATGCTGGATAAATTTGATAGCGACAGTAGCGACAGTTGATAGTATTTGTAAACTAAAACGATGAAAATAAAATGCTTTTTGTCACACAATTCGTGTTTTATTTGATGGTTCTATTCGTGCGTGCCGCAAATATTAAGGAAAAGTTACCCATTGGAAAACAAACCGCGTATTTTACATATTTAGTGAACTTTTGCACCAAAGTGGCTCTAGTTGGAGTTATGTGAAACATCTCTATTTATTCGCTTGCCGCGGGTAGCACCAAAATCGAAAGATATTTGGGAAAACTGTTTTAAGCCATATTTGTTTACCGTTGCTATGGAAACGCAGATTAGCATAAAAAGAGCATCGTCCAAAACTTTCATCCAAGCCTAACATCTGGTATCAAATTCAGATTCATCGAGCTAAAGTAAGATTATGTATAAGCGCATTATTTTTATTCAAAAAGGGAAGTGTGACCCCCGCAAAACAACTACTTGGAGCCACCTTAACTGATCTCCTTTTTTGTATATATAAGATTGTTTTCTGTTGCAATTCTTTATCCAAGTATTTTTAATCGCTTGATGTACTGAGGAAGCCCGAACGGACGGAACGTTTACATCCCATTATTAAAGGAGACGAGAGAAGTTCGCTGTTTCTCTTGTTAATTCAAACTATTCATTTTGAGTGACAGCGTGAAGTATCCTGAGGATCCTTCTCTCAAGTGGCATCATCGCTGGATATCCAACCGTCTTCATACAACTACATACATATATATTGAAAATATTACAAATGCCCCACATCTGCCCAGCCTCCCATACCCTTTGGGCTTCATAGCATTGATTGGTGTATGATAAATTGAGACTATGTTATTAAAATTACGATTAGATATAAAGAAATAACAATAAAAGGGGACTGTTCGACTATCATTTCCTATATATTCACTTCTCAGTCAAAGCCAAGACATAACAAACATTTCACAGATACTATTTTAAAGGCTATGTTCTTTTTGGTTGATTGGACGGATTATTTGTTTTCTTCAGGTAAAAGAGAAGCTGTTTGATCTGCTTGTGTAGCTGTTTTAACTGCCACTGAACTCGGTTGGGACGTTTGAACATATAGTTTACAAAAGTGTTCTTTTGGAACACTGCAACAAAAACCAATCGAGCGGTTGAAACGGTCCCAATAGAACAAGACCAAAAAAGGGCATAGTCATATCGGAAAGAAAATCGTACAAGGTACGTTTGAAGGTTGAAAAAAATTTTACACTTCTGCTGGTTGTGAAAGAAACAACACGCCTTTCCAGAAAGTCCTAACCCCTGCTCCCCCCCCCCACCCCCCACCCTCCATCTCCCGCCCACGCCCTTTCACATTTCTAATGATGCATCCCTAAGAGCCCATCTGCGGCATAATGCCTCTCTCAAGGTATTCAATGCTAGGGAATAATGTGATTGACTTGATGGAAATACCCCTCGAGGGTAAAACACAGCAAATACGATACATTGAACAAACTAGCCTCATTAATTGGTATTTTAACTCTCCGTCTAATCAGAGAGCAATATTAAAATCAATACGTAATACGTAATACAAAGAAACCACTGGTACAGAAAAAATACCTCTTCATGTATTTTGGAGACATGTCTAACAAGCATTCTACTCAACACTCGCGTTTAAATATGTTATAAAGACTTCCGCAAAGTGGACCAGAAGCAACGGGATAGATAGCATTCGAAGACTTCTTCCCAACCTACCAAATGGGTATTTCACTGAGGCTCGCTACATTGAATTTTCATAAATAAAATCGAAATTGTTTCAATATAAAAAATTCAGGTCGGCGCAGTCGCGGAGAATAGATCTCTTGTCACAAGCCTTGGGACGATAACGACGCATTTGCCAAGTGAGATGATTTTCCCACACTGGGAGGCTAGAAGCAACTCGGGGTAGTCAATCGATAAAATTGAAAATCGATAATATTCGATAAAAATCGATAAAAGGGTTCGTTGTGAGTAATCGATAATTCTGGATTTTTCAATTAGCGTTATCGATTTTATCAGATAAATATCAAATTTATCGATACTAGCTTATCTTACAATTTATCGAAACGAAATTAACAAAAGATATAAACGAGCTCGCAAAAACACTAATAACAACTTCCTTAACCGTTTATTAATAAAATTTACTACATCTTAAAAAAAGCGATAGTTCAATAATGATTAAAAATCAATGTAGAGAAAACCACAGATTTTAATCTGTGGTTCCCAAAAATAAAAATGTCACCCATATGTTATGTCATAAATATGCCACACACATGGAACACCTTAGTCACGCCTTGCAAAAACATACAGCTTGTTTCCTATACGCAAAACCGTAAAAATTGTATGGTTTACGTTATGTATAAATCAAGCATGTAACTGTTACTTGTAAAACTCGCTGATGAAGTCCGCGATAGTCGGATGAAACGCGTAGGAGAAAGTAAATCAGTTTTACAAACTTAAGTTCGTAAGTAGTACAGTGTATTATTCTGCCTCGGTTATTGTCATTAATGAGGAATGGAAAGGCAACTCCGACCGGAAAAGCTCCGGCACGAAGAAGCAGGAAGGACTGGATGGATCAACCCCGGCTGAAACAAGGGTGGTTGGGTGGGCGCCACGACTCATCATTTCGGATTTCTTGCTCAAGGACCTCAGTGAAATTATGAAAGCGTCCTTTTCCTTTTATATGACCCAGTAACCAATAAGACGAGCCGTTTGTGAAATGAACCCTTTGGAGGGGGATTAGCGGGGGTCCACTCACAATCGTTGATTGAGGACGAGAAGACACTTCACTGCTTGTTCATCTCCTTTAATAATCACCTTTGAAGAAGTCTTTTACAATTGACCGCTGAAGACTTCTACTCAACTCTGGCTCTACTCAACTGCTCAACTGCTCAACTTATTGGCAACTCTGCTCAACTCTCTTTGAATTTTCTGTTACTGCTTTAAGTATCGGCTTCGGATGACCTGTCATTTTACTGTCAAGTTCTACTCATAAGAAATGTAGGCCGACGTAAGCCTTCACGCGATTGGTCCTAATTAATAATTATCATATTTTCCTTCGAGTAAAACTGACAAAGCGAAACACTTTTCTTTCGTAATTTTCTTGGTCATCCTGGAAACGCCTGGCCAAAATAAAGCAATAAGAGAAATATAAAAATTACAAAATATATATTGATCGACAGAAACTAAGCGTTTTCAACAGGAACATAAGTAATTATACCGGTTGAAAGATTCTTACAGAACACTAAAAGTACAAGGTGTTAAGCTTCTTCATCGTAGGTGATTGGCCAGTTTAAGTCCAGCCTTTTTCAATAAATTACGACGGGAGTGTTTTAACCAAAATCATTACGTGTACACGACTTCCTAATTAAAATACAAAACGATGTTTCTCTGGGGAAACAAAAGAGATATCTAAGTTGGCTAACAGCTGATAATCTCCATATGAAAGAACGACTGCTAATTGGGTTCTTCGATTAGCATTCGAAAAGGAACCGTGTGCACGTAATTTCTAAATGGTATGAATTCGGTAGGAAACACGAAGGTTTGTTTCACTAGGAAGGGATAAAACACAAAACTAGGTATTTTCCAGGAAGTTAGCAATGAAAAGTCAGTTGGGGTCAATTGCCAAAATGACCTTGAATCGGTTTAACGTAAACATCCTTTGTTATAATAAGAAAACCCATTAAAACATTTTTCTTGAGAAGATTGGTTTCTATGGATTAAATCGATCGATAGTAACATCCTGGACTTTGCTCCTTACTGAATTCATACCAGGAGAAAATAGCAATTGATCACTATCGTAAAACATCTACAAGGCTACGTATATGAGTGAACAAACAATCGTTTGCAATATCTCACGATTATATATTTTTATATCTTATTTCCAACACCAAAATGAAATTCCCTTAAGTATAGAATAAATGTACGTAAGTATGACACTTTTCTTTTGATTGCATTTCTATTGTTTAACACGTTGAGCCCCGCAAACAACAACTGCACGGGAGGAATGTCATTAATGACACCACCTCGGCAGAACATACATATTCAATGACTTTGCATAGTGTATTATTCTGCCTTGGTTATTGTCTTTAATGAGGAATGGAAAGGCAACTCCTCCCTTCAAAGCTCCCCCCCCCCCCCCCAAAGAATATAATGACGATTCCTAACAAAGCGCGCCTCCAATATTTTTACACCCTTCCCAATCCTTATCTTATACACACACAATGTCTTGAAAGATTATCCACGAACAACAATATCTATTCTGGAAAAGCTGTAACAAACCCTTTAGCCCATTGACAGCTTTATAACCCTTGCCTAGGTCTATATCCAGATTCGCAAGCTTTGCCGCAGAACCAGCCGGATTAAGGGCCTGTTTTAGCTTTATGTAGAGGAGGGGTGTCCTACTAGACTTCTAGCTTGCATGAACGATTATATCGTCAAGACTAACATCTACAAGCGCCATTGAAATGGCCACACCGCTGCTAAATTCGTGAATCGTGAAGTGCTCCCAGATAAACGTAAGTGAAACTGCTCCATATACATGTCTAACCTACAACAGCTTGCATCGCCAGGGGCTGCAATGCGTATGCGCTTATCGTAGCAATCTCCGGAGACGAAAGAGGCAAAATCTTGCATGACGCATGATCGCGAACATTAAGTTAGTCCCAGTATTTCATAGTTGGGGTGATCAAGAAAAATTTCGTGCCAGGATGATATGCTACGATGCATGTATGCCACCCGCTGTAGGGTGGTCGGGATCATCGCCCACAATCCAGCGACACATCCGGGACTTTAAATGAGCTGCCGGCGCTAAATTTGAGAGCTAATTAGCTAAGCGTGCTTCCGACAATAGAGAAAATGACCCGAAAATGTCTAGTGGGTATACGTTGCGCTTGTTTTGTTCAAACTTCTTTTGATAAACTACAAGAATCATATGGCTTTATAGAAGAAAGATCAGTTAAACAGTGTGGGCTGTTGTCTGTTGTTATGCACTTCTACAACATCTGTCAAATTTGACATGAAAGTTCGCTATTTCGGCATCTTGTTTGTATGAGGAAAGGGGTTTGGCGCACTTTGAGGTGTAATATCTCTTTAAATAATTGCTGGAATCTTGTATTATAGGATTATGTTAACTTGACTGTTCAGAAAGCCTCGTGCAAATTTTCCAGGGGTTACAATAAGTGCAAGTACTATCAAAACGCAAATGTCTAAAGTGCCTGCTGGGCATCTTAGCTTTCTCTCCAAATTTATGCTTGATCGATCAAAACGGAACCAAATTTGAATAATTATTTTCGCAAACAAAACAATGTTATTTCCCACAGGAGTAGTTCTTGTCGCGGACCGGCTTGAGGCGGGCGCGTTGTAAAGGTCTTTCAAAACAGCCTGAGACTTTTTCACAGCACTTTTCAAACATTTTAAACTTCGAGCAACACTGAAGGGGAATGTCTTTATAGTCTGTCACGACAACCCAATGCGCTGTCCGGATCAGCGCGAGTCATTGACAGACCGCGCTTCTTTTCTCAGCGCGTCAAAAGTCTTTCGTCTAAAACTGCTTTCACAAAACAGCTAGATTAAAATACTGGCACATGAAGACAAAGACAAAAAGTGGCCTTCCTTAAATTAAGAGTCAATTGCTCGATTCACAGAGACAAAAACTCAATAGACAGGCCGGTTATTTTTGCGAATTTCCTTTTTGCAAAGCGCAAGTCATAACGTTTTGCGCTCCTCTAGTCGCGCGTGACTTGCGCTTCACGCTTCTTTGATTCGCGCATGAAGCTCGCTGTCTTCACTCGCCGTTTTATTATTTGGGGGGAAAATTTATGTGATTTCGCGCGTTACTGTGGCGCGTAACTGACCATTCGCGCTCATCTCAACTCGCGCCTCGCGCTACTTTCAAGACCATTTAGTCTGCATAAAACTATTTCAGATAATGTTTTTGATACACTGGACGTCTATGTCTTTATTTTCTCATAAGCTCTTCGATAAATCGCTCTGAAAAGATTTGAATAGGGAATAGTTGAAAGGTGGAGCAAGAAAAAAAATGCACAACGATGAAGTATGAGCAAGTGATCCGCGCAGCATCGCACTCGCTATTTGGTAACCGTTTGATTGACATCCGTTGAGTCTGCGAAGAGACTAGAGTATTCCCAAAGCTTAATCGGTTGACCAATCACAGCCGACTAGTTGTGTATATGCAAATTATTATACCGCGCATCGAGAAACTGGCACTGTAAGCACATGTCGCGGAAAACGATGGCATTGTTGGCGATGAACCTGGATAAGCAGGGCGCGTCCTGGATTAACAACACATCATCAATGTCTTGGCAACCGCCTTTAACTTTCTCCTGATCAGGAACCCCATCCACATTAACCCAATGTCCGCTAGAACTGGAGGGAAGGGATCTAGATCACTCGCTATCAAAGTCTTTATCCGAATACCCCGAGACAGAATATCAAAACTCTGACCGCTTGACACACGTCTCCGCTTTACTGTTTGAGTCTGCAGAAACGGCAAAACGAAAGAGAAAAACCAACATCCTTAGAAAAAATAAAAATAGTTCTAAAAGGAGGCAACCAAAAGATTCCCCCCCCCCCCCACTTTAAAAAAACAAAGCACTGGGTGAATGGGGTCCCCGATCAGGAGAGAGTAACTGCCCACGCCCGATAACGGCACGTTCACAGGCAGCCCAGAAAAAGGGCTAGCCCATGAGAGTTACTCACCCTAATCTGGAACAATAAAGTAAAAGAAGCCTAGGACACAGAAATCAGTTGATGACAGTAGTTTATCAGACGTCCTGAAATCATACAAAAAGCAGTCGCCCAAGGTTCCGCAAGGCTATCAGCTAACTCGGACAGAAAATTTGTGAAATTTGAGATCATAAATTATGAGGTCCCCACTGGAAGCGACCACGTTTTGAAGCCGGCTGTTGCCAAATCCGCTAACGAGCACGGCAACTCCACTGGAAGTGGCCAAATTCATGACAATAGAAACATTGAATACTAGCCGAGCTATTGGCTCTACGACTACGGAACAGGAACGGAGTTGCGCGCGGAACTTCCCGATTGAAAGATCTTTTCCACCTCGGCGACCCTACCCAATACTTTTTTTGGTCCTTATCTCCAAAGAGAAAGAAGGTCCCGATCACGGGCCACTACCAACAACCGTAATATCTATAACGTCAGCGACCACGCTCACGGGTCCATGTCACTCAAAAATTAAAAAGGTCTCGATCAGAGATGAACAACGGTCATTTTAAAACATCTGCGACCACGCTTACGGGTCCATAACACTCTTATATTCAAATTGGTCTCGATCACGGACAACAACAATCATCTTCATAACATCTACGACCACGCTTACGGGTCCATATCACTGTCGTATACAAAATGGTCTCGATCACGGACCATCAACGAACATATTTTTACATCTGCGACCACGCTCACGGGTCCACATCACTCACATATTCAAAATAGTCTCGATCACAGACTAACAACAATCATATTCATAATACCTGCGACCACGCTCATGGGTCCATATTACTGTCATACTCAAAATGGTTTCGATCACGGACCATCAACGAACATATTTTTTTCATCTGCGACCACGCTCACGGGTCCATATCACTCTCATATTCAAAATGGTCTCGATCACGGACCAACAACAATCATATTCATAATACCTGCGACCACGCTCACGGGTCCATATTTATACTGTCATACTCGAAAAGAAAGCGACCACGCTCACGGGTCCATATCATTCTTTTATTTTTTTCTCAGAGCGCGAGCGGGCGGAATTCTGCGAATCCTGCAATATGATTGGTTCCGGGAGCGGGCGGAAATTTACGATCTTGCCCGCTCACTCAACGATTCCGCCCGGGTTGCGTTTTTGCCTAATCACAATAATTTGTGACTCCGTTGTTTTAAGCTTGTGAGCCCTGGTATTATTGAATTTTCTCGTCAAATATGGACCCAGACGAAAGGTACCAAAGCGAAAGCGAATTTTATTAGCTAGATAAAATATTTGACGACATAAATGAAGAAAACAATGAAGAAAACCAGCAAAGTTTCACCATGCATGGCTGACATCGGCTGACAAAGATCCGAAAACACGCTAAAGATCTTAACGCTTCCACGAGGTATAAAAAAGACTCAATGAAGAAAGAGAGATTAAACTAAGTGGATGGAGAAATCAGCCGTAAAATTAAGGGCCAATGTTATTCCTCGAAAAGGCGAGTACAAGTTTGGATTTTATGATTTGTTGATTTTATAGATTGTTCGGCGTTTGTTGTTGTTTTTTTTTTGCAAAGCGATAAGACTTTACAGGGTGCTGTAGTACTTATTTGTGGCTTAAAAAATTACTGTAATTAGACAATCTAGCGCTTGTTTACAAAGGTTTTGACTGTATTTGATTTAAGTGTTCTTATTTTTCCGTTTTTCTTTTTCTTCTAATCGAGATTCTGTGAAATTTCATTGAAAAGCGTTGCTTAAATTTGTCATTCTAGTTTTGTACGGGTTGTTTTCAGTTTATTTATAGTACGCATTTTCGCGATTTTGACGAGATAATTCGTACTTGAACTACATTGCTCGGTTAGTATGCTTATATTCCACAGTTTTTGCCTTCTTTTATCTAAATTCTGAAGTTTTCATTCAAGAAGATACAATTTTTAAATAATAGTTCCGTTTAAGCTTTCGCACTGCTATGAATGAATTACGCTCGACTTTTCATTTTTAGAAAAATTTGAAAAGTTTTTAAAGTTGATCTTCAGCTTAGTTTCCACGGCTTCGCTGTAGGCAAGAACATTTCTCTATCATCACCGCAGGCAAACACAAATTCTACCGAGAGAAATAAACTGATAGAAATTAGTTCACTTTGCAAACTTAAGTAAGTTTTTTTCGGTTTCTGAATGAAAAAGTTGTGAAGATTACCGAGTTACTTTTTGCACGCGTTGTGTCAGTTTTGCTTTACGCGGCGCGTAAAGACATTTCTTGAAAAGCTGTACAAGTATATCAAGATTTACTCGGCAAATCGCAGAATTGAAGTAGAAAAAAATAAATAAGTTATTTACCGGCCTTGGTCGGTCCGTATAGGAAAAAACTGTGCCCCGAGGCCGCAGGCCGAGGGCCGTACTCGAGACCTCTGGCACAGTTTTTTCCTATACGGACCTCCCGGCCGGTACCCTGGGTGCCAGAGGTTTTTATTTTTTAGTGAAAACGGCGAATTTGAGCGGCGAAGCCGCGACAACGAGGCGCAACGCGCCGAGAAAAAATAAAAACCTCTGGGCACTCGAGTACACAACCTCATTTCCATGCGATTTGTGGATCGGATATCTCACCAAACCGGTTTTAAACCTTAGGGACCAAAGCGTGTCTGTTTGTTTACATTAAATCTAACAGCTGACATGTTTAAAACGCGGTCGAGACAGAAATATTAAATCAAAAAAGATACATCGATGACATTTTTTCACTGTAGAGTGTCGAGAAAAAGGAGATAGAAGATTTTATTGTCCTTGCAAACAAACATTAATCTCAGACAAAGAAGTAAACTTTCTGGATAGAACCGTTTTCAAAGGCGAGATTAAACAAACAAAGAATCCTTGATATCCGCACGCAATTAATCCAGTACACCTATTTCTCTTCCTGTCACCTACCAGTGGTCAGCGAAATCGTTCAGCGAGAATACCTGCAACTCCAAAGCACGCCTCCGTGCTAGAGATAAAAATTTTCCTCGTTCAAACAAAACTCTAAAGGTCACACTCCACGATAACACGAATTAATAAGTCGTGTCTGGCCTGTCAACACCTCTTTTCAAGACATCCTTGCGCTGAATAAATTAGTTCTCTGATATTTTGAAAACTTGGATACTAAAAGTAATCCACAGCGTTTCTTAAAGATCGCAAAAAGCCGCGATCTCTATCTACGTCCGCCATTGTTGTTTGTGTGGCTTCACTTTGGGAAACCGGTTTTTCACGCGCCCGTTGCGAATTGTTTCGGTCCAGCCAATCGAAGTTGCTGTTAAATCGTTAACTCCCGGTAGAGTCTGGAAACAAGTAGGAGAACCAATCAGCGACCTAGTTCAGATTCTGAACTAGATCCTCGCATGGAAATGAGGTTGTATATTCGAGTGACCAGAGGTCCGTCTCGCGAGCTTTTTCTAACCGTTTATGCGGTTAATTTCACTCATGATATTCAGAGAACGGACCTCTGGATCCAGGGTGCCCGGCCGGTAAATAACATATATATATTCAAAGATGGTCTCGATCACGGACCAACAACAATCATATTCATAACAGCTGCGACCACGCTCACGGATTCATATAACTCTCATATTCAAAATGGTCTCAATCCGGACCAACAACAATTATATTCATCACATCTGTGACCACACTCATTGGTCGACCAAGGGCCAACAATATTCATATTTCTAACGTCAAGAACCACGCTAGGGGTTCACTGTCACTCCAATATTCAAAAAGGTCTCTGGCCGTAAAATAAAACTTCAATGACCCCGCGACGGGTCCTTCTGACTTAGCGTAAAGTCCATTCGGGACTGGGATCCAATTTACAGACATATAAGGAAAAAGAAAACGAACTTAATAGCCAAAACGACCTCATTTCGCTATAGAACAATATCCGACCGCTAATTTAGGAGGCTAGCGAGCAAAATAACTTACTTCAACAGCGGGCTGCGCGGCCGCAGGAATAATAGCATCATCTTGGCGTTCGACATCCGCCACTGCACGTTGAACGGCGTCTCCCTCAAGTTGGAGTGGAAGTCCTTGTCCCGCCATAGAAAAATCTTGAAGGAAGGATGTTTCAGCCGGGGTTGATAACAGCAATACGCCACGACTAAGCATTTCGGATTTCTTGCTCAAGGACCTCAGCGAAATTATGAAAGCGTCCTTTTCCTTTTATATGACCCAGTAACCAGTAAGACGAGCCGTTGAGCCCCGCAAACAACAACTGCACGGGAGGAATGTCATTAATGACACCACCTCGGCAGAACATACATATTCAATGACTAATGGGTAATGGACCAATTAATATTTTCTCGCAAACGGTTATTGAAAGAACAATGAAACCTTATAGCATTCATCGCTTTTCCTCCCTTCTCCGCATTCCCTTCATTTTTGGACCGTGAGAGAGACTGTTTGCAATCTACCTCATAATCACGTTTAGGTAATATTTTACAAGAACAGAGCAGAATAATATAAACGATACTTAATCGCAACATGGTGTCTATTCATGATCAAGTGCATCTGCAAACGAACTGGTTCTGGTATGCGAGCTTGAAAATGCTCTCATTCGATCATATTTGGTAAGATCAGGTTATCAAAACCTCACCACTTCTCACGAACGCCGCCTTTTACCGATTACACCTGAGCTCAGTCACAAGTAAATGGTGTTGGTAAGTTAATGGATATGGGTTTTGCTAAGAGCTTATTGGCCATTTAAATTAAGTCAAACGAAGTTCTGACTTTGTTTTTGTCTAGTAGTAAGATATTATTTTAACCAATTGTCTCAGTTTTCTTTAACAAGCACAACCACGGTTATGCCTGAAATAGCTAAGTTATTGGACTTTAAGTTCTCATAAAGTCATTGAGATGCTTTTTTTTCAGTAAAAAATGTACATTTAGACACATATATGGTCACTTTAATCATTGTCTGTTGATTTATCAAAATGTATCGATCGGGAATAATCTGTTTCACATAGGACATATATAAACGAAAACCATTCTATATTAAAACTGAAGTCAATTGCCAATTTTTCAATACATGTATGCCATTCATCCATGTGTACGCGCAAAATAGAAATCGAGGAACATACCAAGCAAGAAAAACGGCAGTATCTCGGCTGTTATCTTGCATTTCTATGTAGAAGAACAAATGTTTCACTGTTTCTTTTCTTTCGTTGTTTTCATGACGTAAAATATATTATAAATGAAAATGGTGTTACACCAATAACTGTCCAATTGAGCGAACGTCGGCTGAATTGTGCACTGTTTTATGAATATCCATGTGTTCCAGTGTTGAATATAAAGATTTAAAATCTTGTCTGATAATCTTTAAAGGGGCACTATCCATGTGATATCGCCAAATGCCACCAAATAATACAACTTAATTAGATAAAAAGATCTTATGGAGCAAAACAGAAGCAGTAGTTTGACATAAGAGAAGTATGAAAAATCGAAATATGAAAAATCGCTAATTCATTGCGCCTTCTCACTTCATTACAGGTAAAGGCATGAAGGACTTGTTAATGGTGCTTCAACTGTTGTGCTGTGTCTGCTTCATCCTTCCTTTTACAAGTGCTCAGGGTAGGTAACCCTTTTTTGCGTCACCACTCGCCCAAGCATAAGCATCGAACGGGGCGGTACGCAGCTCTTACAAGGTCTTCTCTGATTAGCTGAGAAAACAATAGAACAAACAACACAACAATGGTTAACAATAGACCCTAGACCTAAAAACAATAGAGCTGCGTGGTATACAGGTCCAATGAAATTAGAGGTTCTAAAGAGCTGCGTGGCTACTGCATCGAACAGTCTGTTTATAACTGATTATTAAATTCATTAATAATTCATAGCAGTTATGACAAATCAATAGGTGGTATTTGAGTCACATATACACTTTTGTAAACCCCAATACAAATGAACTGAGTTGATGAATTATTAAACAGTAGAATTAACTTTTGATACAGACACCTGCTCAGCTAATCAGTATTCATACTGATCTCTACTCATACATACGTAAACGCCCATACAGATCTCCCAACATACTTCAGTAAATATAAAAAGCACCCTCGTCACCAACTTGGTCACCTTGTCACCTTCTCCTCGTTCAAAATGACGACGCGGAGAAATCATGGATAGAATCCCCAAATCGGGAAAATGTTTTGTGAAAAGTTTAATACATATGATTTTTAACTCGTGATTACGCGAAGCGTAATAAACGAGGTACAGTAACGGGACCAAAAGTCACACGATCGCTTGCTCGATCGCTCCCACGATCACTTGGCTGTAAACGTTCTTGGTAATTCCGCTGACCATTGCATAAGGTTTTGCGCTCTGGAGAACTTCAGATGGAAGTTTTCGAGACTTAAAAAAACGCTACGGCGCGGTAGGTGTTTATAAATGTGTGAAGTTTCGCTGCCATTTGTAAACGTTTAAATAAATCAAATTTTATTTCGAAAACTGTATGAATTATAAACATGTCTTAGCGTTAAACAAATAGGCATTGTTTGAAATAAGAGTGGGAACTAGATGTTGTAGTGTTTTTAATCTGTTTACTCTTCAATTCTTTGTCTTCAAACTCGGTAAAATTAAAAGGAGAACTTCGAATGGAGTTTATTCAAGACTTAGGTAAACGCTACAGCACAATAAATGTTTTTTAATGTGTAGCCTGCGAGCAAATACTGAATTAAATACGTACAAATACGCATCAAGAACTGAGTGAAGTAATGTTTCAAATTTGTTTACGCGTCTATCCTTTGACCGCTCTGTGAAACAACCAGAAAGCTTAGACCGATCATAAGGAACTGACACGCTTATTTTTAAACTGAATACTCTTATTTTTAAACTGCATGTGGGATTAAAATGGTAGATATTTACTTGTCCGTTGTTTTCTGGACTCTGTTTCGGAGCCAAGAGGATCGAATGTTGTTATGAGATGGAGCTTCGACCGGTACAAGATTACGCAATGTTTCTATGTATTAATATATCGCGTTTCACAACTGCTTATCAAAATTTAACGCATCACGTCATTCCGTTCTCTCATGTTTAAAACGATGAAACGTGTTAGCGTTGCATAAATATGCATTGTGTGAACACGATCGAGACAACTGGATGGTGTAGTGCTACTCAGCGTAATTACCAACAAATGTTTACAGCCGAGTGAACGAGCGATCGAGTGATCGAGTGACTGCAATGCTAAATGCTACAACTCGTTTTACACTTCGCATATTCACGAGTTTAAAAGAGCGTTCCATATTCACAAGTTAGCTGATAGGAGCATTTGATTAGTTTGGGTCAGCACAGCTGCTTAGGTGTTTTGAGAGCATTTTGCATAACTTGTATATTGATGGTATTTTACGAATAACAAGTGCAGATAAATCCTGCGTTTTAAGATGGCAGTAAGCTGATATCAATGCCAACTGTATAGCTGAACAGAATCCGTTTACTAGAAAGATTATCGAAAAGTTGTAATGTTCATCACGTCACGAGCATAGAACAAAGAAAAATATCTAAGTCCCTGACAGGAATTGAACCTATGACCTTCTGCTCACTGGTCGGATGCTCCAACCACTGAGCAACGAGAGGCTAGTGACGAGTTTGGCCATATACTAGGTTCATGTATGACATGCGTTCTGCGTATTGCTAGGATCAGCAATGTCGAAAGCGTCATGTGAGGTGATAAATAAAGATATGTAATGTTCAGTTTACCTGCGTTTTTCATCCAACCGTGCTAGAGCGGTAGAATAAAGGGACGAAAATGTGCTGCTGCCTCCAGTTGGGTTTAGTCCATGCGTGCATAGCTACCACTCAATCACTAAACCGCTCAACTGCTCAAGCACTCAACTATTCCATTTTTCCCTGCCGTTCCCCCACACAGAAGCTGGTAAACGAAGAGTCTCCTATCACAGCGCAATGCTTTAGAATTCCTTACCTGATCATATAAAATCAGCTGAATCCCTTGGCATTTTAAAGAAATTTTATCATCGTAGTTCATTATCGCTATAATGGCCTTACTTTAGATTTATACAATTACAAATATTTTATAACGATACATAGTGTGGTAATTACTGTTCGAAGTACTTGAAGGCCAGTCATTTTTTATGACTTTTATATCAACTGAATGTTTCCACCGTGTTCAAATAACAATAAAGTTCTGAGTTCAAAAACCATTTTAAAAGTTGGCGACTATCGTTCACTTGTTACTATTGGTCAAAACGAAATGACAAACATTTAACAAGGGGAATTTACGCAATGTTCTTTACTAAAAATGCATTAAGAAGAGAGTCTTGTCAATGTTTGAATCTGCCTTTTCATAGATAAACTGAACCTCTCAGCTCTTGAAAATTAAGATGTTTCTATAGTATTGAATTATAATTGCATATACATATGATGCCCGATTTAAAATGTCAGCTCCATTGTACATTGTACTTTTCTTTTATGTTCTAACATTGTATTGTTTTAACAAAAGAATAAGGTCGTGTTCTATTGGTATCAACCTTTTCAACCTAAACCGGTTTTGGTTGATTTGGTTGAGGTGTCCCAATTGAACACTTTTCAACAATTTTCGGTTTCAACCATTTCAACCAAGTTCAGAGCTGGTTGAAATGGTTGATCAACCAAAGCAACCGGTTTTTCCCAATAGAACACGAAAAAACCCAACCAACCCAACCAACCGAAAATGGTTGATCCCAATAGAACACGGCCTAAGTGTTACCCCTAAATCGTGCGTGGTATACATACTCGTCGAATAACAATAGTAATAACAACTTTATTTACAGCGGTAAATGTTCCTTTATAGTGGCGGTATTTTAAGGCCAATTTATAGCCGTCGACAACAAAGGGCTTATTAGAAATCAATAATCAACTGAATGAATGATGAAAAGTATACAGAATAACTGCAAAAAATCTCATTGAAATTACGAACTAATTATTGTTCATGGCAAAAATGTCAAGGTCACGATTAAAAATAGTATAATATTAATTAATAAGAAACAAAAGGACATTGACAAGACAGATGAATGATCTAACTATTGTAGCAAATAGGGTTGTTTGATTTGAATTTTCGCCGCTTATTTAGATCATGCGGGTTAAGTGTAAACAACTGCGTTGTCCATATGCGGTTTTGCATATTGAATAAGGTGAATAAATGAAACAAATATGCTGACTATGTTCTTATGCTTTTTTCCTTTAAGTCTGTAAGCACGATCAGTTATTTGATTTTGAGGATGTTAACCAGAGACAGAAAAGTTGCTTTCAGCAAAATCCATCATCCTCCGGTACGGTAACACTATCCACTGACAAGGCAACTGTCAAGCACGGGACAAAGTCTCTAAAATGGGAAGCCACCAGTGCCTCGAGGCTAACGCTACAACTAACAACTTCCGCCATTCCTAATAATTGGCTTAGAAGAGGAGGAGTCAAGGTTTGGTTCTACAAAAAAACTTCATCACCAGAGAAAACATTAACAGTGGAGTATAAGTATTCTGGGAACCCTGTTGGCAGATTCCAAGCCAATCTTGACTTTGAAGGATGGAGAGCAATTTGGGTCACATTTGATGAATGCAAGTTGACAAGTACTAGTTTACTGAATTCAGTCGACGAAGTTAACTTTGAACTTACCGAGTCGGATACTATCTACATAGATTTGCTCCAGTTTCTGAAAAGTTTCGGTAAACAGTCACGCGACAAAGTAGTTCCTCCCATAAGTCCATTTGGCTTGAATTTGTATGACGCGAGTGACCATTGGCAACAGACATACAAGTGGAGTCAACAAGCCGTTCCTCCTTTACCCTCAACAGTCGATCTTTCAAAGAAAAAAAGTTTGGAGTTAATCGGAAGCCGTCTCAAGAACTGGTACTGCGACGAAACGAAAACGTCTCCCAAGTTCCCAAGTGGTAGCTTTCTGGAAAAACGATGGGAGTCCCTTTTAACACGTGTCAAGAACGCACATAAAAAATACGATGGACTCGTTGTCGTTAAAGGAAAAGTCATCGGACCACCGCTGTCTTGCAGAAACTGCGAATATCCAAAGAACTTTGGATTCATCAAGTTTGGATTCATCATGGAAGAGATTCTTTTACCCCTGTCACTGGAATATTATCAAAGATCCCGTACAAACGAAATAATAGATATTGTTGCTGCTCAACTTCCTGATCTTAACTCTAAAGACGCAACAAAGAAAGACAATGCATATAAAGCTATTGCAGGTGATCATACAACAATGAAAAACTTGTTTAAAGGTTATCTTCCCACTTCTGGAACTGTAACCTCTACCCAGGTGGTAACTGCAATAAACAAACTCAACCTGTTTCGACTAAACAAAATTTATGACCTTTTAGATTTTGTAAAACAGCAAGGATTTGCAGATGGAAGTGGCCTTGGATCTTTGGACCACGAAATGAACAAAGATGGTGCGGGATTCATGCACACTCTGTTTCTTCTCAGTGACTCTCTTTCTTCAAACAAAGCGAAATTGCTCGATTTGATAAAGACTGCCAAGTGGTACAACGACTTTGGGGAGATTTATCAATCGCCAACATTCGAATACGAAGGAACGACTGCTGACCGTATGATCACGCTGACGTTGTTCAGGCTGATGATCGTGCTGGTGATGCCAAGTGATAATGATGATGAAGTCAAAGCCAAAATTCGGGATATGGAAGCCTTAGTTCGGTGGATGAACAACGCTTTGGATGTGAATGAAGGACTTGGAGGAGTCATCAAACCTGACTTTGTTGGACATCACCATAAAGCATTTTATGGATCAGCGTATATACCACAAGCGTTACATACCGCCGCTTTCGTTCAATATCTCCTTGGTGGAACCGAATTCGCCTTATCACCATCATCAGTCAACCACATCAGACGAGGACTTGAAACGCTGCGTCTAATGTGTGTCAAGTATTCTTCTCCAAATAGTGTCAATGGACGTTTCCCAAGTTATACGAACGAGGTTATTCTCAAGGCTGTATTACCAGCCTATGCTTACATCAGCGTTTCCCATCCTTGTAATTTACCTTGCACGATTCCAAGAGGAATAAGTGTGACAAATGTGAATAAACCGGAAATGTTTTTGAGGTTATACAACGATCCATCTGTGAACCGTTATTTAGAAGACGCAAAGATCAAAAACAAGCATTTTTATAACAGCTTAGGATCGCTGGACATCATGGAAGCAGTAAGTACCACCTGCTTTTGTTTGTGGGACTAGTTAAATAGCTGATTAGATCATTTGGTCAGTTTGTTTAAATGACCTGTAAAAGAACCGAACACTCAAATTGGAATGAAAAATATATTACCCAAGATTTTTGTGATACGCGAGGGCAGCTTAAAAATCGCACATCCGTAGACACAAACCGAAACTTTATTAATTATCAGTAAAATATTTCTTCTTTTATTGTATTCCAAAATTATCTTTGTACTTTTAAAACTGTACTCTTTTTGTAGGCTCAGTATTGAAACATTCATCCCATGGACAAAATGAAAATTTTCGCTCATTTTCAAAAGCCAGTTTGCAGGTCTTAAATAGTTTTATTGCCGCAATGCAACACTACATCCGCCCGCCCGTTTCTTAGTCTCTCATAATTTTTACTTTTTTAATGCGTATTTCATTATTATATTTTTTAATCACATTTGTGGCAGACAGTTCATTTACGCATATTGTGCCTACAGGTAATCGGACAAAAAAGTATTTTAAATTTATTAGAAATACGTGTCTAGTAGAACCTCGCGAGGCTCGGGGGAGGGTACACCGCGAGTCGAAACTCTCGATTTGCGTTTGAGGCTTTTCGCAATTCCACTTTGTCTTCTTTGCAACCAAAAACATTGGTAAAAGGTCCTTTCGATGGTTCGCGTACCGTTTACCGTCCGCCATGTTTGTTTACCATGCTCCTATATAGGCTTACATGAAGTAGTACCACATTGTTGCCAGGCAACTGCAGGACACCATCAAGTATATATGTATAAATATATTTTTCGCTCGAATTCGCGCGGCTTAGCTCCCGAGGTACGACAAAATAGGAAAAAAATCTAACAGTACAGCTAAGTAAACCATTCATATGGGATTTACAAGAAACGGTAGATGTTTTACAGACAATCAGTTCAGTTAGGAATCATTGCCGTGCAAAAAGTAAATTATCCCGAGTTCGTAGCTCTTCAAAGATCCCATTTACGCCAAGATGATCGTATTCGATTAAATATAATTGCAAAAGAAACCATTTGGAACTGTTCTCTGCAAAGATACGAACTGTACTTTCAACCCGGCGACCTTGTTATCTTGACTTAAATGATACTTTGAAGGATAATGAACTCCGCGTGTGACTTGAACTGATTGCTTTTTAAATAGTATGTTAAACATCTACCGTTTTAAAACCCCATATGAATAGTTACTTTGCTGCGTTGCTAAATTTAATACGTTTTTATTCAGTTATCGTTTGGTACATGTTTGTACAAATTAACCGTTTGCTACAACACGTGATTTAAACAAACATTAATTGTGAAAAGAAACATATAGAATGCACGATCACTGCAACAAACCGTTGAGAAAAACCGGATCTGGGTTTCCAGACCTAGATCAGTATTAATACTTGAAGTGAAACAAAAGAAACGGCAAACTGATCCTTACGGCAGGAAAAAAAAACAGAAGCAGAAGGAAATAAAATAAAATAAAAGTGGAATGTAATAGTGCCCAATATTTCGCTTTGCAAAACAAAGCTTCTTCAGGGACTAGCACTATAAATGATTACAACCGTAAAACCGTTATATAAATGATTTTGAAAAAAAACTAAAGAATAACAATAACAATAAATATGATAGGGTTTGACGGGTTATAAACTAAACTGACTAGTGATGAGAAAATTAATAGTTAAAAGTTTTTTTTTTCAAAATCATTTATACATAACGGTTTTACGGTTGTAATCATTTATAATGCTAGCCCCTGAAGAAGTTTTGTTTTGTGGCCATATTGTCGGCCAGTTTGGATGACGTCACGAACCCCCAGCAGTGCTACAACCCATAATATTTACCTGATCTTGTAAAGCACATCGCAGGCTATCTATCTGATGAAAAATATTTCGAAATATTGTAACATCGCACAAACCCAAGTGTAGTGGAATCATGGGACACATAAACAATGTCACGTGACGGAGCACATGGAACGGAGCGAGCGAACCGAGTTCCTTCGAGTGTTGTTGTCGAGTCTTGTCAGCACTTTCTCGTTTACTGTTTGAGTTATAAAGTTTGCGTTACTACATTCTCGTCATTGTCTCTATTAATCCCCTGCAAATACGTCTACAAGTGGTGGAGAACCCAAATTACGTTGAACTCATGACAACAACAATAGAAGAACTACAAGGCGTCGTGGCTGGACTCGTCAGCGTTGTAAAGGACTTAACTACAAATGTTTCTCAAGTTACTAAGACAGTCGGCGACATGGCTGAAGCGGTTCCTGCAGCCTCTAATCACGATAATAAACAAGGCCTTCGCATGCCTTCCATGCAACTTCCATCATTTCGTCGAGATAACGTGGTACAAGACGACATTTCCGAATTCCTCGAGCGATTCACTCAGCAGACATCTCATCTTCCCGCCGGAACACGTTTATCGCTTCTGGAACAACAGTGTGTTGGCGACTGGCCAAGATCTGTATTGTCAATAGCCAAAACTACAGAGGGCTACGCAGAAAAAGCGGTAGAAGACCAGCTTAACATTTGCATCGAAAGATTACGTGCAGAATTCGGCGAATCGAAAGAAGACAAGTGCCGCCGATTAGCAGCCGAGTTAAGCGCTATTCAACAAGAGCGTGGCGAGTCAGTGGAACAATTTGCGTTCAAATACAAGAAACTACTGCATCAACTGGAGAAACTTGGCGAAAAGATTGCGAAAGATTGTCCCACCTTTGTTATTTCACAGTTTATTTCTAAGGTCAATCCTAGTATTGCTCAGCAGCTCGTTGTGAAAGCATCAGAATTTGAAACACTCGATAAGACTGTCGAAGCGGCTCGTCGTGTTGAGTTGTCATTTCAAACTCCGCCCACCTCCTCGAATGCCAATCAGTCGCTCGATGAATGGAAAGTAACACCACCGAATGCGTTTGTTTCCTCAACCGCCATGAAATCTCAAGATCAGAACTCCCAACGACAGCAGAGGGCTTGTTACACTTGTGGAGAAACAAATCATCTGTCAAGGTACTGTCCAAAATTCCGCAAAGACACTTCAAAACAACCTGAGATCTGCAAAAATTACAATCGGTTTCCCAAATCTAATTGCGAGGAAGACGGTAATAAATGCTCATATGGCCGACAACACAAGTGTCAACGCTGTAATAAATGGGGTTGTAAAGTTATCATACATTCTGAAAATCGCCCACCAAGCACATCTCGCAGCACTCTTCCATCCGATGAGGTAAATTCTCTCAGGCAGCAACTCGTAGTCTTGTCTACTCGTCTGGAAAAATTCGAAGCTCAGTGTACGAAAAAATCTTCGTCTTCTATTCCTGCGGTATCGGAAAACCAAATCTCAACCTCAGCTTCACGACCACCTCCTCCAGTTACATCTGATCAGCCATCGACATCTACTCCCTTATTTGGATTACCTGCTGTTGCCATCCCTGTACCTTCAGCAAAGCCAGAAACTCAGTTACATCAGCGTAACATTCTGTGGACCTCCGTTACATCTGCAGGTGAACGACTGCCCTTGCCATTGGATAGCTGCTGTTCTGTATCTCTTGTGAGCAAAGTACATGCTGATTTTGTAGCCTCCAAACGACCTGACCTCAAGTATTGTGCCCTAGAGGAACCCATTTCTGTTACAGCTGCGGATCCAAAGTCCAATCTTAAAGCAGTTGCCACCATGGAAATCCCCATCACATGGGAAACAAAAACAGAAACTATCTTCACTATGCTCGTAGTTCCAGGTCTTGTCTGGCCAATACTCTTTGGGGAGAACCACCTTCATGCGACTCAAGCATTGGTTGATCATTATGTTCCATCCATCACCTTTCGACATCCAAGTATGCAGTTTCGGGTCCAGTGCTCTCTCGACAATCCACTTGAAGGTTTTGCAAGCGTCTCAGCACCCAATGGGTCCTTGTCACATGAAAGTAAGCCAACAGTGCCAAAGCCACACGTCAGTGTTACATGTCTTCTTACCGGAGCACCACCACTGGGTATTCACAAACGTTCACACACCCTTCACCGTGGTCTTAACTTTGTTACAGTCTGCGTCACCCTTTCAGCAGCTTTAATGGGATACCAAGTAGTGCGCCAACCGCTTTGGATTGAGGGCAAGGACATTCAATCAGGTGTTAAAGTTCTCAGTGGTCCCTTTGATCTCAGCCAAATGTCAAGTCATGTTATACCAGAAACCACACGCCCGAACAGTGATCCATACTACAACGCACACCTCATAGACCTTCCTGAAACACCAGATTCAGTTCTTGCAGAAGAAGTTCCTGACATGTGTATCACATACTGTACAACCTTGGCAGTGGAATCTAAGTTGAAGAACACAAGTATCCCTGAGAATGTCATTCTAGGTGATGTTAGAGACATGACAAAGGATGATGATACTATTCTTGAAGAAGCAGCTGACACTACTGCAAAGCAACTTGCAGATGGATGGCTTACATGGGCAAATACACAGCAGCCACCCGCTTCATCACAACCTCGAAAGAACACTGAGCAGAAGCATTCTGACTTAGACTCTTGTGCTCCAAAGCAATGGCAACTTTCAGTCCAAACGAAAGAAATGGAAGATTCTGGTCTCAACTCATCCATATTGTCTCCTTTCTGTGATTCCTTACCAGAATTTGACTGTCAAGGTCCTGAGTTTCCTCCAGTAGAAGAACTGACCTGTGACCCTTACTCAACTGCTTACACTGATGCTATATTTCATGCCTTGGGTCTAGATGGATTGGAGTATTCTAATGTTGATGCAGATATTATGAAGAGATTCAAAGAACTTATCTGTCAATATCCTACTGCATTTCTCCTCCCTGGGAGTCCACTTGGAGCTGTTAAGGGGTTTGAGCACAGAATTGACACAGCAGATGCCCCTCCCATCTATAGTCACCCATACAAGAAAAGCCCAGCAGAACTCAGAGCAATCAAAACAGAAATCGAGCGGATGCTTAAGCTCAAGATAATACAACCAAGTCAATCAGAATGGGGTTCCCCATGCATCCTGGTCCGCAAACCTCCAGAAAAGGGGCAACTGCAACCTCCAAGATTTGTGGTGGACTATCGTCGCCTCAACAGTGTGACACAAGGAGATGGTTACCCTATCCCATCGATCTCAAGCGTTCTGGATACCATCAGCCAAGGAAAAGTATTTGCCAAATGTGACTTGGTCAGCGGTTACTGGCAAATTCCCATCCGGCAATCGGATCAACACAAAACTGCATTTTGTACACACCTGGGACTGTATGAGTTCCTCAGGCTTCCCTTCGGATTGAAAACAGCACCAAATACTTTTCAGCGGATTTTGAACACTGTATTTGCAGATTATTTGCACAAGTGGCTTGTTGTTTATGTGGATGACATAATTCAGTGGGCAATGACAGACGAGGAAGCCCTTGCACAGTATTCGTTGCTGTTTCAGAGACTGGTTAAAGTTGGCATGCAACTGAAACCCTCTAAGTGTACATTCTTCGCAAGGGAAATTGAAATACTGGGACATCGGATCACCCAAGAAGGTCGAACACCAATAAGCAAAGGAGTAGAAGCAATCTTATCTATGCCCACACCAACTAACACTTCTGCAGTAAAGCGTTTTCTTGGACTCTGCGGATATTTCAGAGACTTTATTCCATGCATGTCTACCTGAACACAAGCCTTGCGATTCCTCCTCAAGAAGGGTGTATCATTTCAATGGACAGAAGATACAGCAAGAGAGTTTCAAGACTTGAAGCAAGCAATCACTGGCCCAGATGTTATGTTGTTCCATCCTGATTGGAATGCTCAGTTTGAATTACACGTGGATGCTAGCAAGCTAGGATGTGGAGCAATGTTGGCTCAAGAGAAGGATGGCATACTTCGCCCTGTGAGATTTGCCTCCTGAGCATTTACACCAGCTGAATCACGTTGGACAACTATGCACCAGGAACTCTTTGCTGTGAAATGGGGACTTGAACAGTTTCGCTCTTACATACTAGGCCAAAGAGTTAAAGTTGTAACCGATCATGCAAATCTTAAATGGTTGACTACCATGGCACCACAACAGGCAAAAGTGGCAAGATGGTGCATGAGCATGGCTGAGTTTGACTTTTTTATCGAACACAGAAAAGGGGAAAGAAATGTTGTTCCCGATGTCCTCAGTCGTCACCCGGTCAAAGAGAACATTTCTGAAGACAATGTTGTAATACCTCCAGAGAACAGTGTTATCGCATTTATGATCATCGCAACCTCAGTTGATGTTCCACACCATACCCCTGAACTTGTTCATGGAACATTTAACAATACTATGGCTTGTTTACACAATGCATGTCTTATGCCTCAAGCTGATTGCCTCAACCCAGTTTGTCTCGCTACTGCTCCAAAGAGAACCAAATGTGTGAAGGAGCCTCAACTCAAAACTTCAGTCACAAGCCAGACCAAGACTCCACCAGTTGGTAAATATCAAGAAAGTCCATCCTCAGATTGCAACTTTGAAGACTTCAAAAATTTGGAATCTTTAAACCGCAATCGATCGAGTTTTGCTAAGAGACAGCTACAGGATTATTGGTGCAATCTGTTGATCAAGTTTCATAGCTCAAATCAAGATATTTCTGCAATCAAGAACATTCCAAAGGAACACTTGCAATGGGTTAAACAAATGGCAAAGCGCTCAGCTGTTATTGACAGTTTGCTAATGTATCGAGATGAATTTATGCAAGACCCAAATCACTACCGCATTATGGTTCCCAATGACATTAATCTTCAACGTCATCTCTTACGAGTCTATCATGATTCGCCTGTGGGAATGCATCGAGGACACGAAGCTACCTATGGATCCCTTTCATATGACTTTTATTGGCGAAATATGGCCAAACATGTGCGGAACTGGATCAGGCGTTGCTCCGCTTGTATCAAATTTAAGTCTACTGATCCCAAACATGGACCGATGCAAATTCGCATTTTTGACCGTCCCTTCAGCACCATTGGCATAGACTATGTTGGACAATTGCCTACTACCCCAACCGGTAACAAATGGATTTTGACTGCTGTTTGTCCCTACTCTAATTTCTTGCGTGCAATTCCAGTCCCAGATAAACAAGCAACTACTGCAGCACGAGTTCTGTTTAATGATGTATTCCTGCAATACGGATTTCCAGCAGTCTTGCAAAGTGATCAAGGAGGAGAATGGCTTAATGCGGTATTACGCCAGCTAACAAAACTTCTCTCAATTGAACACATTGTTACAACAAGTTACCGTCCACGCCTAAATGGAAGTACAGAACGTGTTCACAGATGGTTGAATGCAGCAATAGGAATTTATTGTGAGAAATATCAGGAACGCTGGGAAGAATTCCTGCAGCCAGCCGTATATGCTCACAATGTATCTCCAATTCCGGGTACGGGCCAAATTAGTCCATTCTTCTTGGTATTTGGACGCAACGCACCATCACCTGAAGTCATTACTCTTGATTTACCTGTCGAAAGCCTCTCAAGAAGCACCTATGCAGAGCAGCTTGTGTCTCGTATGCGTGAAGCACAAAAACAGTTTAACAGCATCAAAGCAGATATGAAGAGAACTCAAAGAGAATATTATGATAAATCATCCAGGGAACTTAACATAGCTGAAGGAAAGCAAGTTTATGTTAGAAGACCACCTCCAAGTTCACAACCAAAAGGATCAGCCACACGGTTTATTCGTCGATTTGATGGTCCTTACACTGTTATAGGCCATGTCCATGGTCGCCAGGATCTATTACGACTTCGGCACAAATTCACTCAGGATGAGCTAAAAACGGTAAACATTGAAAAGATCATTGTCGTTCCAGATGAACTATCAGAAGCAGCAGCTTATGATCTCAGAAATTATGAAGACCAACCACCTAGCACAAAGACTGTTACCTCTCCTGAATTACCCACCCATAAGAGTCTTGCGATTGATCCTGATCTGGCAAAGTTAGCATTTTCTTTTGGAGAATATCTGAACAGTCTACCAGGTGCAAAGGCATATGCATCAGAGGCATGCAAAGTGGTTTACCAGCAGATTCCAGATGCCCAAGAAATTTTGAAACGTTCCGGAAAGCTAAAAGGACTGATTTCAAAATGTCCTTATCTATCCATGTCTGGCAGTTCACATGGAGGAACTTATCTGTTAAAACTCGACAAAGCCATGTTTGCAACTTTAGTATCGGAAAACTAAAATCCCTTGTAAGAAGGGGTGGACTCATGAGGATTTTAGACTGTTAAGATTTTCTTGTTAGCTTTGTTTCAAATTTATTCATCATGTAAGCTTTTGTCGTAAATTTACTCCCTTTAAGAAGGGGTGGACTGTAGTGGAATCATGGGACACATAAACAATGTCACGTGACGGAGCACATGGAACGGAGCGAGCGAACCGAGTTCCTTCGAGTGTTGTTGTCGAGTCTTGTCAGCACTTTCTCGTTTACTGTTTGAGTTATAAAGTTTGCGTTACTACATTCTCGTCATTGTCTCTATTAATCCCCTGCAAATACGTCTACACAAGGTACGGGGGGGGGGGGGGGGGGGAGGCTTGTTGCAATCCCCCCCCTTGTACCACGGTGGAGTTATAAGTTTGCGTGTACGTCCAAGGGTTAACATATCCAAAATCAATTTATACTTGGGAAATTGTTTTCGCAGGTAAAATCCATCGCCCGATCTAAAGGCATCTCTGCTGAATCCTCCCCTGAAGGTCACTGGTCCAAGAACTTCGCCGTTCTATCGATCCATCGACGCAAAGATTGGGCTGTAACGGCCAAGGGATTTAATCGTTTTCTCTGGGATTTTGAGAATTCTGGGAATGAAAATGTTTTTGGAATGTTCGCCAGTCATGGTGCTCTCTTGATTGCTAACAGTGAAGCAAGCCTTAAAGTTCATGACGTCGAAAAAGGATGGGATTGGGCCAAAGTACCTGGAGCAACAACCATCGCCTTACAAAATCGACCATCGGGGACGGTAAATTTTGATGACTTAAAAATGGACAAAAGCAGGTTTTACAACCCACGAAGCCTGGCTGGAGGTCTCACGTTCAAGGGTACGAGCACTTTGGAAAACGGAATTTTCGCCATGAACTTTAGGCAACCAAATTATGGATTGACGGATTGGCGAGGAAATATCAACTTTGACTTCAAAAAATCAGTTTTCTTTTTTGAAAACTTGCTGGTTTGCTTAGGAAGTAGCATTATGGCAAGAAACAGAAGAAGAAGGGTTATTCAAACAACTCTATTTCAAGACAAGCTTACAAGTGGAAGTTCCTTGTCAATTAAGATAAACGGAGTTACGAAACCGTCTTCAACCGTAGCTCCAGTGCATACACCGTCCACAAGTACTAGTTACACGACGCTTACTGACACAAAAGGAAACTTTTACTACATACCGAATCCCAGTAAATCGATGTTAAAAGTCCACGTGCAGGATCAGAGCTCCAAAACAGATGACGATAAAACTCCCACATCAGAGCGATACGGCACGGCGTGGTTCGAACATAGTACGCTTCCCTCTGACTATGAGTATGCAGTCTTGATTCCGACAACATCATATAGTGCAACACCAAATAACATAGCAACGGCCCAGGAAGGACCAGCAGGAAGTAAGGCCTACGATGTTTTACAGAAAGATGATGACGCCCATATCGTCAAATTTCTTAAGTCACCGAAATCATGGTCTGCCCTCAGTCATCCCATCTATGGTTATGCAGTTTTTGAAGCAATATCCCTGACGTCTCTTGATGTCCCAGTAAAGGAAGTCGATGAAGGAAACTGTATTATCATGGCCGAGGAAACTACGGAATTTATTTACCTCAGCATTAGCTCCCCAGGCTTAAATCTTCTCAAATCGTCAGTTATTCTAACTAATTCAGGTGACGTGGGGGAAGATGAGCTGTATCACTCATCAAGCAGAAGGAGAAAAATAGTAGTCACTCTGAGAAACCCGGTGCAACAACAAATCGTTTCTATCGAAGCCCATGGAAAACCAGATAGCTACGTGCCTAACGTACGAGTGGATGACAACGGCTTAAAAGTCACTTTCTTCAATCTTAAGCATGGTTTTAGCGTTGAAGTGCAGTTGACGAAAAGGCCGTGAATGTTATGAAGACACCTGATTCCTTCTGTCGTAGACGCTTTAGATCGTTTAAATACGTTAGGTTAACGTTAACTTTAATCGCATCTTTGGGAAATATTCCGTATCTGATCCCCTTTTTGTATGCCAATGGCATTTTTAGGTGTAGAGAAAAAAAATAATGTAAGTTTGCATAAGTATTTATTACAATGTTCATTAAATTGAATGGGGGAGCTCAACCTACAAGCATTATGGCCGCTGTTATTTCGTCCATTCCATCATTCAGTGTCCCTAAGGGAGAGGGGGGAGGGCGTCCTTGGATCCCTGGTTTTTTCTACGGAGCCTCGGGGCCCTAAATATTTGTCCTTTGGAGCCCCGAGCTCAAATATTACAGCTTTAAACATTTTAGTATCAAGACATCCAACTACTAGTAAATGGAATCTAGATAGAAAGGGTACAGATACTTGCGGGGGCGTACCTAGACAATGCTTAGCAGTACGCACAAATCAATGTTACCCTATAAAACGCCACTTCCTGCATTCCTGAGACTGAAAAGCGTTTGTGCAGTCAAGATACACCAAATTGAAGAAACGTTGTCGGGTAAAAAGCATAAACCATGAACGATGCGACCCAAAGGCTTACTGGGAAGTTGGAAAATTTAATCTTCGTCTGTGACAGAATATACATTATATTAACACAGAATACATAAATCATGCTCTTAAATGTCTCAAACAAAGAAAACATCTTGATTATCAAGAAATAGAATATAACTAGCTTGCCAATGCTGCCTATCCAGAATCCCATTCGGTCTCATCGTTCATGGTTTATGCTTTTTTAAATGACAACGTTTCTTCAATCAGGTGTATAAACTCTGGAGTTTACCTTAATTCTCAACTTAAAAATCATGAGTAAGTTATTTTTATAATATGTGCTATTTCACAAATTAAATTGGTTGTTATTTGCGTATGCCAGTTCTAGTCAGATTGCAGATTTCATCGGTGAAAATTCATGTTCACGGTACTTATTGATCTATCATTACAAATAGTTTAGATTCGTTTTTGCTATACCGACTTCTAAAATTCAGAGGAAGGCATTTGGTTATCTGTCAAAGATAAATGAGCACTACCGCGTTCAAATTTTCTGGTAATGCTAACGAAATGCTTTATGAAAGCGTGAAAAGGGGCATTTGTATTTTGACGGTAAGCTTACCTTAATATGGTCTTCTTTCATTATTTTCACAATGAAATTTTAATTTTAATTTCGATTGGCCTTACGAGTGAAAGCAGTGAACTGGTTACATTTTCTACGTAGCACTTTGGAAAACGGAATTTTCGCCATGAACTTTAGGCAACCAAATTATGGATTGACGGATTGGCGAAGAAATATCAACTTTGACTTAAAAAAAAATCAGTTTTCTTTTTTGAAAACTTGCTGGTTTGCTTAGGAAGTAGCATTAGGGCAAGAAACAAAAGAAGAAGGGTTATTCGAACAACTCTATTTCAAGACAAGCTTACAAGTGGAAGTTCCTTGTCAATTAAGATAAACGGAGTTACAAAACCGTCTTCAACCATAGTTCCAGTGCATACACCGTCCACAAGTACTAGCTACACAACGCTTACTGACACAAAAGGAAATTTTTACTACATACTAAATCCCAGTAAATTGATGTTAAAAGTCCACGTGCAGGATCAGAGCTCCAAAACAGATGACGATAAAACTCCCACATCAGAGCGATACGGCATGGCGTGGTTCGAACATAGTACGCGAGCCTTTGACTATGAGTATGCAGTCTTGATTACGACAACATCATATAGTGCAACACCAAATAACATAGCAACGGCCCAGGAAGGACCAGCAGGGAGTAAGGCCTACGATCACTTTTACAGAAAGATGCTGACGCCCATATCGTCAAATTTCTTAAGTCACCGAAATCATGGTCCGCCCTCAGCCATCCCATCTATGGTTATGCAATTTTTGAAACAATATCCCTGACGTCTCTTGATGTCCCAGTAAAGGAAGTCGATGAAGGAAACTGTATTATCATGGTCAAGAAAACTACGGAAAATATTTACCTCAGCATTAGCTCTCCAGGCTTAATGCTGAGCACGAGTTCTTCCCTGACTTATTCAGGTGACGTGGGGCAAGGAGAGCTGTATCACTCTTCAAGCAGAGAGAGAGAAATAGTAGTCACTCTGAGAAACCCGGTGCAGCAACGCATCGTTTCTATTTAAGCCCACGGTAACCCAGATAGCTACAAGCCTAATGTGTGGGTGGATGATACGGGCCTGGAAGTCACTTTCCTCAAACTCAAGAATGGTTTTAGCGTTGAAGTGCAGTTGACGAAAAGGCCTTAAATGCTAAGAAGACACCTGATTTCTTCCGTTGTAGACGCTTTAGATCGTTTAAATACTTTAGGTTAATTGTAATCGCATCTCAGGGCAATATTCCGTCTCTGATTCCATTTTTGAGTGCTACTGGCATTTTAGGTGTTAAGAAAAAATGATTGTAAGTTTGCTTATTAAGTATTTATTGCAATGTTCATTAAACTGAATGTGGGGGTTCAACCTGCATGGTATTATGACCGCTGTTATTTCCTCCTTTTCATCTGTGACGTTACCAGGGATCAACAAACTGGTCCCAGCTGTGTTACTGGGAATCTTGAGAACATTGACGTCCCAGATGTCACAGATGGGAACCGGAAATCGAAAGAAAAGCCCTCTTTAATCCCGGGGAGAAGCAGGAGAGCGGCAAAAGGAAATATTCGGATTTCGGCTGCTTTTCGCGTATAGGTTGTTCGGGGTGTCAACGGTCTCGTTGCTTAAAGGGCCTATGTCACCATTTTTAGTGTTACTATAAAAAGCCCAGTTTAATGGAAATCCAAAAATAAGTGTTCAGTTTAGTTTAAAATTACTCCACTAGTGCTCTACGAGTAAACTACGGTGGCCCAGATACGATGGCCCAGAAGGTTCACAGTTCAGTTGTGATTTCTCATGTAGTTCAGTTGTGATTTTTCAAACACTTTAGTTGTGATTTTATAATTTAAACAGTTAAATTGTTATTTTTCAAACAGTTAAGTTGGATTTTTCAAACAGTCCAGTTGTGATTTTCCAAACAGTTCAATTGTGATTGAGAGACTGGGATTTAACTAACGGGACAACGACTATCCGGGAATTGTGTTTTCAGGTTCCTCCCGCCATTCTGGAAGAAACTCGTGTTTGTCTTTGCAAGCTCGATTGTTTTTCTGTTTTACAAATGGATGCTATAATGTACTAAGGTAAAGGTAAAGGAAATCAGGCGTCAGGGTCAGAACAGCAATGAACGCGTGGAATCTGCCGCTCCGAGTACACCTTTTGCTATCCATTAGCAGAAAATATAAATTCATTTGTGTGAATAGTCAGACAATAGAGTGGAAATATTTACACCAAAAACTAATTCATTTAAGCGAAAATAACTTCATTAACGATTTTAGCATAAGCAGTAAGTAATGGATAATGCCCGAGCTGCGATGCCTTCTTAAAAATAACAAGAAGCTGTACACAGCTTGAACTCGTGGCGCCTTTAACTCATTGCAGCATTGATTCCCAAGTGATTTGAGTGCTTTTACAGAGAAACATAAGCTTAAAATTATATCTAATCAAAGGCTCCTAAGAGCCAACCCGAGAAGAAGAAATGCTAACGCGTAACGCGTAACGCGTAACGCAATATTGCCGTAAGCTTTAATACGTTTTCACACTGACACAGTTCGATATATATATTTTTTTAAATTAAATGTAAGGATTTTTGATGAACGAAAAAAAAAAGTACATCACTTTCATAATGTCCAGTTCGAAAAAAGAAAAAAAAAAGAGGACTTCATGGTGATTCGAACTCGGGCCGTCCGGGACTAAGCCACAAACTCAATCACTGCGCTGTCCAAGAGCACATACTACCTACGAACTAAATTTTATTATTTTAAGCTAGATACGCATCAGAACGCGTGTTTAGGTTGCAAAATCCTTTTAGATCGATTTTAATGTTGCACTAAAAACTCCAAATGCGAAACATCTGTAAGCTTATTGTTGTCTATATTCGTTTACATCAAATTAATTATTGTTATCGTTGGATTCACGTTGAATTCCTGTTACGAAACGTGTTCGTAACAAAGCATTTGCTCACTAAGTTTACAGCTGATGGAAGGAGCGAGTGAGTGAGTGAGTGAGTGAGAGAATGAATTTTATTTAAACACCCTTGCAGATAACCTGTTCATCATGCTTTCACGTATACACGGGTTTAAAAGTAAGACTACACTGCATTCACTAGATTCAGTAGCTGACACTTAAGCTCGACCCGGAGCTCGATCGCTAAGCAAATGGCAAGTTTAATATATAAAACACAGAACTTGCCAGAGCAAAAATCCCACAGGAATAAGCGGCGAACACAATATCAAACGGTCCTATCCATCCATGAACGCTTTGAATTGTCTTGAAAGTGTGCAGTTGTACGCAGTAGTTCTTTATCTTGCTTCTCGAGTACACAAACGGAGAGATTTTACGGTATGTATTTCATGGCCGAAAGCCATATAGTCGTCTATATAGACTTAAATATGCGTGCATAAATTTGCATGCGCTAATGTGACACGAAAAAAAAACAAGAAAAGTCAACGCCGGATTTATAACTCGTGTGCTTCGCCACGAGTAATGACCACGCGCTACGCGCTTGGGCCTTATTTTCATGAAGGCAGAGGAGCGAGGGTATTATCCGTTTTAATGCACGTTTTCGGCATTGTTTTAGAACAAGCAAACCAACGAGTTGCTGTGAAATTTTGCTCATTAGTGACAGTAGTGATTGTCTAAATCCCGTAAGGATTGTGCAAGTATTTTAATCATTGTAATAGTAAAAGTCAACTAAATTTGATGCGCTGTGAAGCGCCGTTGTTAACCCGTTACTACGCGCATGCGTAATGAACGCGTTATCGGTAATGGAGACAGATATGCAAATGAGCACTCACTCGCTCCTTCCATCAGCTGTAAACTAGTGACGAAATGCTTTGTTACGAATGTAACAAGAACAGCGGGAATCCAGCGATAACAATAACTAATTTGTTGTAAACGAATATAAACAACATAAGCTTAAAGATGTTTCGCATTTGGAGTCTTTAATGCAACATTAAAATCGATCTAAAATGATTTTTTAACCGAGACACGCGTTTTGATGTGTATCTACCTTGAAGTAATTAAATTTATCCTGTTTTAAGTCAGTGATCACGATGGCCGACTTGATTAGCGCGCGAAATGACAGCCGGGTAACCCGAGGTTCAAGTCTCGTTCTTCTTTTTTTTCTTTCTTCTTCGGACTGAACATTATATTCAAAACATAATCTTCTCTATTGAAATGAACTGCAACATCGCAAGTATTTTTGTTAGTAGAAGATTTGTGGTTGCGAAATCTAACTTTGAATTCGTTACTAGTAGAACCGATGTACTCAATGGTATATTTCTTACAAGTAACTAAATAGATCACATTTTTGGATTTACAATTAAGAAATTGTCTTATAGGATAAGTTCTATTAGTACTTGTACTAGTAAAACGGTCCGATTCCACTAAAAAAATCCTCGCCTTCAAAATCGAACAGTTTAATTTGTTTGAAATTTTTACATTGTGTAGATTATAGCGCATTTATTCGTTTCCCGCGGATAGCCCCAAAACTGAAAGATATTTAGGAAAACTGTTTTTCGCCATATTTGTTTACCGTTGCTATGGAAACGCTGATTAGCATAAAAAGAGTATCGTCCAAAACTTTCATCCCAGCCTAACACCTGGTATCAAATTCAGATTCATTGAGCTAAAGTAAGATTATGTATAATTATAAGCACATTATTTTTATTCAAAAAGGGAAGTGTGACTCCCCCAAAAAATCTACTTGGAGCCACCTTAGTATTTTTAATCGCTTGATGTAGCCCGAACGGACGAAACGTTTACATCACATTATTAAAGGATATGAGAGAAGTTCGCTGTTTCTCCTGTTAATTCAAACTATTCATTTTGAGTGAAAGCGTGAAGTATCCTGAGGACCCTTCTCTCAAGTGGCATCATCGTTGGATATTCAACCGTCTTCATACAACTACATGGATATATATTGAAAATATTACAAATGCCCCACATCTGCCCAGCCTCCCATACCCTTTGGGCTTCATAGCATTGATTGGTGTATGATAAATTGAGACTATGTTATTAAAATCACGATTTAGATATGAAGAAATAACAATAAAAGGGGACTGTTCGACTATCATTTCTTATATATTCACTTCTCAGTCAAAGCCAAGACATAACAAACATTTCACAGATACTATTTTAAAGGCTATCTTCCTTTGCAGCAACCCCTCTAAGGAGGATTATTTGATTGGACGGATTATTTGTTTTCTTCAGGTAGAAAAGAAGCTGTTTGATCCGCTTGTGCAGCTGTTTTATCTGCCACTGAACTCGGTTGGGACGATTGAACATATAGTTTACAAAAGTGTTGTTTTGGAACACTGCAACAAAAACCAATCGAGCGGTTGAAACGGTCCCAATAGAACAAAGACCCAAAAAGGGCATAGTCATATCGGAAGGAAAATCGTGCAAGGTACGTTTGAAGGTTGAAAAAAAATCTTACACTCCTGCTGGTTGTGAAAGAAACAACACACCTTTCCAGAAAGTCCTAACCACACCCCCCCACCCCCCGCCCACGCCTGTTCACATTTCTAATGATGCATCCCTAAGATCCCCTCTGGGGCATAATGCCTCTCTCAAGGTATTCAATGCTAGGGAATAATGTGATTGACTTGATGGAAATACCCCTCAAGGGTAAAACACTGCAAATATGATACATTGAACAAACTGGCCTCATTAATTGGTATTTTAACTCTCCGTCTAATCAGAGAGCAATATTAAAGTCAATACGTAATACGTAATACAAAGAAACCACTGGTACAGAAAAAAATACTTCTTCATGTATTTTGGAGACATGTCTAACAAGCATTCTACTCAACACTCGCTTTTAAATATGTTATAAAGACTCCCGCAAAGTGGACCAGAAGCAACGGGATAGATAGCATTCGAAGACTTCTTCCCAACCTACCAAATGGGTATTTCACTGAGGCTTGCTACATTGAATTTTCATAAATAAAATCGAAATTGTTTCAATATAAAAACTCCAGGACGGCGCAGTCGCGGAGAATAGATCTCTTGTCACAAGCCTTGGGACGATAACGACGCATTTGCCAAGTGAGATGATTTTCCCACACTGGGAGGCTAGAAGCAACTCGAGGTAGTCAATCGATAAAATTGGAAATCGATAATATTCGATAAAAATCGATAAAAGGGTTCGTTGTGAGAAATCGATAATTCTGGATTTTTCAATTAGCGTTATCGATTTTATCAGATAAATATCAAATTTATCGATACTAGCTTATCTTACAATTTATCGAAACGAAATTAACAAAAGATATAAACGAGCTCGCAAAAACACTTATAACAACTTCCTTAACCGTTTATTAATAAAATTTACTACATCTTTAAAAAAAGCGATAGTTCAATAATGATTAAAAATCAATGTAGCGAAAACCACAGATTTTAATCTGTGGTCCCCAAAAATAAAAATGTCACGCATATGTTATGTCATAAATATGTCACACACATGTTACACCTTAGTCACGCCTTGCAAAAACATACAGCTTGTTTCCTATACGCAAAACCGTAAAAAATGGTATGATTTACGTTATGTAATATATCAAACACGAGGAACAGTGTTTCATCAGATTTCCAAACACCGCGAAGTGGGTTGGAAAAACGAGGCGCAGCCGAGTTTTTTTTAACCCACTTCAAGGTGTTTGGAAATCTGATGAAACACTGTTTCGAGTGTTTGATATAGCTTCTCAAACTGATCGTTAAATGCGGAGAAAACGAAGGAATAAAATCGCCAAAATCTATGCAAATTAAGAAACGATTTCAAAACCTCCTTCACGGTAGTGATTTCCTTTGTGTTCTCGTCATGAATTATTAATGAGTTTGAGAAGTATAAATCAAGCATGTAACTGTTACTTGTAAAACTCACTGATGAAGTCCGCTATGGTCGGATGAAACGCGTAGGAGAAAGTAAATCAGTTTTACAAACTTAAGTTCATAAGTAGTATAGGGCGCATGGAATTAACCTCTTTATTTTATTATTCATGTGGTGGTGGTGAAAACAAAAGAATTGGTCATTTTCGAGTTGCCTTTAGCCTCTCCATCAAAGCGAGGCTAGGTTTCGCACCTAGCCTCGCTTTGATAGAGAGGCTAAAGGCAACTCGGAAATAGCCTGCTGTGGTGGTGGTGGCGGAGAATTGTGGTGGTGGTGGCGGTGCTGAAAACAATAGAATTGTGGTGGTGGTGGTGAAAATAATAGAATTGTGGTGGTGGCGAAATCAACAGAATTGTGGAATGAGATTCTTGCGCATTTTATTCATGAGTTCAAGACAATAGCTTATTCCTGCGCACGATGATGAAATTCCACAGCATTTTATTCATGAGAATAATAGCTCTTGACGTCATCAGCGTTAATTTATTCATACGCACGCTAATGAGATTCCTGCGCAAAAAAGAGGTTAATTCCATGCGCCCTATACTACTTTCGTAAAAGTGCTGCTCACTAATTTAGCTTTTCAAAAGTGTAGACCGACGGATTGGCGAAGAAATATCAACTTTGACTTTACAAAAAGTCAGTTTTCTTTTTTGAAAACTTGCTGGTTTGCTTAGGAAGTAGCATTAGGGCAAGAAACAAAAGAAGAAGGGTTATTCGAACAACTCTATTTCAAGACAAGCTTACAAGTGGAAGTTCCTTGTCAATTAAGATAAACGGAGTTACAAAACCGTCTTCAACCATAGTTCCAGTGCATACACCGTCCACAAGTACTAGCTACACAACGCTTACTGACACAAAAGGAAATTTTTACTACATACCAAATCCCAGTAAATTGATGTTAAAAGTCCACGTGCAGGATCAGAGCTCCAAAACAGATGACGATAAAACTCCCACATCAGAGCGATACGGCATGGCGTGGTTCGAACATAGTACGCGTGCCTTTGACTATGAGTATGCAGTCTTGATTACGACAACATCATATAGTGCAACACCAAATAACATAGCAACGGCCCAGGAAGGACCAGCAGGGAGTAAGGCCTACGATCATTTTTACAGAAAGATGCTGACGCCCATATCGTCAAATCTCTTAAGTCACCGAAATCATGGTCCGCCCTCAGCCATCCCATCTATGGTTATGCAATTTTTGAAACAATATCCCTGACGTCTCTTGATGTCCCAGTAAAGGAAGTCGATGAAGGAAACTGTATTATCATGGTCGAGGAAACTACGGAAAATATTTACCTGAGCATTAGCTCCCAGGCTTAATGCTGAGCACGAGTTCTTCCCTGACTAATTCAGGTGACGTGGGGCAAGGAGAGCTGTATCACTCTTCAAGCAGAGAGAGAGAAATAGTAGTCACTCTGAGAAACCCGGTGCAGCAACGCATCGTTTCTATTTAAGCCCACGGTAACCTAAATAGCTACAAGCCTAATGTGTGGGTGGATGATACGGGCCTGGAAGTCACTTTCCTCAATCTCAAGAATGGTTTTAGCGGTGAAGTGCAGTTGACGAAAAGGCCTTAAATGCTAAGAAGACACCTGATTTCTTCCGTTGTAGACGCTTTAGATCGTTTAAATACTTTAGGTTAATTGAAATCGCATCTCAGGGCAATATTCCGTCTTTGATTCTATTTTTGAGTGCTACTGGCATTTTAGGTGTTAAGAAAAAATGATTGTAAGTTTGCTTATTAAGTATTTATTGCAATGTTCATTAAACTGAATGTGGGGGTTCAACCTGCATGGTATTATGACCGCTGTTATTTCCTCCTTTTCATCTGTGACGTTACCAGGGATCAACAAACTGGTCCCAGCTGTGTTACTGGGAATCTTGAGAACATTGACGTCCCAGATGTCACAGATGGGAACCGGAAATCGAAAGAAAAGCCCTCTTTAATCCCGGGGAGAACCAGGAGAGCGGCAAATGGAAATATTCGGATTTCGGCTGCTTTTCGCGTATAAGTTGTTCGGGGTGTCAACGGTCTCGTTGCTTAAAGGGCCTATGTCACCATTTTTAGTGTTACTATAAAAAGCCCAGTTTAATGGAAATCCAAAAATAAGTGTTCAGTTTAGTTTAAAATTACTCCACTAGTGCTCTACGAGTAAACTACGGTGGCCCAGATACGATGGCCCAGAAGGTTCACAGTTCAGTTGTGATTTCTCATGTAGTTCAGTTGTGATTTTTCAAACACTTTAGTTGTGATTTTATAATTTAAACAGTTAAATTGTTATTTTTCAAACAGTTAAGTTGGATTTTTCAAACAGTCCAGTTGTGATTTTCCAAACAGTTCAATTGTGATTGAGAGACTGGGATTTAACTAACGGGACAACGACTATCCAGGAATTGTGTTTTCAGGTTCCTCCCGCCATTCTGGAAGAAACTCGTGTTTGTCTTTGCAAGCTCGATTGTTTTTCTGTTTTACAAATGGATGCTATAATGTACTAAGGTAAACTGTCCGAGAGGAAATCAGGCGTCAGGGTCAGAACAGCAATGAACGCGTGGAATCTGCCGCTCCGAGTACACCTTTTGCTATCCATTAGCAGAAAATATAAATTCATTTGTGTGAATAGTCAGACAATAGAGTGGAAATATTTACACCAAAAACTAATTCATTTAAGCGAAAATAACTTCATTAACGATTTTAGCATAAGCAGTAAGTAATGGATAATGCCCGAGCTGCGATGCCTTCTTAAAAATAATGACCACGCGCTACGCGCTTGGGCCTTATTTTCATGAAGGCAGGGGAGCGTGGGTATTATCCGTTTTAATGCACCTTTTCGGCATTGTTTTAGAACAAGCAAACCAACGAGTTGCTGTGAAATTTTGCTCATTAGTGACAGTATTGATTGTCTAAATCCCGTAAGGATTGTGCAAGTATTTTAATCATTGTAATGGTAAAAGTCACCTAAATTTGATGCGCTGTGAAGCGCCGTTTTTAACCCATGAATACGCGCATGTGTAATGAACGCGTTATCGGTAATGGAGACAGATATGCAAATGAGCACTCACTCGCTCCTTCCATCAGCTGTAAACTAGTAACGTAATGCTTTGTTACGAATGTAACAAGAACAGCGGGAATCCAGCGATAACAATAACTAATTTGTTGTAAACGAATATAAACAACATAAGCTTAAAGATGTTTCGCATTTGGAGTCTTTAATGCAACATTAAAATCGATCTAAAATGATTTTTTAACCGAGACACGCGTTTTGATGTGCATCTACCTTGAAATAATTAAATTTATCCTGTTTTAAGTCAGTGATCACGATGGCCGACTTGATTAGCGCGCGGAATGACAGCCGGGTAACCCGAGGTTTAAGTCTCGTTCTTCTTTTTTTTCTTTCTTCTTCGGACTGAACATTATAACAAAACATGATCTTCTCTATTGAAATGAACTGCAACATCGCAAGTATTTTTGTTAGTAGAAGATTTGTGGTTGCGAAATCTAACTTTGAATTCGTTACTAGTACAACCGATGTACTGAATGGAACATTTCTTACAAGTAACTAAATAGATCACATTTTTGGATTTACAATTAAGAAATTGTCTTATAGGATAAATTCTATTAGTACTTGTACTAGTAAAACGGTCCGATTCCACTAAAAAAATCCTCGCCTTCAAAATCGAACAGTTTAATTTGTTTGAAATTTTCCCATTTAGTGTGCTACATTGTGTAGACTATAGCGCATTTATTCGTTTCCCGCGGGTAGCCCCAAAACTGAAAAATATTTAGGGAAACTGTTTTTCGCCATATTTGTTTACCGTTGCCATGGAAACGCTGATTAGCATAAAAAGAGCATCGTCCAAAACTTTCATCCCAGCCTAACATCTGGTATCAAATTCAGATTCATTGAGCTAAAGTAAGATTATGTATAATTATAAGCACATTATTTTTATATTCAAAAAGGGAAGTGTGACTTCCCCAAAAAATCTACTTGGAGCCACCTTAGTATTTTTAATCGCTTGATGTATTGAGGAAGCCCGAACGGACGAAACGTTTACATCACATTATTAAAGGATATGAGAGAAGTTCGCTGTTTCTCCTGTTAATTCAAACTATTCATTTTGAGTGAAAGCGTGAAGTATCCTGAGGACCCTTCCCTCACGTGGCATCATCGCTGGATATCCAACCGTCTTCATACAACTACATGGATATATATTGAAAATATTACAAATGCCCCACATCTGCCCAGCCTCCCATACCCTTTGGGCTTCATAGCATTGATTAGTGTATGATAAATTGAGACTATGTTATTAAAATCACGATTTAGATATGAAGAAATAACAATAAAAGGGGACTGTTCGACTATCATTTCCTATATATTCACTTCTCAGTCAAAGCCAAGACATAACAAACATTTCACAGATACTATTTTAAAGGCTATCTTCCTTTGCAGCAACCCCTCTAAGGAGGATTATTTGATTGGACGGATTATTTGTTTTCTTCAAGTAGAAAAGAAGCTGTTTGATCCGCTTGTGTAGCTGTTTTAACTGCCACTGAACTCGGTTGGGACGATTGAACATATAGTTTACAAAAGTGTTGTTTTGGAACACTGCAACAAAAACCAATCGAGCGGTTGAAACGGTCCCAATAGAACAAAGACCCAAAAAGGGCATAGTCATATCGGAAGGAAAATCGTGCAAGGTACGTTTGAAGGTTGAAAAAAAATCTTACACTCCTGCTGGTTGTGAAAGAAACAACACGCCTTTCCAGAAAGTCCTAACCACTACCCCCCCCCCCCCCCCCACCCCCGCCCACGCCTGTTCACATTTCTGATGATGCATCCCTAAGATCCCCTCTGGGGCATAATGCCTCTCTCAAGGTATTCAATGCTAGGGAATAATATTCCTAAAGCGCGATTGACTTGATGGAAATACTTCTCAAGGGTAAAACACAGCAAAACGATACAATGAACAAACTAGCCTCATTAATTGGTATTTTAACTCTCCGTCTAATCAGAGAGCAATATTAAAGTCAATACGTAATACGTAATACAAAGAAACCACTGGTACAGAAAAAATACCTCTTCATGTATTTTGGAGGCATGTCTAACAAGCATTCTACTCAACACTCGCGTTTAAAAATGTTATAAAGACTTCCGCAAAGTGGACCAGAAGCAACGGGATAGATAGCATTCGATAACGACGCATTTGCCAAGTGAGATGACTTTCCCACACTGGGAGGCTAGAAGCAACTCGGGGTAGTCAATCGATAAAATTGAAAATCGATAATATTCGAAAAAAAAATCGATAAAATTAGTTAATCATGTCGGAAATCGATAAAAATCGATAAAAGGGTTCGTTGTGAGTAATCGATAATTATGGATTTTTCAATTAGCGTTATCGATTTTATGAGATAAATATCAAATTTATCGATACTAGCTTATCTTACAATTTATCGAAACGAAATTAACAAAAGATATAAACGAGCTCGCAAAAACACTAATAACAACTTCCTTAACTGTTTATTAATAAAATTTACTACATCTTAAAAAAGCGATAGTTCAAAAATGATTAAAAATCAAACAAGAGAAAACCACAGATTTTAATCTGTGGTCCCCAAAAATAAAAATGTCACGCATATGTTACACCTTAGTCACGCCTTGCGAAAACATACAGCTTGTAAAGAAGTATTTTTCGTTTGTCTCACGATGTAGTCACTTCCGATGTGGATCGCGACGTTTCGACTGCATACTGCTAGTCTTCTTCAGGCGATGGGGTCGACTGGTTACGCGTCACCTTATGAAGCACGATGCTCTGCTGTGATTGGTTGGTTTTCAACAGGCGCATTTTGATCCTCGTTGTTTCGGCGAATTGTTCCCTCGGCGGTCCGTAGTCGTACGGCTCTCCTGTTGTTGTGTTTCTTGATCGTGGGCATCCATGCTTCTGGAATTTCTATTCCACTGTCCCTGTTGATGTTGTTAGGGTTAAGTCTTATGTGGATCGCCTCTTTGACCCTGCGTGTGTACCAATCAGGATCACGATCAATAAACTTTACTTCATTCCAAAGCGGGTGGTGTCCGGTGTTGTTGGCGTGCTCTGAAACGGCGGAGGTCTGGGTACGGGCGAATCGGATGTCTCGGTCTTGCTCTTTTATTCTGTCTTGCATAGGTCTTCCAGTCTCGCCGATATAAACTATACTGCATTCACAGGGAATTCTGTAAACCACGCCATCTTGTTTAGTCGGGTCAACAGCGTCTTTAGGCCGTACTAGGTGTGATCTAAGTGTAGTCTCCGACTTGAAAACAGCGCGTACGCCTTGTTGTTGTAGGCAGCGGCGAAGTTGTTCGGACAGACCTTAGACAGTTATTAATAGGGCGCATGGAATTAACCTCTTTTTTGCGCAGGAATGTCATTAGCATGCGCAGGAATAAATTAACGCTGATGACGTCAAGAGCTATTATTCTCATGAATAAAATGTTGTGGAATCTCATTATCGTGCGCAGGATACATTTACGTCGATGACGTCATAAGCTATTGTCTTGAACTCATGAATAAAATACGCAGGAATCTCATTCCACAATTCTATTGATTTCACCACCACCACAATTCTATTATTTTCACCACCACCACCACCACAATTCTATTGTTTTCACCACCACCACCACCACAATTCGTTTGTTTTCACCACCACCACCACCACCACCGCAATTCTCCACACACGTGTGTGTCGATTTCTATGGATTGAACGATAAAATCGATTTTTATCGATTGATTACCCCGGAAGCAAGAAACAGCCAATATGGAATGCTGTTTGATTTCTGACTCGAGCCAAATAATAATCTGCTACTTTTATCGTGTAAATCGCTGAGTATCTTATTGGGTCCTTATTGGAATAGGAATATGTCCATCGCCGACTTACATGTAGCGTCGGCAATCTTGTTACTTGTTGGACTTTTGTCAAAAATTACTCTTGTTGGTAGGCTTGGATAAATTCTGCTCGTGAACTTGGTGTATTCTGCCTGCCGGAGATGCTCGTAAAACTCGCGTATTCTACTCACCCAACGAAATTGATGTTCATTGTGAAGGAAAATTGTAGTGAAGGCCAATTCAATATATCTTACTTTGAACTATATGGCGACGTTCTTATTATTTGTTAACTACCAAAAAAGGACATCCAACGATCTATACCGGCGTGTTTTAGCCGATGCCATGCGACTGAGATGCGAAACACAATATGAAAGATAATTTGGTTTGTAGTTTCAATATATTTTATTATTAATTTCTATTTCAACTTTTTTGTTTATCTTTTGTGCTATTGACTTTTTTTTCGTATTCTGCCCAAATTCTGTTCGAAATTGCGGTATTCTGCCGGCAGAACGCTCACTGCCACGGCCTAGGTATTGAATTACGCTCGACATACTTCCAAGCCTACGCGTTGGACTTAAGTTTTTTTACCGACAGACTAATGGGTAATGGACCAATTAATATTTTCTCGCAAACGGTTATTGAAAGAACAAGGAAACCTTCTAGCATTCATCGCTTTTCCTCCCTTCTCCCCATTCCCATCATTTTTGGACCGTGAGAGAGACTGCTTGCAATCTACCTCATAATCACGTTTAGGTAATATTTTACAAGAACAGAGCAGAATAATACAAAGGATACTTAATCGCAACATGGTGTCTATTCATGATGAAGTGCATCTGTAAACGAACTCGTTCTGGTATGCGAGCTTGAAAATGCTCTCATTCGATCATCAATGCTCTGATTCGATCATATTTGGTAAGATCAAGTTATCAAAACCTCACCACTTCTCACGAACGCCGCCTTTTACCGATTACACCTGAGCTCAGTCACAAGTTAATGGTGTTGGTAAGTTAATGGATTATGGGTTTTGCAATATTTTGTTAAGAGCAGATGTAACTTAAGGGGCACAATATTAATTTATCTAGATGTGCCCCTCCCCTCTCCTTCCTATATATCATGTGACTTTATTTATGTATTATTTGAAATGAAGAGCTTATTGCCGATCTAAATTAGGTCGAACGAAGTTCTGACCTAATTGACCAATTGTCTGACCAATTGTCTCAGTTTTCTTTAACAAGCACAACCACCGTTATGCCTTAAATAGCTAAGTTACTCGTATAGTTATTGAGATGTTTATTTTTTCACTTAAAAATTGTACATTTAGACACACATATGGCCACTTTTATCATTGATTTATCAATATATATCGATAGGAAATAATCTGTTTCACATAGGATATATATATTAACGAAAACCATTCCACATTAAAACTGATTAAGTCAATCGCCAATTTTTCAATACATGTATGCCATTCATCCATGTGTACGCGCAAAATAGAAATCGAGGAACAAGCAAGAAAAACGGCAGTATCGGCTGTTAACTTACATTTCTCTATAGAACAACAAATGTTTAATTGTTTCATTTCTTTCGTTGTTCTCATGACGTAGAATATTATAAATGAAAATGGTATTACACCAATAACTGTCCGATTGAGCGAACGTGGGTTGAATCGTGCATTGTTTTTTGAATATCCACATGTTGCAGTGTTGAATATAAAGATTTAAAATCTTGTCTAAGGAACACTATCCGTGTGATATCGCCAAATGCCACCAAATAATGGAACTAAATTGGATATAAAGACCTCATGGAGCAAAACAGAAGCAGTAGTTTGGACATAAAGTGCAGTATGAAAAATCGAAATCAGTCTTCCCTTCATATATATTTTTGTTTTATTTCGTTACAACTCAAGACTTAAAAATCGCTAATTTATTGCGCCTTCTCACTTCATTACAGGGAAAGGCATCGGAAACATGTTAATGGTGCTTCAACTGTTGTGCTACGTCTACTTCATCCTTCCTTTTACAAGTGCTCAGGGTAAGTAACCCTTTTTTGCGTCACCACAAGCCCAAGCATAGGCATCGAACAGTCTGTTTATAACTGATTATAAGATTCATTAATAATTCATAGCAGTTATGACAAATCAACAGGTGGTATTTGAGTCACATGAACACCTCTGTAAACCCCAATACAAATGAAATGAGTTGATGAATTATTAAACAGTAGAATTAACTTTTGATACAGACACCTGCTCAGCTAATTAGTCTTCATACAGATCTCTACTCATATACATACGTAAACGTCCATACAGATCTCCCGCTCATATTTTATCTACTACTTAAAATATCGAAAACTACAACATACTTCAGTAAATATAAAAAGCACCCTCGTCATCAACTTGGTCACCTTGTCACCTTGTCCTCGTTCAAAATGACGACGCGGAGAAATCATGGATAGAGTCCCCAAATCGGGAAAATGTTTTGTAAAAAGTTTATTAATATATATGATTTTTAACTCGTGAATAGGCGAAGCGTAATAAACGAGGTACAGTATTGGGACCAAAAGTCACTCGATCGCTCCCACGATCACTTGGCTGTAAACTGTTTTTGGTAATTCCGTTGACCATTGCATAAGGTTTTAAGCTCTGGAGAACTTCAAGTGTAATTTTTCGAAACTTAGTTAAAAAAACGCTACTGCGCGGTAGGTGTTTATAAATGTGTGAAGTTTCGCTGCCATTTGTAAACGTTTAAATAAATCAAACTTTATTTCGAAAACCGTATGAATTATAAACATGTCTTAGCGTAAAACAAATAGGCATTGTTTGAAATAAAAGTGGGAACTAGATGTTGTAGTGTTTTTAGTCTGTTTACTCTTCAATTCTTTGTCTTCAAACTCGGTATGGAAAATTAGAATGTGAACTTCGAATGAAGTTTTTTCAAGCAAACGTTACAGCACAATAAATGTTTTTAATGTGTAGTCTGCGAGCAAGTATTGAATGAAAAAAAAAAGCATGTCTTGGCGTGGTACAAATACGCATCGAGAACTGAGTGAAGTAATGTTTCAAATTTGTTTACGCGTCAATTCTTTGACCGCTCTGTGAAACAACCAAAAAGCTTTTACCGATCATAGGGAACCAACACGCTTATTTGTAAACTGAATGCTCTTATTTTTAAACTACATATGGGATTAAAATGGTAGACGTTTACTTGTCTGTTGTTTTCTGGACTCTGTTTCGGAGCCAAGAGAAATGATCGTTGTGTCTGTACTCTTATTGAAGATAAAAATTGACCAATCAGCATGCGAGAATAACTTCAGTTATTGTAAAACGAGTGAACGAGTGACTACACAGCTAAATGCTACAAGTTCGGGTCCATATTCACAGGTTAGCTCATAGGAGTCTTAGATTAGTTTGGTCTTTAACCGTCAGCACTGCTTGGGTGTTTGAGAGCATTTTGCATAACTTGTATATTGATGGTATTTTACGAATAACAAGTGAAGAAAAATCCTGCGTTTTAAGATGGCAGTAAGCTGATATCAATGCCAACTGTCAGCTGAACAGAATCTGTTTACTAGAAAAATTAATGAAAAGATGTAATGTTCATCACGTCACGAGCGTGGAACAAAGAAAAATATCTAAGTCCCTGACAGGAATTGAACCTATGACCTTCTGCTCACTGGTCGGATGCTCTAACCACTGAGCAACGAGAGGCTAGTGGCGAGTTTGGCCATATACTAGGTTCATATATGACATGCGTTCTGCGTATTGCTAGGATCAGCAATGTCGAAAGCGTCATGTGAGGTGATAAATAAAGATATGTAATGTTCAGTTTACCTGTGTTTTTCATCCAACCGTGCTAGAGCGGTAGAATAAAGGGACGAAAATGTGCTGCTGCCTCCAGTTGGGTTTAGTCCATGAGTGCATAGCTACCACTCAATCACTCAACCGCTCAACCACTCAACTATTCCATCTTGTCCTGCCATTCCTCCACACAGAAGCTGGTAAACGAAGATTCTCATATCACAGCGCAATGCTTTAGAATTCCTTACCTGACCATATAAAATCAGCCGAATCCCTTGGCATTTTAAATACCAGACTCAAGCAATTTTATCATCGTAGTTCATTATCGCTATAATGGCCTTACTTTAGATTTATACAATTACAAATATTTTATAACGATACATAGTGTGGTAATTACTGTTCGAAGAACTTGAAGGCAGGTCATTTTTTATGACTTTTATATCAACTGAATGTTTCCACCGTGTTCAAATAACAATAAAGTTCTGAGTTCAAAAACCATTTAAAAAGTTGGCGACTATCGTTCACTTGTTACTATTGGTCAAAACGAAATGACAAACATTTAACAAGGGGAATTTACGCAATGTTCTTTATTAAAAATGCATTAAGAAGAGAGTCTCTGTCAATGTTTGAATCTGCATTTTCATAGATAAACTGAACCACTTGGAAATTAAGATGTTTCTATAGTATTGGATTATAATTGCATAACCCTACATATGATGCCCGATTTAAAATGTCAGCTCCATTGTACATTGTACTTTTCTTTTATGTTCTAACATTGTATTGTTTTAACAAAAGAATAAGGTCGTGTTCTATTGGTATCAACCTTTTCAACCTAAACCGGTTTTGGTTGATTTGGTTGAGGTGTCCCAATAGAACACTTTTCAACAATTTTCGGTTTCAACCATTTCAACCAAGTTCAGAGCTGGTTGAAATGGTTGATCAACCAAACCAACCGAAAACGGTTTTTCCCAATAGAACACGAAAAAAATCCAACCAACCCAACCAACCCAAAATGGTTGATCCCAATAGAACACGGCCTAAGTGTTACCCCTAAATCGTGCGTGGTATACTCGTCGAATAACAATAGTAACAAGAGGCTCCTAGCAGCCTATACTCATGCGCATGCGTAAGTAGGCTGTACCACAATGAAGGGAATGATTCTTCTAAGACTTATATATACCAAACATGAACATTGATTATGTAAGTAGGGTTGTAGGAGACGCTGTCGTGACACTTGAGTAACGCTCTTTTACCGGAAGTGAGAGTAGCCGGAAGTCACTAAACAGGAAGTGTAGTGGAAAAGCTATGAACCGGAAGTGTACAATTTAAAATATGCGTGCATAAATTTGCATGCAAAATCGTGACACAAAAAATAAAAATAATAATAATAATAATAATAATAATAATAAAAATAACAAGAAAAACGGAGCCGAAACCTTACCTCATGCCGCTACGCGCATGAGTAATAACTTTATTTACAGAGGTTAAACACATAACAGCTTGCGCTGTTAAAGCAGTGGTTGGTGTTATACATGAGACATTGTAAACAATTCGACATGACGCTATGAACACACCAAATGTAGTCCAATTTTGAGAGGGCTTTGTCTGTAGTAACCAGTATTTGATGTACTCTCATTACTTTCTTTAGATGTTGGAGGCAGTTGCTGTGCTAATTCCCGCTACATAATCACCCGAAGCGGCAGCACATGGGACGAAAACCAACAAAGCTGCAAAAGTCGTGGCGGCGATCTAGTTTCCATGGAAACGCCTGAAGAATGGGAGTTTATCAATAGTGAGATTCAAAAGATTACACTCCCGCGAGTAAACGAATGGCACATAGGTTTAATAAAGGAGGGGGACTGGAAGTGGGTTAATGGAAAGCCGCTGACCATTGAAAAATGGCAAAGGGGTGAACCATCTGGAGATGGAAACGTCGCTGTTATGTCCAAAGATTATCCATTTCGAAGTAAAGGGCTTTTTAACGATCTTGACCCGGCACGTTGGAAGAGACCTTATATTTGTGAAATACCCAAAGGTAAGTGGCTAATAAACGACAGAGGATTAAGAGAGCCTATTTTTCTACATTAATAGACTTTGATGAACAATTTCGCTAATTGACTACTGTCATTTCATGTCTTTCGAATAGTGTCGATTGTATTGTTCCTGTGGTTGTTTGTGGAAATAGGGGCTTTGGAGGTTACTAAATTAACCATGCCTTGGTAAATGTCTTTCTACATAGGAATAAGAAGACAACCTGCACCACCGGTGTCACCATCGGGAAGCGCATCGAGTGCAGCAGGAGGCCAGCAAGGAGGCCAGCAGGGAGGTAGTCTTTATGATTAATGTTACTTTAATACTCAAACTATACGTGTGCCTTTGAGAGTAATGAATAATTAGCTTTATGCTATTTATTTTTTAATTGGCAAAGGTTTTGATATTTAAGTTAGGAGAAAATTAGTGCAATATTGAGCCTACTCTGTTTAAATCCTTGAAAAGCCAATAGCTTCAAAACAAATTGGCGAGTGTGATTTGGACAAACAAATCACTGTTGGGCAGAGGTGAGCTATACTGGTACCTATTGCTTCCACAAAACAAAGAACTACACAAGGTGAACTGGAAGATTGCCCTATCTGACACCGAAGTCTGGAAAAAAACTTGGCAAGGGATGATTGATTATGTGGCTTGTTGCGTTGTGCTTTGAATATACAGTCTTTTGATTAAACGTTGTCTTTGAAATCGGTCTCATCCCTACGCGACCAGACCGAAAAGGATTATGGAGAGAAATCAATTCACATTCAATAGCTGCACATTATCAAAATACGGAACGTCCTTAACGGAATATGTATCGAAGCGACTCTTGTCTTTGCGTAGCACGCGAAGACAAAAGTGAATTTTGTTCTCTATTGTAAACGCGATAGACAATAATTAATCATGCATTTTAATTCACCCATACTCCCTTTCGGTCTGGTCGCGTAGGGGTAAGACCGATCAGTGACAACGTTTAATCAAAGGACTGTATAATTTACGGTTTGTGTAATAAAGTCGTTTTAATTAGATCTTATTCTTGGACGGCGTGTTCGTGTTACGTACTAAAGCTCTGTTTACTGGTTTCGACTTCTGGTTAATTAGTAAAGTCTCCTAAATTACATAGCGACTAGATAGCTATGCGTAGTGCCACTCCCGCCAGACAAAGCACCGGCTGAAGGGGGTGAGTTTAGAAACCAGACTTTATTCAGTCAGAAATATATTAAGCGCAGTATTTCCTTTTCCAGCGTTTACGATATTTCATTCTTAACTCGTGAATGCGTGAAGAGTAAAACGAGTTGTAGCAATTCGGTGAAAGTGATCACTCGAGCGCTCGATCGCTCGATCGCTCATTCGGCTGTAATCATTTGTTGGTAATTTCACTGACCAGTTAACAAGGCTTTGAGCTCTGGAGGAGTTCATACGGATTTTTAAGACTTAGGAAAACAAAGCGGTAAATGTTCCTTTATAGTGGCGGTATTTTAAGGCCAATTTATAGCCGTCGACAACAAAGGGCTAATTAGAAATCAATAATCAACTGAATGAATGATGAAAAGTATACAGAATAACTGCAAAACATCTCATTGAAATTACGAACTAATTATTGTTCATGGCAAAAATGTCAAGGTCACGATTAAAAATAGTATAATATTAATTAATAAGAAACAAAAGGACATTGACAAGACAGATGAATGATCTAACTATTGTAGCAAATAGGGTTGTTTGATTTGAATTTTCGCCGCTTATTTAGATCATGCGGGTTAAGTGTAAACAACTGCGTTGTCCATATGCGGTTTTGCATATTGAATAAGGTGAATAAATGAAACAAATATGCTGACTATGTTCTTATGCTTTTTTCCTTTAAGTCTGTAAGCACGATCAGTTATTTGATTTTGAGGATACAAACCAGAGACAGAAAAGTTGCTTTCAGCAAAATCCATCATCCTCCGGTGCAGTAACACTATCCACTGACAAGGCAACTGTCAAGCACGGGACAAAGTCTCTAAAATGGGAAGCCACTGGTGCCTCGAGGCTAACGCTACAACTAACAACTTCCGCCATTCCTAATAATTGGCTTGGAAGAGGAGGAATCAAGGTTTGGTTCTACAAAAAAACTTCATCACCAGGGAAAACATTAACAGTGGAGTATAAGTATTCTGGGAACCCTGTTGGCAGATTTCAAGCCAATCTTGACTTTGAAGGATGGAGAGCAATTTGGGTCAAATTTGATGAATGCAAGTTGACAGGTACTAGTTTAGTGAATTCAGTCGACGAAGTTAACTTTGAACTTACCGGGTCGGATACTATCTACATAGATTTGCTCCAGTTTCTGAAAAGTTTCGGTAAACAGTCACGCGACAAAGTAGTTCCTCCCATAAGTCCATTTGGCTTGAATTTGTATGACGCGAGTGACCATTGGCAACAGACATACAAGTGGAGTCAACAAGCCGTTCCTCCTTTACCCTCAACAGTCGATCTTTCAAAGAAAAAAAGTTTGGAGTTAATCGGAAGCCGTCTCAAGAACTGGTATTGCGACGAAACGAAAACGTCTCCCAAGTTCCCAAGTGGTAGCTTTCTGGAAAAACGATGGGAGTCCCTTTTAACACGTGTCAAGAACGCACATAAAAAATACGATGGACTCGTCGTCGTTAAAGGAAAAGTCATCGGACCACCGCTGTCTTGCAGAAACTGCGAATATCCAAAGAAGTTTGGATTCATCAAGTTTGGATTCATCATGGAAGAGATTCTTTTACCCCTGTCACTGGAATATTATCAAAGATCCCGTACAAACGAAATAATAGATATTGTTGCTGCTCAACTTCCTGATCTTAACTCTAAAGACGCAACAAAGAAAGACAATGCATATAAAGCTATTGCAGGTGATCATACAACAATGAAAAACTTGTTTAAAGGTTACCTTCCCACTTCTGGAACTGTAACCTCTACCCAGGTGGTAAATGCAATAAACAAACTCAACCTGTTTCGACTAAACAAAATTTATGACCTTTTAGATTTTGTAAAACAGCAAGGATTTGCAGATGGAAGTGGCCTTGGATCTTTGGACCACGAAATGAACAAAGATGGTGCGGGATTCATGCACACTCTGTTTCTTCTCAGTGACTCTCTTTCTTCAAACAAAGCGAAATTGCTCGATTTGATAAAGACTGCCAAGTGGTACAACGACTTTGGGGAGATTTATCAATCGCCAACATTCGAATACGAAGGAACGACTGCTGACCGTATGATCACGCTGACGTTGTTCAGGCTGATGATCGTGCTGGTGATGCCAAGTGATAATGATGATGAAGTCAAAGCCAAAATTCGGGATATGGAAGCCTTAGTTCGGTGGATGAACAACGCTTTGGATGTGAATGAAGGACTTGGAGGAGTCATCAAACCTGACTTTGTTGGACATCACCATAAAGCATTTTATGGATCAGCGTATATACCACAAGCGTTACATACCGCCGCTTTCGTTCAATATCTCCTTGGTGGAACCGAATTCGCCTTATCACCATCATCAGTCAACCACATCAGACGAGGACTTGAAACGCTGCGTCTAATGTGTGTCAAGTATTCTTCTCCAAATAGTGTCAATGGACGTTTCCCAAGTTATACGAACGAGGTTATTCTCAAGGCTGTATTACCAGCCTATGCTTACATCAGCGTTTCCCATCCTTGTAATTTACCTTGCACGATTCCAAGAGGAATAAGTGTGACAAATGTGAATAAACCGGAAATGTTTTTGAGGTTATACAACGATCCATCTGTGAACAGTTATTTAGAAGACGCAAAGATCAAAAACAAGCATTTTTATAACAGCTTAGGATCGCTGGACATCATGGAAGCAGTAAGTACCACCTGCTTTTGTTTGTGAGACTAGTTAGATAGCTGATTAGATCATTTGATCAGTTTTTTTAAATGACCTGTAAAAGAACCGAACACTCAAATTGGAATGAAAAATATATTACCCAAGATTTTTGTGATACGCGAGGGCTGCTTAAAAATCGCACATCCGTAGACACAAACCGAAACTTTATTAATTATCAGTAAAATATTTCTTCTTTTATTGTATTCCAAAATTATCTTTGTACTTTTAAAACTGTACTCTTTTTGTAGGCTCAGTATTGAAACATTCATCCCATGGACAAAATGAAAATTTTCGCTCATTTTCAAAAGCCGGTTTGCAGGTCTTAAATAGTTTTATTGCCGCAATGCAACACTACATCCGCCCGCCCGTTTCTTAGTCTCTCATAATTTTTACTTTTTTAATGCGTATTTCATTATTATATTTTTTAATCACATTTGTGGCAGACAGTTCATTTACGCATATTGTGCCTACAGGTAATCGGACAAAAAAGTATTTTAAATTTATTAGAAATACGTGTCTAGTAGAACCTCGCGAGGCTCGGGGAAGGGTACACCGCGAGTCGAAACTCTCGATTTGCGTTTGAGGCTTTTCGCAATTCCACTTCGTCTTCTTTGCAACCAAAAACATTGGTAAAAGGTCCTTTCGATGGTTCGCGTACCGTTTACCGTCCGCCATCTTTGTTTACCATGCTCCTATATAGGCTTACATGAAGTAGTACCACATTGTTGCCAGGCAACTGCAGGACACCATCAAGTGTATATGTATTAATATATTTTTCGCTCGAATTCGCGCGGCTTAGCTCCCGAGGTACGACAAAATAGGAAAAAAATCTAACAGTACAGCTAAGTAAACCATTCATATGGGATTTACAAGAAACGGTAGATGTTTTACAGACAATCAGTTCAGTTAGGAATCATTGCCGTGCAAAAAGTAAATTATCCCGAGTTCGTAGCTCTTCAAAGATCCCATTTACGCCAAGATGATCGTATTCGATTAAATATAATTGCAAAAGAAACCATTTGGAACTGTTCTCTGCAAAGATACGAACTGTACTTTCAACCCGGCAACATTGTTATCTTGACTTAAATGATACTTTGAAGGATAATGAACTCCGCGTGTGACTTGAACTGATTGCTTTTTAAATAGTATGTTAAACATCTACCGTTTTAAAACCCCATATGAATAGTTACTTTGCTGCGTTGCTAAATTTAATACGTTTTTATTCAGTTATCGTTTGGTACATGTTTGTACAAATTAACTTTGCTACAACACGTGATTTAAACAAACATTAATTGTGAAAAGAAACATATAGAATGCACGATCAATGCAACAAACCGTTGAGAAAAACCGGATCTGGGTTTCCAGACCTAGATCAGTATTAATACTTGAAGAGAAACAAAATAAACGGCAAACTGATCCTTACGGCAGAAAAAAAGAAACAGAAGCAGAAGGAAATAAAATAAAATAAAAGTGGAATGTAATAGTGCCCAATATTTCGCTTTGCAAAACAAAGCTTCTTCAGGGGCTAGCACTATAAATGATTACAACCGTAAAACCGTTATATAAATGATTTTGAAAAAAAAACTAAAGAATAACAATAACAATAAATATGATTGGTGAAGGGTTTGACGGGTTATAAACTAAACTGACTAGTGATGAGAAAATTAATAGTTAAAAGTTTTTTTTTTCAAAATCATTTATACATAACGGTTTTACGGTTGTAATCATTTATAGTGCTTGCCCCTGAAGAAGTTTTGTTTTGTGGCCATATTGTCGGCCAGTTTGGATGACGTCACGAACCCCCAGCAGTGCTATAACCCATAATATTTACCTGATCTTGTAGAGCACATCACAGGCTATCTATCTGATGAAAAATATTTCGAAATATTGTAATATCGCACAAACCCAAGGTACGGGGGGGGGGAAGGGGGGGGGGGGGGGGGGCTTGTTGCAACCCCCTCCGCTTGTACCACGACCACGGTGGAGTTATAAGTTTGCGTGTACGTCCAAGGGTTAACATATCCAAAATCAATTTATACTTGGGAAATTATTTTTGCAGGTAAAATCCATCGCCCGATCTAAAGGCATCTCTGCTGAATCCTCCCCTGAAGGTCACTGGTCCAAGAACTTCGCCGTTCTATCGATCCATCGACGCAAAGATTGGGCTGTAACGGCCAAGGGATTTAATCGTTTTCTCTGGGATTTTGAGAATTCTGGGAATGAAAATGTTTTTGGAATGTTCGCCAGTCATGGTGCTCTCTTGATTGCTAACAGTGAAGCAAGCCTTAAGGTTCATGACGTCGAAAAAGGATGGGATTGGGCCAAAGTACCTGGAGCAACAACCATCGCCTTACAAAATCGACCATCGGGTACGGTAAATTTTGATGACTTAAAAATGGACAAAAGCAGGTTTTACAACCCACGAAGCCTGGCTGGAGGTCTCACGTTCAAGGGTACGAGCACTTTGGAAAACGGAATTTTCGCCATGAACTTTAGGCAACCAAATTATGGATTGACGGATTGGCGAAGAAATATCAACTTTGACTTCAAAAAATCAGTTTTCTTTTTTGAAAACTTGCTGGTTTGCTTAGGAAGTAGCATTATGGCAAGAAACAGAAGAAGAAGGGTTATTCAAACAACTCTATTTCAAGACAAGCTTACAAGTGGAAGTTCCTTGTCAATTAAGATAAACGGAGTTACGAAACCGTCTTCAACCGTAGTTCCAGTGCATACACCGTCCACAAGTACTAGTTACACGACGCTTACTGACACAAAAGGAAACTTTTACTACATACCGAATCCCAGTAAATCGATGTTAAAAGTCCACGTGCAGGATCAGAGCTCCAAAACAGATGACGATAAAACTCCCACAACAGAGCGATACGGCACGGCGTGGTTCGAACACAGTACGCTTCCCTCTGACTATGAGTATGCAGTCTTGATTCCGACAACATCATATAGTGCAACACCAAATAACATAGCAACGGCCCAGGAAGGACCAGCAGGAAGTAAGGCCTACGATGTTTTACAGAAAGATGATGACGCCCATATCGTCAAATTTCTTAAGTCACCGAAATCATGGTCTGCCCTCAGTCATCCCATCTATGGTTATGCAGTTTTTGAAGCAATATCCCTGACGTCTCTTGATGTCCCAGTAAAGGAAGTCGATGAAGGAAACTGTATTATCATGGCCGAGGAAACTACGGAATTTATTTACCTCAGCATTAGCTCCCCAGGCTTAAATCTTCTCAGATCGTCAGTTATTCTAACTAATTCAGGTGACGTGGGAGAAAATGAGCTGTATCACTCATCAAGCAGAAGGAGAAAAATAGAAGTCACCCTGAGAAACCCGGTGCAGCAACATATCGTTTCTATCGAAGCCCATGGAAAACCAGATAGCTACGTACCTAACGTACGAGTGGATGACAACGGCTTAAAAGTCACTTTCTTCAATCTTAAGCATGGTTTTAGTGTTGAAGTGCAGTTGACGAAAAGGCCGTGAATGTTATGAAAACACCCGATTCCTTCTGTGGTAGACGCTTTAGATCGTTTAAATACGTTAGGTTAAACTATTTACCTCGGCATTAGCTCTCCAGGCTTAATGCTGAGCACGAGTTCTTCCCTGACTAATTCAGGTGACGTGGGGCAAGGAGAGCTGTATCACTCCTCAAGCAGAGAGAGAGAAATAGTAGTCACTCTGAGAAACCCGGTGCAGCAACGCATCGTTTCTATTTAAGCCCACGGTAACCCAGATAGCTACAAGCCTAATGTGTGGGAGGATGATACGGGCCTGGAAGTCACTTTCCTCAATCTCAAGAATGGTTTTAGCGTTGAAGTGCAGTTGACGAAAAGGCCTTAAATGCTAAGAAGACACCTGATTTCTTCCGTTGTAGACGCTTTAGATCGTTTAAATACTTTAGGTTAATTGTAATCGCATCTCAGGGCAATATTCCGTCTTTGATTCCATTTTTGCGTGCTACTGGCATTTTAGGTGTTAAGAAAAAATGATTGCAAGTTTGCTTATTAAGTATTTATTGCAATGTTCATTAAACTGAATGTGGGGGTTCAACCTGCATGGTATTATGGCCGCTGTTATTTCCTCCTTTTCATCTGTGACGTTACCAGGGATCAACAAACTGGTCCCAGCTGTGTTACTGGGAATCTTGAGAACATTGACGTCCCAGATGTTACAGATGGGAACCGGAAATCGAAAGAAAAGCCCTCTTTAATCCCGGGGAGAAGAGCGGCAAAAGGAAATATTCGGATTTCGGCTGCTTTTCGCGTATAAGTTGTTCGGGGTGTCAACGGTCTCGTTGCTTAAAGGGCCTATGTCACCATTTTTAGTGTTACTATAAAAAGCCCAGTTTAATGGAAATCCAAAAATAAGTGTTCAGTTTAGTTTAAAATTACTCCACTAGTGCTCTACGAGTAAACTACGGTGGCCCAGATACGATGGCCCAGAAGGTTCACAGTTCAGTTGTGAATTCTCATGTAGTTCAGTTGTGATTTTTCAAACACTTTAGTTGTGATTTTATAATTTAAACAGTTAAGTTGTTATTTTTCAAACAGTTAAGTTGTTATTTTTCAAACAGTTAAGTTGTGATTTTCCAAACAGTTCAATTGTGATTGAGAGACTGGGATTTAACTTACGGGACAACGACTATCCGGGAATTGTGTTTTCAGGTTCCTCCCGCCATTCTGGAAGAAACTCGTGTTTGTCTTTGCAAGCTCGATTGTTTTTCTGTTTTACAAATGGATTCTATAATGTACTAAGGTAAAGGTAAAGGAAATCAGGCGTCAGGGTCAGAACAGCAATGAACGCGTGGAATCTGCCGCTCCGAGTACACCTTTTGCTATCCATTAGCAGAAAATATAAATTCATTTGTGTGAATAGTCAGACAATAGAGTGGAAATATTTACACCAAAAAATAATTCATTTAAGCGAAAATAACTTCATTAATGATTTTAGCATAAGCAGTAAGTAATGGATAATGCCCGAGCTGCGATGCCTTCTTAAAAATAATGACCACGCGCTACGCGCTTGGGCCTTATTTTCATGAAGGCAGGGGAGCGTGGGTATTATCCGTTTTAATGCACCTTTTCGGCATTGTTTTAGAACAAGCAAACCAACGAGTTGCTGTGAAATTTTGCTCATTAGTGACAGTAGTGATTGTCTAAATCCCGTAAGGATTGTGCAAGTATTTTAATCACTGTAATGGTAAAAGTCATCTAAATTTGATGCGCTGTGAAGCACCGTTTTTAACCCGTGAATACGCGCATGCGTAATGAGCGCGTTATCGGTAATGGAGACAGATATGCAAATGAGCACTCACTCGCTCCTTCCATCAGCTGTAAACTAGTAACGTAATGCTTTGTTACGAATGTAACAAGAACAGCGGGAATCCAGCGATAACAATAACTAATTTGTTGTAAACGAATATAAACAACAGAAGCTTAAGCTCGCATTTGGAGTCTTTAATGCAACATTAAAATCAATCTAAAATGATTTTTTAACCGAGACACGCGTTTTGATGTGTATCTACCTTGAAGTAATTAAATTTATCCTGTTTTAAGTCAGTGATCACGATGGCCGACTTGATTAGCGCGCGGAATGACAGCCGGGTAACCCGAGGTTCAAGTCTCGTTCTTTTTTTTCTTTATTCTTCGGACTGAACATTATAACAAAACATGATCTTCTCTATTGAAATGAACTGCAACATCGCAAGTATTTTTGTTAGTAGAAGATTTGTGGTTGCGAAATCTAACTTTGAATTCGTTACTAGTAGAACCGATGTACTGAATGGAACATTTCTTACAAGTAACTAAATAGATCACATTTTTGGATTTACAATTAAGAAATTGTCTTATAGGATAAGTTCTATTAGTACTTGTACTAGTAAAACGGTCCGATTCTACTAAAAAAATCCTCGCCTTCAAAATCGAACAGTTTAATTTGTTTGAAATTTTCCCATTTAGTGTGCTACATTGTGTAGATTATAGCGCATTTATTCGTTTCCTGCGGGTAGCCCCAAAACTGAAAGATATTTAGGAAAACTGTTTTTCGCCATATTTGTTTACCGTTGCCATGGAAACGCTGATTAGCATAAAAAGAGCATCGTCCAAAACTTTCATTCCAGCCTAACATCTGGTATCAAATTCAGATTCATTGAGCTAAAGTAAGATTAATTATAAGCACATTATTTTTATTCAAAAAGGGAAGTGTGACTCCCCCAAAAAATCTACTTGGAGCCACCTTAGTATTTTTAATCGCTTGAAGTACTGAGGAAGCCCGAACGGACGAAACGTTTACATCACATTATTAAAGGATATGAGAGAAGTTCGCTGTTTCTCCTGTTAATTCAAACTATTCATTTTGAGTGAAAGCGTGAAGTATCCTGAGGACCCTTCTCTCAAGTGGCATCATCGCTGGATATCCAACCGTCTTCATACAACTACATGGATATATATTGAAAATATTACAAATGCCCCACATCTGCCCAGCCTCCATACCCTTTGGGCTTCATAGCATTGATTAGTGTATGATAAATTGAGACTATGTTATTAAAATCACGATTTAGATATGAAGAAATAACAATAAAAGGGGACTGTTCGACTATCATTTCCTATATATTCACTTCTCAGTCAAAGCCAAGACATAACAAACATTTCACAGATACTATTTTAAAGGCTATCTTCCTTTACAGCAACCCCTCTAAGGAGGATTATTTGATTGGGCGGATTATTTGTTTTCTTCAAGTAGAAAAGAAGCTGTTTGATCCGCTTGTGTAGCTGTTTTAACTGCCACTGAACTCGGTTGGGACGATTGAACATATAGTTCACAAAAGTGTTGTTTTGGAACACTGCAACAAAAACCAATCGAGCGGTTGAAACGGTCCCAATAGAACAAAGACCCAAAAAGGGCATAGTCATATCGGAAGGAAAATCGTGCAAGGTACGTTTGAAGGTTGAAAAAAAAACTTACACTCCTGCTGGTTGTGAAAGAAACAACACGCCTTTCCAGAAAGTCCTAACCACTCCCCCCCCCCCCCCACCCCCCGCCCACGCCTGTTCACATTTCTAATGATGCATCCCTAAGATCCCCTCTGGGGCATAATGCCTCTCTCAAGGTATTCAATGCTAGGGAATAATATTCCTAAAGCGCGATTGACTTGATGGAAATACTTCTCAAGGGTAAAACACAGCAAAACGATATATTGAACAAACTAGCCTCATTAATTGGTATTTTAACTCTCCGTCTAATCAGAGAACAATATTAAAGTCAATACGTAAAACGTAATACAAAGAAACCACTGGTACAGAAAAAATACCTCTTCATGTATTTTGGAGACATGTCTAACAAGCATTCTACTCAACACTCGCGTTTAAAAATGTTATAAAGACTTCCGCAAAGTGGACCAGAAGCAACGGGATAGATAGCATTCGATAACGACGCATTTGCCAAGTGAGATGACTTTCCCACACTGGGAGGCTAGAAGCAACTCGGGGTAGTCAATCGATAAAATAGAAAATCGATAATATTCGAAAAAAAATCGATAAAATTAGTTAATCATATCGGAAATCGATAAAAATCGATAAAAGGGTTCGTTGTGAGTAATCGATAATTATGGATTTTTCAATTAGCGTTATCGATTTTATGAGATAAATACCAAATTTATCGATACTAGCTTATCTTACAATTTATCGAAACGAAATTAACAAAAGATATAAACGAGCTCGCAAAAACACTAATAACAACTTCCTTAACCGTTTATTAATAAAATTTACTACATCTTAAAAAAAGCGATAGTTCAAAAATGATTAAAAATCAATGAAGAGAAAACCACAGATTTTAATCTGTGGTCCCCAAAAATAAAAATGTCACGCATATGTTACACCTTAGTCACGCCTTGTGAAAACATACAGCTTGTAAAGAAGTATTTTTCGTTTGTCTCACGATGTAGTCACTTCCGATGTGGATCGCGACGTTTCGACTGCATACTGCTAGTCTTCTTCAGGCGATGGGGTCGACTGGTTACGCGTCACCTTATGAAGCACGATGCTCTGCTGTGATTGGTTGGTTTTCAACAGGCGCATTTTGATCCTCGTTGTTTCGGCGAATTGTTCCCTCGGCGGTCCGTAGTCGTACGGCTCTCCTGTTGTTGTGTTTCTTGATCGTGGGCATCCATGCTTCTGGAATTTCTATTCCACTGTCCCTGTTGATGTTGTTAGGGTTAAGTCTTATGTGGATCGCCTCTTTGACCCTGCGTGTGTACCAATGAGGATCACGATCAATAAACTTTACTTCATTCCAAAGCGGGTGGTGTCCGGTGTTGCTGGCGTGCTCTGAAACGGCGGAGGTCTGGGTACGGGCGAATCGGATGTCTCGGTCATGCTCTTTTATTCTGTCTTGCATAGGTCTTCCAGTCTCGCCGATATAAACTTTACCGCATTCACAGGGAATTCTGTAAACCACGCCATCCAGTTTAGTCGGGTCAACAGCGTCTTTAGGCCGTACTAGGTGTGATCTAAGTGTAGTCTCCGACTTGAAAACAGCGCGTACGCCATGTTGTTGTAGGCAGCGGCGAAGTTGTTCGGACAGACCTTAGACAGTTATTAATAGGGCGCATGGAATTAACCTCTTTTTTGCGCAGGAATGTCATTAGCATGCGCAGGAATAAATTAACGCTGATGACGTCAAGAGCTATTATTCTCATGAATAAAATGTTGTGGAATCTCATTGTCGTGCGCAGGATACATTTACGTCGATGACGTCATAAGCTATTGTCTTGAACTCATGAATAAAATACGCAGGAATCTCATTCCACAATTCTATTGATTTCACCACCACCACAATTCTATTATTTTCACCACCACCACCACAATTCTATTGTTTTCACCACCACCACCACCACCACCACCACCACCACCACCACCACCACCACCACAATTCGTTTGTTTTCACCACCACCACCACCACCACCGCAATTCTCCACACACGTGTGTGTCGATTTCTATGGATTGAACAATAAAATCGATTTTTATCGATTGATTACCCCGGAAGCAAGAAACAGCCAATATGGAATGCTGTTTGATTTCTGACTCGAGCCAAATAATAATCTGCTACTTTTATCGTGTAAATCGCTGAGTATCTTATTGGGTCCTTATTGGAATAGGAATATGTCCATCGCCGACTTACATGTAGCGTCGGCAATCTTGTTACTTGTTGGACTTTTGTCAAAAATTACTCTTGTTGGTAGGCTTGGATAAATTCTGCTCGTGAACTTGGTGTATTCTGCCTGCCGGAGATGCTCGTAAAACTCGCGTATTCTACTCACCCAACGAAATTGATGTTCATTGTGAAGGAAAATTGTAGTGAAGGCCAATTCAATATATCTTACTTTGAACTATATGGCGACGTTCTTATTATTTGTTAACTACCAAAAAAGGACATCCAACGATCTTTACCGGCGTGTTTTAGCCGATGCCATGCGACTGAGATGCGAAACACAATATGAAAGATAATTTGGTTTGTAGTTTCAATATATTTTATTATTAATTTCTATTTCAACTTTTTTGTTTATCTTTTGTGCTATTGACTTTTTTTTCGTATTCTGCCCAAATTCTGTTCGAAATTGCGGTATTCTGCCGGCAGAACGCTCACTGCCACGG